>OY101434.1:38932113-40132113 GCA_956483605.1 Tuberolachnus salignus | reverse complement strand
TTTAGAATGGAGTCGATTATTTAAAACTCCATTTCTCTTTAGTATCAACTTCGAAGAAACTATTCAAAAATCAGATGCAAAATATTTTACAATTTAATTGCGATGAATTAGGCCTAACATTGAAGTATTTTAAAGAAAATATAGGCTATATATTTATTAACCATATTTAAAAAAAAAAAAATCCAAGGTGAGATATTCAAAACACACAATTTGGTTAGCACTAAATAATAAAACTAAAATCATAAATTGAAATTTGGTTGTTTTTTTTTTTATAAAATATGTATTAGACAATATTTTTAAAATCTGTTTTAAAACAATCGTTTTTTTTTTTTTTTTTTATGATCCATGTATAAAACAATTTTGTTTTGGACAGAAAAACCCCGTTACGTTCCACGTACGATGGGCGGGCGATTATTACGAGTATAACGTTATGATATTATGTGTAGGTACTGCGTAGTTGAAATAAGAGGATTTCCGTCTACCTATTGTTCGGAATTGGGTATTCTTCTATACCGTTGGGATGAATACTATAATCGTATAAAACAATATACCCTAACCTAATACGATTGAAAACAATATCTACGCAATTTAAATTTAAATCATTCCTATATAATTTCGTACGATAATATCTGACAGCTGAAATACTAGTGCGGAGCAACTATTGTGTTTCGTAGTGTAATACGAAAATACTATATTCAAAATTAAATTCAACGATAATAATTAATATTTTAATATATCCACGTACTAAACTTAATATATAAAAAATTGTATATAATATTGAAATTATTTAGACATTTAAATCCGATATGCCCAGAAAGCCATAGGGAATGGTAACAATAGTCCCATAACTACCGGGGTTAGACAATAAGAAGTGTAAAAGAGTTGCGTATTTTTCAATATTCTCTCGATTAATGTAGAAATCCATTATTTGCAACGGTGAGTTTAAAAAAAAAAAAAAAAAAAACATATGTGTTGTCTCGTTAATTTCAGAAAAAAGAAAGTTCACATTTCTTATTTACTGATAGTATTTTTTATTTCCGTATAATAAATATCAAATCCCCATACATTTTCTCCGACATTTCATTAATTACATTATGTTAAAATATTTAAATAACGTATAACAATGTATCTATATTAATATCATTTATTAACTTAAAAAATAAATAAATATGCACGCCTAATGTTTATTACTGGAATAAATTTTTATTTGCATATTTCAGATTATTTTCAGACGTTTGAGCCAATTGTTTGGTCTGCGGCCAACATTTTTACCAAAAACCTTCCCGGTCGAAAAAAATAGTTGAGACGAGAAAGTACGGACAGTGACAATTTATTTTGTAGTTACAAATCAATAGAATTTCCAATTTAAATTTGTTCAGAATATATTTTAACCGAACTTCGATCAGAATGGTTTTTCGTCCCTATCGATAGTGGGACGTGTTTTACGTCACGACGAAGAATTACATCAAATTATTGAAAGTTTAAGTCCGGACGTTGAGCATATTAAAATTATACAATTTTGTAATCTAATAGCCAAGGACTATTTTTGTGTTTAATCCAGCATATTTATCATAACGATAACGAATATTTTAAATATCTCACAAAAGGCGATAAGTAGAATTTAACTAGATAAAAAAAAAAATACATTTTATTTTTTAATTGTCTATTGTTATCATTGTTAAAAACATTACACTAGGAAGATAAAAATGTAAACAGTTAAAATATTTCTGTCACCATAGAAGCTTTAATGTTTTAACTAAAATTAATACATACAAGTAGTTAGTTATTTGATATTTTCTATTATGGGTCTACCACTTTTACTTTTTAATTTTTTTTGTATATTTTATCTAGATAATTACTACTAAAAAAATAACTATTTTTTTATACAAGATAACTTCGGCTAGATATCAACATTTTTATTGAAATTAGCTAAAAGATAAAAAAAAAAATATTATCTAGATATGTTATTAGGATAGATTTATCGAAATACGTCTTAACAGTTATTATCGGTTTTTATAAACACATTGCGAGTTTCGTATGTGTTACGTACCGACGATAACTGAAAGGAAGCAAATAAATATATTTCCTCAAACGAAATTCCAACGTATAACAATATTAGAGTTATTTTTTTATTTTTTTATTTTTTTTTTTTGCATATGCGGTTTCGCAAGACCGGCATAATTGGGGATTTGATATTAATGAAAAGATCAAAGAAACGACGTATTTTCGAAATTCTAAATTTATCGAAAATTAATATAATATATTCGTCGAAGTCCAGTTGATAAAAATCGAATTTCTATCTTGGGAATTCTACAGGGGTTTGAGCTTTCGCAGTGTGGAATTCTATATCCGAATCTTTGCCGGTCACCATCACCGATATAAATATAATAAAACTGTCGACAAATTCTCGAAGTCTATCCTGTGAAAAATGTGTTTTTTTTTTTTTTTTATAAATTGATACCACCCACACTATATGGTAATACTGAAATAAATTTTACATAATAAACGTTACACTTGTCACGTACTACGAATTTGCATTTGTTATTAAATTTACAGTTGTTTTCAAATTGTTGCGTTGTACAAACTAAACTCTCTAGGTAAAAATAAATTGAGATATTTTTAATTTATTTAATACGGTTAAATTCAGACTTTAGTGGGTACCTCGGTTGGGGAATAGCTTTTTTTAAAAAAAGATCTGTAAACGATTGTTTTATAACAAACCGATTAATAACCTAGGCTTTTTTTTTTCTTTTGCAAAATAAAAAAATTAATTCAAAAATTCCAAAAGCTCTATCGATTGAAAAACTCAGTTGCACGATTAGAAATCCGAATTTATTAGAATACGACTTGCACAATTTTTTTCAGAATCACATACTTATAGGCGCAGTATGTAGACAAATTAAATGTACAATTAATTATGATACACGGCCGTTAGCAAACATTTTTTTTGAACATAGTTTTTATCCGTTTAAAATACAACGAAGACAATATTAAACGTGTGTATTTATCTGTTTTAGACTAGACATCAAACCTACAGGATTAGTTTTATTATTTTGAATGGGCCACAAAGGTCTCATATATTATTTTATTAGGGATTTATTTTTTAAATTAAAAAAATGATTCTCAACAGAAACTATATGTCAATATAGATATTTTTTTTCGCTATTTATTCAGTTTTGAACAATTTTCGTCAGAAAATTACATTTATAAAATATTATACCCCGTCCACGTACAATATTATTTACTGTCTAGTAAGACGTTGAATGACTTTCTTTTTTTTTTTTTGTAGCTTTACTAATGTAAAAAGTTTTTGGTTTTTTTTTTTTTGTTTTTTTTTTTTAATATATATGTATCACTCACACCATTACAAATCTAATAACTTTCTCACTTTGCCGATATTTTGAAAAAAAAAAAATGTATAAAGTTATTTAGAACTGAAATATTAATATAGTCCGAAATCGGCTGTCGGGAAATTATTGTAAACAGCGGTACGTGTACAAAATCGAAAACCGTTTGTCAGAGACGCGCAGAAACGAATTCCTAAGTTATTAAACCGGCCGGATATCGTTTGCCGGTGTTGTGTATGTGGAATATTATTTATTAAATGGGCGAGACAGCGGCGTTGAAATTTCGCACAAAAAGAATTGCACGCAACTTCCGCAATAATAATCGTCGTTATGTAGGTGCGCACGCGAACGAGGGACCGGAAGATAATTCACCGAAAGACACGCGTTTTACCGCCGTGTTATTTGCCGGGGCATCGATCCCGTGAATATACGAAAAATAACACCACTTCGCCGGGTCATGTCCGTGCGTTCCTAATAGAATAAGAATAAAAAAAAAAAAAAAATAGAGAAAAAAAAGCCGACAAAAGGAGGACAAAACGTATCGGGTTGTCTTTCCGAGGCGGTTATTTACCGCGCCGAAACGCGGTATACTTTCTCTCCGGGAGAATCTAAAAATAAAAATCAAAAGATAAAAAAAAAAAAAACATAAACGCGCGTGGCGATAAATCGTAAAAAAAAAAAAAAAAAAAACACTGCCGACGGATGTGAATGACGGTGTAAAAAAAAAAAAAAAAATGAAATAAAAACCGCGTCACTAGAACGACGAGATATTATTATCGTCGTGCACCGGCAGAATTATGAAATGTTTTACTTAATAAACGCGATGGTGTCGGAATACCTTACGAAACCGACCACCTGCACGCGACTGCCGGCAGTTGAAATAATTTTACGCCCACGCCAAAGAACGACGCGAGACGTTATAATATAACAGGGGTGGCCAACTGAAAGATACTCGCGGGCCGCATACTAAAATAAAAAAAATATGTAAGAGCCAAGAGCAAAAAAAAAAAAAAAGCAAAAGATTAACTTAACTATTGTAATACGTTAACTCAATAATCCAGACATCGAGAAACGTGCAACGAATGCGTTGCGTGTAAAAGAAAGTAAAAAAAATGTAATTTTTAAATATATATATAAATTCGGAAACACTATCGTTTTTTCTAAAACTGTGGTAATCATACAGTTTTCAAACATACATTTTTATATTGAAATTGAAAAAAAGAAAAATTGTTTATATTAGTGAAAAATTACTATTTGGCGGCATGACGAGGCCCGCGGTTTGGCTAATCTGTCCGATAAAAATCATACGGGGTTAACATAAACCGGCGGAACATCCGTCGTCCTTCGCCGCCAATTTTCGACCGTCAAATTTGCGACGCGACGTGTCCTTGTAAATAATAAAAAAAAAAAAAACGGGTGCCGTGTTCCGTGAATACGTGAACACGAGAGCTGTCGTCGCCTTCAGACGATGTCCGAGGTGTTGTGTCGTCGTCGTCGGTGCAATACAATTACGCGGGACGTGTTCGAAATTCTACGATGTCATTGCAACGAAATTAATTATAAAAAAAAAAAAAAAAAATGTAGCGATTCTCCTCGGGAACAATATGTTGTCCCGCGCGCACGTTGATTTCTTGTCGCCCGGTTTTTAAATCCGGCAGAATCGCATTTATCGGGCGGGACGATATGAGAAGGCGCAGGGAATTATTTCGGCCGTACAACAGGATTCCAGGCCACCCGAGGAAAAACAGACAAAAATAACAGGCCGTCGAAAAAGAAATATTGCGATGGGTTGGACATGCGCGGTGGTGACAAAACGCGCTACTAAAGTTAGTGCTAGGACACGGGCCGATAAAGAAATAGCCAACGGGAAGACCGAGAATGTGGTGAGTAAAAAAAAAAAACTAAGTGTATCTACACTACATACAGATACATCGGTACATGTATATGTCTTGTTCCTACTGAATATAGTTGACATAAGAATGTCGATGTTAAATTGGTATTAGATACGAGGAGACGAGGATTAAACTGTAGGTAACTTTACTAACGCGTGTAAAAAATAAACAAGTTTCAAAGACAGGAATTATTTATTTATTTTTCAAAGACGGCAATTATTTTTATTGAGTATACATTTTTTTAAATTTTTAAATGGAAGACGCGGTGACACTAATCGTTCAGAGATAGGATCGAGAGGCGGTAAATCAGACGGAAATGGAGAGGATAACAAAAACCGTTAATCGTAGCAAACCGGGGAACTTTGTTACTGAGCAGAGTTTTATAACAAGTATTGCACACGCTCGTATTATGAGAATCTACGTCTGGGTATTTTTCGAGTAAAAAATCTACGGCCTTCTGGGGAACGTGCTTCATATCTTTCTCGGACCAAAGGCGATCGCAAACAGCGCAGGAAACACCGAATTTGTTTTGGATAAAACGAAAATTGAATTCGTTATCAGCGACGGGAAATTCGTCAATACGGACATTTCGGTTATCGGAATGACGATTTTGAGCTTGTTCTTTAAACGAGCGTCGCGGGTACCATTCTCGGTGTCGGACAAATTAACAGAATGACCCCCCAGCCATAAGACATACACACATGTCAAAAAAAAGGAATGCGGCGGAACCTTCGGGATGTTGTCGAACCGGGCGATTTCGTCGATAGAAATAATTGCGGCGGGTCGAGTGTACCGTAAGGTATGGTCATAGAGACGGATAAAGCCAACCTAGGCCAGACGAATCGGTAGAATATAAACGGTGAGACTGTCGGCAGTATAGACCGTCAAGGCAAAAATATCGTTTAAGGTAAGCCCGTAACGGTTTTCCAATTAAATTTCGGCGGGTCGGGGGCAGCCAGAAAATATAATAACTGTTCTGGAGTCGTGACGTGTTGTGCATAAAAAGCGCCGGTGAATCGTGGTGTACCACTGTCGTAATACCGACGTACCGGTTGATATTGTATAATCGTAGCGTTTAATAACGCGGACGTTCCGACATAATAATAATAATAATACGGTAAAAAATAAATATAAAAAAAAAATCATCGCTGTCTAAATCGACGTGAAAAAGCCACGGTGAGCCCAATCGAACGGACGGTAGGGGACGGGCGCGGGCGAGCGCGCGCCCGAAGTATACCGCCTACCGCGGAATGCCGTTTTTCGGCGAGGAAAATAAAAAAAAAAAGAAAAATAATAATAATAATAATAAAAAAACCTCGGGGATTGAAAGCGGCCGTTGAACGCACGAAACGGCGGGTGTGTTAGTGACGAATTGTCCGTCGTCGTCGTCGTCGTCGTCGTAAATCGATAACTTTAGGAAACGCGGTACATTGAAAAAGCGACAAAAACCGTTAGGCCGCCGTGCGGCGGATGAATAGCGAGGCTTCGACATACCGATGGGAATTAATTATTTCGAATAGGCATGCGAATTTATTAACGGCCGTATATCAAAAACAGAAATACCGCCGGGTATTTTTTTTTTTGTTTTTTTTGGGGGGGTGTGTGGGGCGGCACCGGCCGTTCGTTGGCGCTCGTAACGCGACCGGTAAATGAAATTATGATCGCGCGCGGTCCGAACGAACGCGCCGGCAAATCAAATCGAACGGTTCGGAGGACCGCGCGGGTGACGTTTGTCGGGCGCGCAGGAGAGTCTACGGCGGCCGCCCCGGTCGTCGTGCGCCCGGAGGCACGTACGTTATAAATAACGCGCGCACGTAATATATTATTATGATATCTGTCGGCCACGGACGGAGAATAATTTTTGTTCGTTATCGAAAATTGCCCGGGTACACGTACGTAATAATCTATATATTATAAACGTGTGCTCCCCCCCCGGTATTATATATTATGCAATTATATATATATACACGTACTCCGATAACGGGGAAACACTAACCCCCCGTCCGACGCCGAAAAATAACCGTACGGAATTACTCGTCCGAAAAAATGACCGGTTGTAAAGAAACAAAAAAATACAAAAAAAAAAAGCGAAATTTGCCAGTGAAAAACTACACCGTATTCGGGGTTTTCGTTCCGGGCCTGGACGTACGAATATTGGTAAAAAAAAATTTATTTGTTTTTAAACAATCCACTTCGACAGTTACATTTCGTATGCGCTAACAATGTTTTTTTTTTTTTAATTTCTGTCTGCAAACAACTTTTATACCATATCCCGCTCCGATTGTTGGGTGTAAACATTTTGTCCGAAAGCATTTTGGTTTTTGTTGGTGCAAATAATAGGTGGTTTTTTGATTTTTGTCGTAGTTTTCGCGATAATCGAAATAAACCGTGGAAATTGTCTGCAATAACGTTGGTTTATTAATTTTCGATTATATATTATGTAATTCGGTTAAAAAGTTAAACGTGACATTTTCACCGAATATTAATATTAACCGTTTTACAGGGCGCATAAACGTGCGCGGGTTCTATTTGGCAGTGGGGAGCAGCGATCTTTGAAATCGTCCATTACACAAAACCGCGAATAAAACATCGGACGTCGTGATTTATTCATTTACAAACTACTCGGAATACCGAGCCGACCGTGTTTGTTTTTTAATAAGAAATATTCATCTGGCCACAATAGTTTGGGATAAAAAAAATAAGGGTACACTGAGCTTTCACACCCTTATTTTCACACCCAACATGCCAGAATATTATTGAATTCGACACGAGATAGGGATTTTTGAAATTATTATCAACTTTAAAATTCCTAGTATTGAACGTCTTATGTATCCCGGAACGAAGAATAAAACGAAAGATATATAGGGAAAAAAAAATAAAAAATTTTATTTGAGAATCTGAAAGACGCGGACGAGAAAGGAATATTTGACAACTGGAGTGACCAAAAACACAAGAATCAACCAAAAATAATCGAAAATATAGAAATTGAATAGAACTATTACGGCAACGGTTTTGTCAGACGACGAAAAATAAAAAAATAAATAAAATTTCAATCAAGAACGAGAAGATCTTGATTATCTTGACTATGTGTTCGTGGGAGTAGCCTTGTTCGCAATTGTTGGCGCAGAGACCACCAATAGAGACAACAGTGGGTAGTAGTGTTCCGTCTTATGAGTTGGATTATCAACCGCAGGTCCGCGTACGATCGTACGACAATTCGCCAGACGGTGCTCGGTCACGGGAGTCGACTCGTATTCGTATGCCGTCCCGGCGACGCCCCGGGGGACGAGTAGCTCGGCGGGACCGGACCGGGTTTTCGCGGGCAGGTTCCGGAGACACGGCCCTCGCGGAACGTTTCGTATTCTACGGTATTACCGTTGGGCGTAAAATATATATTATTAAAATTTACACTCGCGTTGTCGTGTATGATATTATAATAATATATTTATATATATATATATATATACACGTTCCGGAATTGCAGTCGTGTTCGACGTCCCTAACACGGCGATCGTGGTCCGGGTTTATTGTTTATGGCGTCCGCGGAGTCCGCCGAACCGCGTAATCCGTGGACAATTACGCGGGAACACTGCCACCGGCCGTCGCCGCCGACTCCGACCACCACCCCCCACGCCGAAATTAGATTAACCGACTCCGATGCCGAGTAAACCGCCAGCCAATATTGTTCATTACAATAATAATAATAATAATAATATGTGCACTACGACGACGGTTTTATTAATCCCTCCCCCGATCCTTGCCACCATCCGCTATCCGCGTACCGACAGTCCGACCGAACGACCCGCGGACGAGACGTTTTCAGTGGACGAAACCCCGCCGCCGTCGTCCGGTCCGTTTCGCGGTGGCGAGTGTTGCCAACTCGACACATATAAACGATGGTAAGGAACCGGAAAGAAAACGGCAAAAAAAACCGCATGAGAGAAAAGTCCCATTTATTAGCGTCTGTACCGTAGTAGACATTCCATATTAGAGGCCTCTGTCGGTTTCGTCTCTAGGTTTCGCGAGGAAAAAGCGATTTAAAAAAAAAAAAAAAAACACAAAACAAAACAAATCGCCAAATGCCACTCAATAAAAAACATTAAAACGGCGGAAGTGTAGTCAAATTTCGACGTTCGTTTATCAAAATGAACCAAGAAAATGTTAAATAAAAAAAAAAAAAAAACGTTAATATCGCAACGACCGAGATTCTAAGTTATATAGTGAAATATGTTGTTACGGAAATATAAACACGAAATATGTACCAAAAAAAAACAACAAAATATATGCAAAAATATACAAAGTAGTAAAAACTTAAAAATAAACTTTCGGTGAAAAACTTTTATGCGAAATAATTTTACACGACCGTCGTATAGGGTAGGTTACGAAACTATACAGCACTTTTATTTTCACATATTATACAGAAGATGGATATTAAATGGATTCGAATATTGGTCAGATTATGCGTACGTGTACGAAGAAAATTCGAACTTGTAGTGTGTTCGGCATTTATTCTATCGTTTGACCGTGTGTTTTTTTTTTTGTTTCCTTTTTCACCGACGAAACATACTTGATTCGCAGCATCAGACAACCGGCTGTATAATAATAATAGGACGTTTATGCGGCGGAGTCTGAGGCCTACAGAAAGAGAGAGAGAGACACAGTTATAAATTTAACTCACGATAAAACGTCGTTATTATTATTATTATTATTATTATTATTATAAACACCAAACGTCTTAACTCGTTTAGTGTAGTGCTAGGAGTGCCTAACGAATAAAGTACTTACAATAAAAAAAAAATACTGCGCTCTCTCGAAATTGCGTCGTTTGAGTATTACAATAGTAACAATAATATGTTGAGCGAATAAAATAAAACGCAATATATATATATATATATATATATATATATATATATATATATATATAGATAATACAATATATAAATATATATATATATATATATATATAAGACGTACAATACACGGTTTGTTGCATGGTCGAACACTTCGCGAAAATGGCTTCTCACTCTTGGGAAACGCGTGTCGGCATATATATATATATACAACGGAAATAAGTATATAATAATAATAATAATAATAATAATAATAATATTCGCAGTGCGAGAAATGAAACCGCCGTTTTATACGGTTTTTTTTTATTATTATTTTTATTTTTTTTTTCTCCGAACATATTATATGAGCGCAAAACCGTATTATTCATATTATTATAACTCCGCCGCCGCCGCCGCAACACAATATTGTATAAAAAAAAAACGCACGGGCGAATCCGAAAGACCTTTATCGAGATAAATTGTCGTCGTTTTACTCGTGTACCGGTTTAACCATACCGGATTATCATTATAATAGGTCTCGTGGCTTTTCACGATAACACACGCGTGTTTCTATCAAAGTCCTAAAGACATGATCACGTGCGATATACGAATCGTGTTTTTAAAATAAAAATAAATGATTTGAACATTATCGCTGGTCCGCTGGCTTTAGGCAAACAAATGGCATTAGATATTGTTATAGAAAACAAATTGTCAGAGTCAGCGGTTTGCCGAACATGTTTGTATTTTTTTTTTTTTTTTTTTTTTAATATGTGTGCTCCCTTCACTTAAGAGTTCTTAAGGGTACAACTCTTGTTTTTCAAAAGAGGCCATTAATTGAGTTTTTCGGTCGAATATACAATGAGGACTTCAATAAGAGGAAAAATGATGATCTACAAGAACATTATAATATGATTTCCTGGCTATTAGAAGACGGACAAGACAGGTGTTACGAGCCGTAGAAAAATTGATAATAAAGACGACTGTATGTAAAAAAAGCTGAATTGTACAACTGTTAAAGATTATTCGGACGACTGCATGAGAAATTATTTGACAAGAGTGAAAATAGATCTGAATAAAATGGTTGCCACAACCGGACGTTGACGTAGCGTTAAATAGGAAACGGTGGACAAAATATTTGAAGTGGCGAAGGACCTGAATGAACGGTTTTAGAACTAAATAAAAAGAAATTATGTTTAATGTCGATTTTAGCCGTACCGTGTAAAATATAGAAAAACCCAAAACAACGTCGCCGCAAGTCTGCCCAATATGGGAAATATTATTATGTTTAAACATTAAATTGAAATAATAATTGATATTTATCCAGGTGCAATCAAATCATCAGGTGTAACATTATATCGTCCACAGCATTCCAAATCCAAAACCCAACAAATATTGCAGGTGATTTGCAATCAACTCGGGTTTAATTTACATATTCTATGATATTACGTCGAAATAATGTGATCAGTCCAAATTAGACATCCGTGGCCATTAAATTATAACAATATAGTAAAACGTGGTTCAAGTAATATCACTGTACATGAAATATCCGGGTTACGCCCGAGCTGTAATTAATATTCTATAACGAACGATACGTCTTTATGATATAATAATTAAACAACAATCCCGTGTGTTTAATATGGATACAAATGATACATAACACTAATGGAATACATTAGCGATAGATAATAAAATAAAATACGTCTAAATCGCAATATATATATAGTTTTTTTTTATTTACAGTTATAATTATTTGATATAGTTTTTTTCGTTTAAGTGTTCCTGTCGAACGGTCCGTTAACAAATATTAAATTTAAAAAAAAAATAAAATAAAATAAGTATACAAAATATGGGAGGAGTAATTTTTATACAATACGGCTTGGCTTTATATAATGTATTTATGTTCAATTTTGTTACAATACTTCTTCGAGAATATCGTGAAACGTATTTTAAATTTAAACTCCTAACAGCGTACGAACGTTTGAAGATATTCGAATCTAAAAACGACGTTAAAACTGAAATTATTACCAATCAATGATCGTAAATCAATGGGAAAATCCAAAAAACAAAAATTAAACCACGAGCCATACCGTTGAATTCTTTTGGGTTCCTTCGCATCGGGAAATTATAAACCGACCGGCTACTATGAAAATGGTCTACAGTACACACCTAACACAATAGACAGACGTCAACCAACGATAAAACCACTCGTATTGGAGACATTCGGAAATCGAACCAACAAAACGAAGTCAATATTATTATATGAAACAAACGTATTAAAAAAAAACTACAAATTGACGATCCACCACGTCGTGAAATAAATATCACACGCAGAACCGAAACTACACTATTATACATGGGCATAAAGTAGATAATATTTTATCCGTTATTTTCTCGTTGCTGACGATAATATTCAATCATCAATAAAAAATAAATTGACAAGCACAACTCGACGTTATAAAATACACTATTGTTCGAGTATGTTGAAAATAAGACTGCAAAAATACCGAATACCGAGAACATATATATATATAGTGGAAGAAAAAAAATGACGTAGCAAAAAAACAATTCCTTCTTTTATTTCTAAATAGATAATAAAATTTCGAAGGCACGACTCTGAAAAATACGAATGTTTGGCAAAATATTGTCCTGGTCCACATCGTCGATGGTTCGTTGTAGTAACCATCGAGAATTTCGAAACTATCGTCTTGTAGCCCAGGCCTACGAGGTGCGACAATAAAATAACGAGACTTTCTAAATATAACCTAAACTATTAACGTTATCTATAAAACGATTATTGAAATAGGATTAGAAAACACTTATCTAAAAGTACTATGAACACTGATGGCATCGATTCATTTTCTTATACGTTAGTAGCCTTGTTATTAGTGCGAGTTCGACTATACCGCCGAAAAATGTTAGATATAAAAATCGAACAACATGTGTTAACATTAAATTTCTTGTTAAATTAAAAAAAACTGCCGCGGAATCGTTTCGTATGTTATGTGAAGTTTATGGTGAAGAATGTTTATCAAGAGCTCGTGTTTTTGAATGGCACAAACGGTTTTGTAGTGGAAGGGAGGACGTCGAAGACGATGATCGTTCTGGACGTCCTACCACGTCTTCAACAAACGAAAACGTTGAAAAAATCGACAAAATTAATTAATCAATATTATTATAAAGAGGTATTAATTAAATTAAGAGAACGTGTCAGAAAGAAGCGACCAGATCTATGGAAAAATGGCTGGGTTCTTCACCAAGACAATGCTCCAGCTCACAGTACATTTTCAATTCAACGTTTTTTAACTGAAAAAAAAAATTTCTGTACTTCAACATCCCCCGTACTCGCCAGACCTTGCTCCTTGTGACTTCTTCTTATTTCTTTTCCCATTTTCAAACAGTTGATGACGTAAAAATGAAAACGGCAGAACTTCTAAAAGGGCTGAATGAAAGCAATTGGCAACACTGTTTTCAAGAATGGCAGCAACGTATGCAACAGTGTATTGATGCTGAGGGAAGGTACTTTGAAGGTGATAATCATTAAATTATAACATTTTTAAAATAAACAACTTTTATTCAAAAAGTCTCGTTATTTTATTGTCGCACCTCGTATACTGTCGTTTCACACTTTACGAACGTTTCAATTGCAAGTCCACTATACTTGCATGTCTTGCGCTGTCACTGAACTATATCGTCGTATATATGCGTTGTATATGCGACAGCAACTGTCGCGATAGATTTAACACCAATTTTCTCGTAATTAACCGACCAAGCTTAACATAACATTAACGAATTCATATTGAACGTTGAATTATAAATTTCTATTTACGTATTGAGTGTTAAAAATTAGAACTAAAAAAACTACATTATGCTGTTAGTTCAAGAGCAAAGTGTAGATTGTAATTAAAATTTGTGTATTTAATGTATCCCTGATAATAAGTCATAGTTAGCAGGTTTAAAGGACTAAATAAAATATTATACTTTGTAGACATGATATATAATTTTAAAACATCATTTTTTCTGTTTTCATAAGAAAAACTTATCTACATAATTACATTCCGTTAAAAGTCGAGCGGCTGGTCCAATACGAGCGTCGGATGCGCCTAGTCTAATATTAAATTTAGGTTGTGGGCAGATGTCCGAAAATGATTAGGCTCTGGCAAATGATAATGGTTTGAAAACGAAAAAATTCCGTCGAACGTTACCAACGAAATTACAATGTATAAAAAAAAATTGTCCACAGCTTCGTCTGCAGGCCTTCCGGTCAAATCTAAACGCTCGCCCCGCTCGCTCGTTTCGGCACATAACTGAGAATAACTCTCGATTTGTTATGCAAAACCGTGTCCGGTAGATTACAGAGAATCAGAGTATTGAAATAATGATCGCATAACACTCATAAATAACAATGTGCACCTACACCATTCAGTGACAAAACTATTTTTTTTTTTTTAAAAAAGTTAGGAAATTAAATTTGGTTGGCAACAATTGCGCCGCCGTCGTTTTTCGGTGCTCGGTGCTAATCATTTTCGGACCACGGGCTTATCGTCGATTGTATTGGCTTACGAGAATACGATAATAACCATAAATATTGATCGTATATACCCTTCAATATTGGACTGATTATTTTGTAGTTAACCAGGAATACTCGTGCGTATAGCAATGTTCTAAATATTCCAAACGAATGCAATTTCGAAAACATTCGATTTTAATAAATAAAAAAAAAATATATTAAAAATTCAACGACCACTGCACACAACCAGTGGCAATGTAAAATTACATTATCGATAAATAATATTAAACATTTGAATATACGAACGTGCGTTAAACCGCGGCTTTTCATTTGTAATATTCCAACAATATTTAACGATAAAAGCCGCCTCCTATTGTTCGGTGAGTTTTCGATGTATTTTTTTTTTTTTTTTTTTTTTTTTTAGTAGACACAATTTCGATATAATTAAATATCGAGAGAGAAATATAAAATCCTTTTTTTTTTCTTTTTTTTTTTTTTTATAATCAGACCAAACCACGGCGACGTTACGGGCGATAACAAAAATGCACAGAGAAATTTCAAGGGAATTATAATTAAAATATCCTTTGAAAGAAAATATCTATCGTTCGTTTTCCATTCTGCCAATTCGTCCGTTTCACACCTACATAACATAAAAGCTATTTAATTATAATTAAACTATGATCGGACGATTTCCAACTGCTCCCGGTGCTGTCTCTCCGGGAAATATGCATTGTAATAACTAAATTATTCCCGAGTTTGTAATGTTAACAAGCTTCGCTCTATATGGGTGTTGTTATTTTGTCGTTTTGATAAATTGCATTTTCTCTCCACTAAACACGGTGCTTGTATAAATTAATGTTGTATTAAATTAAAACAAAATACCAATATGCATAATATAATTTTCTGCGATCGACTCAATTGACTCCCGTACCGTTATTACAATATTATAATTACTATCGGACAATATCGCGTTGCTGTATCCGCGGGCTGTGCATTCGTTAAAAGTTAAAAAGTTAAAAAAAAAAAAAAAGTATAGTTAATTTTTTTAATTTTAACCTACCGCAAATCGTTCAATTAGTTTTGAATTATTCCACGTTTAATTAATTTAAATCTATTTCACTTGAATACAATATTATAACATCGTACTCTACGTTTAATAATTTCCACTATGTCGACAACAGTATTTTACCAAATACAAAAAAAAAAAAATAAAAAACTAACTTAACCCTAAGTTTATTACATTTTCAAACTAACTTTGAACGTAACTTGTAAATTAATAATTTCATGTTAGTGTTCGTTAACTTAGAAGTATCGTTGAATATTTTTACTAATTATTGGTAAAACGATATTATCGAGAGAGAAAAAAAAATCGTTGGCATACCAGTAGGTATATTTAATAAAACATAATATTTGAGTTTGGATAATTTTATTCGTAAAATATGAAACGACTTTAACGGTAAAATATTCTACACGGCTGAACTTTAAGAATGTAATTTAGGTTAAAAGCATTTTTTTTTTTTTTTTAGTTCACCGCAATAATTAATTTCCCATCATAACGTTCTTTTTACGATGATTGATTTATGATTAAACGTGAACGACTATAATATATAATATCGTCACACACGGAAAACGAAATTATAGACGGCTGCTGGCCATTATCACTGTACGTAATACGAACGTATCAAACAAATAATAAATTTAATTACCTAAAGAAAATCGTGTTATAAATATGTTTGAAAAATAATAAAAAAAAATTCGAATTTTAAAGAAAAGAAACTTTTTTTTTTTTTAAATATGTTTTAAAACCGTTATTTGCTTATAACTGATAAAAAAATAAAAAAATAAAAAAACATGTATTAAATATTGATAACTGAGTTCGCGTCGTTTGTCAAGTTTTGTTTTTAGACAATTAGATGCGTATTATTTATATTTTTAATCAGTACAAATAATTAAAATAGTTCTTCAACAGTTTTTTTTTTTTTTTTATATATATTTATGAATAATTCACGGATAATAATAATAATAATATAATGTATTAGTCAGTAATATTATGTTATACAAATTGACATTTTTCTTTTAATTTTTTTTGTTATCTAATTAAATAAATATATAGTAAACAACACTGTCTTACCTCTTTTTCCACAATAGAGACTGATTTCCTAGCTTGTCTCAAAGATGTAAATTTGTGCGATTCCGTCGACATGACGTTAAATTTCCGATATCTATTCATAAGATCAACATTATATGTACAATTGTATTATAAAATATTACTCGAGAGCACAACTTAAGTTAACTTAATTTGGAAATTTTCAATGGATGTTGGATTTGTGTTATTACACTGTGTCGTACACTACACTGTTTCTTTGTAAACTTATACGAACAAGTTAAATTAATGTTATTGCTTTATCAGATTCTAGTCGTAAAATTTTTTTATAAAACTTCAAACATTTTTATTCCACTGTCGCATGAATTAGATATATATATATATTTTTTATTTTTTTAAAAAAAATACGGAATTTATTATAGTTCACGTGGTTTTAAATTACATTTGAATATTATATGATCACTTAAAATATCAGATTTGTTTTCATTCAAAAAAAAAAAAAAAAAAACGACGTGTTTTGCAAAACATTATTATATAATGCACATTGTATAAAGGTACAGTAAGTTATATCGGTTGATAGGTTCTGTCTGGTCTTGGCAGTTTTGTAAATTAAATTCGGATAACTCAGTTTTTGCCATAAAAAAAAACCGAACAAAAAATAAAAATAAAAATTTCTTTCGGCTTGAACGGTTAAAAAAAAAAACAAATAATAATAATAATATATAGTATGAGCTTAATTTGCGTCCAGTGTTAATAAAAAAAACCTCAAATGACATTGTGGACGGTCACGTGTGCGAAACCGATTTCGATAAAAAGAAGAAAAAAAATAGATTTTTAACAGCGTAAATTAAGCGCAAGAACAGCGATAGGGTTTATGAACGTCTATCAATACGAATTTATTGAGTTATAAATTTCGGATTTAATATACAATCTCTATTTAACGTAATAACTAAATTTATTACGCACCTCGTAACGTTGGGTCAGTTTATTATAAATATATATATATATATATATATATGGTTTACACGTCTGTTTTGAGCCATATTAGTAGGTTAACCTATAGGTTTTTTTTATTATTATTATTATTTACACATTAATTCCGTCGCAGGTTATTACGTTGCGGACGAATCGATCGAACATAAAAAAAAAAAAAAAAATCCTAACAATACAATATCTATCCGAGTATTTTCACCGAATATAGTAACGAAACATTATTGGTAGTCGTCGACCTGGCCAGTGGCACAGCCAAGATTTAAATACGAATTTATTACCGAAATCCGTATTCTCGAATTGGAACCGTCGTTTCGAAATCCTGGCCTATCCATAAAACAAAAAAAAAAAAAAAATACGGTACAAAGTATTTTACCGACACACCAAACGTATTCGTACGGCTATATTAGAGTAAATAACCAGCTTCACGACAACGACCCGAGTCCAATCACGACCGGGACTTCGGTAATCGCTGTATTATATTTTCGACTGTTTCGAACGGATTTCGATCTAGAATACGAGGTACCATCTACTCTATAGCCGCAGTTTTGACGAGACATTATAAATTCGGCAAAGTGCGACAAATCCGATGGCCGGTTCGTTATAATATTACTGTCACGACACAGTATAAGAATCGATCGACCGCAATATGGCGGCATATTGTCGAACGTTTCGGATATACTTTTTTTTTTTGTCATTATTTTTTAAAATTCAAACACTGGACGGCGCGGACGACCGTCGAGTAGCGGCGTCAGCAGGGATTGGGTCCCTAGGGGGGAAAGGGGGGCAATAGAGAAAAGTGTGCACCGGGGCCGCCGGGCGCAATCCGGACGTTAAGGTGATTAATGAAAGTCATCGCGCGTCGTACCGGCGGCAAGGAAACAAAAGACGGGCCGACGGACCTGGTATCGCCGCCGCGGTGCTCGAAAAGAAATAGAATTTTTTTTTTTTTTTATAGTAAAAATTCGAGGGACTCCGGGGCGGTGTCGGTGGGGGGTGATTGTGCGAAGGGGGCAAGCGGCGGGTGTCGCCCGGGGCCCGGGAAGGCGCGACCGGCGGTGGACTGACACGCGGGTTTTATTAGAGCGCCGCGCTAATAAAACCGTATACGCGGCATGCGACGTCGTCACCAGCACCGACGACGACGACGACGTCACATCGTTCCCTCCGTCGTGCCGTATCGCAAAGTCAATGTTGACCTTTTCCCCGGTCCGGGCCCCCCGGGAAAACCGCGTGCGCGTACAGTCCATTAAACTCCCCCGGTGAAGTCTTCGGCTGCGTCCGACACCGTTTCCTTATATGCGACGTTTCTAGCCGCCGGCCTCGAGTTTATTTAGAAGTTCTGCAGCGTCGGTTCACCGGGGGACCGTTTGTGCGCCGCGACCCCGAGCCGCGTTTATATAACATAATATAATCGTAATAAATAATATTCCGTCGACGATTGTACGACGCGCCTCGAAATCGTGCCAAACGCGTAAACGCCCGGGTATAAATTGAACGGTTCTACCGGTCGGCTGCTCCGCGTATCCGGAACGCGACAAATGGTCCCGCCGGAGTCTTCGGCCGCGTCGCGTTTTCCTCGGGCGAACCCCGGCACGAATACCGGAGCTCGCGCGCGGCGAGCGGTGAGTGAACGTGCTCGCCGTTGTCGATTTATTCGCTCCGACTATGGAAACGAGCGAGTATTACGATCCCCTCGACCCGCTTGTTTATGGGCCCGTGACGACGCGTAGTAGGCCTATGGCGAAACGCCGAAAATCTCCTTACGGTTATTTATTTTATCCCGCTAAAGAAATACCCCGTTCCGACGACGGGGTAGGTACCTATATATATTTTATATGTATTGAATTTGAACGCTCGTTATTTCCTTTGTAAACTTTTTCGGGGCATATCGAACCGAGAAATCCGTGTAATCACCCTTTTAAGATTCTGAGCGTATTTTTTTTCTCCCCCATCAAGAGCGCCCGCCGAATTCGATTTTTCGTCCGTAGAATATACGATAATGTCCGCGCGCTTTCGGATGCCCGACGACCGGGCCTCGGCCCCGTGTCCGGCCACTACGTTTTACTTCGTTTTACTCCGGTTAACGTATTCGTCAAACAATAAATTTGTTATAGCGATATTTTCATACGACGCCAATATTCTTCTATAGTGGTGACCGAGCTTACCGGTGTTTGCGTTATATATCCGCATATATGAAAAACTATACGAGCGGCGGCGGCGGACAACCGGAATAATTGCGATCTTCGAACGGCCGACGATGAAAACTTCTACGCGGGTGTCGCCCCGCGGATTTTACGTCGCCGTTTTGAGTGTGTACGGGAGTGCACAGACGGCCCGCGAAACTCGAACATAAATATGGGAGACGCGTGTACGATTTTAATATGATCGTGCTCGGTCAAGACGGTTAAAACGCATTACTCGGTTTAATCGATTCGTCGGCAGGCTACAGCGGCAATACATATGTCCCGTTTCCTGCAAAACACTAACCGTGCGGAAATTTCCGAAATGAAGTTCTCCGCCGCAGCGGCCCGACCCCCGACCGCGGCCGGGCGCAATCTATCATTGCCCTCAGCCTGTCAAAAAAAAAAAAAAAAAAAAAAAAAAAAAACTTCAATGATCGGTCTTTAAAGATGTCCCGACCGTATATTATGTCGGTACGGTATACGAGAGCAGATCTCATTTACCGAAACGTAGGGAAATTTCGGTTTTCCCTCTAAAATTGCACGACTCCGCCCAAACGCGTTCACTCGGCTTTAAAAATATCGAACGTCTATTTAAAAATTTGACAGCGATTATTACTATTGTTGAACGATATTTTATTGTTTTCATCCGCACTCGGTTCGTCGTTCCGGCACAAATTTCAATGTACTCTTTAAACTGAGTAAATACCACCGTCGGAAACATTTCCAATGCCTGAAAACCGTTTTAACAACGGGGAACTTGTACGAACTCGAGACGACGTCGGCGGCACGCGGATTAAATCAAATTAAATTCGCGCCGGTTTAATTTACAATAATATTATCATAATAATATAATAAAACAATACGATACGCGTTCCGGCCTACTGGGCGTGTATCTTATTTCGGTGTGCGATTTATTATTATTGTGTTCACCGACTAGGCCCCACTGTGCCCGCTCCCTTCTACTTGAAAATATTTATAACGTCCGTACACAATATTAATAATCCAGGTGCAATGTCGTAACCGTTGGCGTAAGACGAACAGACGAACAGGAATGATTATGAAATCACCAAGTCGTGATGCGACCAGAACACTTTGGTTGTATTACACTTCGTGAATGGGATATTCTTCGTGACAAATCGACTCAGTCATTGCTATTTTTTATGACATATAAATCTACGATTTTCGGTATTATTACAGAGTTTTTTTTTTGTTAAGTAAAAACCATGAAAAAACCGCATGTCGTGTATCCTTCGCACATACAATTATGTTAGCTTCAATGTAAAACAACCGTCATTCCAGGTGTATTTATAATATGTAGTCAAATACATGATTTTTAGTATAACCCCTGAAATCAATAACCGTACGAGCTGTGCAACTACACATATTTGTTTTATTATCAAAAATCGTATAGTTATAGTAGAAGGAAGATAATACTACTGTACCTTACTATTATATTAATAATACAAATTTAAAAAAAAAAAAAATACCGCAACATCTAATAAGCGATTAATCGTTGCTCAGCTAAATGTAGTTATGAATCTAAATGACAATTTAGTGCTGAAAAATATATTTACTGACTTAAATATTGAAAAACTAAATAATCGTATTATAGAATCTCGCAAAAACAGTATGTACGCCACTACGTTCAATTTACAACTAGTACAATACCACAGCAAATGACACCACATTTGATTACAATATTATGTAGATGTACTTGAGTACAACTTAAAGAAAACATTTTTCGAATTTTTTTGTTTTGCATCGTTAAACAACTTTGGCCCAATTTCCCGTACCGATGATGTATATTTTGAGACATCAAAGAAACTTTTCGACGTTATTAGCACTCGTTTACTCGAGTATATTATATTGAAATGTATAAAAGTTCCACGATGAATATTCGTACACAAAGTGATTAATATATTTGGAAACAAAAAAAAGAAAAATTAATAAATAACAATTACGAACGTCTTGTCCGCGAATATGATAAAAACCGTCTTATAAAGTATAATCGTCTACGTTGTTTCTTTAAAATCAATAATGTCTTTTGCGTGATGTGCATATTATAATTTACTAACTAAACTCTAATGTTAAAAAGTTTATAACAAAAATTAAAGAAAAGTTTGATGTAATTAATACAATACGTACGCACTCGTATTATAGACAGGTGCGAAAACTTGTTTTAAACTCAAAAATAGTTTTAACGCGTTTTATATTTCACTAGAGAACACAATATTTTATAATTGTATTACAACGGAACACATACAATGCGTAATATGATACTCGTCACTTTTGAACGAAGAAGTACGTCATTTAAGGTACTTTTGAATTATTAAGTATTACGTTCGACCGTAACTTGATTTTTATTTAAGCGGTTTATATTTTTTTTTTTTTGTCTGCGTCTTTAAATTTATGTATTTATTATCCACGCGTGAAAATAATTCATTATATTTTTTTTTTAAGGAATTTGGCGAAAATCCGATGATATTGTGTCGAGTATTATAATGTAAAACCAGCGCGGAGAAATTAACTTTCCATAAGAACTGCACGTTATTATTATCTTTTACCCGCCTTTATTAATATCTTTTGTGCGTTCCTATGCAATACATTAACTTCGCCTACACGAACATTTAGTTATTTATTTACATTTGAATACTTAATGCATGTTATGCATGTTAATGTGGGTAGATTTTTAACTCAAATCCGTTTAATTAGTTATAAATGGCACTTTAAATTACAAGTTAACACGAGAGATTTTTCGTTTTTTTTTTTTATTGTGCAGTTATTATTTTTTAGTAGTTTAACGTGTTTATCGAATGGAAATAATTTCGATTTTCTATTTAAAATTTAAACGTCGGAAAATTTAAACCAAAATAATAATGTCCACGGATGGTTGCCTTTCGTTGACTACAAATACACGGTGGTACATTTAAGTTGAACGCAATTGTACGGTATCAACCAGAAAATATTATTTTAAACCATAGAGCGAGAAAAACTTTGAAACAAAATCCTATTCCGCGTTGAAAACATTTAATATCATATTAGACGTTCATATTAATAAGTTCTTATTAATTGTAATATTTAATACCGATCAACTCTCCGGGGTTGTTGATTTTATTTTTAAAAGAGCCTACTAATATATTTCAAAACTAACTGCACCGTAAGTATTTATGTTGTGGTCAATTTTTTTAATATACTTATATACTCGAATTAAAAATATTTGTTTATAGAACGTAAACTAAACAGTTGTTTTATTGACTGGTTTAAGCAATAGACTAGAATCCGAAAACAATAACAATACATTTACAAACAGATATTTAAGATACCTTTTCCGAACTTGTCCTAGTGGTTGTAATAAAACAAAGTGAAACGTTTTACTTTCGATCGGAAATAATTATTAATATTGTCTGAGAATAATTTACATCATTAATGTACATCGTTAATAATTAACAAGCGTCTGTATACGACTACTCAATTAGAAAAAAAATAAAAAATAATAATAATAAAAATGATAATAAAAAAAAAAAAATAATAATAATAATAACAATAATAATTACAATGCATCAAACGAAATTTACACTTACGGATGGAGAATCGGAGCCGGATTAAATGAGGGGGTTAGTGGGCTGTGACGCCCGCAAAGAAAAATCAAGCCCCGTCCCCCTCAGAAAACCACTTATTGAAAATTTAATAAACACTTGCGTCGCAATAGAACAAAACTGTTTAAAATAATCTACGTGTTTGAGTTTGTTTAACGGCGCCTAAAATGAATCGGCTTTGGGCCACAAATTTCATTAACCGGGCTCCGTTCAAAAAAAAAAAAAAAAAAAATGATGATTATGTTAATAGTTTGCCAATGTCCACCATATAAGGACAAGTTTTCTTGTCGGAGTTTTCGGTAAAAAACAAAACGAAAAAAAAATACAACACAATATATTGAATAGAGAGTGAAAAAAAAAACGTGCGGGCGTCTGGCGAACAATATTATTATAAAATTGCCGTAGTACGACGTAAGACATTTTTCTTTGTATTTTTTTGTCTGCGTGCCGTTGTACGTCACTTTAGTTGTGCTCGAGATTAAACATGTCAATCAACTGGTAGGAAAAATGTGGGGAAAAAATAATAACGAGCTTGGGAGGGTTTTTTTTTTGGGGGGGGGGGGTAGGGGGCTGGTAGGAAAAAACGAGGAAGACATAGATAAGAGGTAAGAGAAAACAGAAAGAAAACGTTCATAAAGAACGTGATTTCTAGTGATGAATTAAAAATGAAGAGGAGGTCGGTCTAGGTTAGATTAACGGTCTTACGTCTTGTAGGAACCGGTCGTCCATGTTACACGAGCGCTGCAGCGGAAACGGTACGGCTGCGACGGCGTCGGCGGCGGAGGTGACGGTCGGCGACCGGGGAGGTGGTGGCCATGTCCGCGTCCAACGGTGGCGGAGTCGGTCAGTCGTACGTCGTCGTCGTCGTCACCGGAACGCTAAATTTCAATTCCGCGGTCGGGTTGTGGGGGTTCGGTTAGTGTTCGGTTTGCCGTTGTCGCTGAACCGACGGCGGAAATTACGGCGGACCACACGGCGCGGCGGCGGCGGCGGCAAGACAGAGCGAACGCGGACTTTTCGGCCGACGGACGACGCGCTGCTGTTGTACGGGCCGGAACGCGAGTCGTCCGTCGCCCGGCGCGACGATATCGCGGGAAATCCGAAATCGTCCGACCGGCACCGACCGGCCCCGACCGCCCTCGCCCGCCGCCAACGCCATCGGGCCAGGTCCGGCGCTCGGTTTCGGTGGACGGATGGGGGAAAGCTCCTCTACTCGTATATTCGTCCCGCCGTCTCTTTGGCAATTATTTCTAATTATACGTACGTAGTAGTATAGCAAACGACGATATTTTCAAAAAAAAAAATAAAAAAAAAAATGGTTAATTATACCCGATAAATTGTATAGGTTTTATATCTACAACTACATTTTTCTCGTACAACGTGTAACTGATATAACGAAAAATAATTGCTATTGTCAGTACATTTTGGCCGGATGGATTCTGGGTAACCGGTGAAATTGTGGCTCGTCATTCGAAAATGTTCCAAAGTCTAGCGGTTCGGGCGCATATGAAATAGCAATGGAAATTTCAAAATCCCGAGGTCTTGTCGGACTCTCGTATTTTATTATAGTGTCGCACGTATTTGACTGTACTTTGGGCGCGCACACCAAAAACTCCATTTGATTAGGTTAGGTATTGGAATTACATTGTGCGTTGTTCACATTAGACACGTACTAAAATAATAATTCTGGACGTGTCGAAAAACAAGTTTTCCATTATAAATGCACGGGTCAATATTTTTCGAGTGCAAAATAAAAAAATCTCGCGGACAGAGAATGAGAGATCACAGGAATCGATTGCATCTGCGTTGTTTCGTTTGATGTAATAATAAATGTTGCGTAAATAATATAATAGTACGGCTAGATTTAGTTCGTCGACACCGGTGTCGAGACTTATCTAAAGAATATCCGAGATAAAAAAAAAAAAAAAAAAATGATAATAAACTTTTTAGTAACAATCCCGATGAAAAAAAAAAAACAAAAACAAAAATTGCCTACAGTAGAAATAATTAAATATATACATGAATGTATTGCAATCGGAGTAACTAGCTATGACGTATGCGGTATTGTACGTCACCATTTGCATTTACAGAAATCAATTTGCATTTTTATCTCTCTACTATGGCGTTCATAGCGACAAAAACAATTATCTTATTTTTTTTTATTTTTTTTTTATATATATATCGATAAATCTATCGAATTATATCCCAGATAAATTCGTTTTTTTTGATCGGAATATAAAGATAATTTTGGAGCAATTACCTCGCATTGTTATCTAGGAGAATTTCACTTATCCACGTCACAACCCAGGTCTAGGCACTCGAAAATAATATTATTATATTATTACGACGATCGAGAGTGGAGCATTATAATAATACGGTATACGAAGGGTTTGTGTGCGCACAGGTCCGTATTGTCGGTGATTACAGAGTTCGTTGAGCGCGATCAAAAACGATCATTCACAATATTATTATTAGGATAACGAAAATTGCCTACAGTAGAAATAATGAAATATATACTTGAATGTATTGCGTTCGGAGTAACTAGCTATGACGCATGCGGTATTGTACGTCACCATTTGCATTTACAGAAACAAATTTACATTTTTATCTCTCTACTATGGCGTTCATAGCGACATAAACAATTATCTTATTTTTTTTATATATATCCGAGATAAATGATATATAAATATATTCGTTTTTTTTTTGATCGGAATATAAAGATAATTTTGGAGCAATTACCTAGCATTGTTATCTAGAAGAATTTCACTTATCCACGTCACGACCAAGGTCTAGGCACTGGAAAATAATATTATTATATTATTACGACGATCGAGAGTGGAACATTATAATAATACGGTATACGAAGGGTTTGTGTGCACACATGTCCGCGTTGTCGGTGATTACAGAGCTCGTTGTGCGCGATCAAAAACGATCATTCACAATATTATAATATTATTATGCGGCCGAGGGTTTTATTGACGAGTATAGGTGGGCCGGTATCCATCATTTACTCGGGGCACACGCTGCTCTATACTTATTTGTATATAATAAAATTATATTATCCTTTGAATTTATCGCCGTGAACACGACACACCCGCCCGCCGATCCTCCGTGGGCGAACGCACAAAAGAAAACTCACTCCCGGCTATCATTATATTTCCGCCGCAGTGCCAATACTACCTTTGTACGTCGAATTTTTAATACGCATTTAATGTGTATACATATACCGTACTACGATCGATATGAAAACACTGATGTTCGATTGATTTTCGTTTTTTTTTTCTTTTTTTTTTTGCCCTTCATCATTCCTCTCCGGGACGCACCGTACAGTAAGTTTATTTTGAATATTTTTCTTTTTATTACGTAAAAACAATAACTCTAGAAAACAATACGAATTTGATTAACCGCGTAATATTCACAATAATTGCGTAATGTATTCGTTTTGTTATCCCGGGGTTCATAACATAAATATATTATGCGCTCAAAAAAGATCTTACCCTAGTCGGAAAACAGAAAATTATTATAATTATTATTATTTTTTTTTGTTTTTTTTTTGAGGAACCCGTCATTGGAATTGAACGAATAAAGGGAAATTTATGGCGGAATTTAATGTATAAAAATGATATTCAAAGAATAAAATAAAAAAAAAAAAAGAAAAGAAAATCCAATTCCCTGAAGCGGTATTGACGTTATTCCGAAAATTTCGAGGAAACCGAAATTGGGAAATATTGTATTTTCGACAAGAAAATAAAATAATATACGATTTTACTAAACTAGGGAGACACCGGAGTACATCAGATTTTGTTTTCCTCGAGCAAATAGCCCAATCTCGTTTGACAGAGCCGGCCGGATTAGTCATCGAAATATTCGTCTAAAGTAACAATAATCTCGCGTAACAAAATATCGCAGCTCGTTCGCGAATAAAAATTCATATCTATTTTGAACTCGGGTTATTATCCGCACGACAACGGTTGATCGTCCGTCGTGCGATGTAAGTTCCGGTTTATTTCTTTTAATCTGCTCCTAGTTAAACTACTCGACCGTTTTATTTAGTTTGTTGTAAACCAACCGTTGCATAACGTTGCGTCGTCGAACGGAAATATTTTAACGAGATCAATCCGAAAGCTGGTGTTAACAATAACGTCGCACGAGTGTTGCTTAATATACACACTGGTGTGTGCGTAAAATACAAATTTTCCAACAACTCACATGCGTAATCGGGATTTAAATACCCGTGCGTACGGTAAACTATTATATTATCGTAATTTTATTTAACGTAAACCCGATAAAACGATAACACGTGTACATTTCACAAAAATATTTAACTAAACTAAAATCGTTCACTCGAAACGCCAATTTGATTTACAACAAGTTTTTTAAATACACGATGTGATCCGCTGCACTCTACCGTCGGCGCTCCATCCTTAGCGTTCGTACGTTAGCCTCTCGTCGGGACGCACTCCTTCATCTCCTCTACTGATGATCCATAGTCATACCAAGGCCAAGACTCAGATAGTCTTGGACTTGTTCTTGCACAATTAATATTAATATTGGTCCAATTGGTATTCTTATACTTGGTCTTAGCGCAAGACTCTTACAGTATTATATCAATTGTTTATAAAATTGTTAAATATCTAAAAATCGGGGACAGGAGTCCGTTTATGGTCTCCAAGTCACTTATATCTAAATGTACAAGTTCAAAATATATATACGATCCACTGATGATGAATGATGACTTATACATACATATGAGAAACTTGTTAATAGTTTGCACTGCTACACAAATTTTACAATCCTATCTAACTTTGTTTTCAATAGATTGCCGTCGCCCCGAACGCCGCATAAATGTAATAACACTTTATATTATATTCCGGGCTGAATGTAGATTTCTAGAGACCGAAAAATGAACGATTCCTGCAAGACTGTTTGTTAGTCCGTTCATAGTCTTGGTGTTACTACAAGACCGAGACAAAATTGCACGGCCATGAACAATTGATCATCACTAATATTCTCTCCACTTGAGCCTAAATGTCCGTGAGTCGAGATCTACTTTTATACTCGCTCTGCGTTCCCTCCTTAACTGTTCCCTATTCTATTCGGCACACCACCATAACTCTTGTGGGTACAATCACCCGCTGCACCGATCGTCATCTTATTGCACATTAGTCCGGGCTATTTTTCTGACCAATAATCACTGTTTAGTTATAGTTTTTAAGTATAATTACAGTATTTGCCCTAAGTATTTAAATCGGTGGACGCAATGTGTCATAAGTAAATACAAATTAAAACAAAAAATAAAAATATCACGTGCGTTGAAATGTGAATACTAAAACTAAAACTTACAATAACACGATATTCTAAAAATATATGTTAAGGATATTATGACGACCGCGATATAGTCATCAATTATAAATCCGATTTCTCCAAACGACCATAATTTGGACGCTTTTGGACCGGATTAATGGGTTCGGTTTATTATAAAAGCAACACGAATTGATGAGTTGACCAAAATCACTCTCTTGCCAGCCTGAAAAAAAAAAATATGTCACGCGATGGCATCGGCGACCATCACTCGCTCTAGTTGGTCGTTTCACTATCGGTATTTTTTTCCACCAATCAGCTAAATACTGAACCGAAGTAAGAGGGCGAGAGGTGAGCAGGCACCAGGAGCGATTATATTTCACTTTAGGGGCACCTTTTATACGAGATAAAGCAATTGTAATAAAATTTAGTGATTTTTTTTTTAGGTTTGCCGATGATGAAAATAAATGAAAATAAATAATATTTAAAAATACCGCGAGAAATTTTACTTGAATCGTGACCAATCGTACTTAATACTGGTTATATCAGATTTGTAACCACACTAAACAGATAACATAACGATACCGCACTCTTTCGTGATGTTTAAAGACATTAACCTAATTCAATGAAAAGAAATAATTGTTTCGTTTGCTTAAAAACAAGACATGTTTAATACGTAAAAAAAAAAAAAGTGTATTCTGCAAAAAATCATCTACACTTTAATAAAATTACTTATTGGGATACCGGTAAGGTTAAGTTATAGCTTCTATAATTTTGCTTTTTTTAACATAATTACAAATCTATTAAATAAGATATAGGCTAGAGGGTAATTTGGATTAAATACTAAAACCAACGATAAATCAATGCAATATATATTTGATTCTAAGCGGAGTCTCGAAGTCCTGAGAAGAATCCTAGTAGTAATGTTATAGTATTAGTCGTGTTTTTTTTTTTTTTTTGCCAGGTAGCCAAGAAGTAACAAAAATAAAATCTATATTTTGTCCGTTGTTGTTGGTTATTTTCATTTTAAAATAAAACTATTGGGAATATTGGAAACATTTTCAAATAAAGTACCATATGTAGGAAAACTCAAATATTTTACGGCACTGCGTAAAAAAATCAAAGTATTTTTACTAACTGAAAAAGTATTTCCGTGGAAAAAACACATCATAGTTTAGGTTGGCTTCACTCCGAACCTAAAATTAATAAAATAAAACTAAAAGACCATTTGCTATCGCCTATTTGATTGACTGGCTCTATTATTAGGATATTGAATTATTAGATAAAAATATTTTATTTCTGGCCTATATGAAACTATACGAATCTGTTTGACGAATCGAAATTAAACAATTTGTATATTGAAGGCGGTATTATTATAACTAATATTTTTTATTGTAAAGGAGAAGGTTATTCATATATAATTTCCACATGATAGCTTAAAAAAAATTGGCATGACCGTTCAGAAAAAAAAAAAAGTTGATAGCTGATATTCAAATAAATGCCACAAGTCATATATATTTTTTAGAAATATAAACCAATTTGTATGTTATTTTTTTTTGTTTAACCCCAAACCCATTTTATATATATTGCCAAAATTGTTTGCATAAGAGAATGTATTTTTTACATTAGAAGTTTTCCAACAAATAGCACTGGTAATTTGAAACTTTGTTTGAAATTTTTTAATTCCGAATTATAAAATATTGAAAAATAAAATCTCTTTGGTAATTTGTTACGATAAATATAATGCCGATAAATTTCCTATAGGGTTTACTGCAGTAGAGAAATAAAATTCTCAGTTAAATATATTCACCTAGCTTTTTATCGTGTGTTTTTTTTTTTTTTTTTTGATTTTTTATTATTATAATTTATGCTGTGCCTACTCGTATTTTACGGGTTTTTACAGTATTTGGCATCATTATCGGAAATTCGGTTCCGAAATCATACCCGAATCGAGCCTATTATTTTTGTGTATAAGCCCGACAGTGACTTTTTCTTCTATACCCTTTATCGTACCATTCATTGCAAAAGAAAACAAAAAAATAATCCTTTCAGAGACGAATATCTGGTACAATATATTATCCGCGACTACCCCATATACAGCTAACAACTGCCCCTCTTCGGGAAGTCTTATACGATAAATATAAATACAGCCCAAAATGAAATGACATTCATCCCATGTTGTTTTATCGTGGGTTTTTTTTTATTATTATTTTTTTTTTTATATATATATATATATATATATTCCCCTCTGCCTTTTTCGCATCCTTTTCCCTTTTTTTAAAAAGGTCTAATACTGACATTTCTCTAGGGAAAACACGCAAGGGAGATACTACGGTTACCCGATAATACGATGTTGCCATCACACGACATTTTTTTTTTTTTTTTTAATTCGCAATTAAAGCACAATTTGACAATTGTCATCGGTCTAGTTTTTGAAAATGTATAATTAAAATTAATTTACCGAAGAAAAACCAATTTTAAAATTGAACAAACACGATTTATCAAAACGTCAAATTTTTTAAATCGAATTTAAATTTAAATATAAGGCGAATATACGTTATAAAAATTGAGTAGCGTATATGATTTAGTTGTTTCCAAATAACTTAAATTATACGGTTATTTCAACATTATAATTTTATATAAGTAAGAACTGTTGAAATTTGTCGAAACTACCTTTAAAAAAAACCAAGTATCAAAAATTTAAATGCCCCAAGCGACTGATTAATACAACACGAATTAAAGTAATTTAATCTGCTAAATAATCAAATGTATTAGTGTAACGCGAGTGTCTGCTAATAATTAAAATTATTTTAAAATAATATTATTTCCAATTGAGTAATAATATCGAATTGACCTTGAGATATCCACGATATTATATATTTATAATATTAAATTTATTTTGCAACCAACTTGGACGTTTTTTGCTTTTTTTTTTTTTTTTAATAATAATATTTTTCTTTTAATATAATTTTATTTTACTCGAATAAAATTTACCAGCAAAACTAAGCAAACTCCGTCGTGTTTCTTGTTTTTCGAAAAAATGTCGTAAAATGTATACCTACATATATATATATATATATATATCGAGTTGAATGATTACAAGAATGATTTTAAATCGAATACTACAGTAAAATCGCATGAACGTTTTTAAGTTAATTAAAATTACCGAGGAATGCAGCCGACCGAAATATCAATGTTTATTCGAAAAATGTATAAATAGTAGCCACCCCTTAAAAATAAAAACACAAATATTTTTTTTTTTTTTTTTTATAATTCGTGAATAGAATTAAAACTGAATGTATTCATCAAACATTGGCAAGTCAACACGAGTTCATAGTCTGGAATAATAAGGTTCCAATATTTTACTGCTGTATATGATTTTAAAATGTTAATAATTTCTATACGACGATCACTGCCGTCGCGTTTGAAGTGTAAATAGTTTTTTATTCGATATCCGAAAGCACGTCTAGAGCGATATTTCAACCAAACAAATCGGTACATAGGCATATTGATGAACTGTGATCCGGAAAACAATTACACTGTACAGATAATATATTTATATGTATATATAACTTTTTATTGTAAGGTTAACGTGCAACGTGCGTTATGATCGATTTTCGGTGGGCACGTGCAAATTGAACTGGCTAACATCCAAGACGGTTTTCTGCCGAAGGTAAAACTTGTTCGTATCGTTTTCTCTCGAGAGAAAACTTGATAAACATGTAAAATGTTTTCGGAAATTGTTCGACCGACTGCACAATATCGGCCGGTAAAATACACCGCGGCGAACAAAACGATTTATAGAGAAAATCAATAGAAAAGTAGCGATGAGTTTTAACGGTAATTTTTAATCGACGGAGTAAAATTCACAAAAATGAAAAAAATTTCTTTAGAAGAAGCGTGCGGACTATAGTTTTCCATTTCCCGTTTTGAATACAGTACGTTGCAGAGACCTCTAGTTTTGTATATTGTAACTGTGTGCTAAATTCTTATTAAAACGTATAAACCAACAAACCGAGGCACACTCTAACGGAGAAAATTATTGCCGGTTTTTACATTCGGTGGCGCCATCTGAATTTCTTGGATAACGTGTGGTAGTATTTAGAAACAACCTATACACAGTAAACCGCAAGACCCATAATATAACGTTTATTGGATTCGCAAAATTACACGTTACAACGATTTATTTTGTGTTTAACTTACAAAAAATGTTTAACATTCTCGGAGCTTAACGATCATTAGTTAAGCCGACACTTGAGTTTATTTCTCTAGTTGAGAATTTTTTCGAGCTGCAAATATAATCCAAAAATGTATCGTGAATGCGGGAAATTTAATCGAGACATGAAATTCGCATTAAGGGTGTTTCTACATTTTCAAAATCCCTCTTCCTTAAATATGCCCGAAAATAAACACGAGAAAATGAGATGAAAATATTCCAAGTTAAGATGTCAGTAAATAATCGAGTAGAATTTGTTTAGATTTGAAAGACGACGTCATGGTAGTAATTATGTAATATTATTTTTATTATAAAACTGTATAAACGTAACCATATAGGTATTCTTTTCGAATGAATTGTACATGAACGTGACTTATTCACAGCAGAAAGTCGTACCACCCAAATTAAAATTATTCAAATATAACAAATGTATTCTTAAGAGACCGTAGCATAGAATTTTTATGTCATTCTAACTATAATATAACAAACATGTGTTCACGTAAAACGAACGCATTGACCAGTAAAATTCCAGGTCATTCCGTGCCAAATCACTGGATTTGAAATAAATGGGAAGTTGAGTATTTTAAAAAAAAAAAAAAAAAAAACCAAAAATTGAATTAAATATTTATAGATATTAAAAAAGTTCAAAAATATATAATTTAAATACAATATTCAATGGATTTAAAGATATTTGTAGACATAAATCCCGCGTGTTTAGGTTGCTGTATAATTTAAACTAATTATATTATTAAATTAATACCTCTAGATAACAATTAAGTATAGAGTATACAAAACTTTTTTTCCTTACAGTATAGTTTTATTTTTACGTTGAAAGCACACAAAAATTTGATGAACATATCGAACTTTTTAGCTTTTTCTTGAACATTTATTATGTCATTAAATAGATAAAACTCGTTTTAAAATAGTGGGCACATTAACTATTTATAATTATATCATATTTGGTTATATTAAAACATTGACGTGGATTCTGTGTACGAGGTATGACAATAAAATAACGAGACTTTTTGAATAAAAGTTGTTTATTTTAAAAATGTTATAATTTAATAATTATCACCTTCAAAGTACCTTCCCTCAGCATCAATACACTGTTGCATACGTCGCTGCCATTCTTGAAAACAGTGTTGCCAATTGCTTTCATTCAGCCCTTTTAGAAGTTCTGCCGTTTTCATTTTTACGTCATCAACTGTTTGAAAATGGGTTCCTTTTAATAAACTTTTAATTTTTGGGAATAAGAAGAAGTCACAAGGAGCAAGGTCTGGCGAGTACGGGGGATGTTGAAGTACAGACATTTTTTTTTTCAGTTAAAAAACGTTGAATTGAAAATGCACTGTGAGCTGGAGCATTGTCTTAGTGAAGAACCCAGCCACTTTTCCATAGATCTGGTCGCTTCTTTCTGACACGTTCTCTTAATTTAATTAATACCTCTTTATAATAATATTGATTAATTAATTTTGTCGATTTTTTCAACGTTTTCGTTTGTTGAAGACGTGGTAGGACGTCCAGAACGATCATCGTCTTCGACGTCCTCCCTTCCACTACAAAACCGTTTGTGCCATTCAAAAACACGAGCTCTTGATAAACATTCTTCACCATAAACTTCACATAACATACGAAACGATTCCGCGGCAGTTTTTTTTAATTTAACAAGAAATTTAATGTTAACACATGTTGTTCGATTTTTATATCTAACATTTTTCGGCAGTATAGTCGAACTCGCACTAATAACAAGGCTACTAACGTATAAGAAAATGAATCGATACCATCAGTGTTAGATAAGTGTTTTCTAATCATATTTCAATAATCGTTTTATAGATAACGTTAATAGATTAGGTTATATTTAGAAAGTCTTGTTATTTTATTGTCATACCTCGTAAATATGACATTGGTTCTAAACCTCTAACGCGGCAAGTTCGTAGTCTTTATTCTCCGGTGTGGTCAAAATTAAAAATCTAAATATTCATAAAAATATAATAGGAACTATTAAGTACAACATGTGGTATTAATTTATATTTGGAGATTTTTTTTTTTTTTTGTAATTAAGTTATTCGTGTTTGAGAAATTAACAAATAGGTATAGATCAATAAAAAAATACAATTACATTAATATTTAAAAAATAATTGATTTACAACTATTAAATATTATTATGTGAACATAATTAATTTGTTTAAATAATTTTTATAATGTTACGGTTAACTGGTATAATTCGGTGTTGACATCGTACCCATAGAATCTTTTTAGCCTTTGCATATCGCAATACCGACTTTTTATACATCAATTGAACAGATATATACAAAAATGTAACCATTTTATATTCGATTAACGAAATTAATACATACTTTGAGGAGATAGAATTTGTTCATTGGATGGTCTTTGTAAACTTACTTTATAAACGAATCTTTTAATAGTTCCTATAATTTGTAAACATTTAAGATTTTTAAGTTTGACTACGCCGGAGTTGTAAGACTACGGACTTGCTGTTTCGGAGCTTTTGAACCCATGTCTTATACCTGCACAGAATCCACGTCAATGTTTTTAATGTAACCAAATATGATATAATTAAAAATATAAAGGTGTCTACATTTTAAAAAATATTATTTTTAAACGAGTTTTACATATTAAATGATGTAATAAAAAGTTCGATATTTTTATCAAATTTGTGTGTGCGTTCAACTTAAAAATAAAACTGTAGTGTAACGAACAAAAAAGTTTATTATACTTTATACTTAATTATTATCTGATTATAAATGATACAGCAACCTGAACATAAGGAATTTAAGTCTGAAAATAACATTTTATTGGTCTTTAATCCAATTAAAAATTTTAGATTAAGTATTTTTTAATTTTAGTTGACATGATTAATGAGTTTAATTTTTTTTTAACATTTTTAAAAATTATTCAATACATTCGTCAGGTGAAATCATAATATGGAATGTAGCTGTTAGAGATAAAAAAAACTATAAATAAATTGTGTAAACGGCAATATTTTGAAGACAGCCCCGTCGACGTTGTTTGAATTATTTAATGTTAAACTAGTTAGGGTAATTAACTAAAACACAATAGGATAAATTTCGTTTTTTTCCTACCTTGCATAGTGATTTAAATATTTAGAAAATTGTAAAATGACCCGATGAGATTCGTTTCAACATTATAGTATCTGTAAAACAAACGTTAAGAACATTTTCGGTAGTTTTACGTGAATATATTTCAGTTACATTGCCCTGTTGGAAGACACAGACAAAAAATTTCACTGTAACAACCTCATATAAGATAACGTGATACCGTCAGTGTTATTTAAGTGGTTTTTTTATAGGCAATTTGCTTGATATTTTTGAAAAAAAGGAACGTTTATCTATACAAAAAAATTCAAATTCACAAGTAGTGTCTAATATACCAGTAGCTCAAATTTATTATCGCTAAAATTATTGTTTTTTTTTTTTTTTCATTTACACCGTGGTCAAACTTAAATGTTTACGGAAAATCCGACTCGCGCGGGACAAATTACACGACATATACGGACAAATTATGTTTTGGCGTGCACTATAAAATTATTCACGTAAACACAATCAAAGTGTCAATGAATGTTCGTAATCGTTGGTTTTTTTCAGAGTGTTGTGAAATTACGGCGATTCTAGAATACATAGAAAACACGGACATTGTTCTGTCGTATCACGCGAAACAGATTCTACAGCTGATATACGCGTGGCGTCACGTTCTCTTGGACTTAAATAAATTATAGTCTGGACCAATTTATTATGCGGTACCGAAAGTCACGATCGATGCATTTTAAATCGAAATACAGGTACTTATTTTCAATTAAATGGATTGAGAGAGAGAGAGAAAAAAAAAAAAAAAAAAAAAAGCCTGTAAGAGACGTGTACACGACGTGCACTCGGCTGCACGATAGCCACGTCACTGCCACGTATTTCGCCGACAAGACGAAATTCGCATTACTGTTGGCGAATGCGTATTACATTTTGTATACACTTGCCGCAGTATTCCGTTTGACGTATCATTTAAATGGGAATAATTTAATTTCACGTAATAAACTCAACGCAATTGTAATTGAGAATCGCAATTTGTAAAAAGCCGATGTTATAGACACGAAACGCTCTGTTGAACGGTATACGTAAATAAAAAAAACCTTACAAAATCCCGAATTATGGTCGCCGTTCCGTTAACGATAATCGAAAATATCAAAATTATAAAATGTCACCGGTGTTCTATCGATCGAACCATTTTTATATATGATAATTCATATTTTGTTTTATTCGAACGGGCCTATATAGGCGGACACACCAGACATTTTATCTATAAACCCCAAGACCTTTGAAATGACCGGATCGGTAAGATATATATATATATATATTTAATTTTTTTTTTCTTTCTTTATATTTTTTCTCCCCCCGAAAACGACACATGATACATATTTTATACGGGCGAATTCGTAACACACCAGATCGGTTGACCTCCATTATACATAATCTCCTACTGACGCTGTCTGTTCCAGTCCGCCTTTATGTGAAACGTTTTATTTATTTTATATTTTTCGGCATAAAAATGTTGTCGAATAACTAATGATAATAGTTTGTCATAATTGAATTAATCGAAATCTCCGTCAATTTTCCACGTCCGCCGAATGTTCATCATGTCCAAAATTATCGTTTGAAAACCGAAGGTCATACACATTTATGAACGCACGATCAAATAACAAATGCATTTCGGAAAACGATTTACAACAGATTTCATTTAGTATCAAAATAAAATGTCAAAGAAATAATCGTGAAATAATTCAACCGTTTCTCTATATTATTTTCTAGTTTATTCGTACGTTAAGGAAACTTTTTCAACATATTTACAGCAAGGCGCTCCAAACCATTTATCCTGAAAAAGATGTCGGTATACGTCGTTGCGGGACTTATGGTGATTATTTCTCGGTTCGATCGAAATCCATACACTCGAACGGGAGATAAATTACAAAATACACATAGAGTTTAAAACCATGGGAATACGAGGTCTGTTCACAAAGTATCAGGATTTTATTTTTAATAATTACAAAAATGAAGTTTCGTGTTATTTAAATATATCGCCTCCGAATTACTCTCCTCCGGACGATATTCAGTGATCCCGGCGATCTGGTCATTTTTCAAAAGTCCTTTGGAACTGTTCCAAAGTTCAAGCTAGGAGTTCTGTTGCCACGTTCGGTTTAATTTCCTCTACATCATGGAACCGTTGTCCTATTAACGGAAATTTTAGTCTTGGGAAAATAAAACATCACATGGGGTCCTAATCTGGAGAATAGGGAAAGTCCGCGGGACTATAGAAATTTTTTTATCAGCCAAAAATGCACGAATCGACAGCGCTAAATGTGCCGGTGCATTGTCGCGGTGAACAATCTTTGGCAAGTGACCCTTCTCATCTTAAGCAAATGAATTTGGCAGCGCGACCCTTCTCATCTGTACATTCCCTGTAAAATTGCATGACGAGACTCAATTAGGATTCCCTTTGTTAACTCATAATCGGCGGCCATTTGACTTTTTTTTCGTAAATTGTCGCCACACCATCGTTTTGGAAGACGACGATGGTCTTCCAGAATGTCAAACACCTTCAGTTGATCGTCGACTGTTCTTGAAACGTTTAAAACACTCGAAATTCACGGAACGGCTTAGGGATCATCCCAAAAGCAGTTCTCAACATTTCCGTACGTTTCCGTTGCATCGTTTTTACCAAGTTTCAAGCGAAATTTGATGCACACGAGTTGTTCGTTATGTTTTTCGGTCATGTCGAAAACGGCGAACGAAAAAAAACTGACCGTGGATTTAATCACGTGTAACACTAAACTGAGATAAGATAGAGACTTCGGTTTTTTTATCTTTTAAATGTCCACTTGTCCGCGGGGATTACATCTATTTACAATTTGAAACGTTATCGTGTGTAGATTAGCCGTAATAACGTTTGTCCCGGTATTTTTTGAACAGACATCGTATAAAAATTATAATAATATGCTGAACGAACGCAACGCTTAAACGTTTTGTAAACGAAAATCATAAAAATATATTTTGGAATGTACGAAGAACAACCAACCGTATGAATAGTTACGTCTCGCAAACGTTTTCTACTCGATACACGGCTGCTATATGTAATGTATGTTATCGATAAAGTAAAAAACTATAACAGTATTATTCTTGTATTGATATGAATAATGATGCAGTATTATTTTCCTATCCCGCGGTCTATACTATGTTCACGGTTTCCCTCGTATAGATAATACGAGACTCCTCAATCAGGAAGTTACTGACAAGCCTTACGTTCATAAAATATAATATAAACACATTTTTCTAAAGATCTTTTAGAAATCTTTAAATGGAGATTTTACTGAAAACTCCGGTCGGGTTCGGGCAATACGGTCATATTTCAATGGGAAACACATTCGGCGGGCCGTTGCGAAAACCTAACAATATGGGTGAGTATAAATAAGGGGGGTTTTTTTTTTATGTTACTTAAAGATTTCTAAAGCTGACCCCAGAAAAATTCTATTTTTTAAATGCAAGAATTTGTATGTACAGTACAAATATTGTGGAATATTTATTGACTTTTTAGTTTAAATATTTCTTCTTTGGTGTATTGTACCTTGGATCTCGATACGTTTGAAATCCCTAGAAATTCCATGCAAATACCCGGATTCAGTTATTTCGTATGACAATCATAACACAATGTCATGTTAAAAAATAAGCACATTCGATTTCGAACGTGAATTTGTCAAAATATTTGGACGAATCGACTTATATAAACATGAACTATTTTTCCGTTTTGTGATCGAACAACAATTTATATAATATTATGCTTGTTTACAATATTAAAAAAAAAAAAATTGGTTTCGATTATGAATATGAGTGTATAAATAAATAATATATTTATAAGGAAGCCTCGTAAAAAATAAATAATATATTTATAAGGAAGGCTTGCAAAAAATTAACGAATGTCCAAGTTGTTTGATATTTTTAAAATGTTTATGCAAATAAACATGCTTGCTTTATCAAAAAAAAAATAAAAAATATTTAACATAAACCATTTTCCGAGAACGTAATCGTACGTATCCGCGTTTGTTTTCTGAACAATCGTTTAGAACACCAAATCGATCTCCGAAGATTCTGCAGGGTTTCATACTTGTGCAGAGATTTCCCCACGTTTTAATTACTGTAAAAAAGTGTATTGTATCGACGGCAAACCTATTCAATGACGGAAATTTAGTGCGCCATTTTAAACGGGTACTTAGCTAGATAAATATACACTTAAATTATTACATTCGAGTTGAAATTTATGCATATTTACTGTTACACACATTTCCAGTGGTTTTTTTAATTAATTCAAACCCATGCTGTACATTAAATTAATTATCGCCCCGTACCGTATAAATTTTGCAGAATATTTCGTTTTACGCGTATACCTGACAGGAAACGACGACGAGGTCTAGTGTAATTGCGATAGGTACGATAATGTAAAAATTTACAAACTAAAAATGAAAAAAAAAAAAAAACCACAGTTTTAAGGGATGTACGTGGGAAAAAAAATGTATTACGTAAATATTATAACGAATCCGCATGACGGGCCTCAGATAAAAATTCGTGGGGGAGAGGTCAAAATAGTTTTTATAAAACTCAATATTTTAAATTTTGTTTTAATATTACAAAAATATATTAGCGTGTGTATACAATTTTCATAAAAAAAAAACAAAACAACTTTTATTCGAAAAAGACTTAAGCAATTATAACGTTAGAAAAACGATCTATAAAAACACTGTCATTGTAAAATTGTTATTTTTTTAAAAAAATGTTATGGCATTCATATTTTTTTGTAACGTAACCTGCTAATTATGTAGTATTTTATTACCTATCAATCTGATCAATTCATGAATTTTATTCAATTTCAAATTAACGCTATAATAAGATTGAAAACGGTGATTTTCTGTCATTGTCTCTCTAAATCTTATAAAAAATACCTAACAGTACAATATAAACGATAAAAATATAATTTATCCTATTGTATGAGAAAATATTTTCATTTTTCACTTTTTTTTTAATTGTCCTAACATTGTTCAACTTTAATTGATGTATTGATACCTTTGAACGATTTATAAAATCGAAACAAAAAACGATAACTGTATTTGACTAGGTTTGAGTTATTCATGACACCTAGTCTTATTTACTATTGTGTTTTGGGCACGTAAATTAAGGTCATTACGAATTTTGCAGTGAATTAACCTACATGAGATGACTAGACACAGGGTCGGACTGAGAATCCGGTACGGCTCGAGGTTATGTTATAAAATCGGCTCACTTTTCAGTTAGGTAAACACAATGAATTGTTGTGTTCTCCACAAACACACCAAAAAATAATGATGCTTGAGGGCTTTAAATCCTCCTGAACAGAGAAAACCTCTTGGTTTACAAATAAACACATGAGGTCCCCAATCTTAGAGATGGTCAAAATTACAAACAGACTACTTAACATTGTTTTAATTTTGTGTATTCAAAAATGAAAAACTTTGTTAATTCTTTAAAAATTGGTCAATTAATAAAGTATTAATAGTATGGCTTTGACGTTTACTTTATTCTTTCGTTACTAACACGGCCGGCCTGGGTGATATATATATATATATATAAAACAAAGGCATATTTAAATTGTAGATCGAAAATTTGACATAAAAATTGGAAAGTCGGTCTCAAGGGGGGATTTGACGACAAATTCAAATCGTTTTTCAGAATTCGCGGTAGAACATTCGGTACGTTGGAAACAAAACACGTCTAAATTCGTATAATAATTGTATTGTTCGTGACAAAGCTTTTTCGCCGCTATCGATCCCCTTGACGAGCTTAAATAAACGTCAATATTTACCGCTAACAAAATCGTTCTACTTTCGAAAAAAAAAAAAAAATAATAAAAAAAACGTATTGTCCTTGGCGTCTAAACACGCGCGCGTACTTCCCCGAGCTCGGTCCAGTAGATATTTCGAAATTGTAAATGATACTTTATCGGCGAATATTACACCGCCTTAGATATTGGACGCGGAAAAGAACGGTTTTATTACGATTACGTGAAACGACCTAGATTATTAAACGCGTGGAAGGATCGCGGTGCATTTATTCGATTATACACGGTGAGACGGGGAATAAAAAAAATAACACGTGTGGTGAATTATTGTGTATACGAGAGAAACAGTCGAATATTATATTATTGTATATTTATAAAGACCCGGGGGGATATACGGTCCAACGGTTCGGTCGTCGACGACGATAAGGACGGCGAGTGTGCTGGTTACCCGGTGCGCAAAAAAAAAAAAAAAAAAAAATATAAAAAAAATAACAATCATCGACAGTTTTTTTTTTTTTTTTTTTTTTTTTGTCTTCAAATTTATGTGGCCATATTTCCATACATAGCCGATATAGTTTATTGACATAGCGATAAAGGAAAATAAATAAAAACGTCGACCGGGGATAAAGACATTTGTGTTTAAAAAAAAAACAAAACGAAATAAAAAGAAAAAAAAAAAAAAAACGTTTTATCCAACTTCGAGCGCGCGTATACGCAAAACGTCGCGTCGTTTGAAAAATAAAAGTTTTACACACGGCCGCAGTCGGTTTCCATAAATATATATATATATATATATATATATATATGTATATATTTTGGCTTTGTGAAAATAACAAAAAATTATATAGTATATTATTCGAAAGATTTCAATTTTTTTTTTTTTTTTTTTTTTATTTATTTAATATGATATATACAATCTGTTCCATTAGGGACAATAAGAATATGTGATGATAGACAAAATATTTACATGAAAACGTGATGGGAGGAGTCACCCAGTGGTTACACTACCCTTAATGATAATTTTTTTTTTTTTTTTTTTTTTTTTTTTTTTTTTATTAATTATAAGCTTCTTTAACTACTCATTGAGAAGATCTCTACACCATTTCCTTTTGAGTCTCCTGGAAGGGTTCCCAGGAATTGTGAGAGTGGCAAGGTTTGAAATGAGGGGGTTGGTGTGAGAAGGGAGCTTTGAGTGGAAACGTTTGTAAAAGGTTACTGCTTCTTCGTAGACTGTTTTAATTTTTAGATCAGTGTGTAAAGTTTGGTTTGAAATATAAGGAGGAGCATTTGTAATTTTACGAAGGATGTTATTTTGGAAGGTCTGAATTTTATTAGTGTTAGATTTTTTGGCATTGCACCAGAGTTGAAGACCATAGGTCCACATAGGCTTAAACAAGGATTTATAAATTAAGAGTTTAGTATTTAATGGAGTGTGTTTATTTTTGGTAATTAACGTTTTGAGGATGCGGAGTCGTGCATTTAAGGCAAGCCTTTTAATTTTAATATGATGAGACCATGTGAGTCGACGGTCAATTGTCAGACCTAAGTATTTAGCCGAATGAGAGGAAGGGATTTGAATATTGTCTAGAGAGACCATAGGACAAGGAGGAAGACGAAGAGTGAAGGTAGTATGTCCAATCGCTTCATAGATTTCAATTTAAAAAATAAAACCGTCTCGCTGTAACCGCCTGAATGATTATAATACACCCCTATCCGTCACCACTAACTCAATAATAACTCTATAATTATAACGTGCGACGTAACGTTTTTACGAATATATAAATATTTTCTATTCGTATAATTTTATAGACAAGGCGTAGTTCCTCCGATCGGTCTGCAAAATAAAGTTATAACGTCAGACATTAGCGTCAAATACATATAGGGTTAACCCTTGCCAAAAACGTTTAACTTGGGCCGAGCATATAAAACAAAAACGTACCATGCTAAACGCTAGACGGGGAGTCTTTGTTCCCACTTTCGGGTAAACATTCCGAGTTTAATCCGAATAATAAACTGTTGCTGTACAAAACCCTTCTGAAGCCTAGGCCTTAGGACTACGGTATCCAATTATAAGGGGTGCGGCAAAAAAATCCAATATTTACAAAATTCAAACATTCCTGTCAATATCACTTCGTGTAATTACTAACAACACCCTACTGTGTACCGAACCAAAGCACTACACTCGGTTCTTAGACTACGGACTGTCGCCGAAGTGGCTACACCCTCTTATAACCGTTCCCGTAGTCGCCTTGCCAACCACCCAAGTCCTCTTATTCTCGCTCTAAATTCGGCAAATATTCCCGGGAGTCCACCGAGAAGACTCAAGAGGCGCTGGTATAGTGATTCGGCTAAATAAACTGATCCAAAATAAGAAAAAACATAACTAACGTTAAATCATAATATAGCCTAACAATTTATCGCGTCTGAGTGTTACTGCTGGACAGCTACTCTTCTCAAGCTCTCGGGTCCTGTATATTATTTATCTTGTACAAGCTCATATGTTCATTGTTATCCACATTGTATGTTTTTCTAGAAAATGTTTAAAAAAAATATATATATATATATATTTATGTACTTCTATTACTAGCTGATAAAACGTGTCACGTGCGCTATTATGTTAAACTTGTTCTTCGTCGAGAAATTTCTATTATTATTATTATTATTATCGAATTCGCGAAAGAAACGGGCTCTACGAATTTCCGTATAGCACACACGACTATACCTTTAGTCTTGTGTTTTTATGAAACACGTGCAATGGAACTTTTCGTGCAGAATCTTATTTCAAGTACCTCTTATGTAATAAGGTCAAGAATCGTATCAGCTAATAAAACGAGTATTTAGCACCGGCAAAACAGACTAAATCCAATATTTCATCTGAAATGTCTGAGACGAGATGTCTACGATCAACAGTTTGAAAGGAAAAATTCCCGACGGATTTACTATTGTCGTTGCAGAAAAACGACAAGGTATACCGAACTAACACAAACGAGCAGCAAATTTTATCGGGAGTTACACTAGTGGAACGAGCAGGTCGGGCGTGTTGAGATAGACGGACGTGCAAAATGGCAACGGAAACGAAATTCGATGGGACACAAACACCTGGAGTCTACCCCGGGATGCTGAAGAATGATCTTGGAAAACGTGCACGAGAATTGAGGACAGAAGAGGACGCAGGCAATAGAGAAACATGGCGTGTGTAATAATGGAAATAATATTAAAGTTACAGAATAAGAAGCATAAGTTTTCGTGTACATAAATATTATTATAACCGGGTGGACGTGTAAAATCAACAACTTCACACGTCGTGTTTGAATGTCCGTCGCGAACCGAATACATTTTCAATAAATTCAGTAAAAACACCTCATTATTTCAGTATATAGTTATAATTGTAATAATATAATGAAAATACGCGAGTGGACTGTAAACGCACATTATTGTATAATAAAAAAAAAAAAAAACTGTTAATTTTATAAACGTCTTAAAAAATGCACAGGCGGGAAAAATCCATAAAAAGCGGCGTCGGATATAAATTGCCATTTAAATATGTATACATTTTCTCAACTCGCGAATACGAATTCGTTAAATATTATATTATACACTCGGAATAATTTCATAACGTAATATTATAGAATTTTGTATGGTCTCGTCATGCTCGAGTATTTTTAACATTCAAGTATGTGATATTTATCGCCGAAATATTCCGAAAAAAACGTAAATCCAGTCAAACCGATATCATAGGAAATAAAACGGTAATATAATGCTCGACAATTATTATAATAACCATGATATTTTCAGCGCGTAGTGCATTGTCTCCCGTCCCGAAAACTTAACTCGCACAGATAATACTATTATGATTATTTTTTTTTTTTTTTTTTTTTTTTTTTTTTTGCCGTACTATGACCGACGGTTTGGCATACAAATTCAATACGATATTATAAAATAACAAAGACCATTAAACCCTCTATCCAAAAACGGAACCTCCCCCTAGACCTCAAAAGAAGTGATGGGGTAATTATCACTCGGGCGACAATAGGGAACACTCAACCATACCCACTCCTTCCTCGTCGCCGAAGAGCCGGTCCCAACGTGTGACATTTGATGACAAAATTCATGTGCTGTCTATCGATCACATCGTGACCAAATTCGCCCAGATTATCGCGGAGCACGAAAAATATTCTCCGAGCCGACCTCACCCCCAACAAACCGTCCGCGAAGACAATACAGTGGCAACACTCCAATTTTCCCACAACACAAAACTTAGCGAACGAATGGAAATCATTGTAAATAATTTGCAACCCATGTTTTTCAGCTCTTACCACTACTAGTCTAAGCAGGCTATTAAACCATTGTCGTTGAAGCCTTAACTCTTAATAATAATAATAATACGAGTAAATCTACTGCGCGAGTCCGAATACGAACGATCTAATGATTTTTTTATAAATATTTCAAATTGATAATGGATTGGTATCGGGCGATTAGCGATCACGTTCGGATTAATTTCACGTAAAAAATGATATTAAATCGGTTTTACGGCCGCGCAGTTTAAATGTTCACGGTGTGTAATCTATTGTATGTTTTCGATATGAGCGAGACGGAATGTTAAAAAAACGGCCGTATTACTAACAAATAATATGGCTAAACTATACATTATGCAAAACGTATTTAAGTACGGTATATAACTTCGACTATCCGTTTAAATTTATTATTCTCCAGAAATACATACTAAGTATAAATTGTTCGAAAGACCTCCTCTGTGAATACTGAACAGCGACGAACACTATATTTTTCGTTACATACAACACGATCGAATTGTTAATACTAGGTATAGGTTTTTTTTTTTTTTTTGTACTATTTTCTTCTTCAAAAAAGAACAAAAATATTAATTTATTTGTTGTTTGTCTGTAGGCACTACGAGTGGCAAAAATTATTGAACAGCTCGATGGACATTCTGTGTTGATTTGTTTAACGGGGTGCGCGGACTAACGGTAAAATAAAAAATGTATTATTCAAAATCCCAACGATCTATAATATGTTTTATAGAACATTGAGTTCAACAGAAACGTATTGTTGTTGTTGTTGTTGTTGTTGTTTAGACGAAACAAAAATCAAAAAAAAAAAAAAAAAAAAGGATTATAATAATGACCCAGCTCGAGCATAATCGCATCTTAAATATACAAACAAATGCGAAACAGAATGTAACCGTAAAACACAATAGTCATAGATATTTTATGTGTTTTATTGTGTATTTAATCGTTATAAGGATATAATAAATAATCACGAGAGAACGTTTAAATTGTACGTTAACTATATTAATGATGACGAATTACTTAGGGTTTTTTTTTTTTAAAAACCGTCAATATATAACTTATCTACTCGAAATTTGAAAACTTTTAAACAATAATGTGCTTCGCGCGTAAAAGTTTCTATTCTATTGAAATATCGTGTTTATTATAATTCTCAATATTTCTAAAACGAAATCAATCCGGTCGCGTGAATGGTGAACTATACTAAAATTAACGCAATTCGCTGACCACGGTTGTATGTATTGTATTATATTTCCGGTGAATATAGAGTATTTAATATTATATTGATTTTCGATATTTTGTCAAAAGACAAACGACAATCGATTATTCTCAATTGTTTTCAATCGGTCATAAACCCGAATTGATTAATCCATATTTTACGTATAAAAATATATATATATATACCTTGTGAAAACAAACCAAATGAACACATTCTGGAACATACGGAAAGTCTACATAATCCATCGACTGTGTATGGAAGTAAAACCTATACGATAGCAACCGTCGTCGTTATCATCACGCGCAGCTTAAGAGGGTCGCCGAGGTCCAAAAGCCGTCGCTACAACAAACTTCCTCCGTTCTTCTCTAACATAAAAATGCTAAATCCACCCGGTTTGCATTTCAATCGGATCTCTCGCGACGGTATCCTGCCCATCTCGTACGACCTCTCTTCTCTAGCACCCGAAACCGTTTAATGATTCGTCTCCGTACACCACCAGACCATTCGAGTCATCTACTTCAAAAATACGAGAGTATATGTTTGGCTTTCAATAGTGTATCGTTCTGTAACGATTCGGTATTATGTGTTATCGCTTCGTTTCTCGATTACATAAATGGTCATGCATTGCGTCCGTTACGTGCCAGTTGAACACAGTCAACGAAGATATAGAAAATAACGTGTATGCTAACAATTTCGGTTTTTATTTTATAACGTATAAACCAAAAACATTTTGTAAATTGCGGATACGAGCCTCCAAACCCGGGCCGAATCGCCTATCTTGTAAAGAAATTCGTCAATCACCTACTTCCTAAACTGCTCGAACTGCTCGAACTTTCCTAGCACTCCTTCGACTCCTCTCGGGTCCCCGAATCCGTGGCCTTTTTTTTATGCGTCCGCCCGGCACTAGGCATTATCGGCCCCTCGCGATTGCGGCCGTGATGCTTAATCGGCGATTTCGCAATTCGTCCGGACGCACACGTCGTACTTTGTACACCCCGGGTTAATCCGTATCATACATCATCAAAATAGGCAATGTTAGGTTAGGCTAGGCAAAATAATAATATTGGGCAGTATTACTATTTTAAGGGCAGAGTCTGTGACAGCTCTTATACGATATTGTTATTCGAATAACAAAAATCGTTGGAGAAGTTCAATATGTGGCGGCCCAATCGAATATTAAGAACAGTGTGGGTCGAGACAAGAATAACAAATGGAAAAGTGCTACATGGAGTATCAAATTTGAGAACGTTATAAAAGTGTTCGACACGCGGCCAATATGAATGAGCTATTATTGGCCAAATAATCAGACGTGAAAGACTGTTGGAATACATTTCGGAGAGGAGAGTTTAAGGGAAGAACCGCGTCGGCAATCCTAGGAAAATGAATAATAATAATAATAATAATAATACAGACGACGGAGGAACGAATATGCGTTTTTTAAATACTACTGGTAAAGAAATGCGGCAAACCAATACGAGGATCGATAACAAAAGCAGAGAGGACATGTTCTACTTTAATATTATAAAACATAATTTTTTTTTTTTTTTTTTCAATTAAGAAATATTAAACAATCTGTACTCGTGGTACAATACGCTTAAGAGATATTTGAGAATTATAATAATAATAGAATTAATACAAACGAATATTTATATGTAACCCTATTATGATTTTACATGAAATCTTGAATTGAAGAAACTGTCCAGCAACAGCACTTCGGCGAGAATTTGTTTTGTTGATTAACGTATAGACCTGTGTATTATGCTAACCAGTCTCTGGGCCACTTGCGCCGGAGTCTCCTTACCGTATTACCCGGAAGGGAGTGTGATGAAAGATCTTTAATGATGGGATTGGAGTGATTTTGATGTATTTTATGGAATTAAAAGTAGTGATTTTTTGCGACTTCATTGGCATACGGTATGCTCAGGTCTGAGTGTAGAGTTTCATTGGAGACGTACGGATGGGCGTTAGTTATGAGACGAAGAGTTTTTGATTGGGCTACTTGAATTATGTTTATGTATGTTTTTTTAGCAGCTCCCCATAGCTGAATTCCGTAGGTTCAAATGGGTTTTATTAATAGTTTGTACAAGTTAATTTATGATTTTAGATTGAGGATTGAGGGATATAAAACATAATGAAATTTTAAGCAGTGTTGTTGTAATAATATTATCGCCACGTAAAATTATCGTTAATTAGATACCTACTTGATAAATATTTAATAAAAAAAAATCGTTTGGGTTGTACGCATCTGTAAAACAATAACAAAATGTAAGTGCCTATACAAAATATCAAAAATGTACCGTAGTGCAGAGAATGCACACAGAAAACGAACACTATTGTGTTCGGCGAACTTGTTTGAATTAATTCGCGAAATTCTATTAAAATAAATAAAATACCAGTGGTCCTCTAAAAATCATAAAACACAAAATACGTATGGACTTAACGAATTAATTTTTATTTCCCGTATATGATGTGCCGTACAAATGCTAAAACCAAAATTAGTTTAAAAAGTCGTCCACGTTGCTTTATCACCAGTCTCTGTACCAAGGCAATAACTTATTTTTCAAATCGAGATAAATTCAAGTTACAATTTTATTTTTATTATGGAAAAATAATACAAACATTGTACAAAGAAGACTATTGTTTTGAGTTTTGTCATACAATATTCAGAAGTATAACAATTAAATGCATCATTAAAAAAAATATAAATATTTAAAATAATATATATATTCAACAGACTTCATTACCGAAAGGAGTAACGACATAGAAAACAACTCTTGTTTTTTAAAAATCAGCAACATACCAAAAAAGTACACTTTTCAAAAAGTTTGAATAGTATAGATTCAATTATGTCAGAAAAATTTGACTTGGATCTCAGCAGAAGTGAAAATTAAATTCGATTTGAACTGCGGCGATATCGGAAAATATTAGTACAATTAACAAATCATGTAAAATTTACATAAAATAAAAAAATAATAAAACGATATTACCGTGATATATGATAATACTCTTTATCGGTATTGTCAGCTTTAAATGCACAACATTTAAAATTTAATCTTCCTTCGTGGTGTGCTGTAATTTAATAAATCATCGCGTATCACTAACACGTACCGTCTTGCGATGACACACCACGCACAAAGAAAATTATTTAAAAATAAATCACAAGTTTTGTGAAATACGTGTATACAAAATTTCCTACGTCGAAATATTTTTACACCAGCGTTATTTTCTAGAAGAGCGTTTGTAAAAAAAACGGTTAAAATTAATATTGTTTTCACTCGAAATTAATTTGAATCGCAAAAATAAAATTTGATTTATATAAAAAGATTAAAACAATTTTAATCGAAACAAGTACATAAAATGCAAATAAAAAGTTTGTACATAATATATAATAATTTGGACACTTAAAGAAGGTGGGGGGGGGCAATGAAATGGCCAATTTTCAAAAATAATATAAAACCAATAAATATTAATCATTAATTTATTAAAATTAAGCCATTAACTTGCCATTCATATTTTTTTTTTTTTTTAAATTATGTTCTCGAGATGACAGCCGCATCTTCTCGAGCACTCTTCTAACCTGCTTGGTATATTTTCCACTACACGGTGTATCACTTTTAAATGTGTATTGGCAGTTACGTCATGAATTTTATTTGTTAGTTTATCGTTATTTCGAAGTTTCTGTGCATAGACATTATTTTTTAAATGCGTGAAAGTTTAGATCACCGTGCAAAACCCTACGTAAGCTTCTAACTGGATAAATTTAACGATAACGCATAATTTCGTGCAGAACATCTTGGACTCTTTATGAGAGCGGCCCTGACAGCAGTGACGTTTTCAGGTGTATGAATGATTTTTTATTTTTTCGTACAGGCTTCGTTTTTAATGCTTAATCCCATTTCTCCGATGTCGGTTGTCCATATACAGTAATAGTCTTAGCTGATGGTACCGAATCGTGGCGTTTAAGGTTAAATGAATACGAAATGAAGTTACGCATAACTGACATAATTCTTGTAAAACGATTTTATTGCATAAGCGCGTTTTTTTACCACTCCCGCTGTTTTGTGTCTACTAAATACCATGTGGTTTTTGAACTAAAAATATTTAGTCGGAGTTTTAGTCTTAATTACCATTGAGATAATTAATTTTAAAAAAACGGCCATTCAAGTGCCTCGCCCTGTATACACAGAAAGTTATTGCTCATTGTAACGTATTTTACTCGATATTTTAATAAATTTAACGGCGACAATCGGTCGCCGGTTTAGTGTAATAAACGAATACAAGTAACTCGACTAAAATGTATACTGTATTCAGTAGTAATTGAAATAGTGATTTAGGAAAAGTTGACGATATGCGTTAGCCGAGTACTAAACGGTACTGTGGCGGCGGCTTAAATTAAAAAAAAAAAAAATAAAAATAAAAATAAAATTGAAAAAATAGCTTAGCGGATCGCGTATAAACTTCACGGTTAATTCAAATCGGTTTACAGGAGTCTAATCGTTTCAATTACGTCGACCGGACGGATCGATGGAAAATTCATTTGAATCACTATACAGCCTGGGTATGCGCTAGGTAAAGAAATAAAACGTCTATAAACGGTATCTAATAGCATTAAAAACGATATAAGTGATTATATACCGAAACGTTGGCGAGTTTAATAAAAAAAAAAAAAAAAATAATGGAGCACTTGCTATGTAAAATTTATATTGTATACGAATATGCGGTTTTAAATTGTCATTCGTTAGTGTTGTTCGGTGTTTGGATATAAAAAAACGTTCGGACATAATAAAACGTAATGCCGTATATACAAACACATCGTACCCGATAGAGTTATATTCGAAACCGATTTAATCGTAAAGCGATCCGCGTGCCTACCATCTGACGGGCATATTATATAAATATATATAAATTATAAATTCGCACCGAAACGCGCTCCGCGAAATCAATTTTGGAAAGCCAAGACTGACAAACGGCCAGGTGGGAATTTACTTTTAGTATATTTCGCGGATCGAAATTCGAATCCGATCGTTTCGCGGGAAAATGTCTGTACGAAACGTTTTGACCGGAAACGAGAGGAAATGTGTGGCAGACGTCGACCATTCCATATATCGACTGTCCAGTTCAAAACTGCAACAATTCGAGAAAAAAATTACATTTTTCCACGAGAGCGTTTTGAAATTATAAACCATATCAGCCATATAGAATATGAAACGAACAAGTTACACGGATACAATGTTCGGTATACGCGTAGGCTTTCACCGTATATTTCCATTGTAATTAATATTATATAAACACGTGTATTAATTTAAAGGGGTTACGAACACATATTGCAGTGTTGAATTGAACGATTTTTAAAAGCCTTTCGGTTATCTATAGTTGAACTAACTTCTTGAATTCCGTTTTTGAATTGAAATCATTATGGTTAACAAATAATAAAAAAAAAGAAGTCAACTGGATTTTTCGATTATTTTTTTTTTTATTGAGTTGTTGCTGTCATGAACTGGATTGTCGATATAATTTTATCTCCGGCATGCTATGCACCGAGATTATAGACACGGGCACCTGTGTCACGCCTAATTGGAATTTGCTTACGCCACCCCTTACCATAAATTTAATAATTGATAACCTAACCACTATTTTCTATTACTTTTTGGAATACTTTGAAAAAAAAAAAAAAAAAAAAACAATACACTATACGTAATGACTATTGTTTCTTTTTTATTATTGATAATAATAATAGTAAATAATGCAATAATAATTATTGTTAAAAAAATTATAAAAAACAGATTTACCCCGTAACGACTGGCTTGCGCTTCCCCGGCAATGCTTTCACGGCTCACCCGGTTAGGAAACACTGGTATAGATAACAAAAAAAAAGTTTGTTGTATTTTAACATTAATATACGACTTGTCCATACCTGCGTAGATGTACGGGTGACGGAAAACGTTTTCTAACATGTTACTGAAATTTTTAATAATTTTACCTCTATACGATTTACAAAAAAACAAAAACGAAACAAATATTTATTCGAATATATTACTATATACAGTGGCCAACGCTGGAGGGGAGGGGAGGATAAAAAAAACCCCATCCGAAATATCACGGACAAAAAATAAATGTGTTACTAATGAATAAATACAAAAAAAATCGTTACTTATTTAAAAAGTCTCCGGCGGTTTGTGAATTGACGTATACGATAAACTGTTGATTGTACTGGACGACGATTTCAGTGAATACGAGGTGTGACAATAAAATAACGAGACTTTTTGAATTAAAGTTGTTTATTTTATAAATGTTATAATTTAATGATTATCACCTTCAAAGTACCTTCCCTCAGCATCTGCACTACACTGTTGCATACGTCGCTGCCATTCTTGAAAACAGTGTTGCCAATTGCTTTCATTCAGCCCTTTTAGAAGTTCTGCCGTTTTCATTTTTACGTCATCAACTGTTTGAAAATGGGTTCCTTTTAATAAACTTTTAATTTTTGGGAATAAGAGGAAGTCACAAGGAGCAAGGTCTGGCGAGTACGGGGGATGTTGAAGTACAGACATTTTTTTTTTCAGTTAAAAAACGTTGAATTGAAAATGCACTGTGAGCTGGAGCATTGTCTTAGTGAAGAACCCAGCCACTTTTCCATAGATCTGGTCGCTTCTTTCTGACACGTTCTCTTAATTTAATTAATACCTCTTTATAATAATATTGATTAATTCATTTTGTCGATTTTTTCAACGTTTTCGTTTGTTGAAGACGTGGTAGGACGTCCAGAACGATCATCGTCTTCGACGTCCTCCCTTCCACTACAAAACCGTTTGTGCCATTCAAAAACACGAGCTCTTGATAAACATTCTTCACCATAAACTTCACATAACATACGAAACGATTCCGCGGCAGTTTTTTTTAATTTAACAAGAAATTTAATGTTAACACATGTTGTTCGATTTTTATATCTAACATTTTTCGGCAGTATAGTCGAACTCGCACTAATAACAAGGCTACTAACGTATAAGAAAATGAATCGATGCCATCAGTGTTCATAGTACTTTTAGATAAGTGTTTTCTAATCATATTTCAATAATCGTTTTATAGATAACGTTAATAGTTTAGGTTATATTTAGAAAGTCTCGTTATTTTATTGTCATACCTCGTATGTTACGAATAACCGACCGACACCGATTCGACGAGGTATTTAATGAAGACGGTGAGTGTAATAGCCGACGCCGCCGACATAATCCGGAACGAAATTCACAACGACCCGCGTTATCCAGAACCTAGAAAGTTCATTGTTCTTACAATAAACACCACGCAGACAACGAATTTTCTTGACTTGTCGTCATTTTCCCGCCTTCGAAGGTTGAACACGTGATTGTTGCGCAGACAAGACTGGCGAGGGGCCACTAAATGGACCGGGGCCGTTACACGTATGTCGAAACGTAAATGTGACCATTGAAGAGGTCATTGATATGACAACCAAAGTACCGAGACGTCTGTACGTACCGTTTTATAGTGAAAAGTGTAATTGTTAATTACAATATACGAGGTGAGTAACATATAAAAAAAAATAAAAACCCCTATTTATACTCGTCCAAATTGTTAGATTTTCGCCGAACGGTTCCCATTTGAATATTATCGTATTGCCCGAACCCGACCGAAGTTGTCGGTAAATTATCGTTTAAAAGATTTCTAAAAAATCTTTGGAAAAATGCGTTTATATTATATTTTACGAACGTAAGGCGTGTCCGTAACGTCCTGAAGGAGAAGTCTCGTATTATCGATAAGAGGGAAACCGTGAACACGGTGTAGACCGCGGATAGTAAAATAATACTTCATCATTATTCATATCGATACAAGAATAATACTGTTATAGTTTTTTTACTTTATCGATAACATCCATTACATACAGCGGCCGTGTATCGAGTAGAAAACGTTCGCCAGACGTAATTATTCATACGGTTGGTTGTTCTTCGTACAGTCCAAAATATATTTTTATGATTTTCGTTCGCAAAACGTTTACGCGTTGCGTTCAGCATATTATTATAATTTTTATACGATGTCTGTTCAAGAATTACCGGGACAAACGTTATAACGGCTAATCTACACACGATAACGTTTCAAATTGTAAATATATGTAATCCCCGCGGACAAGTGGACATTTAAAAGATAAAAAAACCGAAGTCTCCATCTTATCTCAGTTTAATGTTACACGTGATTAAATCCACGGTCAGTTTTTTTTCGTTCGCCGTTTTCGACATGACCGAAAAACATAACGAACAACGCGTGTGCATCAAATTTCGCTTGAAACTTGGTAAAAACGATGCAACGGAAACGTACGGAATGATTAAAACCGATTTCGGAGATAATTCATTGAGTGGTTCCGTGACTTTTGAGTGTTTTAAACGTTTCAAGGACAGTCGACGGTCAACTGAAGACGATCCACGTTCTGGGAGACCGTCGACGTCATCCTGAAACGATGGTGTGGCGATAATTTGCGAGAAAAAATGCCAAACGGCAGCCGATTATGAGTTAACAAAGGGAAACACAATTGAGTCTTGCGATTTTACAGGAAAATCCACAGATGAGATGAGTCGCGCTGCCCAAACGTTATCGTGTGTAGATTAGCCGTTATAACATTTGTCCTGGTACTTTTTGAACAGACCTCGTATAAATTGTTTAACCCAATTCGCACAATGTTTTTTATTATTAATTTTTTTTTTTCTTTTTATAAAACTACCGGTACCAGCACGAATATGTTTTGTTATTTTAAAAGTGAGTAACCCTATTTCTACAACTATTTCGTCCGAATTCCAGCACTTTGGTACATAATCGACATTAGTTTATAATACATACATGGTGGATATAAAAAACAAAAAAACACTCCAGTGATCGGAAAAATTCGGATTTGCCGAAGTTCGAGAATCCGTTTGTTTGGATTCCAATGTACAGAAATGTATGTTTCAAATTCGGAAACGCTAACATTTTGGGTTCGACCGTACGAATTTCAATATTTAAATCTTAAAATCAAATCCTTGTCTATGTCTTTTTTTTCCGTATAGCGACTTCGGGTTTTGTTTGAAATATTCACAAATATCTATAACGTTTAAATGCGTAGAACGTAGCCGTAATGACATATGTCCTTGGTATTTTTTGTACAGACCGCCTGTAATGTTCGTTTGTTTAACGGTTAAAATACGTACGGGGGCTCCGTTCGTCCAGACTGCTGCTTCCAGTCGACGGCGCGAGCACGTTAAAACGGCGACCTTTGCGAGTTTATCGCAAAAATAAAAAGGTAAAAAAAAAAAACAAAAAAAACAAAACCATCCGACTGGGACCGAGGTACTTTGTCCGGTCGAAATACAAACGTTAAAATAACGTCACGGCCGCCGTCGGCTCGAGCGTCGACCTTAAACTCGGTTTAACCTCTTGGCTTTTGTACCGCAAGAATACCACGGCGTTACGTGTGCCGGTCCATTGATGCAAACAATAAAGACTTGGAGGACCGTATTGCGGTAACAGTTTTCCACGTCCAATGTCACTGCTGCTCGGGCACTGTTATTAGGTAAATAACATTTTCGCAACGAACCGTTTCCGTATAGGTGGGTATATTTTTTATTGGCCAATAAACGCGGACGGTACGAGAAAAAAAAAAAGGAAAAAAAAGTCGTTATATTTTTTTATTTATATATATATATATATATTTCAACGGATAATCTAATCCAATTGTAATAGTTTTTTTTTTTTTTTTTATAATACGACAATTTACACGAAACAATAATTTAATACGTAAAAGAAAATACTTAAATGCCAAAACAAGAAACAAAAAAATGTATATATTTAAAACAATTTTATTCGCGGAGATTTTGAATCGTTCGACGGAATAATAAAATTAATAATTAAATAATTCAAGTTTCGTTTCATTAGATAGAACATAAATTTTATTTTTTTTTTTTTGTTTCGCTGAAATACATAAATAATATTAATCGTTCTAGTTTTACACTAGTCCAATTACAATAGTTCTTCCTTTAGTTTCCCTTTTTTTTTTTTTTTTTTTATAATACGACAATTTACACGAAACAATAATTTAATACGTAAAAGAAAATACTTAAATGCCAAAACAAGAAACAAAAAAATGTATATATTTAAAACAATTTTATTCGCGGAGATTTTGAATCGCTCGACGGAATTATAATTAAATAATTTAAGATTCGTTTCGTTAGATAGAGCAAAATGTTTTTTTTTTTTTTTTTCCCCACAATTTTGGCCGTTTTGTAACAGTTAATTTGGATAGTTCTTTTTAAAAAATCACATTGCAAGTTTTGAGATGTTTCGAGACGATGGACTGATCGCCCGAGCGATCTTTCCGTTCGAAAATCATATTGAAAATTATAAAAAAAAAAAAAAAAAAATTTAATTTAATTTCACGATTCGTGGAGCATAGTTAATAACATTAAAAATAAATTTAAAAAAAACCCCCGCAAATGGATACCGTTTGAAACTCAGTCGTTACGATTATAGTATACCGTTATTATCGTATTCGGCGAATTGTTTTTTTTTTTAACCGTTGATGATTTTTAAAACGAATTTATTCAATAGCTTTTATACGCTATTTAATTCAGTTTTTTTTTTATTTTTAAATGTTATTTTTTTTTTTTCCGTTGATTATCTCGCGTCCTGCAGGGAGAAAAAAAAACGTATCTATTTAGTTTCGCGGTGTAATAACCGCCGAACAATTATAACGCACATACAAAATAAATCCAAACGTATTTATAATTAAATTTCGCGTAAATCAAATTATTATTATTATTATTATTAAACACCGGTGGCCTTATTCCCGGAGCGAAACTATTCCATAAAACATTAAAATATTTCATTTGGCTACGTTTGGCCACTGGTACACCGACAGAATCGTTATAAAATTTACCGCGGCCAGCGATTTTACTATTGTGCGGTTGAACTATTCGTCGGGTTTTTATAAAAATAAAAAAATATTTCCCGGCAAACCGAATGCATTTGTAACCCGGTACAGTAAACCCGTAGTGCGCCGCATTAGCGACGAAATGGAATCGCGTGTAATGAAATAGACGCACATCGTATTTTCAAGGATTGGAAAAAAAAAAAAGATTTTCTCGGGACGACTCGAATAGAATTTTCAAACAAAATGCCGGTCGGGACATATTATACCGAGAATGAGATGCCAAGACGGGTACCGTAGGAGCAGTCCTGGCGATGAGGCCGGAGTGGAAAAGACCCCGGGGCAGACCATGGAAGATGTGGTCAGACGTACTAAAAAGACATATCATTACCCTTAAATTTGAATGGGAATTATTTATGCCCGAGAGTTATAGAGAGATATAGTATTGACGGCTGTACAGACGGCGGGTCACGGCCGATACGTAATCATTACTTTGGTAAAGGTACATTATACTGAGGGAAAAAAAACATTATATACAACGGATATCGATTACAGATGTCTGCAAAACAAAACTGATGACAATTAATTGAATACAAAGGGCGGATATTGGAAATCGGTCGGTCACAAGAGTAATCGGTGGTACGACGTGGTGTAAAGGAATTACTGATTGAAACGAGAACGAATGCTAAGACTTTTGATATTCACGTGGACGTGAAATTCGGCGCAGTCAACAAATGGGATTTGGGATTTTTATAGCGGCAGAAAAAAAAAATAGAGAGAAAACTAAGCCGACCTACGCCATAAACCTATAGTACCTGTTGATGCAAACCTAAGACCGCTCCAAGAATGTCAGTACACCCCTAATTGTAAACCTTAATCCTATCCGATGGAAACACATGACGAGTTTAGATAAGGCGTACACGGATATGGAAAATCCACGTCGTGTAGGAGTGACAGGAATCGATCGCAAGATTCAAGTGGGTGTAATCGATCGGCTTTCTGTTGTCTTCGAATTCCTATTTTCGTGATAAATGATCTTTAACAAACCCCTCGATCAGCTGCTGTAAGAATGCCCGATTCGCAAGAACACGCCTATCTGTTGAGGACTCAGACAAGCCCAGTTTAAATATTACAAGTTCATAGTCGATTTTCGTTAAATAATTTGCGTTGCACTTTATCCTCATGACTTTCAATTAGTTTTAGTATGCGGATGCCAACTTATAACAAACCCTTTGGGCAACATAACAAGCGCACAGTACGAAGCTTTTAACGGGGCTGTCAGCATGAACTCGCTATAAACGCGTTTTAGAAAACCAAGATTTTTTTAGAGCCTTCATACAGGTCGCTACAATATCGAATTTCAGGCCCAGTGAATTATAAGGGAACAATATGAAATAATTTAATACGACCGACAGAGGCCGCTATATGACGGATTGTCATACAGTTAGGGATTAATTAGATTACAGAATATATATATATATATATATGAAATGCGTATTAAAAAATAAATAAATATGAAAAATGAATGTTCCGCCTATATAATACCGTAAAGCAATAAAATGTAATTAAGTCGATTTTTATTTTATTTATTTTTTTTTTTTTTTTATTGCAGTCACGGACGTGTGATTTATTATTCGGTCGCGTGTATAATTGTATAATTTATTCGACCAGAAATGTAATAATACGCGTCCTATTGTTTCGAAGTAATAAAATATTTGTATTTCATTTTTTTTTTTTTCTAAAGTCAAAATACAAGAAATAAAATATAGTCTTATTTCCTTACATACCTTGTAACAATAAAAACAAAAGAACCGATGCATAAAATTTGCCATTACAATCCGTGACGTAGAAAGTAATTGTATTCAAAGGAAGGACCGAGTGCTAATCATAATTTGCAGGGTATACTTTATAAAAAAAATGGCACGCAATTTATTTCATTGTTGTCTTTATTAGAGATTTGCTCAATCACAATTATATCTGTTTCCGTTATTTAAAAACGGCGGCGAGTCAATTAATCCGGTGACACAAGGTCCGAGTCATTTAGCCCGGTGCAAAAAAATATCCAGTTTAATATCCGGTGGAAAATGAACTAATAAAATTATTTTTTTTACCGATATAAATTGTGCTTCATAAATATCTAAGTTTTATTTTTTAGAACCTCGTCATATCGAAACGGCCGAATGGAATTTTAACAAACGAGATCTCATTGGATTCGTATTGTTTTCCAAAATGTTATGAGCTATATAATGCGTCAATAAATATAATAATGAGTCAGACGAAAATGATAATAAAAACACTAATTTTGTGAAAATGTGAAAATGTTTAAAAATCAATACACCAAATTGGGATATACCAAAATATGGTTAGGTAAAAACAAACAATTGTATCGGTTCGTTTGTCATAATTTTGAACCGGATCAAAAATGTGGCGAATTTGTTGTCGCCGGATATTATTTACCGAATCAATTGACGTGGAACCATTATAAAACTATATCAAAAATAAATCGAAAACCAAAGTCTTTTATTCCATATAATATGATTATAGTAATATTATGAAATCTATCTGTATGACTTCCCGAATAGACGTTACAATTATTGTGTTAGGATGGGTTCGATTTTTTAGTTAATTCATTTACGATCGGTTTTTACGCAAAACGCGTCCAAAGAACTTAAGGGGTCCTAGTTTACCAGTACAATAACAATGGAAATATAAATCAAACGAAATCGGCCGGATATTTCGTTCGGTATTTCTGATATATTCTTCTTAAGTTTCATTTGTATTCTTTTAAGCAAAAAGTGATTATAAATTTTTTTTTTACAACATCTATAGACAACATAAACGAAATCCGTGCGTATTCGTACATCGTCCTGTGTCCAAGCTACCGATTAAATCTATTATAATAGTATTAACGGACGATTTTTATTGTTAGTTGTCGCGCGCGGCTTACTAACGTTGAAAATATATTAAAATATTATTAATATTCGTTTACAGTGGAACGTCAGAGCACGAAGTGGGCGAAAAAAAAAATAATAATAATCTGTTACCACAGTATATTATTATCATTCGCCAACTGTTTTATATTTTTATGCAAAACGCTTTTGTGCGCCCGAAAATAATTTAAAACGTTATTTTTACAATTTCGAGAATAATAATATTTTTATCTATCCCGTCAACATAATATAATTACGCATAAATATAATAAAATTTAATACATAATACGTATTCAAAAAAAAAACAAATTATAATTTTCTGTACTCTTGTCGGGCAATAACTAATAATAAGGTAGCGGTAATTCGATTATTTACAACACGTATAATGGAGGAAAAGAAAATATACGAGCAAATGAGAGCTGCTAAAATAATTTTATCGAATTATTTCTTTAACAAAAAAAAAAAAAAAAAACATAATACTTGCACAAAAACAATTTATTTATTTTTTTTTATATATATTTATATATATAAATACATTGAATAAATGAAATATTGTAATAAACACGCAAAACGGCAGAATACAATTATCAGTTACAAACTCTAATAAAAAATATGATAAATTAATTATGCGACTCGTCTTGTGGAGACGCCTCTGATTGACGCACTGTTTGACCTTGACGGTCAAGTGGAAGGTCGCCAGAGTGTCCATTATAGCCTCGCTGTTGCTGTTCTCTCTTGTCCATCGCTCCCTATCATTCTAGGCGGACAACGTACGTACAGTTATTTCGTTAATTTATTAATTTATTACCTAGGGTGGTTACGGATTAGTTTGGCGTTCTCTGCACGAGGGCGAGTATGTAAATTATCCACAATTAACCTTTTAACCGAAAATGAATGTACGACAACGACGACGGTGTAATTATGCAGAGATTAACAAAATAATTATCAACTCGATCCAATAGCAGACAAACGTAGCCAAAAGCTATAATTATAGTTTCTATAAACAAAACCATGTCAATAAAACCCAGTAACGTCAATATCCAGTTCGTATATATTAAATTGCAAATTATATATCCCAACTAATCGGTGTGTGTATGTATATATATATATATATTGAAATAACTACAAAAAGTTAATTTGGCCAAATAAACGAAATAATTTATAATTTTTTTTTTTTAATGTTCTTGAAATGTAACCAACATAACGATATACGAATATGTATTTAATATTTATTTGTATGTTTAACGATTAATATTCGAAACATTTCTGCGATGTATGCAATAGATTTCGGAATAAATTTTTAATTTGATCGGTGCCAAAGTTCAAAAATAACGACCACCCATGCATACATTTGTCCTCATGACCGATAATTGTACTTTATCTGTAGCTGCGTATAACGTCGCATTAATTTCGTTGTGTTCACTGACGCCAATCTAAACGCCGTGATTCTACACGTTCTCAAAGTCCGCGGATTTGTGGCCAGAAGCCGGAAGGTAACTCTGGACAACTTTTCGGAGTCGCTCGGCACCGGCGCTTAAGAACGTTCGACGGAGCACCGACTAACGTTCAAATACGTACAGGTTTAGTCGAGTATACGCTCAGCGTCAGTGGCGTAACGTGCGTGTAAACACCGTAAGCCCTGCTTACACATTAAATCCAAGGGAAAAATGAAAATTGATCAACCGTTGATCGTGAATGCATCATTAATTATAAATGATTTTCAACATTATATTTATATTTTTTTAATGACTATGTAGTAACGGTTATTCGTTATATTTTTGCTGGTATCGCCACGCTATCCGCCGCCATTCACTTGCCATTACTTACCATCGGTCTACTATTGATCTATTGTGTTATGTCGGTAAATCATATAAAAAAAGCACCGTATAACACAATCCAATATTTCCCACATGCAACCCGTCGGAGGTTCACGTACTAAGATAACGTTTTTAAGCGCATTCGGTTCTGCTTACGCAAGTAACGATCAAAACCGACAGGACAATAATCAATATTCTATAGTCCGTTGCCGTTTCACGTATGATTATTATTGTCTCACTAAGTACTGAAACTGTGTTTCTAAAACAATAGAAATTATAAAAAGGCCGAAATTTGTTTTTTACAAAACGTATAATAACTATTGTAATGACTTTCGGAAAAAATATCATCGGTTACATCATTTTAATGCACAAGCCACGCCACTGCACGGCGTACGTATTGTAACTGATTTATCAAATCCGTTCGCATATGTATCGTTTCATTAAAATAGAACAAAACAAAAATGATTTTCTGACAGACCGACAAGGGTAAGTGGATTCATTTTCTCGTAATACGAATAATTAGGGTACGCACAAACATTAGGTTTCATGGTATACGAGTTCTGTTGAAAAAGTACCAGGACAAATGTTAATACGGCTATCTACACACGACAACGTTTCAAATTGTAAATCAAGATGTATTCCCCGCGAAAAACTGGACATTTTAAACGAATCCCGAAGTCATTATCTTATCTCAGTTTAATATTACACGTGGTTAAATCCAGTCAGTTTTTTTCAAAAATTAACGAACAACGCGTGTGCATCAAGTTTTAATTGAAACTTGGTAAAAATGATGTAACGGAAACGTACGGAAATGATTTAAACCGCATTTGGGGATGATTCATTAAGTGGTTCCGTGACTTCCGAGTGTTTTAAACGTTTCTAGGACAGTCGGCGGTCAACTAAAGACGACCCATGTTCTGGAAGACCGTCGACGTCGTCCAGAAACGATGGTATGGCGACAATTTGCGAAAATAATGCGAAATGAGTTAACAATGGGAATCTCAATTGAGTATTGCAATTTTACAGGAAAATTTACAGATCAAAAGTGTGACGCTGCCAAATTCGTTCCGCGATTGTTCACCACGACAATGTACGGGCACGTTTAGCTCTGTCGATTCGTGAATTTTTGGCTGATAATAAAATTCCTGTGGTCCCGCGGATTCTCCTTATTCAACAGATCAGGCCCGATGTGTTTTTTTTTCTATTCTCATGACTCTAAAATCTGCGCTTAGCGGACAACGATTTCAAGATGTAGAGGACGGTGAAATCTAACGCGGCAACAGAACTCGTAGCTTTGACTTTGGATCAGTCCCAAAGGACTTTTGAAAAACGGCAAGATCGCCGGGATCGCTGCGTATCGTCCGGAGGAGAGTATTTCGAATGCGATATCTTTAAATAATATGTAACTTGATTTTTGTATTTGTAAAATATAAGATCCTGGTGCATTTTTAACAGACCTAGTACGTACACAACAGTAGCGGAAAATTGCATGTGCCCAGCATGCACTGCATTGTAATAAATATTTTATCGTTCAATAGTAAAATATGCATGTGTGTCTACATTATACAGTTTTCCTGATTAGCATTTTTATAACCCGGTTGCTGTTCGACCCCCTGACCCGTTAGTGTTCGTCATATTCTAATCTCCACGTCCCGGGGACACGCATACGTATATATCCCGTCGTTTTATCTCTTCCTTTTTTTTTTTATTTCTATTGCAATTTATTTCACATAAAACTACATGTCTAGTTTGACTGCCACTTTTTTAGCATTTGTTTTATTTCGGAACACGAAATATTATAATACTAGTATAACGCTGTGGCGGTTCTAACATACGGTACGTTAGTCATTGTTAATACGTTTATACGTAATAGTTCCAACCGTGTCGTTAATAAACTTTAGTGGATTTCGTGGCAATGTCATACACAAATCTGAACATATTATTTTAATATTTTGATTGAACGACTTGAACCGAGAATCGTTAACCGAAATTTAATGATACACGTTTTGTATACGAAAAATATAAGCATTTAAAACCGAAAATATTCCCCAGAATCAAATTAATACAAAATAATGTAAAACAACCTAAATGTGTGGCCGTGTTTCTAGATATTTTGTGAATTGTTGTTAAAAATATGGAAATAAATAAAATCCAAGAGTGTTTTAAGAATTGACCTTAAATCCTTATGATCCAAAACGATATCTAGAAAAACGAAAGTATACGTAGTCACATTGAGACCGATTCTCGCTTATGGTTACACAATTAAGACAACAACCAAACAGACAGAGAGTAGATTGATGAATTACAAATATGGAGCGTGGAGGAACATATGTGGCCTATTATCGATGAAGCAACGGGGAACTGGTGAAGGAGTTTCAACAGAGTGTTGTACGATATGATAATGGAACTAGTAGCCGTGAAATTACATAGCTCAGAGACAATAAATAAAAGGTTACATAATGAATAGAGGGGAAAAAGTTACAATTGGAACATTTAAGGAAATCGCAAATAAAAATTACTCGAGGAAAACCTGACAAAAGACGGATTGGCGTGGTGGAAGGAGTTCTTCAATATTTGCGAATTGAAAACTGGAAAGAGGAATTTTAAGATAGAGATAACCTACCTCGAAATGGTAGAGTATAGTTACGGTTAAGAAAAAAAAAAAAAAACGTTAATAAATAAGTAGGGATGTCAGTAGAAGAAGAAGATACAATAAATGTCTGTTTTTGTTAAACATAAAAACTATTATTGCGTTATGATGTCGTATACGATGTACAAACAAAGTGAGTTCGTAGTGATTTTTTTCTTCTAGTATTTTTTGGAAAATATTTTTAACTCGATCAATAGATTATTTTATCAATAATTTTGCATATTATATTATACGTTTGTATAACAGTGAGTAGTGCACTCGCTGTGTTGTACTCGAATAAGTAGACGTTTTATGAAAAGCGAAACGCATTAATACTCAAAAGAAAAAAATAACAATGCCGAGTCATAAAAAAAAAAAAAAAAAAAAATGAATATACGAAATTTTCGGCACGAGGGACGGGGAGAAAAATGTATTGACGTAAAGGGCTTCCAAAGAGCGATAGAACGAAAGACCGCGATACGAGAGAACAATGGAAATACGAATGAGTTGAGTCCCGGGTATTTTTACACGTCCTTATACGAAAACGATCGTGAGCAGTAGACGGCTTTGGCACGAATACGTGCAACTTTTCGTGGTGAATTTTATTTATTAATTTTTTTTAATCCGTGTCTGCGCGAAAAAACAACCACTGCGAAATCGATCGACGAACGGCTTACGCATACGAAATATACAGAGTGGCTCTTTAACGACTAGAAATTACATTTCCCAGGGAAACACCAGCGGATACCGTGACACGGTAAAATGCGATGCTCGTGACGACTCGAATCCAAATATATTGTATAATATATTCCGATTTCATTCTACGCGGGAAACCGGGTTCGTTTTCGTCCGCGGTCGAATGGAAGATGATTTACGCATATGTTACCCGGTGAAAAAGATAATTTATAATAAATTCTATTGCACATAACACGATAAAATACATACACTACGATAATAGGTACGCGACGGATTTGGTAAAGAACTACCGAAAAATTGAATTTTTCGAACGGTTCACGCCATGGTTTTTAAACCATAATAAAAAGGAAACAATATTAATACCATTATTAACTATCCGAGTATTAAAATCCTAATAGGAAAATCCGGTACGAATTAAATTATATACGTACAACATACACCACTCCCTAAATGTTATATTTTAACTTTTAGGGAGTAAACAATATCATTTCTCCGTGAATTAATACAATACGATTTAATTGAAATAAGCTTACTAAAAAAAAAAAAAAAAAAAAATTGTTCTCCAATAAGGAATATCTACAAAAAATATTTTTATTAAACAATTCTAAACAGTCTGAATTCATAGCATTACATAATATAGTTATCTCACATTTATAATAACAGTGCTCAGAAAAAAAAAAACATAACTTTTTTTTTTTATATATATACCCGCATTAAATATATTATAATTTATAATGAATAAAACTAGAAATGGAAATTATCTCAGTTATTACCAACGGATGTATATTATAAAACTTCAAAAAAAAAAAAAAAAAAAAAAAAAAACGAAAAATACAACTTCAAAGGTAGAAAACAAACGGGGCATATTGATGGCTAGGAGGAAAATATTATAAATCTCGTATTATTATGGTTAGCCTTGACTTAATTTTTCAAGTGTTTTAACTAAAAGTAATTATTAATGGAACGATAATTGAAAATTAATGAATGAATTAGTATAATATATCATATTTTATTCTGTGTGACTTATGGAAATATAATGAAAATTACGATACTATACTAAAAAAAAAATAAAATGTACAATTTAACTTTTAAAAAAAAAAAATAAAAAAAAACGTCATACTTTTATAATTAAGAAGAAAAAAAACCAACGAAAACCGTTTAATACTACATAACGGAAGCAAAAACTTCCTGGTTGAGTAAAAAAAATGAAAAATAAGATTAAGACAATAAGCCGAAACAATGTGACGTAATGCGTTCTTAGTACTAAAAAAAAAAAAAAAAAAAAAAATAATAAATCTATTTTTTACCGCAGATTTTCCAAACATTTCCACAACACAATATCAAAATGGACATATAATGCAGCTGATATTGTATTATTATTTAAAAACGTAGACTAAAATGTTTATTTTTTAATTTTTGTCTTGTGTTACAGTAAAATAAATTCGCGATAATATGTATAACAGTAAACGTGTAGGTATTTTTTTTTTTTTTTTTTATTAAATTGCCATACGATAATAACAGGACGAAGCAACGAACTGACGTCGTATTTGATGTTGATATTATCGAGTAAAAGACGAAGGCAGTTATAAATATAAAAACAGTGGTAAAGGTTATAAAAAAAGCTTTCGTATAAAAAAAAAAAAAAATTATTTTCATATGGTTTTGCTTCTAACCAATTACTCGGGAAATCAGTATCATGTATCTATAATAAATTTTCATATCCTTCAATTGTTTTTAATAAAACGAATATTTATTTTATATAATATACTAGAGAATGCTATTCAGTAAAAAAAAAAAAAAGGTCAAAACGAAAAAATGTTATCAATTAACCCTTAAATACCACATGAAATCAAACATATAATAATTTTTTTTCAACGCAAATTTAAATATTGTAACAACCAAATGATTTCATTAGTTATAAATCCATAATCTAACCAATCGTTCGGCGTTTGAATTGGGTTAGTAGATTGTGCAATTATGTGCTTCTCCCAAAAGTTCCACGTCTTTCTATACACCGTCTTTTCCCTATTGTATTGCGTTACAGCACAAACAAAAATAGTGAACTTTTGGCATCGGCACACATGTCAAGATTACGATTGTTAATAATTTGAAAGTTATCTGTTGCTAATTTTTTTATTTTTTTTTTTTTTTAAGAGTCTGTTGACACATGCGGCTATATCGTACGTTTCCGTAGAAGGTCAAGTTTTTTTTTTTTTTATATTCATACAAAATCACTGGTCGTACAGAGTGCGGCAGAGCCGACTGACGAGATTAATGAGGTCAAAAGCCTGTGATAAGATAAGAGCAGGCCTTAAAAAGTGGTATATTTTGAATTGTACGGTAATGCCGTTTTCATTCATAATCGTGGTCTGGACAGGTGTACATCGTGGTTTCGTCGTGCGTACGTATTACGAAAATAATCATTCTGTGATCGCTACACAAAGGGCTTTTCGTATACACTTCGGCATTCCACGTGCTGAATCTGTTTCTTCTGCAAATTCCTCCGATATCAATTTTTTTCTGTAGCGATGAGGCCCATTTTCATCTTTCTGGAACTGTAAATAAACAAAAAATTTTCGATACTGGGCTACAAATAACCCATGGAAGCTCCTTGAAAGACCACTCCACTCTTCTAAAGTGATAGTGTGGTGTGCTGTGTCCCAATTTGGGGTGATCGGCCCCTATTTTTTTGAAGACGAGACCATCACTGTCACGTCCGCTCATTATGTTGTAATGTTGGAAACTTATCTGGAGCACAGCTTGGAAGAAATGGCTGAAGAAAATGATTTGGGAAATGTATGGTTTCAGTAAGACTGAAACTAAGTGGAGCTACAGCGCAAACAGCTAGAATTTCACTTGCTGTCTTGCGACAAATGTTCCCTGGGCGGTTAGTCTCTCTGATAGGAGACCAGCACGGTCCCCAGATTTAAGCATGTGTGATTTTTTCCTCAGGGACTACCTTAAGGATAAGGTTTTCAGACATCGCCCACATACCATAGAAGAAATTAAACAGAAAATCACTGTGGAAGTCGAGGCCATACCAGTCGAAATGTGCCGAAAATCATATGAGAGCTTCAGAGATCGTCTACAACAGTGTATCAATGCTGACGGCCGCCATCTTGGAGGTATAATTTTCAAAAAATAATTTTTAAAAATGGGATTGAATACTGATTTAAATAAAAAAAAACTTTTTCTCTAAGTTTTACTGTTCGTTATTTATAGCCAATCAAAACTCGTCAGTGGGCTCTGCCGCAGCCTGTATTAAGGTAGTAGGTACCCAACTATTTCAAAAAAAAAAAAAAAATGTTAAGCGTGACCGATTAATATCCCGGAAAACAACCGAAATATGACGTCGTGCGTACACGGGGCACGGTACGTTATAGTTTACGAATCGAAATTGTTTGCCGGTATTTTGATAGAATTAAATTTAGAATTAGTGATACGTTCTTTTTCTTCGTTGATTTTACAACGAGACTACAATAGAAAAATGCATTCGGACCGGGGGCGCGGTTATTTATGACTTTTGTGGCCATCGAGTTTATAATAATCGAATACGCACAACGAGCCCACTCCGATCGCATTACGCGCATATTTTACCTACGGCTGTGTATCGCGTTTCCGGTCGACTTCCGGCACTTATATTTATAATACATTCTCGCCCCGTATTGTGGCTACTTCCTCCTTTATTTTTTTTTTTTATATATATATATATGGGCTCATACTGGATAAACGATTGACTTGGAGCAACCATGTCCGTAGAAAAAGACTGGCACTTAATGCCCGTCTGCGTATGTTTAAGCCGTTATTATCAAAAAACTTCTGCACCAGTCTAACAACCAAATTACATGTTTACAAAACTCTCGTCAAGCCTATTTGGACTTATGGTCTGCAGCTCTGGGGCTCGGCAAAAAAATCCAACAAAAATAAAATTCAAGCGTTCCAAAATATAGCGTTCCGACGCCTATCTAATGCTCCACCATATATCTCCTACTTAATGACCTGAGAATGAAAACGGTCGACGAGAAAGCACGCTTCTTTTATACGCGCTTCCATAAACGGCTCCATAACCGCCAAAATCCTCTCATAAACAATCTATCTATCCGAACACTACCAGGAAATCCTCTTCGTAGATTAAAAAGACAGTGGTGTCGTGACCTATTACACATAAATCCAAATCCCTAATAATAATAAAAAAAATACCAAAATGAATCAACCTAAGAGTCGCTAATGGGTGACTGCTTAATCAAACTTTTCATGTCAACATCCACCCTTATCATATAAGCTTATTGTGCATTTTATGTATAGATTATTTATTTAAAATAAAAAAAAAAAAATAAAAATATATATATATATATATATTGACGTGCACACGCTCTGGTCGCCGCGTTATTTTACGGTTTAAACGTGCGCTGTACAATCATGACAATTGCTTCCCGTCTTGCTCAAGTCCGCCCGTGTACCGGCAAAGACGTGGCACGACGGACGCGGCTGGGCCCGATGGGCATTTTGAACTTTTCACCGGCGCGCGGCACAAGCCAAAATCCCCTGTGCTCCTGCAATTCAACTGCAATCAAACTAAATAGGCCGCGCCATACGCGATGGCCGAAAGCGTAACAACATTCGCCAGAGAAGTATATTTTCATTCCGATCAAATTGATCAAATTCGCGTTGCACGTTAAATGGAATTATCTTGATTTTTTATTCTTGAAATGTGATTTGCAAAACGTTTTTAACCCCATCCCACCCCCTTCCCCCTATCCTGATATAATAAAGATTCTATCGTGTGTTTTTTTTTTTTTTTTTTTTTTATACAAATATAGGTTGAATTTGCCTCACAACCAAAACTAATGATTGTCCCTCAATTGACATTCGTTTAAATATCAAATGTAACTAGATTTTGTTTAGGTCAGCTAAAAAATATAACAAATATACATTTAACCTATACTGTAAAATAGATTTCCGAGAGTATATTATCACTTATAATATTATTATATTACTGTTATTCGAGTGTATGATTTTTTTTTTTATATAGATAATAGAAAAAAATGAAATCGTAAACCCTGTTTGATGAGACAAGTCTTCTTGTCCGCACCGTTGTAACAGACAGGGAAAAAAAACACTCGTTTCGGCATTTAAAACTTTTTCAGTATGAATATATGCCGGTATTTCGGTACGTAAATAAATGAATAGTATTGAAATAAATACAATAATCGATATAAAAGAACCACAAAGGGGGAAGGGGAGCTTGTTTTCATAAAAATTCTTTGAAACGTGAATATCAATAAAAAGATTCAAACGAGTTGAATAACTTTCCCGGCTGCGGTTATGTATAAAATATACTTAAGGCGGATAATCGTCTTATTGTACGTTCGTCAAAACGTATGGTATTTACGCGTTTGGCATTTATCAGAGAGTGAAGATTTTTTTTTTTTTATATTTTCAACAATAAAATCGCAACGTTTTTCGGATAAATTTCACGAAAATACGTAGACAGACGACGAACGTATCCGAAAAACAGTCTTTAATGAAAAATAAAATAAATTAAAGTTATCTGGTGGTTTTTTAATAACTTAATATGTAAATATATAAAAAGAACAGAAAAACTTGAAGAAGTTAATCCGACTTGATTCGCCTGTTACGAGATTAAAGAGCCTAGCGTGTTCTACAAGCGGGGAGTACAGTAACGACAAACAGAAAAAGAAATTCGTGTAAATAAAATATATTTGAAATAAATAGGTAAATAATTTAAAAAAAAAAAAAAAAAAAAAATGCCGTGTATTTATCGGGTTGTTTAGGTAGTTACACCGTGGAAAAGCCATTTTTACGACGTGATATATTATAACAAACGTATTCGACCCGGCTATAGTACCCGGACACACAGTATATCCACCTACAAACACTCATTTACTGACATTTAATTTTATTTCACATAATAAATAGCCGCAGTTGACATGACTGCGTAACGTATAAATTACGAACCCGAATTAAAATCCCCTGCCTACCTATATAATCATCGCGGATTAATATTAAGCGTAATATTTATTACCAACCCACATAGAGTCAAACAGTTTATACTAATAATATTAAAAAAAAAAAAAAAAACTATCAACCTGAATAGTTTTACGCGTCTAATGAATCATTACCGTATGAGTATATACAGTAAAGATTGTACATATGAATATGTGTATGGCCGTTGATAATACAGGGTGCGGTAGAGCCGACTGACGAGTTTAATGAGGTCATTAGCCTGTGACAATGATAAGAGCAGGCCTTAATAAGTGGTATATTGTGAATTGTACTGTAATGCCGTTTTTATTCGTAACCGTGGTCTGGACATGTGTACATCGGGGTTTCGTCGTGCGTGCGTATTACGAAAATAATCATTCTGTGATTCAAAGGGCTTTTCGTATACACTTCGGCGGCATTTCACGTGCTGAATCTGTTCCTTCCGCTAACACTATCAAATTGTGAATACGGCATTTGGAAGAAACTGCAAGTACCCTAAGTAGACTTGGACGCGGAGCACCCAGAACGGTAAGAACCCCAGAAAACGTGCAGTTGGTTAGAGACGCTCAGCCCGGAAACAAGCTGTAGCTTTGGGAATCTCAGACCGTTCTTCGAGGAAAATTCTTATTCTTGCTGGCCAGCACGGTTCCCAGATTTAAGCGTGTGTGATTTTTTCCTCTGGGACTACCTTAAGGATAAGGTTTTCAGACATCGCCCACATACCAAAGAAGAAATTTAACAGAAAATCACCGTGGATGTCGAGGCCATACCAGTCGAAATGTGCCGAAAATCATATGTGAGCTTCAGAGACCGTCTACAACAGTGTATCAATGCTGACGGCCGCCATCTTGGAGATATAATTTTCAAAAAATAATTTTTGAAAATGGGATTGAATACTGATTTAAATTTAAAAAAAAACCTTTTCTCTAAGTTTTAATGTTCGTTATTTATAGCCCATTAAAACTCGTCAGTCGGCTCTGCCGCACCCTGTATTTATTAAAATCAGTGGCATACAATTACGAAGGGAATCGATTTGAATCGAGACGTTTAATAATTACGTTCAAATCGAGCATAAAACATTTTAAGAATATGTGTAGATTTCAAATATAGAACCGAACAATTGTTCGTCAGTACCATAATAAAAAAAAAAAAAAAATACGATTCATCGATACATTTGAATTATATTGTTATGAGTTTTAATCATCCATAGTCAGTATTTTATAAAATGTTCTACACGAAATATAATGTTTCAAATCTAATTGACCGGCGAAAACTGAGACAAATCGCTCCATTTCAACCGGACGTCCAATAGGTGACGTTTTAAGTTAGTAAACGAATTGAATTTATTAAAATGGTCAGCTATTAAAAATCGTAGGTAAATTCGGATGTATTTGTATTGTTTAATTTTTTTTTAATAGGTACCGGTTTAGCATATAATAATAGAAATTAAAGTGACGAGACATGTGGATAAATAAGGCGACGATGACTGTGATCGCGATGACGTCGTATTGTTTATTTCGGTTGTATTTCACCAAGAAAATATTATATTAAATTTATACTCAAATTAACGGCATAAATATTCAAATAAATCCAAATGATAAATCGAAACATTTGTGGCGTTTGTTGTTTTGACGATATTTCAATATTTCATAAGACCAACAGTCAAAAAAAAAAAAAAAAAAAATGAAAATTACAATGACTTCTGTCGATAATCGTCAAAATGTTTACGTTTTCGTCAAACACTTATTGCAAATTTGGGAACGCCCGGAGAACCTCGTTTCATTTGTACGGGGCCGCAAATGAATACCGACAGGGGTAAAATTCCGATACGAGACCGAGAACAGAATGTAAAAACGTGAAACAACTACTAGGCAGCACCGAGAATGAGAATTCTGGTCGGACGCCTGATTTGTACGCCGAAGAATAAGAAGAATTGGGATACGAGTCGGGCGAAAATCAATTTGAGCGTTTGGAAAACCATCGATGCGGTAAATCGAAAAAAAAAAATAAATAAATAAAAAAGATTAAGGTGTTATACTGTTCAAACTGTATAGGGAGTACTGCGGTGGCGGGGCTCGTACCTAAGTTTTATTCGCCGGCAAATTGTCTTGGCCGGTGCGCGTCGCGTCTGCGATAAAATCAATATTTGTATCGGACAATTCGAATTTATCGTATTCGTCAACCGTGGAAAAAAATAACACTAACAAATACGAAAACGAGAGAGAATACGCGAAATGCGAAATCGACAAATAGGCGCACCACACTGGCACGCGTTTTTGCGTGCGGTTTATTCGTTTTACGGTTGGGGGGTTTGGGCGCAAATAAAATCGCCGGATTTCAACGCGAAAAAAAGCGGTGCCGGTCGTCGTTCCGTGATTGAATCGTAATTTCGTTTTGCGATATTATTATTATTATTAATACGCGCTGAAACGATATCCGTCGGTCAAATAACGGCCGGCGTTTTTTTTTTTTTTTTTATTGTATTACTGACCCGCCACCGATCGCCCACGCGAAAGTTTTTCCCTCCTCGGCGTACCTTCGAGAGTAAATCCACCGCCCACGATGGGTTTTCGAAATAATTGCGTACTACGCGATTTCGATGCCGTCCTCGACAATGTCGGCGATTTAACAGTAAGTGTACCGCACTTCATGCCTAATCCATACCGAACGAAAGCGATTTTTTTTTTTTCGTCCGACTGACATGTTATGCGCATTGTTATTGGCGTGAGGGTGCGCACGATTGTGAGTGTACCGGTGATGTGACATGAATCCGGATTGTCCGCAAAATCCATTAAATACGGATTTTCGGATTTCGATATTCCGCATCTATTGTACGTCCGGATTTCGGATTCGAATCGGAATTTCGGTATTAATTTATTTCTCATAAAACAATGTATTGTACGTTTTTAATACGTTTTACAATTCAAAAAACATCATAAATACAAACGTGTTTCAAAAAAAAAAAAAAAAACAAAAAACTACAAAATCACCTACACAATAATTTTTATAATATATTACCAGCTGATCCGGTTAAACTCGTACATTTTTTTTTTTTTTTTGTTTATGGTAGCACGGCTTGAGATGAATGAATTTATATTGTTAAAAAAAAACATAACCTAAAGATATAGATTTTAAGATAAAAAATTTTAAATTGTACTGTCAAACCCAAAATGTAGTATTTTAAAATAAAAAAAATACAAATTCCGTACTTTGGAATCCAAAACAAACGGATTTTCGAACTTCGGCAAATCCAAATTTTTCCCATCACTGAAGTGGTTTTTTATTTTTGTCGTGCATCCACCAGGCATGTATTATAGACTAATGGCTATCATGTACCAAAGTGCTGGACTTCGGAAGACATAGTTCTAGAAATTGGTGACTGGGTACTTAATTTAAAAAAAAAAAATAAACATATTCGTGTTTGGTACCGATAGTTTTATAAAAAGAAAAAAACAATAATAATAAACTTTGTGGGAATTGGGTTAAACAACTTATACGGGGTCCGTTCAAAAAGTACCAGGACAAATGTTATTACGGCTAAACTACGCACGATAACGTTTCAAATTGTAAATAAATGTATTCCCCGCGAATAAGTGGATATTTTAAACAAAACTCGCTTATCTCAGTTTAATATTACACATGGTTAAATCCAGTCAGTTTTTTTCGTCCGCCGTTTTTGACATGTCCGAAATTAACGAATAACGCGTGTGCTTGAAGTTTCGCTTGAAACTTGATAAAAATGACGTAACGGAAACCTACGGAAATGATTTAAACTGCATTTGGGGACGATTGATTAAGTGGTTCCTTGACTTTCGAGTGTTTTAAACGTTCCACGGACAGTCGGCGGTCAACTGAAGACGATCCACGTTCTGGAAGACCGTCGACGTCATTCAGAAACGATAGTTTGGCGACAATTTACGAAAAAAAAAATGCGAAATGACCGCCGATTATGAGTTAACAAAGTGAATCTCAATTGAGTCTTGCAATTTTACAGGAAAATTTACAGATCAGAAGGGTGACGGTGCCAAATTCGTTCCACGATTTTTCATCACGACAATGCACCGGCATATTTAGCGCTGTGGAATCGTGAATTTTTGGCTGATAAAAAGATTGTTGTGGTCCCGCGGACTCTCCTAATTCTACAGATCAGGCCCCATGTGATTTTTTTATTTTTTTCCCAAGAGTAAAATCTGCGCTTAATTGACAACGATTTCAAGATGTAGAGGAAATTAAACCGAACGCGGCAAACATAACTCGTAAATTTGACTTTGGATCAGTTCCAGAGGACTTTTGAAAAACGGCAAGATCGCCGGGATCGCTGCGTATCGTCCGGAGGAGAGTATTTCGAAGGAGATATCTTTAAATAATATGTAACTTCATTTTTGCAATTATTAAATATTAATAACTATCGTGAGATTTTATTATATAGGTCGTATAAGAAAAAATTTTAATTAAAAAATATATTTTACCGCCGCACGTTTTATGGGCAATAATATTCGTCGAGAGGACGTAAATATTATTACCACCTACTCAACGTAACGCGTACGATTTTTGGACAATTCGAAAATTCTCTATAAAAATATATCGTCTGCCTACACTAGAGTAGTGGATATTAAATTCTGTCCACGGTTTAATCAAGCCGGACGGCGTTATCGAAAAATTTACCACGAGGCCTCCTGTCCTCGAAATATGAACTATTTCGAAAACATATCACCGGCACTGGGTACCGTGTGTTTTATGGAGTTTCGATGGAAAGTAATATTATAGTTTTGTTTTTTTTCCGCCCGATTAATCACACCGAACATTTACGGTTTCAAAAAAAAAAAAAAAATATATATGGGCCGCACACGTTTCGCATACTTCGGGATCCTTGGGTACCGTATTGGACGCAATACAAACGGACTGCGCTCAAGAAGTTATCGGCGAAGTCATCGTTCGGGCCGTTCGCCTCCGGGCTAGTTGTCGAAATCAATTGTGGGAAACTTTCATAGAATTTTATTTTTCTTACTATCAGTATTCCCGAACGTTGGAATATTATTATTACTCGAACCGTTCGGATGCGATTCCGGCGGGAGGAGCGTAATACAGGGCGCGGCGGAGCCGACTGACGAGTTTAATGGCGACATCAGTCTGAAATACGATAAGCGCAGGCCTATATCAGTGGTTCATTTTGGATTACACGGTTATGCCGTTTTAAGTCGTAATCGTGGTCCGGACATCGAGGTTTCGTTGTGCTCGCGTATATTGCAAATAACCATTCTACCGGAATTGCTACACACAGAGGGCCACACTTTGTCATTCCACGCAACGGATCTGTCCCTTATGTTAATACTATTGAATTTCGGATTCGACGTTTGGAAATGACCGGAAGTACCCCGAGTGGACGTGAACGCGGAGCGCCCGGAACGGTGAGAACCACCGAAAATGCGCAGTTGGTCGGAGAGGCAATTGCGAGCGGTCATCAAGCCGTTCTGCCGGGAAGCGGTCGCTTTAGAACAGGTCGACGGAAATGACTGAAGAACGCGACTTGGGAGACGTATGGTTTTAACAATACGGGGCAAGAGCGCACACGGCTCGAGTTCCGCCGGCTCTCTTGTGACAAACGTTCCCTGGGCGGTTGGTCTCTCCGAGGGGTGACGCGTAGGCTGGCCGGCACGGTCCTCCGATTAAAGCACCCGCCATTCTGTTCTCTGGGGGATCCGTAAGGATAAAGTTGTCAAATATCGTCTTCATACCATAGAGAACCTGAAGGTCACCGAATCACTAAAGAAACCGCGGCTATACCAATCGAAACGTGCCGAAAACCATAATAAAACTTCAGTCATCGCCCACAGCGCGATGTATGGCCGCCAGCACGAAGAAATCGTTTTCAAAACATTACTTTAAAAAATGGCATTTCCTATTAGTATTAATAAAAACAAACCGTTTTCCACTTAGTTTTAATGTTAGTTATTTATAGCTCCTAAAAACTCATCGGTCGGCTCCGCCGCACCCTGTAGTTATAAAATATATATATATATAAGTATAGGTATGACTTTGTGGAGTGACACGTGAAAATTTTTCAAAATCCCTACATTTCGGCGGTCGAAAATTGTTACAAGAGTTCTCTCTGTTATTGTATCGGAATCGAATCCGTTTCTGAACAATAGTGTAGACACCTTTGGCGGACGATTATTATTGTATTTAAGCGAAACTCGGGAGCGGATTTTATAATTTTCCACTCGACCAGTATATGTATAAGACAGACTAAAAAGAATAAAAAAAATAAAAACGTCGCATATGCGTTTAAATACGTTTTAATGCGATAAACGAGCGATAACGAGTGAGATTAAAGCTATCTAAATTTAGTTTCGCGTATTTTTTTTATTTTTTTTTTTTTTTTTTTTCCATGAAATGTTTTACGTCTCCCTCGTGGTTTCAGACTTTTCTTATTCTTTTCCTACACGACACTATCTGCTTTTTTTTTTTTTTTCAATGTTTGCATTTTGCCGGGTTTAGACGTCGTGTCAACCCGTATTTGCATAACCAGCCTCGTCGCCGTTGTAACTTTTCGACCGAATTTCCAACACATTGTATTCGAAACCTTCTTCTGGGCCGTGGCTTGGCGGATATACTTTGTTCGTCCCTTACGACCAATCGCCGAATTTTCCTCGTCGACAGAGTATTTTACACTTACGCGGTCCTCGGGTTTACAGCGTAAAATTGTAGTTTACAAAAATATTATTACTCGTTATACCGTCAGTTTACACAGGAGTATTTTTACGGAGTTAAAAGTTGAAGAAATAAATTCCATGATTTTATTACGTTTCGATACCGAAAATCCGCTTACTCTCCGGCAACTAAGAAATCAAGAAGTGTATTGTTTTTATAAAATAATAATTGCGTCCGTATGAAAAACCGTTCGCACATTTTTATCAATATGGGAAAAATGATACGTAAAAATGATGTCAACTGTGCGCTAACAGGAACGTTATTTTAGACGGCATGTGGGACCGTTGTTAGCTCCGGCGGTGTACATTTTTTTTATTATTTACAGTTATCTTCCTATCCGACGAAAAATTAATAATCGCGTACTAAAAACGCGCCGTCGTCATCGGTAATAATTGAAACAATAATATTCGTCCTCCGAGGAATTTGACCGATTATCTGATACCTGCGAATCGGATCCGCCCGATCGTATCAGACGAAATAACACGTGTATTTATTTGATGTGTCGTAATTACGGATCACGGATAAACAAGGTCTTCAAAGTTTAAAAAAAAAAAATATAAAAATCAGAAAAAAAAAGATAAAAACATGCAGTAAAACATTTTTTGCTCCGTCAATGACTGATGATTGTGCCCATTCAATTACTGTAAAGTACGTAAAAATATGCAAAATCAAATTTCGATGACTCCTAACTATAAGTACGATTCGTAAAAAAGTATTTACGAAAATCCGTGATATTTTCATAAAAAAAAATCGTTTAATATAACTATCGCATTCGCTCTTCACACGTGTCCCGTACAATCCAACCATTTACACTGTTCGCATCTTTTATGAAACAAAATAAAACGTATTTTAACATAGAGCTCTTGTCCTATTACTTGGGTTACCATTGAATACCAGGCCAATTATAACGTTTCTTCAGATATTCCCTTTCCTCATTGCTAGTTTTATGTTATCTTTTTTTTTTTTCGTGTGAACTAATTTTTACGCGCGTTGGTCAAAATAGCACGGGTATAAATTAGTTACGATGTCCTTGATGATATGTATTTCAATCTAAATAACGTATTCATACAATTATAGCATTATATTTCAATTAACATGACGAATATTTTTTTATAACACGTCACGCGGAAGACATATGCACATTTCAATTTGCTAACAAACATAAACGAACCGTTTCAGAACAAATGCATTTCTTACGTTTCATTCGGAATTTAAAAATTAACCAGACTCTAACATGTTTTTCAATTATATCCACGTGAAAAACTTGTAGTCGAATATTAAAATAAAAAAGAATTAACTATATCATCTTCAATTTCCCAAAGATAAAACGGGGGTATTTTAGTTTTATGTATTCGTATTTTTTTTTTTTTTTGTTTTGTAATTTAAAAAATGTACATTATTCGATTTGTTATAAGATTCGACGTAATTGAAAAATGCTTATCGACATCGTATTTTTTTTTTGTTATCCATCATTTATTAAGTCTTATTTAACTAATCAAAACTTTCACATTTAACTAGCTTTTTTCTATGCGAAAACAAGATTATACTTTACAAAATTATTTTCGACTAGGTTTTAACACGGTCGAGAATACAAAAATGACACATCGGGTATAACCTCAATATAATGATGTTATAAAAAACTTTTAGACATTTTCGGGCGTGTTCATCGAAAATTCCGTTTTTTGAGTCTGTTCAAAGTAACTTTTGACTTTCGCGGATGATTGATGGACTGCGTTACATGTCGCGGTATACCTACCTACCGACTAATAATTACAACTTAAAATCGAAATTTCAAACACGTTTTTAAATAAATTAATTTACATATATTTATACTACCGTGTTCAACGAACACGCGAATACGAAGTTTTTAAACTACAAGTTTGGACATTGAGATATTATATAATTTATTTATAACCCAGACACTATATTATACGTTTTATGAAAATTACGCTCATTATTAAATTATCAACCCCGAATATCGACTTTCGAATGTACGGCCGGCGCCGTTGAGCTACACAATTTTTTTATATGTACTCCAGGAAAAATGTCAACCAAAGAAGATACAAAAACAAAATCTATCTCGTGGAAATTGCGTTTAATTTCAATATGATATTCGTAATCCGTTAATCAAGAACCGTGTTTTCTTTGTAAGGCCCGGGTTTTTTCAGCCCGTGTGTTAATAGGTAATTTTAATTTATGAAAATTAGAGGGGAAGGCGATGGGAGCGGTGAACCCGTCAAGTCAGCGGAGCTCTGCATAAACGCACGTCCCCTCGCCACTACCGCCAAGAGAGAATCCTGAACACGCCACTGCGGTGTATAATTACGTATAAAACACAATGTTTCGGGAATATCGAACATCGACTATCCATAAAATAAACGCAGTTATGGGTACAATATTATACCGTCGTCGTTTCGCCTATACATTTTGAAATATCTGCTGCTGCTGGCGATATTTTGATCGAAATTTATACGATGACCGCCGCATTGATTGTTTGGGATTTCCGCGACAATAGCGTATTTAAATGTACAATTCCGGCTCTATATGCGTATATACATATATATATATATATATATATTATTATATTATATCGAAAACGTTTCGCGGGCGGATGAATGAGCTATACGAAAATCGAGCGTTAGACCGATGTATAATAGCTCGCCAATGGAATATATTCCAGTAATGGTATTGTGCCCGGAACGGTTTTAAATATCATTAGCTTAATATCATTCGCCTGTTCATTAGCCTAATTATTTTTGGTGGTTTTTTTTTTTTTTTTTTTATGCCAACTTAACTTGAACGAGTTAAAAAAATAATCGGTCAATTTGTTCGGCGATAGTTGCTCGACCAACCTAACGGTAATAATATAATCACGACGATTTTCGTTTGTCGTCCCGTGTCAATATCCGTTTAAATTGCATTTGTCCGTCCGGGACCATTAAAAATTGTATTAAAAATTATTTATGTATTTATTCTGCTATCCCTGACTAAAGCCAGTCTGCGATAATATCAATCGCAAAATACTATTTGTCCTGTTCGGATTGGAAATGTGTACGACTTGTGTGTGAACCGAGTGCTAAGGCAGAAAAAAAAAACTATGGTGATAACTAGGACTATGATTTATAACTAAACACAAATTTTATTACTAAATCCGATGATAAATAACTTATGGCAAATAATAAATTCGATTCACGTGATTTCCAATAAAACAGGACATATTTTTTATATATTTCGTCATAAATACATATAACTACATTATTTGTAAAATGTCTGAGTTTTACGATCGCAGAACGAATTTGGCAGCGTCACCCTTCTGATCTGTACATTTTCCTGTAAAATTGCAAGACTCAATTGAAATTCCCTTTGTTAACTCATAATCGGTGGCCATTTCGCATTTCTTCGAAAATTGTCGGCACACCATCGTTTCTGGATGACGGTCTTCCAGAACACGAATCGTCTTCAGTTGACCGCCGACTGTCCACGAAACGTTTAAAACACTCGAAAGTCACAAAACCACTTAATAAATCATCCCCAAAATCGGTTCTAATCATTTCCGTACGTTTCCGTTGCATAATTTTTACCAAGTTTCAAGCGCAACTTCAAGCACACGCGTTGTTCGTTAATTCCGGACATGTCGAAAACGGCGAACGAAAAAAACTGACCGTGGATTTTACAACGTGTAATATTAAACGGAGATACGATAGCGACTTCGGGTTTTGTTTAAAATATCCACTTATTCGCGAAGAATACGTCTATTTACAATTTGAAACGTTACCGTGTGTAGATTAGCCGTAATAACATTTGTCCTGGTACTTTTTGAACACACGTCCCACATAAATGTACATATATTTGATTTAATTAAACCATTAATATAAATACCAGCCCCATTGATAACAAACGAAGCGCAGTTTGCACTTGTTGACGGAGATAATAATCCGGGCGCAGATTGAACCGCGTGTGACGATTACGTTTTTGACCATACCTCAAATCCGTTATACAGGGTGGGCCGTGGTTACTTCCTTATTTGAAACTCTCGCAACTGAGCGGCTATTAAAAGTAGAGCGTTGGTTTATAACTTGTTAAAAAACACGTTATCTAAGGTTTTTTTTTTATAACTAGTTCAGTGTCAACAATGCAGTGGACAAAGCAAGAGCGCGCGTTCGCCGTGGAGGCTCGCTTTTCTTTCAGCCGTTCGATTATCACAACTCAGCGTGCATTCAGAAATCGTTTCAATATCGCACCCGCAGGTCGTGTGCCTGATCGGAAATCGATCTGTTTGTGAGTGGACACGTTCAGGGATATCGGTAGTGTGCAGAAGAAACATAACGGATCTTCCAGAACCGTCAGGACGCCGGGAAACGTCGAAAGGGTAAGGGGCGGCGATTTTGAAATCCCCTAGGCGATCGGCACACAAAACATTCGGCTGCTTTAGGGATGTCTAGTCGCACATTAAGACGAATTCTTCACGAGGGACTTAATTTTCACCCATACAAATTGGCAGTGGTGCAACAACTCAATCCACGCGATTGTGTTGCGCGAAAAAATGCACGTGAAGCCTTCATCGGGAACCCGCCTCAGGACGCCCTTTTTTTCCTTTAGTGACGAGGCACATTTCCATATTTCAGGATGTGTGAACAATACAAAACATGCGATATTGTAGCCCCAAACAATATTCGTGTTGCTATTGCCGACATAAGCACACATATGTTGGAAAAAATGGACAGAAATTTCAAATTCCGACTATCTCAGTGCATTGACGCGAACGGTGGCCACCTTCGAGATGTAGTATTTTATGCCGAATAAAATAAAACTTTAAATGTACCCCTGTACACGGAAAAAATAATTAAATCAATATTGCCAACACTTTTTGTGTTATGATTTTTTAAAATAAGAAAGTAACCGCACCCCGCCGCCCTGTAGTAATCACTAGTATAGACGATCGGCGAGTGTTAATTATTGCGCTCCGTAGAAACGCATTACACTAGGTATGAAATTATTATAATATGTTCGTTTTCGCGGACAATTGTTCGTCACGTACTCGTATTTTAATCGGTCCGGCGGTCCGCGGTCTAAATCCGAGTCGACCGTTAACGATAAATAATAATAATATAAAAATTAAATATTTAATTATTTGTTTCGTTGCAGTCGGGGGCAATCTAGACTCTAGATGATCGTCGCAATTATATAGCACGTTTAACAGCTGACTGATTACATTTGTTATTTTTCCCCTGTGTTTATAATAAATGTAATCCAAAAGCCAACGGAAAAAAAAAAAAACTACAAAATATCCAAGGGTCGACCCCATTAAAAGAAAAAAAAATAGAAATTTTAAAATCACGCTTCAAGATGTTGTCGGACTTGTATTTGTTTCGTCCGGAATATTTTAAACTACAGCTATTGGTTTTATCCGAAACCGGTGTACCGGAATTGTCGTTGTAAGTTTTCACACGTATTTAGAAAATCGACCGGGAATTGTGACTATACGTAGACGTTTTGGAGAATTTATACTAACCGAAAAAGTTTGGGTAAAATCTCACTCCGCGCGGTATCTCTATAGAATCCACACGATTTCGTATGCGGCGATGCTGAAACATGATTTATAAACCCTTCTAAAAAGTTCATCGAAAACCCATCCGTCCACAATAATAAAGAGCACGTGGTCGAGAAAAAGCGGCATCAAGGAATAGCGGCGAGGGGTTGATGCGTGGAGGGCATAGAAAACGTGAAATTTATGAAAAAAGTATTATTAAAATTTATTAACCGATATATATAGTTGGTCGAGTGTTCGACATTACTCGTGTACTCGACTGTTTTATTAAAATAATACGCCTAACAACAAGATATGACTATCTTAACAATCGGATATTTCCGACAAGGACGCCGCGTTGATAGTTTTTAATTTACAACAATAGATAGAATTTCGGTATCGCGATACCGAAATCCGTGTCCGTTGTATTGTTTGGCCGTTTCCTCGATAACCTTGTGGCAATTATAGTCAATGTCGAGTGCTCAACACGAGAATTTTATTCGTTTTATACTCGACCGGACTCTCGTCGTCTCGGGACTGTTCAAATATTGGCCGAACGTGCATACCGTACGGTCAATTTTTTACTATACACGAACCCTGTGAAAACCGCACGGCACGACACGAGGGGAAACGTAAAAAAAAAAATAATAATAATAATAATAAAAAACCAACATTGTTTTCGACTATTATTGTTATTATTATGTAAAAAAAAAAAAAAAAACCGTCGTTCTTCCGACACCTCTGGGCTGTACAGCGCGGCTAACGCAATAATAAAAAGAGATAACGGGTAATTTTTTTTTTTCTTTTTAGGTTTGCCCCGCGGCACTCGAGCTTTGTTATTACGCGTATATTTTTGCGTCATTGTATGTGTTGTGTTATTATTATTGTTATCTCGAAACGGGCGCGCGTTCGTTGGATTATCAAACATCCGACCGGAATTTCGACCTTACGGGCCAGACGATAACCCCTGGCAACCCGGTTGATTTCGAACGTAACGCCGACGTTTGCTTTAATCCCGCGAGAGACAAAAGTAATAATAAAAAATAAAAAACCTATACGAATACGCGAATCTAGCGTGTCTCGCATTCTTTTCACTCTCTCGGCCGTCGTTAAAAAAAAAAAAAAATAATAATAAACATTTTTTTCTTTTTTTTTTTCTAGTCCGGCCCTATATATACGTTATATATTCCTGTTGCGAAAAAGAATATAGAAAAAAACTTACCTGTCCGCCCCCGTCGAGACGCCGGTCGCGTAAATTTGCATTCGTAAAACATAATATTAGACACCGCGGACGATTTTTAAGACTCCGGGGCGTGTTTAGTTTTATTTTATCGCCGCCACCGCCTCGGTCTCGTCAATTTATTCTACTCGATAAATTTACACCCGATGGCAACGTATATAGTTATATATTTATCATATTTTACATAATTTAATATAATCCGTCAATTGCATAATATTTATACGACTCGCGGGAAACCGACGGGGACGGTAATATTTACGACGCGAATATTATATACTATTATAAATTGCGTTATTTTCGTAAGGGTATTACAACTTAAGCTCGACTAATTTCAAACGACAACACAGTTTAATGTTTAATTCGCATTTTCTATTCGGGTACTACGTCGTAAAGATATTATTATTTTTTTTTTTTTTTTCGCAATATTTTTACGTCTCTCGTACGGTATTGCAAGAGCAACTTTCGAATCAACGAGTAAACATTATTTATATAGAAAATATCGCGTTCTGAACCAAAATTGAGATATACATTTTTCCGGGTCGTGTGGACATTTTCAAAACGATTATTTTCAAAAAACTATGATTTAAGTATAACTGGAATAATATATACTATTTATATCGATATATTTCAATGTCGAGTATGATTTTTTTTTTTTTTTTGGATATGATTGCCCTAAGATTAACCAGGGCTACAACCCCGGGCTGGCAAATTTTGAAGAGAAGCGAAATTTCGACTATTATGGTGATTTAAAAAATATATGAAATTATGTACATTTTTTTTTTTTTTTTTTTTCTATATAAAAACTAGATATAATAGATGACTTTTATTTTATTTTTTATCAAACACAACATTATACTTTCGTAGTAGTAATAATATTGCATTATTATTGTACGTAAAACGTATACAAAATAAATGTAAACGGAGTTTTAGCACTATACCAGCGTAGACCATAGTGCGTAAGCAGAAATATAGCTGGTTTGTGTTTTTTGTATATTTTTAACGAAACGTTAATAATATTCTCCCCGAGCACTACTGAATATTGTCGACCGTATATTATTATGGCTATAATAAGAAAATTATGCACATTTCGTTTATAATAAAATTATTATTATTATTTTTTTATTTTTTTTTTTATTGAACTAAAGTACTTCAGCTACAACAAAGGTTACTAGTGCACGATTATATTAGTTACATTTATTATTATTATTATTATTATCATCATATGAGGTGGGATAGTTTGATATTTTTTATAATGTTCGTGTTTGCCTGTAGATCCGGCTGTTAGGCTTCACCCAGTAGGCCCGGTACGGTTTATGTGCGTCTCCAAACGTTCTGCATTCGGTTATTATGCGTTTTACTGTATTTTTTACACCGCATGGATCACACATCGGGGGATCGTTTCTGGCCATTAGGTATTAATTATGTGTTAGGGACGTATGTCCTATACGGAGGCGATTTATGATTTTTTTACGTCCAGTGTTTTGCCCATATATGTACATTATTTTTTTATCGTGTTTAATTTTGTACTCTATTTTAGCCAGTAGCTTACATCATGAAAAATTAAAAAAAAAATTTGTTATTACAGGTGTTGTGTTACAAACATCTCATCGATTACATGTCGCAGATCTAATGCGATCGCTCAACGTGTGTATAAAGTATTTCGTCTGTAATTTGTATATTATATTTATTCAAACGTATTAATAAAAATGAGTAACGGCAGAGAAATTGTTGATGGTTCTGTTTATAAAATAGTTTCTAAAAAAAAAAAAAAAAACTAATAATTATATTTGAAACCGCAAAATTGGCTACATGTTTTAGTAAATCCACGTCCGTCAATCTACAATTTTCCAAGTGAATTAGAGTCTAAAACCTAAACAGATTTCAAATGAACCGAGTAATACGAAATAATTGAAACAACCATTTCATGTGTACAGTCGCTATATTTGTAATTTTTAATTATGCCACGACCAAAGTTACGAATTATAACTGTTTCGAAATTGTATATTATGAGTATTGTTTTTTTTGTTTTTCTATTTAAATTAAGGTTATTGTTTATGTTAGATGTTACGATATTATTTTGGTAAGTTAAATAGCTACATTTCAATAATTAAATGCTGAAAATGGCCTTACATTTCACCATCAGGAGCGGAAAAAACTTGAAATACACCACCGTAGGCGACAAGTGTAACTGAGTCGATAACGGGCGGGATTTTATTCATGGACAATAAATATTTAAAACGCAAGAGCGGTAAAACGCGTATTAAATAATGATATTTTTTTATCAAATTCTTATGGGATTAAGAATAAGGTATTTTTTTTTCCGAATTTCGATGTACAAAATTCTCCCTATACAATTTCTATTGCCGTGTTACTGGGCTAATGCTCGATATTTTCATCGTATTTTCTATGAATGTTCTATACTATGTTGAATTTTACATACTAGCGTACCTACCTTTTATCACCATCAAATAACATTATACATATCAATACATCGCAATATTCTTCACAGTTAAATTGCATAATCGCTACTCACCTGAAACAGAACAAAATACAAAAATCATATTAACATCGTGGTTGTCGAATCATAATAATTTATAGATAATGTGTTTGAAGAACGACCTGGTCACAGCGGCAGTGTCGCCGAGTCCGCTCTTGCGGTATTGGAATTACTATGAAAAAAACGAGGAACGGAACGACTAACGCCGGAAAGGATTAGTATATTGTACAAAAAAAAAACACATTTCTGCAGTCTGTGTGAACTCTTCTAGTTTTTAAAATATATATGAAATTATTTGATAAAAGTAAAAAACAACGACGTTCTAATGGGATACAAATTATATAAAACCGTGAATTTATATCAACGTAATTAATAAAATACAATTTTACAGTTGACGTGTACATTTCCTTAATACACTCAGCATTCAATGTATATGTTTTACTATATTTTATTCATTAAAAGTAGGTATAATCCCGAGTGGTTGCCCCGATGATATTCTCGAATGAAATTCAAGTGCTCTCGATAATTTATTACACCGCGGATTATTTGAATTCTTGTTTATGAAATATGTATAAGATATATATAAGACCTTTGATATGTTGTCGCCCACTCTCCTCCACTCTGTTTCGCCCACTAGCCGACCGACTTTCTAAGAGTTTTTGTTGCCATAACAAAACTTTTTGACCTGTCTCTATCTTTTACTACCTCTCTACATCTCCTCTAAACTCACAAACTTTTTAAATTTCCTTCCACCAAGTCAATCCATCATTTCCCGGTTCTTCTGCGAGGTATTCTTCCGAATAAATTCTAACATACCAATTCTGTCCTAATCGTTTCGATTCCTCCGCTCCTCGTTATGTGATCAAAACAATGTAATGTCCTTTGTCTTTTAATAATACTTGTCACCGATGCTAGTACCATCATATCCTACAGGTCTAGTATCTGTTGAACCTCCTTCGCTTCACCGGTTCGATAGGGCCACGTGTATTCCTGTGTATTTCATTCTCGAATGGTCTCAATGTTCTGTGTCTGTTTGCAATCGTCCAAACCTCGCACAAACATAAGTAAAAATTTATCATCCAGGTATTGCAGGTTCGGGGTTGAGTGCAAGATTAAAAACCTTGACACACGATAACGGGCAATCTTATAAAATCAGTACGTAAACCTAAAGCAATTTTAAATATATTATTGCGTTAAAAAAACTTCTTAAAAATATTCATAATTAATAGAAATACATAATAATATATATTAAACATATATTATACAAACGTGCATTTAAAGAGCCTGAAAATTTAAGTAACAATACTACTTTATAATAAAAGTTAGATTTTTATTTTTGTTGTTGTTGTTGTGGATAAGGGTAGTAAAATTTTAAAAAAGGAAAAATAGATCGAATGCCGATAAAAGCGGAAAACATAAAAAAAAAAAAAAAATCATAAATATTTATGTTTACAACTACTGCAGTTTGCATCTATGTATATTGTATATTTTTAGACGGACACACGATCGTCCCAGTTCGTAATGGGGTTGTTTTTTTTTTTTTTGTAATTTTGTATTAACACGTAAAGAATATACAGAATACAGATAAACCGTAACGACTAAAAAATATACTTTAAAAATGTATATTTGAACGTTTGCAAACCGCTGCAGGTGAATAAAAATAAAGTATATTATTGCGCGGTATAATAATGCCAACAATTGGTGCTTTTTATTTTTGTTTTTTTTTTGTTTTTTTAGATCTTAAAAACGATTACGTGACTTGTATGAATTATCACCGGGTGGATCAAAAAGGCAGTAATATATTTGGTGTTTTTTTAGTATGATTATTTTTTATTTTGTTGACGCCCCAAAGTACTCCCCTTCTCTAATAAACGCGCATTACGCTTTTGAATTGCTCGTTTGTTGGTTTTAATACAGACCTAACTATTTCCTGCAGCAGCAAGGCTCGGGGGAAAATAATTCTATCGTTCGCTCTCTCCTCGGGGTTCGGCCAACAAGAATAAAAATGTACCCGGAAAGTAATAAAAGTTTGGAAAACTCGAAATATTATTAGATAGGTAACTATTTTTTTTTTTTTTTTTCAGCACAGATTTGTATAAAAAGGAACTATATGGTGAATTCGTCGTTTCTCTCTGAGGGCTTTAACGACATTCTATAAGAATTTCCGAGTTAACCGTGTAATATTTTAGAGAAATAGTCAATAAATCGCGTTCTAAATGTACCGATGAACGTCTAAAGACAACACAGATTGTGCACATAATTTATAATGATATAATTATTATATACAGAGACAACCGAGTTAAAATAAAACCAAATATTGTAAATAATATATTTACACTTGCTTTAGGTACTGGTTTTATAAAATTACCCGTTATCGTTTATCGAGGTTTTTAATCCTGCGCTTAACCCCAAACCTGTAAGACCCGGACGATAAATTCGTACTTATGTTTGTGCGAGTTTTGGACGATTGCAAACAGACACAGAACATTGAGAGCATTCGAGAATGAAATACACAGGAAAACACGTTGCCCTAGTGAACCGATGAAGCGAAGGAGGTTCAACAGATACTAGACCTGTAGGATATGATGGTACTAGCATCGGTGACAAGATTTATTAAATGACAACGGATACTGCATTGTTTTGGTCACATAACGAGAAGTGGAGAAATCGAAACAATTTGGACAGAATTGGAATGGTAGAATTTGTTGGGTGAAGAACCGGGAAATGATGGATTGACCTATTTTGCCGGGTTGGTAAAACGTTATCAAATTGCTATGATTTTATAAATGCATTTTAGTTTTGTTATAATAGCAGACCATGAACGAAAAAACGATTTGGGTACGAAAATTCAAAATTATATTTCCTCGTCCTAGCGGAGTGCCAGTGTATCTTATATCACAGATTAACACGCGTTGCTCTATTTTGCAACATTCGCGAGTTTAGTAGATTGTGCTTATGGTATAATATTATAACGTTACAATTATATACACTGTCCAGCACAATAATATCGGGATAAAATACTATAAAAAAAAATAAATTATTACCGCTTTTCAGTGCATTCGATTACAGTTGTATTTGGGCGGTAACAAAACCATTGATTGAAATCTATACAAGGCCTTTCCGCCCTGATACAAATTCAAGTAAAACTTTAAAAAAAAAAAAATCATTTCGATTCGGGATATTGAATTTTTTTTTTTTTTTTTTTGAACGATATAAGATATATATATATAAGACAATTTTCCATCGGCGGCGCGCACGGTTTATATTCGCTTTGAAGTTTTTATTTTTGTTTTATTTTGTTTTTTAATTTGTTTGCTTTTTAAAATAATATTCAGTCACACGAGCGACGCGAATTGTAACGCTCGCAATTAATTTTTTTCATTTTTTATTTTTTTTTTCCATTCTCTTTTTCATTCGGTTCGCGTTCCGAAATAACGACTCTTGCGAAATTGCTTTCCTCTCTGGGTTTACAGCAACACGCACATGCCGTTTAACTCTGGCGGGCGGTTATTTTTTTTTTACTTTCCTGCAGTGTACCTACGTCAAAACAAACTGCACTTCCGTCACGTTTCCGGTACACGACGCTTCGTGTCCTATCATAATCCTCGTGTCGCCCCCTACCCATCTCCCCCGTCGCGAAACTCTGCTCCAAACAACCTGCTTTTCAAAAAATTACAACCCTACACCAGAAAACACGTGTCTAACTGTCCGTGCGTTTATAGTGTATAATAATATTAAGCCCAAACACGCCTATTTTACGCGCAATTAAAGGAATTTATTTTAATTTTCTTTTTTTTTTTTTTTTACAATAACCGCGGTACACTCTAATTCCTGTTGTCGATGTTATTTGTTTCCGCGATAGATTATAAAATACCCCGAGCAGAACGCGCGCAAATTATTCGCTAAATAATACGCTTGCAGTCTGATTTATTAGGAAGTATATAATACAGGATTAACGCAAATTATTCGGCAATAATCCACTTGAATTCAGTCCGGGTGGACGAATACAATTTCTCCATATCACGAGATTACCCTTGAACGTTACTATAGCTACCTATCTATACAAATTAACATAATATTGTTAATACCCTTTGAATAATATTACTGATCAACTTCGAGACCAATGTATTTCAGACGGATTAGTCTGAATTATTATACAGGGTGCGGCAGAGCCGACTGACGAGTTTTGATGGGCTACAAATAACGAAAAGTAAAACCTCAAAAAAGGTATTTTTTTTTTAATTAAATCAGCATTCAATCTCATTTTTAAAAATTATTTTTTGAAAATTATATCTCCAAGATGGCGCCCGTCAGCATTGACACACTGTTGTAGACGATCCAGTGACTGTCCTGTTCTCGTCCTCAAATAAGTAGGGGCCGATCACCCCAAATTGGGACACAGCACAGCACACTGTCACTTTAGGAGAGTGGAGTGGTCTTTCATGGAGCTGCCGTGGGTTATTTGTAGCCCAGTATCGAAAATGTTGTTTATTTACAGTTCCAGAAAGATGAAAATGGGCGTCATCGCTACAGAAAAAAGTTGATATCGGAGGAATTTGCAGAAGAATTTGCTGACAGAGATTTTTGCGGTTGCCGTAGTCAGTAGCATTTATCTCTTGGACAAGCATTAATTTATAGGGATAAAATGATAAATCTTTGTGAAGAATTCTCCTCAAAGAACGGTCTGAGATTCCCAAAGCTACAGCGTGTTTCCGGGCTGAACGTCTTGGCGACTGCTCAATTGACTCTCTAACCAACTGCACATTTTCGGGGGTTCTTACCGTTCTGGGTGCTCCGCGTCCAAGTCTACTTAGGGTACTTTCGGTTTCTTCCAAATGCCGTATCCACAGTTTGATAGTGTTAGCAGAAGGAACTGATTCAGCACGTGGAATGCCGAAGTATATAAGAAAAGCCCTTTGTGTAGCGATCACAGAATGATTATTTTCGTAATACGCACGCACGACGAAACCACGATGTACACCTGTCCAGACCATGATTACGAATAAAAACGGCATTACCGTTCAATTCAAAATATACCACTTGTTAAGGCCTGCTCTTATCTTATCACAGGCTAATGACCTCATTAAACTCGTCAGTCGGCTCTGCCGCACCCTGTATAACCGTTCGTCAAAAGTCTCGGTTTTTTTTTTTATTAAACGATTTATTCGAACACCGATTATCAAAATGATTAAAAAGGCAAACGATTGGGCTGTGCCGGAACACACTTAGTAGAAATCATCTACGAGATGTCCTAGTCAGAAACCCTATGATTAAAGTCACCAAATGGAGGCGGTGGTTGGATTGGCTAAACAAATATATTTCACGTATCGAAGAGTCAATGGATATAGAAAATAGAAAATAAACTATTATAAATTGTTGTATTTTTTTATTTTTTTTTATTATTATTATTATTTTTGTGTTTGGCAATATTTCAGAGTCAAACTAATTCATTTTATTATTCATAACATTGTTTCGTTGGCGTTCAACGAAATCCATATCATAAATCAACAGTCATTCATAATTTTGTAAATTTCGTTAATTTCGTTAATTTTGTTCACATTACGTTTAAACGTGTTGCGTGTAATTTAAGTGCCGCCATTTGTAATTATCTAAATACTGCATTGGACTATTGATTGGCTATAGTTTTGAAAAATGTTTACTTCGGCATTGGAAACGGAGATGCTAAAAAAAGCGTACACATTCAAAGTCGTTAAAATCGTTCTAAACAACGTCTCGATGATAATATCAAGTTAAAAAAAAAAAAAAAAATGAATATAAACTCCGATAGCGTGATGGCAGATTATTAATGTAAATTAGTAGAGCGCCCGTTTATACGAAACAAATGCGTAACATTGGAAATTCGCATCGAGTCGCTAAATAAATGGAAGGAAAAAAATGCCAGAATTATATTTACAATCGCATGGCTCGATAATAATTAAACGAATAATAATAATGATAATTAAAAGTTAAAAAAAAAAAAAAAAAACCACAAAAACGGTTAACCGCAGACGACAACGCCGTACTTGTTTCCGGAAGAAAATGGCACTCGTCTCAGAACATGGCCGGGTAACGGTAATGTGCATGCGATTTTCAAACACAGTACTCAAAACATCGTTTCCGTTTAGAGTCAAGCACAATAAATAATCGTGCAAAAACAATAGAAGCGGTTAAATATTATTTTACAATACGATACATATATTTTTTTTTTTTTTTTTAGTAGAAATGATCAAAACAATACGAGTCATAATACATTATGTTTATATACAACACGTTGTATAGATATAGTTATTCAACTTCTATTTGCATTTGAATAATCGTAATAAACTGATTAAATAGAAAATTAATCGGTAATGGTAATTTTTTTTTTTTCTACAAACTCGTATTCGCACAATGAAATAAGGGTAGGAACTGAATAAAAATTATTAGTAATTAACCGAGTACTTACAATGAAACTCGTATACGAAAAAAAAAAAAAATCGAAAAAATATGTATTGAATATAAATATTCTGTAGAAAGAATAAATTTTATTTTTTTAAAATGGGTATTGAATTTCCTAGTGTACCGGCCGTATAATACAGCGACACAAAAACACCCACCGTCTGTATACGGAGTGATTATTTTATCGTAATCCAGTTGGTCGCGGAATTTTACGTACCTGAATTTTATTCGTGTTTTTGTTTTCCAATCTTTACCCAATCTCTTAAGGATTATTTTTTAATTATTTGCATATTTTCACCCCTACTGCTTGTACCTTAAATGTCTTAACAGTTTGGATAACCTTTAGTAACAACTATCCGCCCAGCATTATACACAAAACGGAATTGAGATTATTTTTCTAAAGATTTTTTCTAAAGACGGTTGCGGTCGACGAATTGGACAAATTTCAAATGTAAACCGAGTAGAGAGTAGAGAATTGCTATTGTTTAATAACGGCTATGAAGTTTATTCGTTACTCATCAGGTAGGTAAATTTTAAACTGTTATAACCTCATGTGTATTGAAATGTTAAGAATATAAATTAGTTAATTTGAATTAGTGTTTAAAATTGTTGGAGGGGTCATGATTGATATTTGACAGTCACAAATGTACAACCGTATGCACGGGATAAACGATTGAATATAGTCATGAAATTGCGTTTAAACGACTGTTCGACGTTTCGAAACGATTTAGAAAATATAATATAAATCCAGAAATTAATTGAAACCCTCGAAATCCCCCGAGAAAACGGCAAAAATACGAAACGGAAACGGTTCGCCCTGTACAACGATGAAATCTAAGTGCGCCAAGTGTATAATATTATGCAATAGTTTGTAAGACAACCACGTAACTGCTGCGGCTGCCGATCGATTGACTCGGGAGTTTGATGGAAATTAGCCGACGATACGCCGCGGTTTACCTAAATCCCCGACAGTGAATTATTTCGCTCGGTCGTCCGAGCAAGTCGTCTCTATTTCTCCGAGGTCTAACGCATGGAATTGTTATTAATCGACACGAACAATTACGAAATTACGAAATTTTCCAAACCGAAATATGCAGAGCCGGAAAAACAATATCCCGGCAAAATTAAAACACATTGGCGTACGGCCGCCGGTCCGTAGTGACCCGGGTGGTGACTCATTTACGCGATATAATATCAACTCGCTTGCCAAATATAATAAATTATTTGAACCGATTCAAATAAAACGACATGGGTTTTTCAACGGGTAAATGTTAAAAAAAAAAAAAAAAAAAAGCAAAAAACACAGCATACTACTCATAAGTGGGCCACCGCTGTAAGTAGGGAGTCGTAAAGGTGGAATGTTAAAGGGAACATAATTTATATCTGTGCGCAAACGATAAATCGTATCAAAAAACCAATCCGAGCGAGTTTTTTTCGTCTCGAATTATCGAGCGTTTTTCTGGAGCCAAAAAAGTTTTATCCGTATAAATCGGAAAACAACGGGTACGTAAAAGCGTTGTGATTTATACGATTTTCGAAAAAATTCGTAATTGAAAGGGTTATAAAAAAAAAAAAAAAAAAAAAAAAAAAAAATGACTCGACAGTTTAAAATAGTTGAAATATAATGTTTGTTTTAACGGTATTTTAATGTGTTACATTCGACGGAAATCGTATTAATTACGGAACGTTTCAAAACACGATTAACCGAACGTTGCTCAGAATCGTTTTTCGATAAAAATTTAATACCCACTGCTCTGTGACCGTACCGTTCAAATTTCCCGCCTACACCAGGCGGCCCCGTCCACGGTACGAAATACGACGGTGTCTTTTTTTTTTTTATTTTTATTTTTTTTTTTTTTTCCCCCCGTCACACTGGACACGATACGATCGCATGGCCGTCGAACTCGGTATTTTAAACGACCGTGTAGTGTTATTACCATTACGCGTATTCATTGTTCGGTACACGGGCGAATCGTTGTCGAGTCGAGATGTCGTTGAAATGCCGATAAATTTCCGACCGCCAAACACCCCGGGCTCGCGTGAACTGAACAAATCGCTGTGCCCGGCGCCCCGAAAAATACGAATACAAATTGAACCGGATTGAACAACGATTTATTTGACAAATCGCGGAGAACACTTTTTGTTCGTCCGTTTCAGTATTATACGCTAGCTGGTCCCCCCTCCTCAAATCAGGGCGGTAACAATAGTTGAATTGTATTAATTTATAAATTATTCGTTTCGATTGAATCCAATCCCGAACAAATTTGAAAAGAAACAATATAACGGAATGTCAGAAAATAACCGAACGTTATTTCGTTTTATATACAATTTCGACTAGACTTAATTATTTTCATAAAATTTAAGTTATTTCCGAATTGTAATTATATATTAGTCTAAATATTAGATTTAAAAAAAAAAAAAAAAAAATGTTTACGAGTGTAGTCAAGAGTAATTTTAAACATTTATCTCAATTTAGGATATTATTTACCTGAGAGTTACTTAACTAAATACTAAATTTCATTTTTATTTAAAATTAACTTTGACTTAGCTTAGTAATTAATATTTATTTTTTTCTAGGATAACATGCATAAAACTAGTTACGAAAATTCGTGAACTTTTCCAGCTTTGATTATTTAAAAACGTACACGAGCAATGAATTAACTTCAAAATTAAAACCGTGTACCCTTACCAGTTTCAGTATTATAAGCTAGCTGGTTCCCCCTCCCCAAATCAGGACGATAAGATTAGTTGAATTGTATTAATTTATAAAATATTCGTTTCGATTGAATCCAATCCCGAACAAATTTGAAAAGAAACAATATAACAGAATGTCAGAAAATAACCGAGTTATTTCGTTTTATATACAATTTCGACTAGACTTAATTATTTTTATAAAATTTAAGTAATTTCCGAATTGTAAGTATATAATGGTCTAAATATTAAATTTAAAAAAAAAAAAAAACTTTTACGAGTATAGTCAAGAGTAATTTTAAACATTTATCTCAATTTAGGATATTATTTACCTGAGAGTAACTTAACTAAATACTAAATTTCATTTTTATTTAAAATTTACTTTGACTTAGCTTAGTAATTAATATTTATTTTTTTCTAGGATAACATGCATAAAACTAGTTACGAAAATTCGTGAACTTTTCCAGCTATGACTATTTAATAACGTACACGAGCAATGAAATAACTTCAAAATTAAAACCGTGTACACCTAACACCGCAAACAAACGAAATCAACCTACACAATTTACTTTTTAATGACATTACTATTAGGAAATTATAGAATTATAATATTCTTAGCAATGAAAATGCAATTAATTTGTTTCTTAAACCATTTCAGACGAGAATAAACCAAATAAAATGTAATTTAAATACTTTAAATATACTATGTAATATTTAAGTCGAGTATTATAAATTTCGATTTAAAAATGTATTATTATTATATACTCTGTAAACTAAGTAAAAAATACAATTGTTTTTTTTTTTTTTTTTTTTTGAGACGATGAAGTATAAATTATAACCATTCTTTTTTGTTTTTTTTTTTTTTTTTATAATTATTATTCTTATTTTATAACAATAATGTATCTCGTCAAATAATAATTATTATCTTCACAAACAATACACAATAAATCAAACCGTAAAGTAATTACATTTTTATCGGCGAATTGCACTGTTTTTTTTTTTTTATAATAATAATCTTTGTATTATTAACATCTTGGTACATACAATATTACATTAATCATCGGTAAAATATTTTGAAAAATGGCTTCTATACTGATTAAGAAACTTACTTCCGAATTCCTGCGCAATAATGATATTAAAATCGCCCACAGCAATACGATTGGTACACATCTTTTCGTCTCCCGTAATATATATATATATATATATATATATACATTTTAAAAAGTTACGATTTTTACACAAAGAAAATATTTTTCAATACACGGATACGAAAAAAACTTAAATATGATAAAACTACGTAACGATTAACACAGGTATAATAACTCAAAAATAGTATTTAATAATCTTCATATCTTACAAGTCGTATTTATTCCAAAAAAAAAAAAAACGTAAATACCTACCTACACGATATTGTATTGTATTAAAAAATCATATCGAATGGTACTAAAACAACAAATGATCCGAATACTTTTATAGTTTGCGTTTAGAAACAAATTAAATAACTTAATGTCGAAGTATAGCAATAGCATTGGTATTCACCAATAACGTATACTGAAGTAAATCGAATTTATACCGACTAAAAAGTTTTTACAATTATATAAATAAACAAAGCAAATATTGAGCTGTGATATTACTCCGTTAATACAACGAATTCCTACGTTGTAGTTTCACATAGCAGTTCAGATGGTTTTGTAGCGTATTGTCGGTAGTCGGTATAGTAATTCTCGACTAATGATTTAAACAACATTGACTATACAAAAGTCTATTTCTGTCATGTGGGAAATTTCTCCACCAATGGAGCTACTACCAAGGATGTTGCAGAAATCATTAAAGATAAAAGAAAAAAAAATCTTACAAACTTCACGCCGTGGGTAGGCCAATTTCGCGATAGGCAGTGAACAGTGGCGCCAAACTCGTAAAATCATGGTGAAGCCAACAAATATTTACAGACCCGCTCAAACCAAGTGTATCCAAGCCCACAAAAACGTGTTCGTAAGAGTAGAAAAAACCAGTCATAAATTTAACATACAATAAAAAAAACCATTCCAAATTGTATTGTTGAAAAAAATTGGACCCCTCCGCAAATTTATCTCCATTTACCGCTGTGCGCACTATACAACACACAATTTTTTCCGTATTTAATAGTTTTTTCATAATTAAATTTCCAACCACTTAGGTATATCTGGCTATATTATTAACTGTTTTCAATTGGTGTTGTGTTTAAAAAATATGCTATCGACGTTGCTTATTTTCATTAAATCGATACCTGATATCCCGATACATGAGTAATGATTATATTATATTACACGGAATATATGTTACTTGTGCTTATCGCCTTATTCTGTGCGTATTATTTTGTTCGTTTAACAGTTTTTACTATTGTGTTTAAATACGATTTTATCGTATGCGGCACAAACCATTAACATTTATCGTCGCTAAATGTATTTTGAACCACCCGCCACCGAATATATAAACTAAAAAAAAAGTCGCATCAGTTATTCTATAGGTTCGGCGCCACTGGATGGGAAAGTCAGGAAAGTAATCTACACGGTGAATAGAGCAAATTCGATTCAAATGTATGTGCACGCAACAACGACGGGCAATTGCAAACGAAAAACGATCAATTGAAAACTGTATAACAACTAAAAAAAAAAATGATTAAAGTAATTTAAATTTACGAATTTTAACAAAAAAAAAAAATCAACGTCTACGTCGACCACCTGACCGTTTTAAACCGTTCGACATCCGTGGAAAATTACAAACACCACGTATGCCGTTTGAGATTATGGAAATATTTCCACGCAAATAATTTACCGAAATCTTACGGTTGTTTTTGGCTTATGGTACTTTACTTGTAATGTGCTTTTTGATTCAATGCCAGAACACGAAAAGCAAAACAATACAATAAATATATTGTCCACGATTATAATTTTCAATACCATCAGTCGATTTAAAAATAATAGATTGAAACCGTATTTAAATATTTATCTGGAAAACATCGATATTGTTTTCCGAAATATTTGACGGAAAAAAACCATTTCAAATCGCTATTTGATATTTCTCAAACCACTCGGGAATTCATTGGGTTGCATTCAACTAAAAAGCGATAGTTAAAAATCCAGAAATTCTCACCGTACGGTATTCCTATAACTAAATTAGTCCTATAAAGTACTATAACAATACTGAATTTTAACTAAATATATTTAAAAGCCATCGAATTTTAACACGTTTTACCCTATTTATTTTTTGGCGAAGCGGGTGGATTAGATGGGTTTTTTTTCCGCCAATAAAAAACTTTTCGACCGGAAAACATAATTCAATCATATCATCTTATTTAATCTTATTTATAGCATTTTTTTATCTAGAGATGCGTTGAGGAATTCATTTTTTGACTTCCCGTGTATTTTACTAAATTAAACTTAACCGTAACCTTCGCCGAAATTCAGTGTTTCAGAATTCTGGCGTTTTGTCAATTATAAATAACTATTTTAAATTGATGATATTTTTTTTTTTTTTATTATTTATTTTATGTGGATAGAAATGGTGTAAATTGTTATTATTGTTTTTTTTTTTTTGTTCAAATTATTGTTAAATTACGAGTAAAACACTAAATAATTGTAATTTTGTTTGTAGTTTCCATCTAATAACGCAACTATTAAGTTGAATTTATCAATACAATATGTATAACCGATCACGATCGTTTATCGTGAGCGACTTTTTTATACAAATATTTCCCCTCATTCCTTTCCAAACTTTTTAACAACAACAGTGTTGCGAAGTATGTAAGCTCGTTTAATTGTTTATTTTGTACGCGTTAATAACATTTCAGAAAATCTCCATAAATTAAATAATTATTAATTACCGAAATGCGAACAGTGTACGCTGTACGCATAATCTTCACTTTTGAATATTAAATTAAATACCTTGAATAATCCGGGAAACCTAAAACAAGTTATGTATGTACTAAAATATATCTAAAAAAAAAAAAAAAAAAGTAAGTTTTTTCCCCGAGTAATAACACGTGTGTACAGTACGTTTAATGGAACGGGTTTAATGTTTGTGCAGTAGGAACGAGGACATTCGAGAAATCGAATAATATAAAAAAAAAAAAAAAAAAATTTTGTTCTCTAGAGAATTAATATATTTCACCCTGGCACGTCGATAAAATCTGAAATATATAACGAAATTACCTTTAGTTTCTCGTATATAAAACAACAAAAGTCCAAAACGGAAGTATTATACAAAAGGTAATCAGATCTACGTATTACACGAGTATCTGGTATCTAGTATAAAATATTATAATATACGAGTCGACCTTTCGCCGACAAAATTTTACCCCACGAGACAGTCTCGCGAGATCTCAAGACGTAATAAGATACTTATTATTATTAATGCCGTGCGAATATAATACCAGTCTTCGGGGTCTTTCAACTGTCAAATCTTTTTTTTTTTTTTGTCTTTTTTTTTCTTTTCGTTTTTTTTCTTTTTTTTTTTGAATTTCTTTGATGCGACGGTTATTCGTATCCGGTTTTACGAACGAATCGGACTTACGCGCTTTAATATGATATATGGGTGCGTATGCATCGCGGTCTGAATCATACAATAGTGGCGCGATTTTATTACTCGCTCAATATATTAATATAAATAATTAAACAGTCTACACTAAAACAATCGGTTAAAATTAGTCAAAGACCGTGCAAATTCCACTGCAAGGTAAAGAACTCGATTAAATTATTAAAATATTCTCCTTGAATTTGTTTGGTAATCTATTACATAATTGCATGTACGGCTAAACCGAATTATACGGTTTGATTACATTGCCGAAGTAATAAATATACAAATAATATTAAGGTGAAAATTCGTGATTATTCTTCTGTTTTTAATTCGTTAACTCCGTATGGTTCCGAACGATATTAGACTAAATGCACACGAACACGTATTTAATGAATATCGAAATATGGTTGAATGATAATTATTACGTCAAGATTAGTTGCCCGGAACAATAAGTAGGTAAGCTTCCAAATCGTATATTTACAGTAAAGATTTTAACGAAGCATTATAAACGAACAGCAGACGGATAATAGAACGTTCGGTCCCAGTGTGCGATGAATCAATCCGACGGTATAGCGACAGAGGGGCAAGGGTAGAAATCAATTAAATCAATTTTTTTTTCTTAAAAGGCAGCATGATAGAAGTGGGTAGTTTTTTTTTTTTTTTTTAATATAAAAAATAAATCGAATTGGTGCGCTGAAAGTCAATAATATTGACCTATCCGTCGTATCAGTACCTCCGAAAATATAAACGCAAAACTGAGGATTTCAGAACGAATTCATAAACAGCATTCGTTTAGTACATTTTCTCTGGGTCTACGGCGAATTTACAGGGGCAAATCACTTCAGCCGCCCTCTCAAGTCTTAGGCCGCCCGCTTAATCCCAGTCTGACGGGTACTTGGATCATATCACGAAACTGATTTAATATTTAGTTGGATAAGTAAATAATATTTGAATTATTCGTGTCTGTGAGCCGACCGAGTGCCTATATTTTTAACCACTGTCGCTACAAAGCTAATAATTTATGTTTAATTATACATTTTAGACAGTTTTTAGTAAGTATAAATAATCTACATACAGTAAGATTAACAACGAATAATACAAAATGTATAATCTGAGAAGTGATGGCCGTAACGGTATACCTTAACATAATTATGCATCAAGCTGATAAATTATTTAAAAAAAAAAAAAAAATTATGATAAAGCTATTGGCCGGGTCACTGTTGTGGGCGAAAGGGTGGTAATGCAGGATATAGAAAGGAATTTATTCTGTATTTGCTAACGAAAAACCATTCTGAACGGGGTTGGGTTAAAATATATCACGATTGTTTTAAATTAAAATCTATATTAATTTGGCACTAGAAAATAAATTAAAACTGCCCGTTTTTATTCATCTCGACATCGTCAACATTTCTTTTTAGAACCAAACGATTTTTATCCACATAAAATCGGAAAAATAATTAAACGATATTTATCAATTGTTTCTGTTCGATCGGGATTTTATATTTTCTCATCGAATACACGTAAAACTATCAAATATATATGAAAATAAAGACATTAGTTTAGTACATTGTTGAAATTACGGAAATCGATATAAAAGTTACGAAAACTCAAAAGGTTTTACATCAGTTTTAACTTAATGAATAGAGAAAAAATTGTTAACTTTTTGTTGTGAACTAAGAAAACTATTTCAAAGAAACCAACAAAAAAAAAATAAAATATTTATCAATAATTCATAATAATCCACAATTTCACAGACATTGCGACACCGTACAATTGCACATGTTTCATTTTATAAATATCGTTTATGCGAAGATAACAATAAATTTATTTTGAAAAAGTAGAACGACTGACAACACAACTTTATAAAGTACCATCAATATTCATTATAAACAAATAATTACACTACAATAATAAAAAATATTCATAAAGTAAAGCCGGAACGCAGTTATTCGTGTGTCATACACAGTTGTATTTAAAAAAAAAAAAGATTAGATTTACGAAGGCATTTGTAAAATAATTGTCATTGCACTGTTTAAATGTAGTATGCATTTAGACATTCAACATAGGCGTTTTAAGAGATTTAAATATGGAAATATTTTATTTTAAACTTTTTTTGTTTGTTTTTTAACTGAAATTTCGATGTGTACATATAATTTAATAAAAAAAATTAAAAAAAAAAAAAAACAATTATTTTTGTGGTTTTGTATTGGGATTCAATTGTAAAAAGTCAATTTAACTTGTACATTTAAAATAGTGAAGAAAAAAAACAAAATTAAATAACCAATATAAATATATAAATGGTACAATAAATAAAAGTGAAATAGCAAAATAACAGTGTATAGTAAATTTAGATATTGTCGTGATTTGGACATGAAATGCACTGGAAAAATTAAGTCGAAATTAGAGCAGCTCTAGGAATAAGAGACCAACAGGTAAAAGGCCAAGAGAAAAAGCCAGGAAGTGTTTGTAGGACAAGACTAAAGACACTTAGAGAAAATTGGAAAAATACAGACGGAAAAGAGTTGTGTTGACAACTTTGAGCTAAGGCTCTCAAAGAACTCTTAAGTTAAACCAGAAGAGACGAAAACAAACAAAAAAAAAAACATTTTAAAAATGTACAGCTCTTAACTGATATTTTGATTAGTCAATATTTGTATTGACAATTTCTGGACACTTTTTTTTAAGTGATTGTAGTACTGAGTTAATAAAAAAAAAAAAAACAAAGACAAAATAGTTCTTTATCCCACAGACTGTTTTATTTTTGTTTTAAGATTTGTTTTAGTAATAACATTAAACTCTTTTTACTATAGATTTTCCGGCGCCAAACAATTTTTCTGAAAATTCCGATATCTATATATATTATATATCGAAAGACAATTTATTTATTCATTAGTAAAGTTTTAAAGAGTAGAGAAGGTCTTGTAGGTGCATATCTAAAAACGTATTTCCCTGCTAATAAATAATGTAATTTATGTAAACTTTAAACGCTACTAATAAACTATTAGTTTCACATACGATATAGTATTTTGTACGTCAGATTTTTAGAAAAATTATGCTGCGTAGGGAAATCTAGTGAAATCACAGGGTTGTTTGACTTACTAGACTAATTTATTAGTAACGAAATCAACGTCGATAATTTGATTGTAGTAATGCAAGCGATTTTCGAAAATTAGTAATCTTAATATTGAACAACATGCACATGAAAAAAAGTAAGTTGAACTTGACTATCAAAGAAAAAAATATATCGATATTGTTCGTCGAGAAATTCACATTTATTTTTAATAAACTATTTCGGCGTAGTATTTTTGATTCTAAGCATGGCAAAGAACGTTTAGGCTTTACCATGTGTGATTTATTTTTTTTTTTTTTTTTACAAGACAACCTGCTCCGATTTTCTTAAGTAGCACCTAATTTGAATGCATTATGGATCTAGTTAATGCGCTAGACGAATTTTTTAGATTATAATCGGTGGAGTTTTTTTTATAATTGACAAAACCCAGAAGAAAACGTAGGTACAACGGAAATATTTAAGAAAATGGTTACATAGTTTTCTATTTCATTTCTTTTAGTTGTAACTCGGTTGAAAAGAATCGTAAAGACATGACATTTGCACATTATAAGTATATAATAAGCCATTCTAGGCATAGAACAATTTTACAATTTAGTCATAATCGTGTTTTTATAGGCATTTCAAGTTTTTCTCGAATCGAGTATAATTATGTCGACCAAACAGAAATTCACAAAAATTTGACACAGGAACAATTATAAGTTGTTTTTTTTTTATGGTAAAGAAAAAAAAACAATTTAAAATAGCCGTAATTTAATGTTTTTTTCTTTTTTTTTTTAATAAACGTTTAAAGTTTAAATTTCGATGAAAATCGGCGGCATTTCAAAACATAATTAACTAAACGCCGCTCGGAATCGCTTTTCATTAACAGTGATTTATTGTTGCGTACAGATATAAATGAAATTCCCCTTTACATCCTACCATCCCGACTTTGCATCTACAATCGTACCGTAAACCGTGATCCACCCATGGTGCGAAGTGTGTATCTCAGTCTGTTTAGAATGTGTTTATCGAAATGAATTTACTTAATAAAATATAGAATCGGTAACGAACATGTAGAATATAAAAATTAATCAACTATTTACAAAAATTGTAAAACTAAATAGCCAAACCTAACCTGTAACACAAAATGTACGATGCTTAAAATTATATTAAATACGATTTCATTAAAAATATTGTCTACCGTGAAAATGTTAAAAGTTAATCTGGAAATAAATTTTATTATAAATCCAATATTGTTCCGTTCGTTAAGTTATATTTATTTTTAAAACGTGCCCTGTGAATAGTTACCAATTATTGTGTTTGCAGTGGAAAATTGTTCACTCCACGGAACGCCGTGTTCATTCAGACATAGTTTAACTTTAAAATTAAACTAAATAAAAATATTTTGTTAAACGATGGATACAAGTTTTATCGCGGACTGTATGCAAGACGTTACTATTTGTATTTAATAAAAAATTACTGTCCCTATAGGCACATTTCACGCCTGTGCGTTTTCGAAATAAAAATGAATTAATCAGATATTCGCACCGACGTCGTCGATTAAAGTCAACGTTTATAGTAAAAGCGTTTTTACCTTCAAAACTATAAAAAAGAATTCAAAGAAAACAATAAAAATAAAAATTCTTAAATAATAAACTACATTTCCCCGGACGATTCTCCGGGCTATATTTAAATATTAATAATTAATTAATTCTGAAATTCGAAGTCGGAGTAGTGCCGTTACTCAAATAAAAATAATTACTATTAAATGGGGGTTGTTTTTTTTTTCTTGTTTTTAAACTTATGGCATTATGTTATACGAGTATTAGTAGAACTTAACTAAATTGTTCGAAAAATATTTAAAATACGAGGTCCGTCAAAAAGTACCGGGATTTTATATTAAATAATACCGTAAATTATGTCAACACATTATTTAAAGATATCGCATTCAAAATACTCTACTCCAGACGACAGATACAGTGATCCCAGCAATATTTCCAACTTTTAAAAGTCCTTCGGGTCTGTTCCGAAGTTAAGAGTCTGTGTTATAATGCCGTATTAACTTTAATTTCCCCTTCACCTTGAAATCGCTGTCCGTTAAGCGTACACTCTACGTGTCGACACATAAATCCATGTCCCACCACCTGTGATGTTTTGTTTTGTTTTTTTTTTTTTTAGGTAATTAAGATCAGCAAAACGATTTTTATGATTTTGACAAATCGTTAGACGGTTTGCCGTTTGTTACGACGTCGACAATCGCGGGACGAACTTGGCAGCAACGCTACCCGTTTATATGTTTTCCGTTCGAATTTCACGAAAAGACTCACTGAGGTTCTCACATCATCTGCCAACTCACGTTCGGTTCGTCTACAGTCGTTTTGCAATTATTAACAGTTTCTCGCCGCAACATGATAGTTCCTGGATGTTGACGGTGTCCCCAGAATCCGGATCATCTTAGAAACGCACAAACAAGTCGTAAGTCTTTGGTGGACCATAAGAATCATCCGAACAAGGAGTTTCAATAATTCCGTACGTTACCGGTGCGTTTTTACACAATTCCAAACACACGATGTATGTACACGCATCACGGACACGCCAAAATCGCCAAACGCAACGAAATGACTTGATTTAACATTATAGTGAGATGAGATGGCGACGGCAACAGCGGGTTTTGTTAAAAATATTCACTGACACGCCGGGAACACATATCGTTTAGAACGTTATCGTGTCTAGATCAACCGTAGTAACATTTGTCGTTCGTGTAAACGTACTCAGTACATTGTATGTTGATATAGAAAACAGTTTTGTTTATCGTAGCGTCCGTATGCGGTTATAGTGTTGATATTTTTTTTTTTTCTATAAAAAAAAATATATCAATAGGCAGGTAAACGAGATACCAAGAGAGCGGATTAAAAATAAAAATACAGCAGCTATTATTACTACTAAAGTGCATACGGAAATTATGGATTCTGTGTAATCTCGATCGTTTACTATACAATATAAATATATATATATATATATATATATATATATATATATATACGCTTTATTTGTTCCGCCATTAAGGATCAAAGGAATTTCCGTCTCTGCGACGGTACGTGCAACGCAGTCGTATGACACTGCTTGTGTCCTTTACGTCCTTTGCGACGCACGCAAATATTTCTCTTTGGCGGTAAAAAAAAAAAAAAAATGTTAATTTTTATTTACAGGGTAAACCTTCGGGCGACGGGGCCGTTAATCGACATAATACCATAACGGTAGTACGACGCACGTTTACGCGTTCGGTCGGTATTCAATTTAATATCGTTATTGGTAATTTCGTACAAATTGGTGAATTTATGCAAACGGTGTTTAATTTCGTCTAAAATCCGCGTCGTCGTGTCGAACTCGCCACATGCCCGTGTACTACTAAAAATATTTACGTTTTTATTTGTTTTGTTTTCTGGCGATTCTCGAAGTTCACAAGTTAAGTGAAAGTGGTTCGATGATATTTTTAGAATTTCGACAATTCGGTCGACTGGTTCTATATATATATATATATATATTAGGGAGGTCCTTTACACTAAGGAAAATACATTTTTTTTTTTTTTCTTAATGTCCCTCACATTTTGTTCGATAGTATAAAATAATAATTTTGGTTAACTTTGATGACGATTGCCCACCCCTTCTCGCGGCACGAGAAAGTTGAAATATGGCCAATTAAGGTAGTTTTTCGATTTTTTTGAGTTTTACTCAAAAACTATAGCACATACGATAATAACACATAGGTGCTTTTTTGAAGAACATTATATTCTCTAAATATTTTATAAATTACATTTTTACATTTTGTATGGCCAGTGGGCCATGTCCCCTCCCCATGATCATGGTCATGTCATATCGAAGTATTGACGTATGTTCATATAGTTTAATTTATGCGTTTGAATAATTTGCTACGGGATAGCGATCTTAATTCTAATACATTTGTTTGATTTTTTTCTTTTAATAGGTTCTTTTTTATCGAAACTGTCGATGGTTTATGATTATAGAGATCTTTGAACCTGATTTATGTTATAAGTATCAACAGCTGCACATTCTTTTAGCCTAAGCTAACCTCACACCTTAGACCAGTGGTTCCTAACCATTTTAGACGGTGGTGCCTTGTTTAAAGAAATATTGAGCGGTGGTGTTCTTCTGTTAAAACCACGAAGAAATTTAAACTTAAAACGCTTATAAAAAAAAAAAAAAAAAACAACATAATCCTCAATTTATCTATACCATTTGGTACAACATTATAATGAACCTCGTCCAACATTTTTGTGCATTTTTACGGGTGACATAAACCCCAAAAATAAACCAGAAAGTGCTGAATTAAAAAAAAAAAATACCGAATCGAAATCAACATAAACCATTACATTTTGTGTTGGTTCTTTTTCCGGGTTTTTTTTTTCTCCAATTTTAAAGAAATGCGTATAAAATAAAAAATAATCGCCATGGAAATATTTCTTTTCGTACACACAAACAAAAACAGTATTTGTTTCTATAGAATCGTCATAAATTTCGTTAAAACATAATAAAACTTTTAGAAAATATAATTAACCTACGTGTTGTTTCACAAAAAAACCAACGACTATTTCATACTCGATAACTATTTTAATTATTTCGTCGTAAAACATTAAAATACAATTACTACATGTCAATCTTCATTAAAAAAAAAAAAAAAATGTGTATTAATTTAAATATACAACGTATGCATTATTAATTAGGATATGTTTATAAAAAAAATTGCTATAATGACCTTTAGATTTAAAAAAATTATCACTATTTTTCGGTATAGATAAAAAAAAAAAAAGTACAAATCTACTTATTGAATAATTATATATAATAATAATAATAATAATAATAGAGGAAAAAAAAACGATACGATTTTTAAAATAAAAATATATATTTGGCAGAAGGATACAATTTTGATAAAAGTAAATAAATTCTTTAAATTTATTGTTACGTATATAGTTTAAAATCCAATATAAGTAAACCCAAACGAGCGTATCGTATAAACGGTAAACGTTTGGCGAAATTGGACTATAAGAAGGAACCGAGTTTTATATTATATTTTTGGTGTTTCCACGGCCAAGAGCGTCGACAATGTTTAAATTAAAGCTTTCGCGTATTATATTGAAATTATTCTTGAGTATATTGCGTTTGCGCGTCCCCCGAGGGAGGTCTAAACGTCCCGAATCGTGGGAACGATTACAAATGTATTAACGGTTTAATTGTATACATAAAAAATATATATATATATATAATTAATAACTATTATTTAATCTGTAATTTATATTTTTTTGTTTTTTTTTTTTTTTTTCAAAGTAGATACTTGTGCTTTAACAATACAATCGTTTCGGTAGAGGTAGTTTATAATCAATGATTTTCCGGTACAAATATAATAATAATTTCACGCGAAATATCTTCTGAGCTTTTGTTATAAAAAAAAAAAAAAAAAAAAAAAAAAAACAATTGGTCGATATTTTTCATTTATACTTATGCCGTTCTGTAAACTGTTGGTTACATAGATAATTGGATTTGTATAATTACAGTTATTGGACGGTTCACGAAAGTATTTCAATTAGTTCGAAGGGGGTGGAGGAATGCCCAATCGGTATGTGTATGTTATCAACGGTTATAACCACTTACTCGGTTATCCACAGTGATAACACAGACAGATTAGATTTTTCACGCTGAATTCATATGCTGCTACCGTTTTTAAATAGTCCTATATTGCAGGTGTTGTAAAATATTTTATTTTATTTCCAATAATTGCGAGTGTTTCAACTGAATCCACCTAAAATGTCTCGGTTAATGTTGACATTCATGTGAGCAGACTTTTGGCAGATTTTAATATACTCTATACGGTTAAATTAAAAAAATGTATTTATTGTAATGATTTCAGTGTACACATATTAACCTTTAAAAAAAAACCATACTAGACTAGAATAAATTGTAATTTAATTAAATTTTGTAACTAAAATGTTTAAAACCTGAGTAAGTAATAAAAAAAAATAATCTCATTTTTTTTAAACATTCAGAAATAAAATTCAATATTTTCGATAAATATTTGTTTTAAATTAAATAATAAATTATGGAAAATCAATCGGAAGTTTTTGCGTTTGCTCTTTTGACCGGATACCGTTTTAATTGGGTTTATGCTATGGTTTTCGTAACAAACTCCCTAGGCATTAAAAAACAAACCGGAATGATTGATAATTATATTTTCCCATTAAGTTTAGTGCGAATATTTGACATCATTCAAATTGCCGTACAATGTTCGTTGAAATGTTTTCTATCGGCGGAATTATGCAAATATTACAAAAAAAAAAAAAAAAAGGATACGAATTAACAAAGCCAATACCGAATAACAAACAAAACGTAACAACATTAAAACCACCTTCGTGAGTTTAATTTTTTTTAAATTAGGACTCGCGTAAACATTAAACATAAACAAAAATTACAGTGTTAACAAGATACTGTAACGTTTTTTTTTTTTTATATTCCCTCACAGTTCTCTTAGCAAAGAGCAAAATTTAAGCGAAATATTATTTTAATGGATTTTATATACAACGAGGATAGCCAATCGGAAATAACTTCCGATTGTCCAACGCATTTTTATTGGTTGTCGACGTTTTTGTAAACTTTTCTCTAGACCATCATCGTCCTGATTTTAATACGTAGTTCACTAACTCTTCCGAGATCACAGCCATGTTAATCGTATCGTCCGGAATCAATTTGAAAATATTTTCTATTCTCATACATCAAAAAAGTATATTAAATTTAAGAACATATACCTATACATTTTCGAAACACTTTGATTAATTTAAATTATTTTTGGAGCTTTTATGAAAAAATGTGTACGGGAACATATTTTCTCCAAAAATGAGATACCGTCACCACTCTACACCAGTCTCAACAAAAAAAAACGGTTCTTTCCAGACATTACTTTTCACTAAAATCATGTGTATTTTTCTTCAAATATAAAAATCAATTAATCAAATAAAATGACACAAAACATCCTAATTTTGAAGTATATTTAGCTCTTAGTCTTGAAGTTTTATAATATTCTCAAAAATCAATTTTAACTCATAAATTACAGTAGGAGAAATGTAATAATGTTTTTTTCGTGAGGAAAATCCAACATTTTTATTTCAATTCTAATTTATTTTATCAAGGTATACATTATAAAAAAGAAATCCATTTTTACTATATTTAAGCAGTGAGTTTTAATTGTTTTTATTGCTAAATTGTGTAAAATAATTTTTAAAAATTAAAATAAACTTAATATTTACTAATTGTTATTTTCCAATCGTGGATAAAATAGAAAAATAATCAGAAAACAATTGTTGGCCAGAACATGAAATTATAAGGACTGTGTCAATTTATTGTTTTGATAGTAGAGAAAAATTGACAGTGGGGTTAAAACGATGTCTGATTTTTGAAGGGAAATGGATAACGCCAGTAAAGACCACTGTCGTCGAATTTAACCATTAAACAATTGTATACTATCGTATGATAATCTATAATAGTATATTACTATAATCTATAATATAGTTATTAATGGGTAATAATAAAATGTATAGGATCAGATAACTATATTTGAATGGCCTTTCTTCCGGTCAACTGTCCAGAGCTTCTATATTAAAAATCGGAAATCACTAACCATACATTTATATATATATATATATATATATATATATATCAAAAAAAAAAAAATACAAAAATCTTCAATCAAATCGTAATATTGAGTTTACGAATCAACATATAACTCGATAATAATCGTATTGTTCAAATCCTAATTTAATCGCGCAATCCACTAAATTCAAAATATTATTACTAACATTTGATAGAAAAAAAATGCGCTGTATCAATTATAATATAATGTTGAAACGATCAAAATGTTTTAATAATCAAAAATATTATTACAAATATATTTGTTATTTTATACATGCCGAACGTATACTTGTATAGTTGTACCGCAATCTGATTTCGGATTGCGGATGGCAGTTTTTACTATAATTTTTTATGATATATAAAAATTCATCCAATCGTTATCACATGCAATTTATCAACAGCGATGTTATATTTAATTTTTATTTAAAACAATCATTAAGTTAATATTTAACGGCTATTATAAAAACTCGTTATAAAAAACGCGTTAGTGATTTAATCATATATGCAAATACTCCTTGTACATTCGACTGTAAGTCATGGAGCGTATGCATCTTTTTTTTTCATAATCCAAAATTACATATTCAATCTCGTATTTTTTACGGAACGTTTAAAATACGAAAATAGTTCGAGATTTTAACAAAATCACATATGAATGCAACCATTAAATAAAATGTAATTATAATTTTAAGGTTGATTCATTTTGCGTGGACTTTTTCAATTTAACTTCGATATTAATCTGTATAAAATTCAATAATTAAAATATAAAATTTCGGTGGGAGGGTGGAAAGGAAATGCATAATTGTAATAATTATTCTTAAAAATATGTTTAAATTGTTCGTGTCCTAATAAGTTATTTGTCTTCTAGGAGAGGAGATTTTTGTGTTGTAGCAAACGAAATAATTACTTAACACAATGACGAGAAAAAAAAAATATTCGATATATTATTGGATACCTAAGACAAATATAAGCAGTAATAAACATTAACGAAAGGAAAATTTAAAAATAATAAACGCAGAGAAGATGATAATAGTATTTCTCTTGGGAGACTAAAACAAATAATACAATTGTTTTGGCCGAAATATATACATGGACAAAAAACACCTATGGTACTCTAGTAAGACGATCAGTTTGTGTGTTTGTATGAAAACAATGATATTTAACGACAAAAAAAAAAAAAATGTTCTTTCAAAATAATATATTTCGGTGAATATTTGCACGGTAAAATAAGAAAATTATATATCGCCGTCGGACACCAGCAATAATATTCTACCAAGTGATGATTTACACTGGTTCCGGATAAAAAAATCAACCTGTAAAAATACTTTTTTTTCCCCTCTCTCTCTCTTTTTCTCCCTCGGTTGGGTATTGTTTTTTCCATCGCGTCAAGATCTCCGCCCTGCGACCGTACAATAATTGTACTAATAACCAAACGTTTTAACTGCTCGCGGTTACTCGGATAGTCGGTCGGCCCTGTCGGTTTTAATTAAAAACTTAAACTCGTTTAGATATATATTATCGGTCCGATAGGACTCGGGGGATTTATTTTTTTGTTTCGTTATTCCGCAGGACGATAACCTATAACTGCAGGTCACAGCATCATCGTAGACAATTTATCGGTCCTGCGGGCCCGAAAAACCGAATGTCGAATAAACGGCCAAAAATAAAAGGAGCCGTGCTAAGCAGATATAATTTGAATCACTACGGCCGTACGGGGAAATATATCGTTTGATAATGTATTGATATTATTTGGCATCGCTTGCCACTCGATGCGTTTAAATAGTTACGGAATAGAACGAACAATAAAGATATATATACAAGAAAAAAAAAAAAAAAAAAACATTGTTATTAGGTATAGTAGGTATATGCTTTAGGGCCGTTAAACTGTATTATGCAAATTGAAAATAAAAATAACCTTAAAAAAAAATAGTAAACCCCAGTAAGTATAATGTAGAACTATATACCATATTTTTTCGTAAAATAAAAATAAAATATTTATTTAATTTTGTCTACATTAGCGTAGTGTGGAAAATGAATAAAATAATAGACGTAACCGCAGAAACCGAGACATTAAATCAAAAATTGTATTTTTATTTATATACCGACCCGAGAAAAACAAAACACATAAAAAGGTTAATGGGTTAAGGTCGTTATATAAATAATTTTAAAATAAAATTGTGCATTATAAATATCGTTAGAGCGCATAAAAACACAAGGTGTGTCTTTTTTCTTGCGGATGCCCGCAAAATTATAATCGTAAAGCACCTGTTTAATAGTGATATGTCGTTAAAACAATAACCATACATAACCAAAATGTGGTTAAGATGATATCATATGATTACTATGGACGAAGAAAAAATTGAGTCGTTCGTATACGTAAAATTAAATTTATCCTCGTTGTGAAACACCGATAAGGGATAATAGTTTTTTTTTGTTTCGTAGCCGTCTCTCGTATATGAACGGTGTAAAAAACGTTGTTTATTTTAATATTTGAGACCGAAAATGATGCTCAACCCTGCGCCAACATCGCGACTATTATAAATTTTATTTCCGAATGAAATTGTCGGTTCTATTCTAGTCTGAAACTCACGTTGTACACGCACCTAGTAGCCGCGACGTTGAAAGGAGTAGTTGGTGCGATTTTTTTTATATTTAAGAAATTTCAAAACATCTCGAGCGAGTGTCTTTCAGAATAACTGTCGGGAATCGGGAAAAAAATGATGCAAGTAAAATACCACCGGGGCGGGAAATTCGCATTCAATTTCTTTCTTTTTTTTTTTTTCTTCTATAATATAACACAATAATTTGTGTTTTCTATAGGAGAAAAATACAACCACGTAAGTAAAACCTAGTGGAAACATAGCTTCCTCTTTTTTTTTTTTTGCACAGAATCGAAAATAATATCGTGGCTTTTAAACGTCCGGTGCCAGTTTCGCGCAGGTTATCGCTAACGAAAAAACCAAAGCGTATATACCGGTCGTACCACATGCAAGAGAATTCAATACTTAATCTAAGTTTAATGGGACCGGCATTTATACTTAGAGCCGGTTGTTCAATTTTCGTTTAAACCGTCGGTTAAATGACTATTAATTTAGCCTGTTCCGGTTAAATAGTATGCGATTCAGTTTTGTGCCGAATTTAAACATTTTCTCCGATTTTGTGAAATCGGAAAATTATTATTGCCCCGGTACACGGGCACGAGATACTTAAAGTCAATAAAATAGTAAAGCACAATAACGAAACGCGTAATAATATCACAAACGGTTTTACAAGTTAATGTAGGCACGTGTAAATTGAACGTAGAAGAATTTAAAAACCTTTTAAGTATAACAATTTCATTTTCGGGAATAAATTAATATTCAAATTCAACAATAGTCATCAAAAAAAAAAATGTAACATTAACTGGGAATTGCATGGGACAACCGGAATATTGACTGCCGATTGGATAAACTGAAGTGTGTTAAGAATGCCACGATGGTCGGCTTAACGGGTAGTCGAAAAAAAAAAAGCAGTGACTTATTTACGGGGATCGCGATGGGCATGTGGTGGCTTGCCCGATTTTGAATCCTAAGGAAACGAATTATGTTCAGTAACGCACACGCGAGTTCGCATACGGAGGAGGGATTGTGCTTATAACTGATTTAATATTATAACAATAATAATAACGGACGGATTTCGAGAACATATTTTCTGTATTTGTCGTGTTAAACAGGAGTTATTCGAACTCGAGAACATTTTAACAGGTTTGGAGCCGGTGATGTCCGGGTATATATACAAATCCTCCGCCCCTCGCCAAATCCCCAAAAATACGCTTCTGATAAAAAAAAAAAAAAAAAAAAAAAAAAAACAGAAGGAAAGTGTTAACCGTCAGTGAGTCAGTGACTGGTTGGCAGTTTAAATCGATTAAAAGCACCGGTGCGACAGCGAAAATTGACACCCTCCCATCCCAATCACTAACCCGATCAAATATCACGGGGGTGCCGATAAAAAAACACACACCGGTAAATATAATATACTAACCTCGATTCCTTTTTCCTTGCCGGATCCGCCGCCTCCGTGAGAACTCTGCACCGTGTTCATGGCCCGTCCGTCTCTTTATCTCATACCGCGCGCGATATTTTTTTTTGTATTATGATCTTTTTAATATTATATTGTATTATTATTATTATTTTTTTTTTTTTTTTTTTTTATATATATACTGATAATAGCGGTAAGTATGATATTAAATTTTGTAATAATATTGCTGTTGCGTGTCGTTGTCGTTGTTTTCGTAGTTGTTGTTGTTGTTGTTGTTGTCGTTGTCGTTGTTGTTGTCGTCGTCGGTCTTATCGCCGTCGTGAAGAATCGTCGCGACGACGATTTTAGCCACTCCCGGCCACCTATCCCGTCACATCGCTTAACCGATCCCGTCCGAACACCGCAACAAAATAAACGACAAAAACCACACGATATTGTTTTTTTTTATATATATATATATATCGTATATGTTTACGGTGTGTCCGGAACGTACGCTTCACCTAGAAAATTCAATGTAAAAAAAAAAAAAAAGAAACATGTTACGTTCGGAGACGATTCGACTCGGACTCGACGTTCGTGCGAACCGACTTTATCCAAAAAAAAAAAACAAAAACAAAGGTTTTGGAGGTTCATACTCGTTAAAAAAAAAAAAAAAAATTAAATCCGTGGGTACATAAATATACCGGGAACTAAACACGACGGGAAATCCGCACTTACATAAATCCAAGAAATAATCAAAACCAAGTTTATTGACCAAATTGTTCAGTAGTTGTATCATTCCAAACTTTATAGGAACAATATGCAAATCGTCCTAGTACTATTTAAAATAGATACGTATTATTTTTATTACGAATTTCACGCGATTACGGTACCGTTGGTAACATTTTTGTTTTTTTTTAATCATCCCACCCCGACTATATAAGCTTAATTGATATTCAAACGCAATCTAATTTTAATTTTCAAAAACAATATTATTCTTGCCGAAAATAACATCGTTTTTCGATATCCTATTTTAAAATATTGTGCATTGATCATAAATAATACCGTTGAAGTGAGGAATATTTACTCGTATATATTATTGTAATAGATTAACATTTATTTTTTACTCCACTGACCAAACGGTTTTCGCGATATTATGTAAATTCACCTTTTGTATTTATACATATGGGTACGTCATAAAATTGTTAAATTGTAATAACAAAAAAAAAAAATTGTAACAAATATTAAAATGCATGTAAACAATATTGATCTTGGTTAAAACAATCGAAAACGTATGTAGGTCAAACAAAATTAATAGATACCCCGTTGAATTATGATAACTGTGCACACAATTCTATAGATAGTTTTTTTTTTTTTATAAATAACCTAAATAATAACTCAAAAGAAAATATCAAAATATATAATTAAAAAAAACTACATTTAATTATTGTTTTTATGTTTTATATAGGTATAAATAAATATTTGTTTTTTATTTTTAATATAATAATGTGTATTGAATTCGTTCTCAAACAATTATTTGTTTTCTGGCATAAGGAAAACCGCGCTTAGTGCCTTCGGTAGAATAACTACGGTTTAATATTATATATTCGCATAACGTATAATTCGAAACTGTTATTTATAATGTTAAAAATACAATTAATATTCTAGGGCGAATATCGCCGAACAAAAAAATACCCAAAAGTATAATCAAACATTTTCACGTTGTAACGTATACAATATTAAACGTAGTTAAATATTTAGTTTTAATAATCTCGACTTTCCAAGTGTATTCATTCATCTTCTTATTATTTTTCTTTCAGCTCGCGGAAGAAACGTTTATTTTTAAATAGGTGAAACGTGTATCTATAAAACAAATATATTCGATTTGTGATATTTGTCCAACTGTCGTGCAACAGAGTCGAATAACACAATTTGCTGAAAGCAAATAATGCTTGTTATAATGTTTTGTTGAATTGGCTATTTAATTGAGGCTAGACCGACCTATCTGTCTGATGGTACGATTTCGTTGATAATATTATATTATCAAACGCGATGGCGAAAACGTACCTAATTCATTATAGTCCGTCATTAACTGAAAGGAATTGAGAGCAAGATGTCAGACGACTTATTAAATTGTCTGTCGTCGAGATTCGAGATAATCCCGTTGAAACGCCTCACTGGGCATAAAAGTTTTAAAAAGAGAAGCAAAAAAAAAAAAAAAAATCCTTGTCAGTGGAACTTTTTCTATAATTCTGTACATATATTTATTTTGTTTTAAAGGTTCACGATAGACTTATTAAGTATTCCGTGGGGCGCGACATTTATTAAGTAGATTTGTTCACTTGGGTCACTATAATATGTATACAGGTTGGTATACCGACCATTTACCGGGGTTCTTCCGAATTATTCATTCATCGCGTACCTATAATAATATGTTGAGGGGATTCTCAGTAGATGGAAAAAAAATCAAAAAAATCCCGTAAAATCATCTGGTTTAAATATGTAATATTTCCCTATAAAATGGGCCAAACTACTCCAGTGTCAAAAATTAAATTCGAATGAAAAAGAGAATCTTACGTAAATTGCTAAATACATTATAACATAATATGTATAATTTACCTACAATACGTGAATATTTTGTCTACGCGTACGAATTTCTTCGATATTGTGTAAAAATGATGAAAATCGAAATTGGAAATATTGAAAAATATCCACAATGATTGCGGTAAAACAGTTTCGAATTGTCCGGGAAATTGTATCTATTCTGATGTTTATTTATAGTAATTTTATCGGATGGTTGAGGCGAACCGGTATATCTGAAAAACTTACCATTGTTGCGTGCCATTTAGAAAAAGTCAAGAGACGTATTTTAACTGGTTTAGACTTTTGATTTTTAAACAAAAACCGTTACTCGAAATGATAATTGCTATTAATTTGTTATACAGTTGTTCACAAAGTTCATTTAAATGAAATGTACGAGCCTAAATATTTTTTCGGATAGTGTTTCGCGAAGGTGCTCGCAGACTTTGGCGGAGAACACCGACCCGAATACGACACCCGAGCACGACTCTTCTCCGAGCGGTATCCGACCACCGACTACCGCCGATTCGACTGGGGGCAGTCCAAATCCGTGGCATTTTTATATGCGTTTTCCCTCACGCTAGACTTTGTCGGTCTCTTGCGATTGTGGCGTGATGGTTACTTATCAACTTACTTTTCGGATCGATTATTGCCCAATCCGTCCGGACGTACGCGTTGTACTTTTAAAGTCCCGGGTTCATCCGTTACGATATACACATAATATATCGTTAAAACTGATAAAATATTAAACAAGTTATAATAACTAATATAACTATTGCGTAATATTGAGTAATCTGCACTTGGCCACGGACCCGTTAAAGAACAGAGTCCGTAACACCATCAAGTTGTAGACCCAACCATGAACTTTGCGAACGGCTCGAATTCTTGAGCAACGTTTAATGATCCTTCAACTGCCATTGTTACTGACTTCTTTTACTGTTGCAAACATATTTTATTCTATAATTTTCAACCAATCAAATCTGAACCATGATTTTAATCGTATTACTATATGTGCACGTGCGTGAAATAAAGAATTATCTCCAATAATCTTAATTGAAGCTTGTGATACGTCGTTCGAAAGTTTTTAGAATTTGTTGAACCGCACTTACCGCGGTTCTAGATTAAAAACGTTGCCGCCGCAGAAAATCAACGTTTCGTCTTATTTGTTATTGCGAAATTTACAATCTTTTAAACAAAACATTTTTTTTTTTTTTTTTTTAAACATTTATAAGAAAAAATATACAATCTGTAATACGGAATACAATAAGCATATAAGCGTGTACAAAATAAATAATATACAAGACGTGAGAGTTTGAGAAGAGTAGCTACCTGGGTAGCCTAACCTAACCAGCAGTACCACTCAGACGCGATAAATTGTTAGGCTATATTATATATAAATATTACGAGTTAACATTAGTTTTATATATATATATATATATTTTTTTTTTTTTTTTTGTGGATCAGTTTATTTAGCCAAATCACAACGCCAGCGCCTCTTGAGTCTCCTCGGTGGACTCCCGGGAATATTTACTGGATGTAGAGCAAGAATAAGAGGACTTGGGTGGTTGGTAAGGCGAGTACGGAAACGATTATAAGAGGATGAGACACTTCGGCAACAGTCTGTAGTCTAAGATTCGAGTATAGTGTTTGGTTCGATACATAGAAGGGTGCAATAGTCATTACAAGAAGTGATATTGACCGGATGTTTGCATTTTGTAAATTTCGGATTGCCGCACCCCACAATTGGATACTGTTAGCCCAAATAGGCTTCACGACGGTTTTGTAGAGCAACAGTTCATTATTTAGATGAAGCTTGGAAGTTTTACCTAAAAGTGGGAACAGAGGCTTCTGTCTAGCGTTTAGTAAGATACGTTTTTGTTTTATATGCTTGGCCCAAGTTAAACGTTTATCAAGGGTCAACCCTAAGTATTTGACGCTAGTAACTGATTGTATAACTTTATTTGACAGAAAGATCGGAGGCACTACGCTTCCATGTCGTTAAGATGACATTGTAAACGCTGGCTGGTGATAAACGAGTTGTCATTTGAAGTAAAAATTACTTTATCGTCGGAAAATTCAGCTATTATACAAAATATGAATTTGAAAACTGGACATTAATAAAATTAAATGCGCATTCGATTAATTAGGGCGCGGATTAATATGCGTTAAAATAATGTGCACATATTACAAAATATATGCAGTATAATATAATATGTATATTTAAAAATTAAAAATATCGTGTAACATATTATGATAAATATACAAATAATAACGTATATGTTTGAAATCTAAGTAAGTACAATATACACTATATAAGTAAGATAGTTATGACAGCAACCGCAATCTTCTGAATATCCTATCTCGGTGGTAAGTGAATTCTAACAACATTCCGATAACGTCTAACAAGTCTCGAAGAAGGTTGTTACACATATACGGGTCGAGTGTGTTATACACGTGGTGCCAACTACACATATGTGGTAAGCAACTCATATATTGTGTGCCGTATCAATACGAAATTATTAAATCGATTTCGAATCAAATATATTAGATTAAGGTTTAGTAGGTTGGATACTGGTACTAGATAATAGAATTTTATTAAAACTATATTGTGCCTGACAAAAAGTCGTAGAGTAAGCCGCACCTACGACTTGTTCGCTAGGCTGCGTTTTTTTTTTTTTTTTTTTTTTTATACCGCATAGGCAACTTAATTTTATATTTATTGTTATAATTGTTTTTTACTACGACTCTTATCGCGGGATTACTCGCAAAATAAAAATAATTAAAATGCACTCAGTGTATATAATATAGGGATTTAAAACTTAAGTATAGGGTTTTCATTCCAGCTGATATATATATTGTAAGTACTTTGCATTGTGGCCGGAGAACCGCACAATTTCACTAAGAATACGTGAACAGAGGATCGGCAAGATAATGAAGTTCGTGCGTAAGTTAGGTTGCAGGGTGCACCATTTTTTTTGTTTCGTTTTCTTAAGCCGTCCTTTTTTAGAACACTATAAAACACCGCGTGTAATACCAAAACAACGTAACAGATTAAAATGTCGATTAAACTTTCGAGATATTGTTATTCTATATGAACGCGTCATAATATTACTGATGGAAATAAGTGAAAAAAAAAAATAATCGAATGTAACACTACTGATAAAATGTACAATCAAAATAACGCTATTGTTTATAATCACGAGGAATATGAGCTTGGCAAATAAACGATGTTCGACGGGCTTTTTTATTTAAAAAAAAAAAAAAAACAAAAAAAAATCAGACAATACTAGTTTAAAAATATGAATTATTGAAAACATTTATCGTTTGTGAAAAATCTCCGAAATGGCTCGTTTGAAAAAGCGTTATTAATAAACGAGATGTACGCAATATAATAAAACCCTTCGTATATGTTGTTCCGTGTAATGGTTAAAAAAAAAAAAAAAAATCCAAAATCGAATATATTCACGCACGTACACGACGCGCGACGTCTGCGTAGATGATTAATGACTAAAAAATCATCTTGTATCGACAACCGCGTCTCGAGGGGTGAACTGGATCGAACGTCGATGGGGGTGTCTGGGACTAAAATATGTTTTCGTCATCGTTTTAAAATATATTCGTAGATAATAATATTTTACAAGTGTCTTTAAACGATAGTGTCGTTGTTATCGTTGTATTTGACAATGCGTATGGAGACATTTTGATTTCGAGTGCCTTTACTATACACTCACTGATGAGTTCATATCGTGCGCGGCGAAAAACACTCCACGAGAAACAGTCACCGCCGGTAATTCAATGGGGAAAGTTCCGTTCGGAGTAAACGAGTTGCTTGGTGTTGCTTTTTAAAAACGAGAAGAAAAAAAAAATAAAGGAGAAAAAGAACTCCGCGCCGGTGTTTCTAAATTTCATTATATTGTCGCGCCGACGTGTTGACACAGTGGCGATTGGCTTTTAAAGTATCGAGAAAAATAAAACACTCATGGACCTATTGCCTAACTATAAGAGACGTTGATTATTTTTGAAGATTTTTCAAGTAAATTTGATCGAAACTGTCAAACGCCTTACACTTAGCAGATTGAAATTTTACATTTCACCGTGCATTATACGACGCTGATAAACGGATAATAACTTTTTAATATTTTTAAATGACAACCTACAATGATTAAAAATTACAATTTTCCCGAAGAGTTAAACAAAAAATAAGTGCTGATGGAATGAGAAGTGTTGACAGGTATAATAACCTCTAGAAAAATAAAAAAATAATAATAATAATAATACAATTTATTTGAAAATAAATATAATAATAGTCACTATATTAATTGGTTATATAAATTCTCGTCATAGAGTTTTCGGATATAAAAAACATAACGGTTTGTGGACCCGTATACAATTTGTATGACAGAGACCAGGGGTGCTGGCGTAGGAGGAAAACCAAGCGGAACCAGGAGATGACAGGAGTGCCAAAGATAACAAATTGTGCGAGCGCACAAAAAATCCAATACTTTGGGCATATTGTGATGGTGATCCCGGAATCAGCGAACCAAAAAGTGGCAGTCGAGTGACCAATTGGGACGGGACACCTTAAGGATGTACAAAAAAGCGATGGGCAGATAGACAGGATGAAATAATTCCTTGGGAAATTAGTTGTGATGAATTGGCAAGGGAGAGTATACAATCACGAGCAGTGAAAGACAGTGTTGATGACGGCAAGAACTTTTTATAGACGAAAAATAACTATTATGATATACTGTTCATTATCGTAATAAATAAACTTTTTATTGCGCAAGTACATTAAAAAACAGAGTAATATTTTACAAAAGCGATACGTATATTTGACTAAATCGTTATAACGAGACCCTATAAGTAATATTTAAATAAATTAAATTTAAAAGACAATATTAATTAATATTGTTGAAATGTAAACTATATAATTTCGTATTTTGATCATTTGCCAAAAGAAATCCTCATTTAACTTTACTATTTAAAAACTAATTATACTAAATAATAAAAATAATAATATTGTTAAAGATTATTAAACGTTCGGATGATTTATTTGTTTTTTTTTTTTTTTTTTTTTAGAATATTTGTTATTCTTTGATCACACGATCAACTGAAATGATTATAAACGAAGGTTATGAGTATTTATATGATATTGAATGGTTTTTTTTTTTTTACCCAATAGATGTAGATTCGTTAAGTAGATGATCTTATACGAACAATATTATAGCGACCCGCGGATTTCAACCAGAATTCGATAATATTCGAAAATGACACCCGAATCAAAACCACGCAAAATATTTGTGATGAAATGATCGCCCTGTATAACATCTAACTAGCGCGTCCGGTATATTTCGGATTCGCGAAAACATAATTTTTTTCAGCTTACGAAAACACAATCTGCACCGTTTGCTCCTCTGCGCAAAGCCCGGTGTTGGTAGGTCGAGTAGATAAACGGAGGCCGAGGATAAAATGATTAATCGTACCGAAATGCAACGGACGGTTGTGCGTCAGTAATGATATCGAAATCAGTTTTTGTATAGTGTTAAACTGTGCAGTACATTTTTGATTGCCCTCGACCACGAAATAATATTGACTCGACCGGATATTTTCGAATGCGTATACGTGCCGAACCGCTAATAAATGTTCATCGAGATGAATTTTTTCTTCCGCCCGCGGGCCCAATCCTACAGTTAAATTCATCGGCACGAAATTACTATATTCTCGACATCGTCCACGGCTATTGGATTCTCACTACTCGATCTTTCGGCAATTGCCGTATCTGTAATGATTTTTTATTCCCATTGTTACACAAATAATTCTGGTAAAAATTTACTATAAGATATCTGTTTGACATGGCGTATGCCGTAATCAAGATTGTGATCGAAACGAGGAATGTATTGGTTTTACAACAACACGATCCCTTATAATAAGTTGTTTTTGTAGAATTAATATTATGAACATATCGAAATCACGATTAATTTCTATAATCGTTTGGATTGCAGAATTTTGAAGAAACTGTCACAAATCTGACGAAAAACCCCGACCATAGAAAGTATAATACTATTATTGCGAATTACGCGAATATGATTAATTATTTAACCCTGGAAATGTCATACAAAAGACGTTAAACCTGTGCACTGTCGCTTATAAAGATGACAAAATGAAAATGGTAATTTTTGAATTTCTAAATATTGCCGTTGAGTTACGGTGCGCGTATTTTTATGTTGCGACAAAAACCGGTGGGTAAAACTAGTGAAATATCGACGACATAAAAAAAAAAAAAAAAAAAAAAAGTACCTACGGTGAAAAATGTTACCGTTGTCGTCTATGACATATTGTCTCCGGGCCGCGTATTTATCGCAATAAAAACCCGTCGGTGTTCACGCGTTATTAAAGTTTACATCGACCGTAATAATATTAAATTATACTTATGTAAGTGTGCAAAAACGGTGATGCGTCGTTACAATAGTAGGGCCGACAATGAAATATTAGTGCGTCGTACACGGGGCGGTCCACCGCGACGATCGGGTGACGATATACCGCCAGATGGAAGAAAAAACAACAAGACCAGAGCCCGGGGCTCCGCGAGTAAATCTCGAGGTTGGCGACCAGCCAGAAGACGGGAAACGTCACCGATAAACCCGTGAAATATGAGTTTATGCCGCGGACCGCGCGACGATTTATACACGACAACTATTAAAAATCTATCGCCAATCGTATCCTACGGTCATATTCGCGAATATTCATTGCACACACAATATTTATCTGCACGGACAAATAAATACGTTTTTGCCCCCCCTCGGCGGCGTAATTAATACTATGGGCCGCCCACTTCGTTCGTCGTACGGGACAAATAGCGTGGCTAAGGGTTTGTTTTCATTTTTTTAGCCAAGCCTCGAATTCAAAATCATGGTTGGCGTGAGGTATAACACTGACCGTTTTAAAGAATTCGAATTAAAAAGTAATATTATTTTTCAATAATAAGTAATATACTTATTGCCAGTACTCGTCGTAAGTTCATGCACTTATGAGGTTTTTTTTTTTTTTGCTACATAGGAAAACATGGTAAATGAGGTACAAATCCATTTTATAACAAAAAGTAAAAACAATTTAATGTTTAATTGTGCGTATTTCGAGTATTTTAGCGTGTGCGGCATAATAGAATTTTTTTTGGAATTATAAATTTCGAAGAAATTCGTGAAAATCGTTTTTCACGATGGTAAAAAAAATACGTTCGGGCAAATAAATACTCAAATAATATTCCGTTTACTGTCCCGGACATGTTTACAAAATGATAGAATTAGTTCCGGTTTAATTTGATAATTCTATGACTGTTTGGGATTTACGAGTTTTACGGCAGAGTGAATAAAAATGAGAACTTTTCATTATAATTTTCACAAGGTCCGTTAAATTAAATTAAATGTCTATAAAAGTCGAATGAATATTATATACATTTTTTTTTTTTTTTTTAATAAACAAATTTTATATTTATTATTGCACATTTTTTACGTTTATAGTTATAGAATTGTATGGTATATTAATGCATAATTCCGAACAATTAAGTGCGTATTTTGCCAGTAATTTAGTTCAAAGGTACATGCTTGTTTATGCGATTTTTTTTTTTTTTTTTACCGCACGAACTTATGAGCCCAGCTTATTACAAATAGCTAATGAATTCGAATAATTCAAAACCAAAATTTCGATTACGATTAACGATAAAATCACAGTACACCGTGGTTAATATCTAAGGCCGGGGCGCACACCTAAAGAGCGAAACTGCTCCGAGCAGCCTCGGATCACCTCGGAGAGCTGTTTGGACATCATTAGAACACGTGTAAAGTAATTGACGCGCGCACACCGATCAGTAGTCAATAACAACACACGACACGACAAAACAAAACGTGTTCGGTCTTGATCGGTCCGGTTCCTCGTATTTGCTCCGAGCAAAATACGAAAACCAAAGTCACTCGTTTATTTTACGACTAGTACATTAACCGAACACGTTATTTTTATACAAAAATTATATCGTATTAATTTAAAATGGCTCGCGATCCAGAGATATTAATAAACGTAGTATTTTTAAAAAAGTCTATCTAAGATTATTGTGATAAAGATCATAGCGATAGATTGATTCCAGATAGATTATGGAATGAAATGGTGCTGAACTGGTGCGAGTGAAATTTTTGAATTTTAACTCGTCTTCACGTAATTCGGCCAAAAAATTTAAAATCGTATTATTTTCTTTTGTTTATTTCATGCATTCAAATTTTGCGGTTTTTTTTTTTTATTATTATTATTGCTTTCGCTATTTAATAAAAATTGCCACATAAGCGGCACAATGACGTCGTCTTCGTCAGAATTCATCTTGACGACTGGTGTTTAATAACAAAAATTAATCCACACTTATTTTGTCTTGTTCTGTTCTGTTTTGTCAGTGTGAAATGGAATTTGTTCCGAGCTGTTTGGAACAAAATGTTCCGCGCAGTTTTGCTCTTTAGGTGTGCGCCCAGCCTAATGCATTATGTTTTATGAATAGATAAAAATTGAATTGGGTAGCCGGGTAAAGGCAATGTTAATCGTTAACGTGCGTATTAATTTAATCGATCAGTTCTTTTTTTTTTTTTTTTTTTGTTAAATTTTACCGGTTTTTATAGTTAACTCGCGAGAAAAATGATCGATTTTCGATGGGTAAACGCAAGCAGGCGAAATCGGTTTTGATGCAGGACTCTTAAAAAAAAAAAATGTATTTATACGGGGGGCCGGTTGACGACCGGTAATTGTCGTGCTGCTTGAAAAAGTTATTCGTATAGACAGATTCGCACCCAAAACAATATACGGAAATTTACCCGCCGTGCCGGACGCGTGTGTAAAACGAATGATCCGTTGCATAATATTAATGGAAAAAAAAAAAAAAAATAGTAATTTAATTGATTGGGTGTGTAAGTTGTTGTTTATTTTTATTTTATTTTATTTTTTTTTTTTTTTGCCGTTTAAAAAGCGTACGCGAAGATAAGAAAACCGGGGTACGGCAAATATATAGGTCACGCCGTCGACATAATTTACTATACCGGAGAGTCCGACAAACGCGTAGTAAATATAACTCGATATATATAAATATCCGTTTATATGTTCGGTATACAAACCGATGTCGTACTTATTTATATTTAATCTAATTTCATTTTTTCGTTTTTTTTTTTTTTTTTTTTTTTTTTATCGTAATCCCGTTTTATTTTAAGAAGACGTTACGGTATTAATAATATTGCCCCTCCACGGCACCGGCATCTCGTTTGGCGGCGGTTTATTATTTTAAATTTTTTTTCTATATAAATCCAAATAATTTCGAGAATATTTTTTCGCCGATGCGGTCTAGGAATGTAACCAGAAAAAAAAAAACCAAACGAAATTTTATAGAATTGAAATTATTACACGGTAGTTTTCGAAATTTAATCGCGAAACGGTTATGATAAAATTTTTAAGACGTTTCGTTGGCCAAAACTTGTCGCACGCTGTCCGACCGCGAACAACAAACACTAATAAAAATGTACGATGGATTTTTAATATTAACGCAATGTTTCGGTAACCGCAGTTCAAACGTATTGGTATAAAATTATTGTTCGATATTAACAATCAACATGTAAACAACCGAATTCCGAAATTTAGATTAAGGTAGATTATGGCAAACGAATTCAGCTAAAGTGTAAGTTCAATGGTGTGAAATATTTAACTACACTGAAGCTCATAACATTGACACAATTGATATATCAGCAATCGTAGAATATTCTTTGGCAATGCCGGGGACAAATGCTGCCGTAGAACGGATTTTTTCAACCATTAATGTCTGGTGGACAGACAAAAAAAAATCGTTTTTCAGTTAAAACTATCACGTCCGTGAAGTTGCTCTCCTCCCCCACCCACCCACTTTGTTATATGATAACCAAACCAGTGGCAAAAATGTGCAACTTATTTGTAACGATTTGCAACGAAGGTTTCAAAATTTACAGCTAAATAGGGGACTACCCCACCCCCTACACATTGCCGTATCGACTCCAAACCGGTGATTTTAAAAATCAATGTAATAATTTTAATAATTTATGTAATATATAAACAATACAAATAAATGTATCTAATGTATTACAAAATATTTTCGTATTCTTCTTTTATACGAGTGTTCAAACATTTTCCAACATTAATTGATATTAGTATTGTCAGTGTATTACCTTTAAACGATTTATACATTTGAAATATACAAAATAGACAAATTATTCGTATTCAATATTCACTATTAAGTTACACACACACTCAAGGTGCCTGATGGAATTTACATACACGAGAAGACAAGACTACGCTGGTAGTCAAACGTTTTAATATATTCTTTGGGTTTTTTTGGTTTTATGTCAATAACAATTTTGAAATATTTGATAAATGCTCGGAAATTTGACACGATGGTCAAATCATAAGTTGCCCCATCGTGAGTATATAAAATAAACGAAAATCTGTAATCACGAATTTTTTTTGTTTTTTTTTAATAAGCGTTTAAAATTCGGATTTCTGAACATGTTTGGTAAAATCACGGACAATTTTACTATAACAGCCAATCGTACGGTTTCGATTCCAACAATTTTGGCTCCACGAAAATACACGAAAATGTAATGATCGATAACTAGTGATAAAAAAAAAAGAAATTGTACGTACATTTTTATAAGCATTTAAAGATAAAAATTTGTTTAGAAACACGAATCGTATTTCGTTCCTTTCAACGATTTATCGTAAGACACTGTAATAAACGTATCTATCCTATCTTGCCCAAACTTTATTTATTTATTTTTTATTTTTTTTTGTTTTTTACATTTTTAAAACCCGTCTCGCTGTAACTGTGCGATAAAATCTTCGGTCTTTTTTACGACACCTACTACTATTACCGCACAAGACGTCGGCGGCGGCGGCAGTGCTGTGTAATTGAGCATGGGTGAATTATTTTACAAAATTACAACAGCCATTGTCGGTGTAATAACACTGAACATATTATTTTTCACGTGGTTTTTTGCGTATCGTTCAGATCCATTATCATATTATGTTAATATATTATATAATTATATACGTGTATATTAGGCTATGATATAAAAAAAATTATCTTCCTCCCGGGGGAACAAAAAAAAACTAAAACTAAAATTGTAAGCTACTCCAAAATAATTACATTTTTTTTTCATTCGACGGTAAGACTAAAATTTAGTCTACGATTAGTTTATCCTTATTTAATTTCAAGCGTAAGATTACTAAAATTACGAAGTTACTAAGATATGGGTTTTTTTGTATTGTATTTGTATGTAGGTTGGTGAAAATCCCGCCCCCCCGAAACGTTCACAAAGACATACGTATTTTTCGCCCGGTTGTAATTTTTTATTTTTAACAACTACCAAAAATTATGCTCCAATCGTCAAATTCGGCGATGGTCTCTGATAGCGAGTTTTGCTTATTTGTTGCTTTGAGAAGGAAAATTATTTCTTGACTTTCCTTGTACGTCTGTTAATATTGGTGGAAAACCGGGACACCCGCCAAATGACCGGAAAAATGTACGCAATGAAAATTTCTGTTTATTTATTATAAATGAATGTTAAAAAAAAAAAAAAAAAAACGTATAGACCTGAAACAATCATCGAATACTCGCGCGAACGCAGTATAAACGTAGTAAGATTTTTTGAAAATATCTGACGTTTAAGACGATTTTTTTTTTTTTATAGCTATTTGAAACTGGTTGTGGTTTTTGTTTTTTACGGATACGAATAAATGTTGTAATGTTGTTTTTCGATCAGCGTGTTATAGGGGTTTTTTTTTTTTTTTTTTTTTTAATTCGTTTAAAACACACGTCGAACATTTTCTAGTTATTATAATAATAATAAATACGATATTAAATTTGAATTTGTCAACACAAACGATACTATGGACCGGACCCGAATCGTTTTTCGTTCGCAATCGCGGCGTAACGGGTTCAAATTGAATTGGCCCGTATACTAAATACCACCCAACTTCCCGGCTCGAACAGCGGCCCCCCGGCAATGGTCGGGAGCGCCTCGGTCTGTTTCATTTTAATTATTTTATTATATTTTATGTGTATTGTATGTGCGCCGGTCTCTGCCGGAACGCATTGTTAACGCGAACGTGTCGTTTCCGCGAGACCACTTCACGTCGGCGGCGGCGGCGGCGGCGGCGGTGGCGGGCGCGCGCCGAAGGCAACGTTTTGTTCGGTCGGAAATCCACGCGCGGAGGAAATCTCCATTCCCGCCGGTTTCCGAATGGGTTATTTATCGACCGGTCTCTCCTATTCTATCGCGTCTTTTCCGGCGTTACCGCGTAGGTTATTTATTGTTAATGTATGCGTCTGTATTAATTCGTCTGTATTTACGGCATTTCGCGTCGTCGCCATTGTCGCGCCGCATTTTCTTTTGTACGGCGTTTTTTAAAAAAAAAATATATATATATATATATACCACGCCCGACTACCGGAAATCTATAAAAAAAAAAAAAACCATTCGGACGCGTTGGCACAAAAAAAAAAAAAAAAACAACAACAAACGGTATTGCGTGTCAAAATGTCAGCGACGCGTCCGCGGTCATAGGGTCCCGGGAGAAATTATCCGACTCGAACATCTCTAAATCGAAAATGTCTTCGATATTATAGATGAAAAATCGCATTGTAAAACCTATTGCTGTGTCCGACGTCGTACCTAATACTATGCATTTCATTCGATCATTTTACGACGGTTACGAAATAATTCTACTATTTTAACATTTCCCGCGAATTATTGTAATCGTTTGTATAGGATATTATTATACGCGTCTAGTCGGAATACGAGCCTTATAATTAACAAATCAAAAACAATATATATTTGATAAAAATTACATAAAAGTAAGACCAAATACGCCTATGGACGACTCGGTAATTTTAAATATTTACGAGTGAACATTTAATTGTAAAAACTATACGTATTAGAATGTTAAACTTGGGACAAACTCAGCGAATCCGGAAAATTCCTTCCTGGATAAACTGGTGAGTTCGAGATGCTGCTTACCGCGGACGACCAACGTAAATCTATAATCGGCTTGACCACAAGCAATAGTCGTGTGTGTTTGCGAAACGTGGTCTACGACTCGAGAAGATTAGAAACTACTCGGCTTTGAGGGCGAGATGCTGAGAAGAATAAAACGGACCCGTCCGGAGTAAAACTACTGGATATTACGAAAGTTGTAGAAAAACATAGATTTGTATTTATTAATTGATTCTTGACCCGAGGAAAGTATACTTCGAAACGTACCGGTTAAACAGGCAAAACGGTAAACGTCTTAAGATAAAACTCTGGAAACGGTTGACGACTTACAAATGGTGGACAGAACAGCAATACTAGACGTAGCAATAAAGCGTGCCAGGCAGTAGGACTTAGTGAGGGTTTCGAAGGGCCTCGATGGCCTGTGAAACAGATTATATGCAATCAAAACGAATATTTCTAAAAACAGTTCTATAGTTTGTGTTACAGATGGGAAAAAATACAGTATAATTCGTCTTATAGTCTTAATAATTGTTTGCGCGGAATATTATCTATTGTTCGAAACGACGCCAAATGAAAATTGAAAACTCAACGGCGGAAAGAAAATTACGGATAAACAATATAAACGCTCGTCGAGTTTTTTGAAATAAAATAAAAACAATAAACTTATCGATGTTCCCAATGCGATTTCCAAAGAAATGCGTTACGACAAAAGAAACTAACTACTTATTCATTTATCATAATAAGTGCCAAATTTCAACGCGTAATTTAAAAAAAAAAAACCGCGCGCTGCTAATAAAATAGTTCATCGAATAATAAAAATGCAACAGACAATTATAATTAAAAAAAACAGTATTGTTTACCTGCTGGTTTTCAAGTATAGTTCAACAACCTGATTCGAGTAACGTCCTAATTAAAAGTATAGTTCGGATATTGTTTTTTGTTACTACCTTAGAACATTCCCTTGATAGCTCTTTTAAGTATTAAAATATATGATGTATGTTTTCCACAAAGGATAATGAATGAAAAAAAAAAAATTCAGGATCATTTTTATATAATATTTAGATCGAGCTTAATCCTACTACGATTCAGCACAAAAAACGTTTTAAATTCTTTAAGATTTGAATTTCGTGCGATTATTAAATATATGAACACAAAAATTCATTTGACGTGTTATAAATTTGTAAATAAAATCATATTAATAAATATGATGAATTAATAACGCACGATGAAATTTTAATATTTGTATCACGAATTTTACCACCAAAACGGTTTTATTTATTTTTTATTTCGGACGTTTACACTCGTATACTGTATATTTGTGAGAAAAAAAAACTATAAAGGTTTTACAAGACGTGTTTTCTTTTTCTTTTTTGTATTTTTTTTTCTTCCTTTCTCCGAAAACACTACTCTTGGATATTCAAAGTTTAAACAATTTTTGTGTTAAGATTAAATAAATCAAATATTTAATATGGACAGTGGTAGGTACTTTTCAGAAAGGAATTCTTTAAATACCTCAATTATGTCTTCCTGATAATAATGAAAAACTAAGAAAACAATAACTGAAAATTCAAACAAACGTTCTTTTCTATATTCACATTATTATTTACAAGAGGAGAATTTCGAAAATCCGGAAAACGCTGCATTATTTTTTCACTTGTTAAACTCCAAAATATTATGTAATTCGCAATTACGGGACCGAGACTTATAGCCGTGTTATAAGCCGTATTTTGACAGCTTAAATCTGAGTATTTTTAAATATACCAACGTTTCTGCAAAAGCTACTAACGTGATAATTAAAATAACGTGGATTTACAATTCGGAATTCAATTATTTTTTCCAAATTCACCAAACCCTAGAAAGAAAACCACGGGAGTTTATTATTTCATAAATGTTTCTTTTCAATTTAATAAATATAAAAAATATATTATTTATTTCTTCGTAAATGTTGACATGGTTTTATGGCAGAGGGGTGGAAGATACTTCGATTTAAAAATAATAATACTACCTTCCCAGATGATATTAATAATATATTATAAAATAGTATGTGATCAATGATCTTTAACGACTAAAAAATAAAGGAAAGTCGAACGAGCTTATTCAAGTTTAAGTATCGTTCGTATATTTTCCACTTTAAGGGGATGGCAAATATACTTTGTTAGTTGTAACTATACTTTGGACACAGCTGCGGTACAAATTCAGAGGACAAAATCCGGGTTCTAAATGTACGTGGGAAAATGACGAGGATAATACTGAAGGAAAACAAAAACTTTGCTTCAAAACCGTTAAAATCCCTTTGTTTATGTTCACTTTTTTTACTATTATTAAAAACTCAATGACATTATTTTTGCAAGGATTGCATATGGATAGTAAAAAATATTAAACTACGGAACAATCTGTTCTGGTCAATGAACCGATCACTAAAATACCATGTTAAATGCGTATTTTGAGACACTTTAATCTCACTCACTCAACTATAGAAACGGCGGAAGTCAACAACTACAATAATGTTATAAAAATGAAAAAAAAAATCTTAATTGCATATTTTTTGTAGATCATAAATTATTTTCAGTAATTTTCGCCGAGCAATCTGATCGTTACGCCCAAACCGTATTATACCGCCGTCGTGAATACGTAAAAATAATAAATATTAAAATTATTATAGATGAATTACTTTATGTTTTGCTGCTTATTATCGACAAACCTACTTTGAAACAAATTTTTTTTCGTACATTTTTCGTTTTAGTAATATACGTCAAACTATATACCTGATACAATTACCAGTTCTAAACCCGATTAAGAATTTAATACATCATTTCCCTAACCCGTTCATAATAGACGCTGCACGATCGGTCATTTCCGATCTAACTTGTATTGCCCTTCTCTTCGTGGACTTCGTACTACATTCAAAAACGTGTGCAGTAGTTGCAGATACCAAAAGCAAGCCATAAGGTATTGTTACCTTTTTGTGTAACCGGCGATTAAGTACGAAAAATGATTTCTTTGTTTGCGTTATAATTCAACTCGAGAAATCTCTACACGGGGGTGTGTCTTTTCATAGCCGATTTTATCACCGATCCAAATACGAGGCGTGTCCCAAAAGTAAGGTCTTCATGCTCCTAGATCTAGCAATAAATATATTTTTCGAAATTTGGTAACACTGTTGTATAGTGTCGGTCGTACCCTTTCCAACGAAAGGCGGCTCAACTAGATCCGATGTTTAGTTTGCGTCTGACACGCGTTTAAGATTAACGTTTCTATGTCGGCCGCCGCCACCTCTATTTCCGTGTATGCTCAATGCGAACTTCGCGCCGATATTCGTTTTTTGCATTCAACGGATGAAACACCAATATCCATTAATCGAAAACTTTGTCAAACATATGGTACGGGTTGCATGTCTTTAAAAAAGACAAAAAAAAAAAATCGAAGACGAGGCATGCTGACGAAGGGGATTTGTCTCTTGCATGACAATGCCCGGCCCCACGTTGCCCGTGACACAAAAACTCTCTTGGAAAGTTTGGTTGGGATGTGATCTCCCATCCCCCTTATAGCCCAGATCATGCCCCGTCCGACTACCATTTGTTCTTGAACTTAAAGAAACATTTGGGAGGAAAACGGTTAGAGACAGATGAAGAAGTGAGGACAGAAGTCACCCAATATCTAAACAAGGCGCTGGCGGTGAGTTTCTATGAGACAGGCATACAAAAACTTCCAGTGCGCCTTGAAAAATGCATCCAAGTAAATAGCGATTATGTGGAAAAATAACTCATAAGTACTGTATATATATATATATATACCCATGTAAAACATATTTTGAATAAAGCTTATTTCGATTATTATAATTATGGAGACCTTACTTTTGGGACACTCCTCGTAAATCTTGTCGAGTAGGGGTAAACCACCTATCTTTACTTTTCCACTCAATTTCACTAATTCATTAGCTATATTGCAAATTAATTCTAAATCGCATTGCTTAATGATTTTCTTTTATTCTATTGCAACACACCTAATATTAGCATTTATAAGATGTGATTGTATCGAATACGGCCTCAACGAAGCTGTATACAAACAATACGTGTGTTACGTAAAATAAATATTACACTCGGGTAGTCATCACTCCGTTCGACAGAACTTTATAGCCCAGCTTGTTTTAAAAAAAAAACCTTGTGCCGTTCGTATGTCGTCGTTAATGCACGAGTTACGAGTCTATAGACGGCAATTATTATTATTCATTCCGTTCGGGTTTCGGTGATTTAGAGTGGCGAGAGTGCACCGCCCTATGTACATCTCAGACGTATCATTTCTCAAAATCCTAAATCGTTTGCGATTGTACACCACCGGCAAGCCTATTTATTGCACGCCAAAGATACAGACCGAAAACACCGCGAGAAACAATAAAATGCCAATGAATTGGAAAGTGTCTCCGGAATGTTTTTTTTTTTCGGTTTACACCTACAGCAGTGGGGTCACTGTGCAAACAACAAATAAGATAACTGAACTCTGGAATGATTATTTTTTATGCAAAAAATGATCTCAGAAAATAATTTTTCTGGTAGAAATGTAAATATAATGTATAATTCCAGCGTTTAAATAACGTATAGAGTTCCAAAGTTGTATTTCTCTAGATCCTGTGTTTGGCTCAATATAGGCCACCGGGATCACCAGATCAGAATCTTCACCACAACTACTATTGCTCTTCGCCCGTCCTTTTCAGTTGTAATTTCTTTGTCACTATTTTCTCCTGACAAGTTTAAAACAAATTTAACGTGAGACTTTCCCTCGAATATTGCAAGATTTTGTTAATCTTTTTTTTTTTTTTTTTTTTGTCGCAGACCATGTCACACATATATGGAATGCAATAAGATGTAGATAGATAGTGTTAGTGACAGTTGTTAGTACAAATAAGCATTTGTTATTTGCGTTTATTCTCTGTTGAATATCAGTATAGTGATTTTTTCCTGATTAATTCGTTTCCGTTTTCGGGCACTTTAAAGAATCGTCACTGTCGAAATAATTTCCATACTTATATAGAGTCTGTACGATAATTTTCAATAAACTTTGTATTTAAATAATTCATCGATATTTAAATTAGATTGCCTTGTAATTATTTGCCAACCGTTAAATTATTTCCAAGAGATTTTCGTCCTATTATTATTTTCCGAACGATTATAATACGCGTCCGACTCGATTTCTGCAGGGCGTTGTTGACGCGTTTACATTGTGTGTGCAGTGCAAGTTGGTTTTTTAAAACAACGATCGCTGGAGCCGTGGCCGGCGATACCCTTTTTCAAGATAATTGGAAACCGTCCAAAAAATTATAATAAAAAATACTGTCAAACTCAATTCCGAAAAAAAAAAAAGAAGAAAAATAATACCAACCGTATAGATGAATGTTATTGTACTAAATTTCATTTATTTTGTGGTTCACGGACGAGGTTTTAGTGGCCTACCGACGATGGGGTTGACGCAGTCGACCATAAACAGATCAATTGAATTCGTATATGCATGAATTAACTTAACGAATAATTTTTTTTCGGTTTGATACCATGCAGTGTTGTACTTTGGTCAAGTATCGACAAGGCTGACGAATGTGCGATGTGGTCAGGGCGACCTCGGTTTATCGTACAATATCGAATATTCCACATGAACAGATGTGGTCAGGACGGCAATTTTATATTTAATTATAAATTAAATTGTGGCAGGTTACGATATTTCCCGATTATGGCGCGTTTCAAACGTATACGCTTTGGAAATTATGTTGTACTTTTTTGCCCCGGACAATATAACGGTCGGTGTCACTGGCGACCGCGTCACAAAACTGTTGCTCATCAGAGATTAGTTGTTTTCGGTAATTGTGTCCCGTCGTCACGTGTACGTTAATTCCGCCGAGATGCGTGAAAACACCTAAAGGCTAAAAGTAAGTGATTTTTTTCTGTTTTTTTTTTTTTATTTTTTTATTTCGTATGCCCATCAGCGATTCAAATCAAAATTTCGCCCACGTATAACCTCTTTGCTGCGAATTGCAGTCTTAACGTTGCGCAACGTCCTCGGCGTTACACGTGCTACTCTATACAAGAAGCTCGTTAGCACCGCCAGAGAAAGACCGAAAACCGCGTGAAAATAAAATAAAAAAATAAATCGATATTGAACGCGTTCCCAGGGAACCTGCGCCCAAAGACTCGGAGACGTGACCATCTGGTCTTCGGGCGTATAATTGCGTCGACAAATTTCGCGTTTGCCTAATCAAGAACCGCAGAACCATTGTTAGCTATTACACTAACATTACGAGTAACCTAAATTGTGACTTTTATCAATAATTTTGGACGCATAGTTAAGGGGTTTAATGGTCTAAAGTAAACACTATTTCATAATCTCGCTTGTACCGTGAATATCTTCCGAAAATGATATACATCGAACGGTTTATGAGTTATAATAATAAAATGATTAAAAATAACCATTCAGTTTTAAAAGAAAATAGAGGGGGTAAGTATCATAAATAATTTATTAATTTTAAGGAATGAATTTGATTTACAGATTAAATACGAGCTAGTAAATCTACAATAATTTATAAACCGGACTATCCTGATATTAAGTTGATACGTCAATTTTTAAGAAAAATAATTTTATACAAATTATACTCGACATATTTTTTGTAAAACAATTATTTTATTTTCAAGTAATCAAAATATACATGTATAAGTACATGTCAAATGGTGTTTTTTTTATAATTTGTCTATGTCGTGATAAATCAAATTAATTTGAAATTAAAATATTTTAAGAAACTTGATATTATTCTGCAAATTACAAACTAAGTGTTACTCTAATTTAATATTGTATAATGTAAAAAATGCAATTTAATTATAATTGTATAACATTTACATTATAATATTACATTTAAAAGCGAATGTAATATTATTAAAAACTATGTAATATTTTAATTTGTGAACGTTGGAAAATAATTTGTCTTCGGACGAAGGCGTGATACAAAATGCTAGTTATTATTAATTTACCAACTAAATAATAACTTAATTTTCACAAATACAAAGAGATATTTTTATTATTTTTTTTTTTTTATTATTAATATATTTATAATCTGTATACAACGTAATACAATAAGTAAATAGGTTAAGAGATTTATGACATGACGATTTGGGAGAAGGGGGCGTCCATCGACACTACTTCCAACATGAACCTAGCGGGTTGTTTGTATATTATTGATTTAGATATTTGTTAACAGATCATGTGACCATCTACGTTTGAGACGACGGGGTGGATTGTACAGTAATGTACGAGAGTAAAGCCCTGATATGAGGGGATTACTGTGGTTGAAGGAGGTTTTATGAAATTTATTATAGTGATAAGAAACAATTGTTGATATTGTTGGTAAGTTGAGGTCATGGTGTAGAGTACGATTACTGACATACCAGGGGGCATTAGAAAGGGCACGAAGAGTTATTGATTGGAATGATTAGATTCGAACTGTTTAGATTTGAGTTTTTAGAGGCTCCCCAAAGTTGGACGCCATATGTCATTGTTGGGCGTAGAATTTATTTGTAAAGTAACAATTTGTTGTCTAATGATATATTGGATCGGAGCCGAGGTCTTAGTTTGTGGAGTTTGAAGTTAAGTGATGTTCTTTTTTCCATAATATGGATTGCCCAGGTTAGTATTTTGTCGAAGAGGAGACCTAGGTATTTAACGGAGCATTGGGATTTGCTGATTATTGAGGTGAACAGGAGAAATATTTTTAAGGCTGAGAGTAAATATGATGTGGGTGGATTTGGATTAATTTATTTTAGTTTTCCATATGTTTAACCAATCTTGTAGATGAGTAAGCTGATTTTGAAGGTTGGTTGTGGCAGTGGTTATGTCAGAGTTAGATGATGACTGTATCGTCGGCGAAAGTAGCTAGGGTGGTGTTGTTGGACTGTGGTAGGTCGGCTGTAAATTTGTTGTAAAGAGTCGGGGAGAGGATACTGCCTTGGGGGACGCTTACTTTTAGAGGATGAGAGATGGAGATTTCGTCCTCACATCTTACTGCAAAGGTTCGGTTTGATAGGAAAGATTTGAGGGTAAGGTATAATGGGATAGGTAGGAATAGATGCTTGAACATTAATCCTTCATGCCAGACCCGATCAAATGTCTGGGCAATGTCGAGAAAAACACCAGAACAAAATTGTTTTTGCTCAAGTGATGAGACATTGTTATCGACGTTCATGTGTAGTTGGTATAAAGGAGAATGCTTATTACTAAACCCGAATTAAGCGTTTGGGATGATTTTTTCCTCGTTTAATATCGGATGGATTCTTTTTAAGATGATTTTTTCCAGAATTTTGGAGAGTGTTGGCAGGAGGCTTATAGGTCTATATGAGGAGGGGGCGTCTGGGGTTTTGCCAGCATTGTGTATTAATATTATAATAGGGTGTTTCCAGATGGTAGGGATATATGATTAGAGATATTTTAGTCAAAACTTTTAGGTAACAATTCTATAATGACTTTGTAGATAATCACTGGATTGCGGCTAAAATAACCACCCCATCTGCGTATAGATATTGAAATCAAGTTAAATTAATCCAAACGATTAGATGATTAGTTGATTAATTAATTGATAAATGATTTCTACGCGTGGAGTTTCCACGATTGTTTTTTGTTGCCTTATTCAGTCGAACAGCATTTTGATCGTCGATATAAAATATTTCTCGGACAATTTCGAATAAAAAATAATCAATTTATTATTTACGTTAAACACAATAGCACTAGAAATCGTAATAAAACTCATAATAAGGATATTATTGTGAAAATGTGCACGCAGCTTCACAGTGGTTTTATTCATCGTTACGAATTTATCTAGGTACACTAATTAAACGATACGACATAGCGAACATATTTTTACGCTCGGGTGAATTGCGTACGATTATTATTTAGATTGTATCAAATACCAATGGGTAGATATTATTTAAATATAAATCAGCCATATTTTTTAATTATTTAACTCTAAATATTAAATATAAATTTATATATTAGATATTATAATTAAAAATATTATCCCAAGAAATATTGTACTCGAAACATTTAACAGCTTTTAGGTACCCAATATTCTTCTAATTGTCAATCGTTCTATAATTAATGCTTTTTTTTTTTTTTTTGATTTCGTGTAACAAGTGTAACAAATACATTAAAAGCGAACGTTTTTGGTATTTTTTGTCTATTTTTCATTTATAAGCCCTTTGTGAAAATGAAGGGTGGAAAAGAAATTTCGTCTATTATTTAAAAAATATTTTGGCCACAACTCTCCATAATTCCCGGTCAATACTCATATCCTTCAACTCTCGAAAACTTTACGTTCCCGTGTCCTTAAGAACGCGCAGTATATGTGTCTGCCTCTTTCAATTTACCGTTTACGTAACCGTCCATAATCGACTTTGACAAACATATCATGGCGTCGTACATAGCCTATCATGTTGTCCCTTTGAGTTTTTATAATAATTTGCTACGGTTGTCATATTCCCTTAATTCTGCTCAAAACTTTTTTATTTTGTCATTCTGTATCATCTACACGAGATTAGCATCTTACGGTAACACAGCCATTTGAAACTGCCTCTGGTTTTCTCTTCTTGACTGTATTCACTGTCCGGGTTTCACACCCGTATATTTTACAATCCGCGAATATGTTTCCGAAAAGTTTTTCCTGTTGTCGAGTCAAGTGCTGTCCGTGATTCATAAGTGATTTTTATTTTTGAAAACACTTTTCCCAAATGTAATCCTAATTCGTATGCCCAAATCGCTACTACCGTCCTCCGTGATTTCCATTTATAATATCGAATAGATATGTAAAACGTAATTTTAATTTTATTTTCGACGCGAATTCATTGCCAGTCGATATTATTTAGCGGAAATTCTCGAATTTCGCGTTCGCGAAAACGTTACTTATATAATTCCGCAGAGGTAAAATTCCACCGGACACATTACGTATTGTAATATCCGCAACACGTGTATACAATATATATATATATATATATATATATAGAAGTAGTTTAAGATTCCGAAAGTCAATAGGTATAATATTGTGTTGGAAAGGGTTTAGGAAATAAAATATAAAGCTATTGCCACAGAACCTGCGCCCGTACGCGATTTAAAAAATAAAAAATACACCGCAAAATATATTTTTTACCGTGGTCAATAATCCGCAAAAACCCGTTAACTTGTTTAGAATTTATTTTCGCAAACGTTACCGAACTATACGAATACTATACCAGAGACGTGTATAATATATTCACAAACTATATACGTTATATTACATTTTTGAGGTTTTTTTCCCCGTTCATTTTCGACGAAGCATTTCATAATAATATAGTTCCCGCCCCATAGACGATTTTCAAACCTAATTTATTTTTACGACATTCCGGGGGTCTTGGCCACCGTTCAAAATTTCGATGCGAGCAAATCATTTTATCATGCGCGATTTCCGACGATACGGACCGGAGCTAAGCCGAATAGGAAACTATATACTACTATGGACTACGGTGGCAGCTGTTATCGTCGAGAAAAAGATGTCCGAGATAAAAAAAAAAAAGAAGACGTTAATTTATACGTTCAGAGAAACAGTGGGCCGAATTCAAAGGCGCGGAGGGTTTTTGAGATACAACCAAAGGAACGCACAGTAAGTACACGTATAAGTGCAGTGACTTTTCGGGAGAAACAAAAAATAAAACAATGTGTCTGAAAAGCCATGTATATGACTGCGGTGTATAGTGTAAGGAAAAGTTGTTGTAAAACTTTCGCACTAAAATTCAACCGGATAATATTGCTTAAAACAAAAAAATTTTTTATACGAAAAAAAAAAAAGCTTTCTATTTTCTCATCCGGAATCATAGATATAGTACTATCATCAACTACTATACATATTTACATCAATAAATTAATAATTTTTTGTATCTCTCATAAGATGATTTAAACACCACCCCGAATATAATAAATTATTAAACGTGATTTTAAGTTACGTTATTGAATTTTAACGATTTCGTTTTAATAAAAATATTTATATAATCCTATTCACTATACGAGATGGTTATTAAAACTATGGCAGTAGTATTTTATATTTAAATATTTCACTACGAAGTATGAACGATAATAAAATGGTTTCCATAAATATTTCTACTCGGAAAAACTGTTTGGGTAAAAATTGAATTCTAATAACAAAGGATATAATTTATACATGAAATCTCCAACTGAGAGTAGGTTTTACAATAGCAATAATTATTCAAAAAAAAAAACTAGTAGGAACAAAATCGTGTCCCGTTGTTATATATTTAATTGAAAAATAAAACGCGTACCTACTAAGCTGTGACGGGAATAATTTTTTTTTTTACCGGAAAAACGAAAACAAATGGGTTCGTCCAAAGAGTTCCACACACACCACGTATGCATAGTCCCTTAAGGGTCACCTGTGCACATGTCCGTAAAATTGCATTGCACAGTCAACAATTAACACATGCACTTGACCATCCCGTGAGTAAATATCGCACAGAGATATCCAATAAAAAATAAATTTAAATTACTATTGTAAATCAGAACGTTGTGTACATAAAAATGTTGTAGGTGTTCTAAAGTAATGTTTGTGAATGTTTAAACTTACAATATACTTGGTACTTTGTTACAAATAATACCAACGCGTTAACAACTGATCCGTAATCGTGGTTAACCGATATCGACGATCCTTGAAATTCAAAGATTTTACGCAACAAAAAGTCTCCAAGTAGTTTTATACGATAAATATTAACAATAACATAAATAACAATACAAATAAAAATAAAAAATATTACTTGTATGTTCAATTATAATTATTAAACAGCAATTTCACAGGTTTTACACATATATTATCTATTTATCTATGCTTAGAGGTACCCAATATCGGCCAATGAACGATTACTGATTTTTGAGCGTATTTCAAACCAAATAGTCAACCCCACAATAGAATTTAGTTAATTTATTTGCTTACGATCAAGAAAACCTTGTCGAACGAACGGACAGCGTGCGTGGTAAACAACTGTAAATTAATACCGGTAAAAAACGATCAAATAAAAATTAATACGCATGGAAGAAATAACAAACTTTAACGATTTTTGATTTATTTAAATAGCAATTGATTGATTGAAAGAACACGTAACTACGATGTACTCAAGCATCAACTATGCAACCAAATCTACTAGGTATCAGCTATATGTGTCCCGTAACTATGTATTACATATTAAGCCGGTAACCGTGACGTTTGTGACTATGCATTTGAGGGATGTTTATGTATAGAATTACTACTTGCCTACCGGGTTTAATTATTATAATGAAAATAAAATATGTTGAAAAATGTATTACATTACGAAAAAAAACTATAATTTAAATCAAAAATAATTGCAATATTGTTTTGTTGCGTTATAAAAAATATTGCACATGCACAACGCGAAAAATGTAACTCCTCCCCCCCTAAAAAACATAATATTTTTCAAGTGTACCTACATTAAAATAAATAAACAAATATTAAAGCACTTCCCGAGTTAAAATTATTCGATATTTAGATAATATAGTAGAACGGTCTTTTTGAAAAAAAAAAAAAAAAACACCGAACTTGCACGATGATGGTTCAGACGAAATGGCCCGGAAAAAAATAATCATTTACTATCTTTATAGTATTAGGACATAGAGGCAAAAAAAATATAACAATAAATTATGATAAAAAAAAAATAGAAAAAAAGAAGAAAAAAAAAAAAAAGAGTCAATTTTTTCGGGCGTTAAATTTTTAATTAAATTAGTAGTACGCAATTACGTTAGTTGGTTAGCTGATAATAACGTAATTAAATAATACGGTATTTTACATTATCCGCGTGTTTCACGACGAAACCGCGAATAATTATTAAGAACTATTAAAAGGTGTGTACCGTAATTTTAATTTCTATTCATTTTACGTTTCACATGCGAGTCGTGTACAGCGATCGGGCGGTAATGTACGAAAAAAAAAAAAAATGCCTAAATCTGAATGTCTACGACGGTAAAATGTTAAATAGAAAAAGAAAAAAAAAAGAGCAGCGAACCAGATGAATAGAACACTGCAGCAATCTACGTAATTTTTATAGACTATGGTATTTCAAGTGTAGCGAAAAATAAACTTTTTCGCCTGTAATATTGTTACACCGTGTTATGCTGCGATGTCCAATATTATAATAATGTAATCTAATCCGTTAGAACACGACAAAAAATTATGATTACAACAATAAAACGTACACTATCGGTACCGCGAACTGTTTCAACAATGGATGACTTTTTTTTTTTTTTTTTTTTAGAAAAGTGCTGAACACCGAAATGCACAATTCGAGCCAATAATCGCAATATTTAATCATCGAGATGGGAGTGCGCGCACAATAAAAAACACAATTTTTTATTTAACGGAAACACTCGTAGGTATTTAGCACCAGGTCCTATTTTTATTTATTTTTGCAAACCGCATTGATGGGTACAATATATTTCAAATCCAAAAATTACCCACGACAATTTATAAAAAAAAAAATAATTAACATTTCTTCACGGTTTTTCGAGAAAAAAAACATAAAACGTACGGTATTGCGTATGTTTTGTATTTGATTTTGTAATTACCTTACGTAATCATTTCCTTAGCCCCTCCCCCATAAGTAGTGTAATCTAATCGGAAATCGTTCAAAGAAGTGTTGAGATAAGAAAAAAATTGTATAGGTCAAAGTAGCTTAAAAATTAATAAAAGTCTTTTCGAATCCGGTAATAAAAACGCGGTGGTCCATTGAGAAAATTTTGTTTGTTTTGTATTTTGCAAGAGTTGGAATTTTCAAAATTGAATCAAAATGTGTATTTTGGATCCACCAAAATAACAAAACTCCACATCGACCCGAGCCTGTCTGACTCGTAATATTTCGTGTTCAAGTACGAGTGAAACACACTATATACATAAATATTATTTATTATACATGACGTGTATTATTATAATATAAATCGTGTTACAGATTACAAAGTACATACAACTACACCTGCTCGTTTTTATTATTATGATTATATCTTTTTTATTTTTATTTTTATTTTTTTGCAACTCTGTACAAAAAAAAAAAAAATGTTAATTAGCTATAAGGTTTCAGGTACTTATATATGTATGTACATAAATTGCTCGCGAATATTATCTGTTTGGCGGATTTATAAAAAAAAAAAAAAAACAAACGAAATGTTATATGCACCTAGGTGCCGGTATAAAACGTAACTTTTGCGAAACCTTCAAAAACCTAATTAGTCGAACTTGTTTTGAAAATAAAAATATAAAATGCCACGATATTTTCTTTTTAATTTTAGGTATATAAATAAATGTATACGGGATTAAAAATATGAATTAAAAAGAACATTAATAAACATTGGACGTGGATAAAAAAAAATAACAAATATGTAGACCACTGTGGTAGGTAAAAGAGTTAGGAAAAAATGATGTACAGGACGATTTACTTTATGTACTTTATTTACTGTGTGTATCGATAAATCATTGCGAACAAAAAAACGATTACCAGCAATTTCAATTGGAAATTGTAGAATTACTGCATAATAAATACATATTAAAATAAATTACAAAATTTCGTTATCCACCTAAATCCGGAAAAAACTAGACGATTTTTAATACCTCGAAAAACTACTCAAAAAACGTTTAGAAAATTTTACTTCTTCTAAAAAATTGATAAATTTTTGGTGAAAATTTAAAGTCTCTCAACAACTATTTGTCATTGAATTACTACACAAAAAATAAATAAAATCCAAACTAACAAAGACCGTTATTGTGTAAATATTCCCGTTTTGCTGACATTGCTCCCCATTATAAGAAAAACTACAAAGAACATCGATAAATTACTTCAAAAATGTGCCAACCAAACGAAATTTACTACTAGAATCAACCCCGAATGTCGATATTTTAAACAAGATTTCTGGTCAAAAAGTTGTTCACAGACAAATGAAATACATAAAGCACTTATTATCATATAGTAAAACCGATATGCTCAGAATCTAAGATCGGAACTAAAACAAACTTTTGTAACCATTCGACATGGTAAAAAAAAAAAAAAAGAAAAATATTATTTACAATACGATGTCTATGGAAAGAAAGAAAGAAAGAAAGAAAGAAAGGGGAGAATTAATTTGATTTTTGCTGCAGCTGTCTTTTGACTTTGCCGGTATAAAGTTTTTTCGAATAATTTATAATTAAATTTAACGCAAATAATTTTATCCGTATGGAAGATCGAAAACTTTTACGGGAGTAATAAGTTATATTGGCCAAGGACCACCGATAATAATTCCTAATCATTACAGTCGGAAACGCAGTGTTGAGACATATCTAAATAAATTTATCTAGATAATATTTTTTTTTTAACTTTTACTCTATCTAGATAAACATATTTATGTCTATCTGAGAATTATTCAGGATAAAAAAAAAACTAAACTTTTAGTTATTACCTAGACAAATCTAACCTAAAAATAAAATATATTTCACCTAAGTAGAAAATATTAAATTACTGCTGTACAATTTTAAATTTTTAATATTCACAGCCTTAGACAATTTAAAACAAAAATCGTCTGTTTTATTTAGAAAAATTTATATTTATCTATTATTTTATCAAAGATAAATCAAATAACGGTTATCTTTAGATAAAGATACAGATGTATCTGGATGATATTGTATCAATTATCTTTTAGCTATAGAACAATGTAACTTATATACGTCTCAACGACGCAGTACGAACGTCAAAAATCAAGACACGATGCCGAGTGCTAACGGACTATAATAAACCATCATTCGGTTTTAAATAAAACCATAAAACATTATTATATTTTTATGTTAATATTCTATGTTTCTATCCTTTTTTTTTTTTTTTTTTTATACTCATAGATGTGTATATATATTATACTTAGGAGTTGCGTGTCTAAAATCATTTTTTTTTTATGCAACTAACTTTTATTTTATGACGTGACTCAGTGTGTTATCTTATATAATATAAATATATCTTACGAAAGGCGTTTCCGCCAGCTTATTTGACTGCATAGACTAAAGTAAATGAAAAAGGAGATACCCACAGGTTTAGTACTGCGTAGTTGGTTGTTTTTTTTTTTTTCGATATTAGTAATAATGTTTAAAATAAATAGACCGAAAAGACACGGACGTATTATTTTAAAACGATTTACGTATAATAGGTTTTGCGAAAACATAAAATAAATAATAACGATGTATTGTAACTAAGTGTATAACGTTTTTACAAGCGGACTATCGTCACGGAAAATCCCGTGTAGAAAATCCGTGCAAATATTTTTAGCGAAATTGTTAAATAAAATTACTAAAAATATTGGGAAAAAAATTACGAATTCTTTCGCACTGCGTTCCTTCGTACAGGACAGTGGTATCAGATGAGCCAATGATAAAGTAGGATAAGGAAAGGAATGTTAACGAAAAACGATTGTGAACGGAATTCAGTTAATCGTGTTCTCAAATGCCTTGTTGTTCGCGATTTCCGTTAAACTTTGCACTTTAAACGTTTATAAAATAAAAATCACTACACTACACTAATTTTTATTTTATTTTTTTTTTTTTTTTACCATAATAGAACACTTATGAAAAACCTTGCGTCAAATTTTCGTGTATTTTCACCGGGGAAAAAAAATTGTATTGACTTAAAACTAAATAAAAAATGTATAAAATTCGAATATTATAAATAGCTATAAATAGTTTATACAAATCTTTACTTCGTCTAAACGAGGCTTATTATATAAGTATTTGGTGAATATTATATGTCTCTACAATTATTTTTAACTAAAAACAATAAAAAAAAAAAATAAATAATAACAGAAAGCCTTATTGCGTACATTTCCTCGGTTTCTTAAGAAAACTATAAGAAAAATCATAAATAAAAAGATCAAAACCACTTTTAACACTGATAATTGAAACATTATTTCTTGAAGAAAAATTGTTAACAAAGTGATAAAAAAAACACACGTCATAGTAAAACCAATACCTAATACATTTGTCGTAGCGCTCAGAATATAAAAACAATTAAATTTACTCGATGATTTGTTATTTTTTGTCAGTGATCGGTTACCAGTGATTTTAATGACTTTTATGACTCTCAAGTCTTATAATACATCACATAGTATTCACAATTGATATTCGACTTAAAAAAAAGTGTCAATTAAGTATGGAACGGTGTGGCGTTGTTAATTAAAAAAATACCACTGTTATTAAATGAATAACAGTGGTCTTAAGTTTAATATAATTATAATTAATATCTTAACAAATCGTTTTTTACTACTGCAGTGACGTTTCGTCTGATCCTTTAATATTCGTGATAATTATTTAGTAATAATAGTAATCGAACAACAACAAAATATTTCATTAAAACGATACTACTATTAGAAGTAATTAATTTTTCAAAGTACCAATTTTTTTTTTTTTTTTTACAGTGTTATCAATATTTTTCCGCTTATATATCTACACAATTAGAGGGTTTAAAAAAAAAAATGTGCTACTATAAATAATAATTAAATTAGAAACTTGTCTGGTCCAGTATGATTCCTAATAGAATAGTTGTGTTTGAATTTCGATTTTAAAAACGATTCTGAGCTAATTTCGGTATAAATGGTTTAATATATTTTATAACTTAAAAACTACCCGTCTTTTTTCGTTTTGAATAGGTGTGTTTTTTTTATGGAGCCGATAAAGTTTTATTCACATAAATCGAAAAAATAGTACGAGAAATGCCGTGATTTTTACGATTTTCATTGCAGTTTTAACTTTTAACAGTTATAAAAGAAAGCTGATTCTTTTTTTTTTCTTTCAACTACTAAGTACAACTAAGTAAAAAGTTACGATGAACTTCGTGTAAAATTTTCAACCATTTTTGCTCAGCCAATAAAATTATATTCACATAAACCAAATAAAAATTCTAAATTTAATTGCCTATTACCTTTTAATAGCTTAAAAATCGTGATAGTATTGTGCAAATTTGTTCAGCCTAACAAAGAACCAATATTAATATCATGTGAAAATGTCACGTTTCTACGATTAGTTTTAAACGAATTACAACGATCAAAAAAAAACAAATCGAAAATGAAAAATCCGTTATTGCCGTACATTTTACTGGTTTTCCAAATGATTTAAACTAAAATCAAACATAAAATTATTTCCCAAAAGATAATACACTTGAAAATCGGACCATAACTATCGGCTAGAAACGTTGTTGAGAAACGAGAAATTTCTTCTAGACATAATCTAAAATCAAACGTCTGATGTATTATCGGCCGGTAGAACTTAATAAAACTAATTAAAATACTTGTGAAGTTTTTAATTTAATATCTATTTAGATAATTCAGTTTAAGGTTAAAAAAAACAATTAATACTACTATTAGAAGTAATTAATTTTTCTTTTCTTTTTTTTTTTTTTACAGTGTTATCAATATTTCTCCGATTATATATCTACAAAATTAGAGGGTTTAAAAAAAAAAAAAAAAAATGTGCTCCTATAAATAATAATTAAATGAGAAACTTGTCTGGTTCCAGTATGGTTCCGTATAGAACGGTTGTGTTTGAATTTCAAATTTTAAAAAATCAGTACCATTTACCGCCAATCGTTATTTTGTTTATAAATTATGTCTAAATAAAATGGAAAAAAAAAAATACTTTTTAATAAAAAGGATTCGCGGTACCTAATTACCTTGGATTGAAATTAATTGTTCCTGTATTGTATGTACTGCAATCAATACGAACGCATCGGTTGTAAAATACTTTAAACGCAATGCCTCGAAATGTATAAAAATTAAATTAAATTTAAAAAAAATTGTATTTACTCTCCCCGCCACCGTGACGAGTATCTACGACCTCCAAAAACCTTTATTTTTTGTTTTTCGATAAAATTAGTGTAATCATAATTGTAATTATTACCTATAACAACAGTACGATCGAGAACGATCCATGGCCGAGGGATTCGTCCGCGAGAAACCGAATCGGTGTGAACGAAAAAGGAAACGGTTAAAAGAAAAAAAAAAGAAAAAAACCCGCGAAAACGAACGCGGACTACGCGGTACGCGCGGTAAGTGGCGGAGCGGAGTAAGCCGGCGATTAGACGTGAGGCGACGACGACGACAACGACGACGGCGACAGTGACGGCGACGGCGACGGCGACTACGGCTACGACGGCGACGGCGACTACGGCTACTACGGCGTCGGCGGCGACGACTCCGGGCTCGCTGTCGTTTTCACACTGGCACGGCGCGCGCGCCCGCCAAAAAACACGCGCGCACACCGAACACGCGTCCGACCGCCGCGAACCGGCCGCAAAGCTACAAGGGGCGAGTCACAAGGATTTCCCGAAAAAACGTGCCGAACACGTTCGGGGACTGCCCCCCCCGACCCACCGTGTTTAAGGGGTCGAGTAATTATAACGAATTCAAAAAAATGGAAAAAAAAAATAAAAACCGCCGGTATGCCGTCCGTACCGCGGGCGCAGAGACGAATTTACATTTTTTTTTTTCGACGACCTGAGACGACACTGTTTGTTCTTCCATAGCGCTCATCTTCGTGAGAATAATTATTTTTAAATTAAAAATTACGCGAACTGAATTGTTTCGTTGAAAAATACGAATCGAGACGTTTGCGAAAAATAAAAAAAATCTTGAGGATTTTCGATATTTGTATAGTGGCACGCGAAACGTTTTTTTTTTTTTTTTTGTTATGGTGAACCTTGTATCAAATTATCGAGCATATTTTAGATACCAATAAAATATTATCCGCTTAAAACAAAACAAAAAAATACACAGTTTCAAATTAACTCAAAAAAAAAAAAACGCTAGACTATAAACAACAATTTTATACGTCTGGAAAGTTCTAATTTAAGTATTTGGTAAAAACTTCGGATCTCTACGACTACGACGACCGAATAAACACAAAATAAAAATCGAAAATAACCGATAATGCATAAAAATACCGGTTTTTCCTCACAATTGTAGGGACCCTACAAGAAAAATAAAAATAATATCATCTCCACGATGCGCCAAACTGGACAAATATTTCTACCGGAAACATCCTTTGAAGAAAAATGTTTTCAAATACAGAAAAAATAGCATAAAAAAATCAATATTCACCGTTGAACTGTATTCACTCGGTGGGTTTTTTATCGTTATTTTTTTTTTGAAAATTTTAACTTAACTAGTTGACAAATTTTCGTTTTAAACTTATCAACATAACATGCTAAGGTTTTCGTCGTATAAACTTAACTTTTTACAGTTAATCGTAACTAACGTCCAGTGCCGTTATGATGAGTAAAAAATCATTTTTTTTTTTTTTCGAAATTTAATATTAATCATCTGTTGGTACTGCGATTTATGTGTTTCTTATATGTTATTTTCGTTGCCCCATTGTATGCATAATATTATATTGCCAGGAGATAAACAGTAAAACTATTGAGTACTATATGGTACTTAATACTGATTTTTAATCATAAAAACATAAAATTTACATTTTATTAACCGCGTCGAGTTGATATCCGGTTTGCATTTTAACTTTTAACTCAACTAGTCCAATTTGTTCATTCGTCAACATTTTACCGAAGACGTTTTTTTTTTTTTTTTTTTTTTGTTTATTTAACTTGGCATTAAGTCGAGTGGTATTATTTCCATCAACTTTGGTTCTCGTCGTACGCATACGGTTACGTATTAAATAACCCACCTCGAATAAAATAACAAACGGTATCCGCACCAGACCAAACGGACATCGTCGAAAAATCGTTTTAGTCTTACAGGAATACTCGTCGACTTGATTGTGACGTTCTAACGAGGTAAATAAGTTGTGCGGTGCCCCGGGTTTGGACGACCAGACCGCAACGGCGCGTGTTCGCCGGGGCCGACGGGCGCCACACGAATCTCGAAACCGTACGGGAGCGGCGGCGTGATCCCGACACGCGGGCGTACGGTCGGTGGGGGAAGCGGCGGCGCCGCCGTCGTCCGTCCGTGCCGCGGGACCCGAGAGGGCGAGAGAGAGCGAGAGGAATTTATACTGTGGCACGACACGTTTTTAAAATTTATGACACTTTCCCATTGTGCCCGCCCTCCCGTCAGTATTAACGTGTCCGCTTTGCCAGGATTGTACGCCCCACCCGATCCGGAGTTGCCGAAAATTCTGTCAGCCCCCCCGTCCCCCGTCCCCCGTCCCACCGGAAGAACGATACGAAAATACGCGGCAGAAGGGCAGAAATGAAGGAAATCTGACGGTTTTCCGGGAGATATCGAAACAGGAATACGAACCACGTCGCGCAGACGACGCGCGCACGTATATACACGACACGAGTGTGTTTAGCGAAATTAGAAAATATGTGTGCTGCCGAGCCTCGGTAGACATTCCGATCGATAAACAAAAATGACGATAAAAAGTAAAAATTCCCCGAAAATAATCCCGTTTCTCTATAACGGGAAGCAAGAGAGCAAAACATTTTAGTATACGATCCGACGGTTTCCCAGATGTCGCAACAGAAAAAAAAAAAGAAAAAAAAAACCGTTAACGTAAACGCATTCGTCTGTTTGTTCGCGCATCGCCGCTACATCATACCTCTCCGTCGAGTATTTTTAAATCAAAGCTGAAAGGAAAATACCGATTTTTTGAATATTGCGAGAAAAAAAAAACCGAATAAAAACAAAAGCACCTCTGACGAGTATTCGTCCCGCAGACTGGCGTTTCAGTTACTAGACTCCTATTCACTTTGACACGTGGAAATACGATTTGAGTAACTGAAAACCGGAATTAAAATTCAAACGGAATTTCCCGAAATACGACTCGTGTAGAAAAATCGATTGAATGGGCGGGTAACAAAAAAATTTGTCTCGGAATACGGTTGTTATCATTAAAACAATAAAAATAGATTAATGTACACGACCGTAATGATTGGCAAACCGAAAAACTCGAAAATAGCCGACCGACAGCACCCGTAGCTTCTGGATGCGCCGCGGTCGAGACACCGCGAGATTTTCGTCCGAGCAAGACGGTAAAATATAACCGGGACACAAAATCGTTTCGTTATCGGCGACCGATACACGGCCGTGCCCGTGGTCTGACGATTAAATCTCGTACTATTCTTTCGGATTTTCTACTTAACGGAACGGCAAATTAGCCGGCGGCTCCATAATACTCTTTTAACGATTATTTCTTATAATAACACTGTACGGCATACAATAAAAAAAAAAATACGCGTTTTAAACGATATTTGTACACATGTCGCACGGTCGAAACATTAGGTAACCTTGGATATTTGTAAAAATCGTGTTATTCAAATTCAATACGCGGTAAATGGAGAATGAGAAAAAACGACGAGCTGTATAAAAAATTCTTCTTGCCCAAACAGAACGTAATGTGAAATACAACCGAAAGTAAAAAATTACAGTGACAAAAAATGGTTGAAGAGAGTGGAAATGGGAGAGAGAGAGAGAAATAGAGAGTGAGAGAGAGAGAGAGATAGGAAATCTTATATTATCTTTGTTTTATACAAATTGTGTTTGTATGTACGAGTAGTAAAATTATCAATGCTATACTGCTGACACTTGTAAATCACCTTGATTGGTATAATAAAAAAAAAATAGTAAAATAAATTATATCAATATTCAGTACGTCGTACGTATAAGACGATAATCGGTTCTCTCGGAGGGATTTATATTTCTGATATCTTATAAAACTGATATAAAACGCTAACACTTAAAAGCTAATGACTTCTGTATGCTTTTGAACATAAATCTCTGAGAAAAAAAACAGAGAATATTATACTAAAAACCTGCAAGGTCAATAACAAATATGATCATCCTATAACAAGTTCCGAGATGAAATTTGATTTTGCATTTTTTTTTCGCGTGGGTATGTTGGATTATTTTTTAACAGACACAAATAATAAAATATAAAAACGATCTACTTGGTGTACGTTAAAATGCGCGTCTGCCACTCAAAACGTTGCCATTCTAAGGTAACGATTATATTTTAAATCGCGTAATCGTTTCCCCCATATTGCGTTAACGATTATTATACTTACGACAAATGAATACTAATTTTTAAATAATAATAAAAAAAACGATTCGGTCAGTAATTTATATTTCGTATAACTTTATATTTTATTATTAAAAAAAAAAAAAATGTGAACAATATATGATAATGAAAAAGGCGGCTACGTTCGTCCCGTGCGCAGGCGTCAAATTGCTTAATCCGTTAGGTTTATAATAATCCATTTAATATCGAAAACCCTAAAATTATTATAAACCCAGCGATTATTTTTTTTTTTTAGTGTTAATTAACTGCGACGTTGCAAAAAGACGCGGAATTGTACAATACACAATTGTACTATAATTTCAGATATACGGCGACCACGTTAATATTATACGGACTACGCCGTCATAAACAATAGATGACACCGTATTACTTATAAACTATGCCCACTAAAATAGAATTACCAACCGTTACAGTTTCTTTAAGTGTATCGTTCACGGTGTAACCCATAGGTTTTTTTCCCCCCGCTTTCATCTTTCTTTTTTCTCTGGTTAATTTTGTTCAAAAAAAAAATTCAGCGAACAAACCGGATAGGTATACGGATAGGCTCCGAGTTGTTGCGTAGCAGTATTCGTCCTAGAATTCAAAAACTGGTCAATGAGGGTCAAGTACACAAATCACATTAAACAAGTATTAGATAATTAGAATAAAATTAAATGCACCGTAAACGTAAAGTAAAATGATAGAAATACACGTATTTTTTCAATTGTTTTTGTGTATTCTTGTTTAAAAGCAAAAAAAAAAAAAATCGGTCTTTCTAGTTTTCCGAAAAATTTAGATGGTCCATGGCCTATTAAAAATTCACTAAATGGTCCGTGATGGTAAAAATGTTGAAAAACACTGGAATAAAACGACAGGTGGCGCCTAAAACATACATAAGGTGGTATTGTGTATTTTGCGTGGGCGGTCAAATTGAACGGTTAAATTTTATAACACATAATACATAATAGATGAAGTAAATCATTTTTATTCATATGCATTAACTTAAATTAACCTGTTAAAAAGGCGATCTTTGAATGTTCCGACGGAGTGGGTTATGAATTAATAATAATACAATTCGCACCGCATAAAAAAAAAAAAACAAATTCGGCCATACCACCGGTGCCCGTCCACTGCAATATCGGTATGTGGTAAACGTTATACATTAGTATTGTACGATATCCACTCGTCTGCAATCGTCACTGAATATTTTTTTATACAAATTAGTATTAACGTTCAAACAGAAATGTCTTACAAACGCTCGACGTAGCGACAAATGTTCGTTCGGCAGGACCAATTTTGTGCTGTTAGTATTCGGTATTAGACCGATTATCACACTAAAAAGTAAGATCATTATCTGCGTTTGTACGTCGGTTTTTGTTTTTTGAAAGTTTAATTACTAGGCGCGAGTATGTGAAAACGGTGAAATATATCGGTCAAAAACGTATGCATCCCGGTTAAAAATTAAAATATCGGTAGAAAAAACCGATTTACAAACACAGATAATGTGTATAAATCTTTAAGTTAGTGCACAATAAGGACGATACACTCTAATATTAAAACTTTTGGAACAATAATCTACGATTTGTTGTTATTTGGTTTGCCAAACTTTTGAAATAAGTCCTGTTACTGTATAGTATCGCTAAGAACATATACACCAGGCTCCCTATTTATTTTACAATAGTTATTTTTCAAATAAATAGCACATGCATTCAAATGCACGACTACAATTCTGTGACCATACGTGCAGTGACCCCCAATGCCTTTTTTTTTTTTCTTTTTCATACGTTTTAACGTGAAAGATGTATTATAATTTACACTAATGTTTGTTTCATTAATCCTGGTTTATTACAGTTAATGAAATATGACACGTTTTGACATTATATGTGCAAAAACATTAATCTAAAACTCCGTCCAGTGACCGGATTGATAAAAATAATAATAACAATAATTATTATTATCATTTTCCGCGGTTCGAAAAGAATATTATTGGGCAATGAAACTGACATAAATTGCAACAAAAAAAAAAAAAAAAAACTTACAGTACTATTTTATCTTCCCGGCGTCCCACTGCCCATCAACTGAGTAGCCCTGGCTACGCAACTGCATATGTGTACGTCCAAACTTACACCGACAAACAAAATAAGTATTGAAACTATTTTAAATTACAAATATACATAGAACGTAGAATCGTAGGCAACATTATTGCAGTAGTCTAATCGCGTAGACGACTATAGGGGTACTAGTGAGGGGGAGCGATAAACGCAAAGTAAGTACGGAGATCACTTACTGTACACAACTGGTTGGGCTTCCATAACGACTTGGCCCGTGATTATATTTGAACGCCGATCGATTTTCCGTGTTAACATGACGAGGGAATATTATTATTCGTCATTAAAAGTTTTGAATAAATATAAAATTACAATGGTGACATAAAAGAAATCAAAGTTCTCGGATACACGACATGCACGTTACCCAAAAATCGTCGAACACAAATAAAATACATAAACAAATCGAAAACGAAGACGGTTATTAATTCAAAAATAACAATTATTATTATTATTATTATTATTGTTGTTATGAACTCGGAATTATTAATGATACTGCGCAGTTATCTCGTCAACACGATAACAGAATAACGCAGGCTATAAAATATTATATGACTTATTGGGTATAATAAAAATATTAAAAGTCCTCCGTTCTTATCGGTGCGACACTGTAAATGTTCTCCTATCCAGAATATTACATAAAATGTTAACTACTTACTTTTGTTACTGCTACTAAAAAACCATAGGTACTACTGTGGTATGCATCGCACGCCACTACGGTCGCGCCATTGTTTTTTTTTTTCAAATTGTTAATAACTGATTTTTTTTTTCGGAATTTATACAATACAATGAATGAGACAACCGAACAGCGGTCGGTGAAATTTCGTCCGCTATTCGATGGCGGATGTCAGCTATTCACAGGGAATATATTTGTTTTGAATCCAAATGAGGTTAGGTTAAATTTGAGTAATTCGATTTGATTTTATTGCCAATGAAAATCAAGTAATCATTATACATACGTACTTGCGTACACAAAAATCGGACATTTAACGGGCGCAAACGTAAACTGATGTTCAAATCTGTAAAAATATTCATTTTCCCGTAAGTTTTCGGAAACGACGGCCATTATAGTTTTGTCTACGCTGAGTTTAACAACGTTGTGTCTTCACAATGTTTTATAATATTGTAAAATTAATGCGAGTGTCCGGTATTCGGAGGTATGTGCAAAACGTTAAATGACTATAGTAAAAGCGTTCCCAAACGAACAAAAAACGATAAAAAAAAAAAAAAACTCCTGAATATTATTTTCGTGGTTTCCCGATTTATATGGGACCCCCGATTCATACGCATCGTACAATTTATACGATGCGCAATAATATATTTGCAAACTTCATCGGCACTTGATTAAAAGTTTTCCTCATACTTCGACCGACCAGACCGGTCTACGTCTACGTCTACCAACCGAAAGTTTGAACACTTGGTGTAATAAAATGTATGCCACTATAAATTTTGATATTTTCATCGTAATAATAAATTACCACTCCTCAACTTAATATTATCATAAAATAAATCATTAATTAACATTACGTATAAAAACCCAGGATTCGGATTTGGCTTCGATCAGAATTTAAAATATAATTCAAACATTAATATAAAATACCAAAATACACCAATTGATATCGTCATAGATTTTGAGCATAACGAATTTAACTATGATATGATTTTTTATTTTTTTTTTCCACATCTCTAAACAATATTTTTTCTATACAAATCTCTCCGATCGTCAACTTAAGGGATATTAAGGTATTTTAAAGATATTATAGTAATTTAACATTTATTTTTTTATTTTGTTTTATGTGGATAAAAATGTTGTAATTTATTTTTATCAATAGTATACGTTTAAATTTTTGAAAAAAATTCGTTGTAAACACAACCCAGTTGTACATTATTTTGTAGTACTAGATTAATACAATTTTCAATCTAAATTTATCAAAACTAGTTTAACCAAACTTCACTCAGAATCGTATTTCGTTCGGATTGTTTATAATGATTTATATATGTGTACAGTTATAAATTGAATTGCCTTACATATCCTCCCTTCCCAATTTACCACCTACAATAGTGGCGTGGCATATTATGCTGGTTCACTTTTTTTAATTTGAATTGTTTAAAACTCTTAATATTTTAATTCCTTTTAAAACAATTTTTGTAGACGTTTTAGTAAAACTGTATTAATAAATTAACCATTCACTTAACTTTAGAAAATGTCCATATAAACTGTTCATATTTACACACGATATACGTATTAATTATAAACTAATTTTATAAATTTGAATATAGTTCATCCATGGTTAGAACTATGCAAGTCTCCGTAGATTCAATTATGAAAAACATTTTCCGAGATGAACAAAAGAGCGACCAATATTCCTAGTTGGCGATTTATGATGTTTTTGATTACCTATACGAAAACGCACTTTTAATAATAATATTATTATTATTGTTATAATGGTTAAATCTATTGTATGAGCAGCTCGAGAGTTTAAGTCAAGCAAATAAATTGATATGTATCACGACACTAGAATAAATGGTTAAAAAGTATACAAATCGTAGTAAAATTCATCAAAGGAAAAAAAATCATGGGAAAAATATAGTAATTAGAAACAAATAATTATAAAACCTCTGTAGCGCAGTCAGTATAGTTGGAACCGTATAGAGCAGTAGAATAATTTTTAAGATCAGAAGGCCCCAACCTAACCAAGAAGGTTATCAAAAACTAATAGCCCGGAAGGCATATAAGAATACTTACTGGGAGTTAGGAATGCGGTAGTGAGCTGTTGCGGAGTCGAGTGCAATCTACGATCTTCAAATACTCGATAACGGAAAAAAAAAACCTCACCATGTCCCGGAAATATCCATATTTTTTTCAAAGGAACAGTACAACTATGGCAGACTATGATTTATATGAGATTTACAATAGATTCGCTGTCGTCTAAAACTTTCGAGGGGCGCGTCTGAACTGCAGATGATAAATTAATTTAAATCAAACCTGCGGCGGTTTATGGACCGTGTAAGTTCGGATTTTGGTGGAAAGACACGCCAGTACAAAACATATAAACGAATAAAGCTTCGGAAAAAATAAAAAAATGTTTTTAATGTAACATAATAAATGTTAATCGTGAAAATGTATTCGTATCGTAAAACGTTTTCGAGAGTGATTCGCATATACATATTAAACAGCGAACGTGTTTTAAATACCCTCTAGCATCATGATGTTTTGTTTTTTTTTTAATTTTCTGTCATCGTTTTATACGATATATACGTCTGGATAATAGGTTTAAAAAGCAACCAGAATAATATTACACGATTCAGAGGTGTTTAATTTCACGTTAAAAATAAAACACATGATAAACTAGTGCGCGTTGATTATTTGGTAAAATGTATATTTTTTGTTTTTTTTTTCAAATATACCCAGAAACATGCAATTAGATCGTAGGTTAAAAAAAATATAATTTGAAAAAAAAATTAGACATCAAGTCTAATGTCCGTTTTCAAAAAAATATATATGAACACAAATAAATTGTGTTTTTAATATAGCTAATAGGAAAAACAAAAATGAAAATTAGTTGTTTTTCCATACAAAGCGATGGTCTTTTACTTTAAAAATGTTAAGGAAATACATTTCCCGCTGTGTTCTGTAAAACTATCGGAGAAGTAACTTCTAAATTTCAACAAAACGGTGGATCCGTTGGAATGCTTTTAGATACACAATTTTTTAGATTACGTTGACAATGAAACATGATAATCATAAAATCGCACCATTTCTCCTATATTGTTAAATATTGTCGGTACTAATACAATATCACTGGCATAAATGTAACCACAGCCAACAAGAACAAATAAGAATTTATATGAAATATCGGAAAAATCGGTAAAACAAACGTTGGATCTTATCTACATTTAATGAACAACACTGAAACTCAGGACACGATTCAAACAATAAAATATTTTCAAACTGTTGAATGTCAGAATTTAAGTATATTATCATTTTGATTTAACATCGCCGCCATTCGGAAGGTACCCTTATTTACACTCCCTTATAAACCCTGTATTTTAGTTGAATTCAAATTTAATTAGTTCGTCTGTTTTGAAATGATATTATACTTTCCAAAACCATACCGAATACGGGATATCCGCCCGGAGGTACATTATAAGAGCCATTTTTCTATTATCCAAAAGTTTTTCTAAAAAATGAAGAAAAAAACACTGACAATGATGCATCGGTATTATTTTTGTTAATTTCAACGTAATATTGGCTACAAGGAAACAATTTTTCACCATAAAAAGTGACACCGACGTTGATTATTATTCCTTAATTGCACAACTTTATTTACTTTGTTTTTCTCAAGTTCACGGTTTATTGGTAAATAATTTTTATTTACCAACTCCATACTTGCCTATACGTTTCATTTTAATAAATCATTGAATTTAAAGTTATACCGCAGTAATAAGTATATATCTGAGAGTTTATCGCAAAAGGGACTATTGCATCAACTAACCACATCGACTAATTTCATTTTGACACTTTATAATATATTGTAATAAAATATTATGAATCAAGTTTTTAGCTGGAAACGCGAAAATATGATTTGGTATTTAAAATGTTCTTTTGCGTCAATATTATGTCTGTTATCATCATCAATCCATTTTCTCCTCGGAGAATCCCACCCTCGAACAGTGGGTGGGATATTGTTCGGGAAGTTCGGGAAAATCCATAATATTTTATAAATATATACGTAATACAAATAAATATAAGAAAACTTTAGCCGAGTATAATACGGATTGTGAATATTGACGACCAGATTCGGTTTAAAAATCATCGTAATAATAATAAATAATACGCCAAAGTTTTCCCAAAGTCGCTAAGTCTTTCTACATATATATATTTTTTTTTTTTTTTTTATCAAATATATATATTCACCTTTATTATATTTATTCGTAATGTTTTTATTTAATTTTCTATTGTCGGTGATACGATATTTGAATATTTGAAATCGTTTTTAATTTCTAATTCGTTAATCAATCACAATTGAATCGAATTGCCGAAATATGCATTATACATTATATTGTTTTCGGATTATGAGATATAGAAATTGAATTCCACTATAGGATCAATATTAGAGTGGACGAAATTAGTTTTGAAAATCCGTATATGAGATCAATTTAAACTTAAGGTATGCAATATTTACGTTGTGTCAAACGCATATGTAGGGAAAATGAACAAATTTCCAAAATATTTTGAAATGCCGACCATTATTTATAATAGTCCCTGAATATGATTTGTACTTGAAGCAATGAACGAATGAACGGTTGTTCACCGCCGATTCGGCGGAAGGAGGACGAGTAAAAAACATAGCAAGTAAGACGAGACAAGTATAGCCAGGCGGCCAATAATGATATATATGGCTCGAGAAGTTTAGCTAATACAGGGGTTTTCGACAGGGGTAATATAGTAACGTACACTATCGAATTGACTTATTAGTGTTATTAACGAAATTGTGTTTCGAAAGTACCACCATATAGAGACGCATCGCAAATGAATAATTGCTTTCCGAATTATCGTTAAAGATAACCGAACGAAAACGAGTGGGCAATAATTCAACGTCGTTCGTATTGTGTTGAAAATTTGATTTATATTAATACTACGTGCCGTCGTGACGACCATTAGATAATGGAAATATCACCGTGTCAAGTTTCGGTAAAAAGATTCGTCGTAGCCCATTGCGTGTCACGCGCGTCACTCGCATAATAATATTATTTTATTCCAAAATCGAATTTTCACATATTTTTCGTTATTGATTTGTACGTGAAATCAAATTAGTTAATACGAAACTAAATAAGAAAATATTTCGATTTTTCATTTTCAAAAAAAAAAAAAAAAAAAATGAACGTTAACAAACAATGGCCATAATACCGTTGTAGAACGTTTTCCGATCTCACAGATTACAGTGGAATTGATCTTTTAAAATCGAATAGAGCAACACAGAGAGAACGGCGAATAAACAATACGCGTACATTTTAAACGCAACCGTTTACCATATTATTGTTATCAATTTGAATATAATTTAAATATCAACTACAAACGCGGTAAACAGGTGATGCGATAATTATAACCCGGTATTTTACTGCGGTGATTTTTTGGCTTTCGTTTGCGAAAAAAGTTGCGGACGCCCTACAACCCCGGGGCATAAATAAATCGTAACGTGTATTAAATTATAAAACAGTGCCGAATTACTTATGCCGATCGACCAACCGCCGTTTCGACTAAACCGAGGCAATAAGTAAAGTATTGACTTACTACTAACTAACGCGAAATATAAATAATAAAAAACCCCAGTAACCAAAATACGTTGTTTAAATGGACAGTGTTAGACATCGCGTAATTGAGTGAAAAACATTATTCTCAGGCTGCTCCATATAGTCATTTAACAATATTTAAAACAGACAGTTTCTTTTTTTGTGTATGTGTGTGTGTGTCTGTAATGAAATCTTATTTGTTTTAAATGTATGAATAAATACGAGCGTATTTATTATTTATAAATACATTTGAATAAATATATGTTAAACCGATTAAACTACGTAAATTAGTTCACATTTGTACATGTAGGTATTTAAATATTTAAAAAGGGAGGTTAAATATATATATATATATATTAGCATTTCCGTTAGATAGTAAGAATTAAAATGGATCAAGGGTATCAATTTACATAATTTTACTTAACTACATTTGAAAAAAAAAAAAACCGTAAATAAAAAGGTTTTTTTTTTACTGGTGATTATTAATTGACACACCCGACGTGAAAAAAATAATAGATATTTACATTCTGTATCAACTAATGTTTATCAAATTATAGTATAACGAATTTCGTATAAATTGTATTAAAAAAAAAAAAAAAAAAAAAAATCCATTTATTGAAATGATCTCCCTATATTATACCAATTAATCGTAATTTAAGTAAATTATAAACAATTCATTATATTTTGTAGAACATAAACTTTTAGTTTATCAACTTTAAACTTTTAATTCGAACGATAAAACAACATCGTCGGACAATTAATAATAAATCCTAAACTCTTTAGAATGTATAGGTAAACTTCAGTTGAGTTTGGCGATTAAAATTGAATTATCATTTAAATAACCAATTAGATGATTTAATGTGAATTTTTGCCATTTTTAAAAAACGTGTATAGTAGTTTTTAATTATTTCAAAAGTATCGGTAAAAATAATAAAATTAAATCTTACAAAAAACCGACACAAATAGTATTTGTATAGAAATGGATTAATATATGAACATCACAATACTGTATTATGTGCGTGTAAAAAATATAAACAATACATTTTTATTGATCGATTATATATATATAAAATAAATTATATAATTTTTTATACCGGAGTCTTAGATCGCCGTGCAAAATAATTCGAATAACATTCCAGTACAAATCCATTAACTATATAAAATTATATAATATGCTCATTTGTCCGCCAGCTGCCAGCCAAATTATTATAATTATAATTATAGTATTTATTTATTTTTTTATTTTTTTTTTTTTTTTTTATATATATATAAATAAAATCTCCTGTTGGAATATTTAAGTGTAACGTGGCAGATTGACAAAAACTGTTATTTCACACGTGACGTTATTGCTAAAAAAAATTATGACACGCTCGATTTTTACATTCGACTCGTTCTATAAATACAACTAGAGTAAAGCGTATTTTTAATCGGCCGTATAGGTATATTAATATATAGATTAATAAAACAACTGTTTTTTTTTTTTTTGTAATTGTTTGCAAAAATCTACAGAAAAAAAAACGTTTTGTTCATTAAATTAAGCCAGCGCGTTAACATTGAGCGGTATATGTAAGAACGCTTGACGTATATTAGAAATATTGAAAAATATACCGATTCCAAAATTTAACAAAACAGTTATAATTTACGATAGTAGAAACCATATTATACCACCACTGGCGTACCTAACCGGACAAGGGGCAGCGACGTATTTAGAAATTCTCCATGCGAGGAGTCCGGACAATTTTCCTTTAAGAGCACTGTACTCTCACGCTCCAAATTTACATTTGATGTAATCCTATCCGATTATTAAACGAAAATTACCAAAGGGCATCAGGCGGTTGTTCCCCCGAGATAACATTCCGATATAATATCTTTGAAGAATTTTATCGCCATAACTGCACCTTTACGATTTCCAATTGGCAACCATAAAGCATAATACTATGTTAAAACAATTTTTTTTTTTTTCCCCGTAGGTAATTACGTAAAAAAAATAATATTTAATATGGTTATAACTTATATTATACTTATATATTAATGGGACAAATGTGGGAGGTAAGTTGTCCGAACACTATTACCCCCCCCCTAACTCATGTAAATACGTCACTGCCGGGGAAGTAATTCGAAATTAATATCCCCTACCTCCCAAAATGTCTCCAACAAATACTTGTAAAATATATTTTAAAAAAAGGACATATTATTGTATATAATTAAATAAAAAAATGCAGTTTACTGTTCTATTAAAACGTAATAGTTATACATGATTTTTCAATTGTCTCGTTGATTTATGGAAAATTCATTTTTTTTTTTTTTTTTTTGTGAACAGTAGAATTATTACAAAATTAAAAACTACCAAGACCTATTGTAGTCTGTCTACGCCATTGTACACCAATGAGATTTGAACACAAAAAAGTGTATAGACAATTCGTGTGTGGTGTCGTTTTGTATATTATGTACAAATATAATTTTATTAGAGATCCCATAATATTTCAACTTACTTTTAATTAAGTTATAAACATCATAAAATCACTCACAAACACGCTTGTTTGGAAAATCCATCTTTATTAATTTATTTTTTAATACTACTTAAAAATTAAAATTTTAAACATAATCAAAAACTATACCGAAGTATAATAATCGTAAAAATTAACACATTTTTGTTTTCTCATTTTTTATGAGAATTAATAAATTATTCTGTAATAAATTAACTTCTAACACACCAACGACAATACAAATATTCTAAAATAAACCAGACGAGCTTCACGCCATGGGTAGGCCACTGTAATAGGTGCGGGACATGGAAGATATTATAATATAGGGTATATTTTTATTCTAAGCAAATCTGATAACTCATTATAATCAAAAAACGATTCTGTGCAGAGTAGTATTATTTTTTATTATTATTTATTTCAATTTAAAACGAATAATGGAAACAATTTTAATATTATATAACCACATACAAGAAGACGTATCACTGAATTAAAATTAAAATTAACTTCATCTAATTCTAAATTTTTTAGGAGCGTTATAGAAAATAATCATAGGGTTTTATTCAACATAAATAATGACTTGATGTCGAATCAAGATTTACATAAATTCTGTATAGGAGGGTTTGCATATTTATAATGAGGTCAAGATAAATCATTTTTAAACCATCATGAATATAGATTTACAAACAGATTTAAAAAATATATATATTTGAAACCAATATATATTAAATAATAAATAAAACATCTTGATTCTATGTCATCTCATCTGTGTCGTCGTTTTATAATTACTTCTATAAATATTTATTTAATCTTTATTTTTAAAAAAAAAAAAATAGTGGTATTTTAAATGTATTCATCATTTTGTTTTTATATTCAGTTACGTTTTGTTATTTCGCCTTTGTTGTACTAAGTATTACCTGATGATGATTTTTTAAATCGTAATGGGTCGTAAATACACACATATAATACTCCAGGCTAAGTCTTTTCTTTATATTTTTTATTTTATTTGTGTTATATATTGTACGTAAATATATATATATATATATGTTATTTTTTTCATTCTATTGTTATAGAAAAAATATATTAAATAGAAGGTACCAATACTTTTTTTCCAAGATAAATAATTCATTTCAAAAAACTAATTTATCCGTTTTATAGTGTTTTATACAATCATGATAATATAAAACGTTATAAATATTTAATATTACGACATTTACGATATGACACCTCCATAAAATTTCCGTGATCCCCATATATATATAAATATGTCATAAAAGACACTGCAATTTACAATACAGTACGACCACGTGTAAGTATATATAACGACTTGTATTTCAATGGTAGTGTCTAAGTATTTTATAGAAATCTATACTATACAAATAATAACTTTTTATTTATTTTTTATTTTTTTTTTTTTTTTAATGTGACATTCCCACATAAACGTTTGAAAACCGAAGAATTATCTCCTAAATTCCAATCTAGGTACCCATATTAAAATTACATTCTAATAGGATTGTTTAAATTCAGTTTATCACGAACAAATTTTGTCGGGTACCCCTAACTTAAATCCTTCGACATTCTGGCCGGCTCCGCATTGATGAAAATCGATTAAACTGTGTTGCAAATATCGGAATAGTAACGATGTATCGCGAAGTAAACGATCATAATTCCATAGACAATGATAATAGTCAAATGACAGTAGAAGACGTGATGGGATAGTGAATTTCGAATCGTCTGTGAAAGTACAACATGACAGTAAAATAGAACGATAGTACCGTGTCTTCACACGGCGATAGTAACAATCAACTATCGTGCATGGTAGTGTGATATAACAATTACATTTCGTAATTATAAAGGATAGACGCCACGATTTTTTTAATCCGGACTGATACGTGTACTTTCCGTGTTAATTCGAATAATAATATTTGTTTATGCGTGTATAAATGAATATAAAATACATACAAAATCAAATAATGTAGTATGGAATAATTTCTGGTATAATTACGGACTAATGTATAATTTACCGCAGTTTATTGCATAGATTAATAGTGAAAAACTATAGTAGTCGAATCAATAAATAATGTTATAATATATAATCAAATTTAACGTGGCTGATTTTTTAACAATGCTAAAATACAAAATATACCATAAAAATAAGCAATTTATAAGCGAAATTTATTTTCAAAATATACGAAAATAATGATAGGTATACGATATGTATTTAATTTATTAAAAGTCGGTAAAATAACGAATTAAATACAAAAAAAAACCTGCGCACTTAGGAAATATAACACAAATATAATTTAATCATCGAATATAATAAAAATAAAATAAAACTATAAACAACAACAACGGTGGTCATAATAGTAACCGTGACAACGAAATTCAGAGAATGGACGAATAATATAACGGGAAATATTGTAATATTAAACAGTAGCCAAGTATTCCGGAGGGTATTCTATATGTTAATATGAAATAATATAAAATGTTTATTCTTCTCTTTTACGGTTAAAATATATTTATTTAGTTGTTTTTTTTTTTTTTTTAATACAAATAAATATTAACTCGAGTCACCAAAAATAACCCATAGTAACGAATAAAATAAATAAAAATAGACATCGACCGAATCGATTTAACGATTTGAAGTTGTTGATAAAAAAAAAAAAAAAACGTTTAATAAAACCTACGATGAATGCAATAGAATAAATCGTATTTTATTGCGTATATATTGCAGCCATGAATGCAATGGAACACTCATTTTTATTTTAACCAAGAACACATATATAATGAAAAATACATTTGGATTTCCTTTTTGTAACAATACACATATATAGAACTTTGTAGTAAAACCAGTATTTCATTCTGCAGAGTATACAATAAAAAATATATCCCGTTTCTAAATCGTCATCAAATCATTTGATAAATAAAATAGTGGAAAAAAAAATTTGTTTTTTTTTTCTTCAAGAAACATAACTACATAAAGGATTTAATATTATACTATTTTAAGTAGAGCTAAAATGAATGCATTTAAAAATGGTCGTTATGCGTTTGTATTAATATATTCAGTAAGCTGTGCAATGTGTGTGTATGTTTAAAACATAAGCGAGAGATAATAAGAACTATTATATTTTTATTTTTATTGGGAATCGATGAGGACGTATCTGAAAACGTATTCAGTCACATAATAAAACATCAAAACAAAACGTCATAATAATTCACAATCTTAAGGTCCAGTAATAGGTAAATATTATACGTGTATAATTGGAAACACCTCGTATTACGAACAATTCTGGTAAGAACATAATACACAAACTATTCGATTTCACCTTCGAACGTTTTTAACAGTTCAAGCAGTCTTCGATACTCATTCACTGTAATTTTATTTTTATTCTTATACAGCCAGTAAAAATTTAATACTAAGTAGTGTGATACTACTACGCTACTACGATAATATCTACGATTATGATATTGTAGTTCTAGTCACATCTGAAAACAGAAAACAGGCGACACAATAATATATGTTCAAGAACATTACCTGAGAACAAATTCAGTGAGGACAAAAGCTCAAATCCGGTAAAATAGAAATGACAGAAATAGACATGATATGATATAAAACAAAAAAAACTGAACAGCTAAACCAATTCAAGTGACTAGGCAACATAATTACGGACTATAGACAACCGATAAAACAAATTAAAAGTGGAAAGCAAAGAAAGATCTCCTCGCAAAGAAAAAACTACTGACGAAGACGGCGTAAAATATAAGCAATAATCACCAAAAATAAAATACTAATAGTAGCCTGTAAAACATGTAATAGTAATACCTGCGTATGGAGTGTGGTTTTGTATAGACGTGATACTTGGATACCTAATAAATACAAGAGAAAGGGGTGTGTTGGAAACCCCAGAAATTTCCTGTTGATGAAAAATGCAAATAATAAGTTGAACCAAAAGAAGAACAAATGCAGACGTGTTAAACGCAATCATTTAATAACGAACACTAATCTACTCATGTAAACTAAACAAGATGTGGCAGATGATATCGGATGTATGCTGAGGTATGGGAAAGAAAATCATAGCCTTAAGATTGATAAAATGGCAAAAGACACCTAAAAAATATCGAGAAGACCCAATACGAGGTTTATTAACCAAATAATGAAAGACGCCGGAGTTATGTCGTAGACAAAGAGCTATAAGACCGTGGCAAACGGTAGAGACGCACGGAGAAATCATTTAATTTGTCATAAATCAACTAAAAAAAAATTAAATAAAATTACACCTACGTATCAAGATAAAGAAAACAAAAAAAAAATCGTTTTTCCTGTTGTTATGTTTTTCTTTAAATTTAAAACGAATGATAAAAGTTCGAAAGTAAGAGAAAAATGGTTTGAAATTTGCTTGCAGCAACTCGTTTCGAGAAACATTTTCATTTCCACCAAATGAATGGACACGCTGAACCGGGGGCAAGATGTAAATTGTAATTATTTCACCAAAAGGCCCTTTAAAAAAAAAAAAAAAAAAAAAAAAAAAAAAAAAAAAAAAAAAAAAAAATATTTTAATTAAATACAAAATATAGTAACTTTTACTTGATGGAAAATGTAAAAAAAGTGTTTAAATATTTCATCAACGGATGTTTGTATTATTAAATAAATGTATTAAATTGTTTTAAAAAATAATATAAATTGCTTTCCCTCGACGTTATCTACCGTCAACTGCAGAGGCCAGACATGAAGAATGGAAAATTCTTAAGAGAAATTTAATAGTTGTACCACGAAATCGTTGATTTGAATTAGTCTGCTTGTATTTAAAAAGTAAAACGTCAAGGAACGAATAGAAAAATAGTAATCACGAGAGAAACTACGATTGATAAAAAAAAATTCTTAAAGGATACCTTTGAAAACTATCTGCAATGTTTAGAAGTCGATAACGGAATACGGAACAAAGTGATGAGTAATTGAAAAACTTAAAGACATGCTGAGCTGTGATTTAATTGTAAATGTTTAAAACGGACATTTTTCGAAAACAATTCCAATACACAAACGCCGACTTAAAAAAAAAAAAAAAAAAAAAAAAAAAAAAAAAAAAAAAAAAAAAAAAAAAAAAAGGTTATGATATTTTTGATTCAATAAAAACAATTATATAACTCCTGACGATAATCGAACGGAAATCAATGAACTATGTTTCTGCAATTTCTAAAAAACTGACAGGTCGTGTAAAAAAACAGATTCAACAATACGCAATCAAGTCAAGCGGAACAAAATCAAGTCAACATCAAAACTCACGGAAAATTAAAATTAATAAATACAATGATGATTATCGTGTCTTCCAATACAATATTTGAATGTTTATAAACCATTGGTTCGCAATATCCGGTACCTATTTGCATACCAATTCCATGTTTTGAGAACATGCATTTCGTTTGCCCGAATAAAAATGTATGTTCTCAAAACGTTAAAACTTTTTCCGGGTAATCGAAATAAAAACGATTACCAAGATAAAATGTAAATAGATAAAAAAAAAAAAAATAGTATTTTCTCAGGTTTCTACTAAAAGTCTAAAAAAAAATTATATTTTTTTATAACTGCTGTTATTAATCGGACGTACTCCGACGTAACCCTCAATTTTTTTATATAGATATTTTCGTTACAAAAGTAACAATTTAAATTGTCTAATAAATAATCGAAATTGGTTGACTATGAGTTTAATGAGTAGCATTTAAACGCATACATGCTCAGCTGAAAATGATTAAATTAAATATTATGTGATGGTTTTTTTGGTTTTTTTTTTTTTTTTTTTTATGGATTATGAACGTATAAAAATTATATTAAAAATTAAATTGTTTCAAAATTATTAAATCGTTCAAATGCAATGTATCGGTTAGCCACTATTAATAAAATACCAATGTTGTAATAAATATTAAAATAAGCTAAATTTTATTAAATACATACATTTTAATTTTATTCATATAGATACCGTTCATTGTTATCTGAGATCTTTGCGCAAGTGTTCCTCGACGAATAACAAACCTAACATTCATATGCGTACAAAAAACTACCTAATAATAATAACAATAATGATGGTATATTAATACGCGAATTTCAAGTACAATATTTCCCTATTGTGTAATTTTTTTTTTTTTTTTTTTCAGAAAACAGTTTTCCGAACGGTAAATGACATAAAAAAGTTTTGCGCAGAGATTTTCTATAAACGCAATTGAACAGGAACGGTAATAAAAATATCACTTTAAAAAGATCAAATATATATATATATATATATTTTTTTTTTTTTTTAACAGCTCAATATAGTTACCCGAAAAAACGAGAAATAAAATAAGAGTACATTTCTCGCTTCACTCAGAAACTAAAAAAAAAAAAAAAATAAATGAGCGAAAAATGCAAACAAAGTGTTCTGAGTTACGCTCGTGAAATAATATTTCTGAATATATTTAATTTTATCATAGCTGCTTGGGCTGTCCAAGTATACATTTGTTTTAAAGTTTAACATTCATATATACTCTATCTGTATAAATTATTTTATTAGTATAATTTTGTTTTGGTTTTTATTTTTGTACCCTGCATTTTTTACTTCTTATGAATACGCATTAGTCGTTTTGAAATTAAGTGCATACCTACGTGTCGTTTATAAAATAATTCATGTATATATTATATTAATTTATTTTTAACTAGCAAATTAAACGTGTACACAACCGTATTTAAAATTAAATCCGAGAAACGTATACATTAAAACAACTATTTTTTTTTTTTTTTTGTACGAATAGTGTTCGAAAAATAGTTTAAAGAAAAATAGAAAGGAACAATAAAAAAAACTTCCTAGCTCGACTTAAAATCTACAATTAATATAGTTGAAATAGTTTTAGTATTTATTATAGTACTATATTGCCGGTAAGCTAATACAATCAATACGCAACATAATTCGGAAAGAAATTTATATTGTAATTGATGAGAACAAAAAATAATATGAACTTATGAATGTGTTATGGTTCGAGTATAATATCCGTAATCGAATCAAATTTAATATTTGACGTACTAACGTGTACCGTTGAAATACGCACAGGTCAATGCGATTTACGTAATATTTTAATATTCAAACGGCCATTAATAGAATACGAATAAATAGTTTAGATTTCTATTCCGACCAACATAAACTCGAATGTATGCGCGTGCGACTTGTAAAATTGAATTAAACAAAATACGCAAATGCTCATTCCGTATTTATGAATGAATGCAGTCTATTAATAACGACAGTACTAACAAAAAAATTAAATTCAAAAATTAAACATGGGCATTTGTCTCGTTTCGCCTCGCCCGAGAGCTGCAGAATACATTATTGTTATAGCTTATTTTTTTTTTTTTCCAATTTTAACGCGACGACATAACTCAAACCGAATAATTCTAAATGTCGAAAGAAAATCGAATCCGGAGGATAATTAATTCGGGTATAAAAAATATCACAATGGTTTTAAAAATGACTCGTTTCGAAAATACATATTTCGGAAAATACCGATGTACAAACGCAGATTCTTACCTTTAGGTTGATAAAAAGTCGATTCGCTCCGGTATTATAACTAACAGCGTAAAATTGGTGCCGCCGAAAATATTCGGTTTGTTTATAAGATGTCGTACGATGCGCTGCGCTTTCAAATTTTTGAGGTTTTGAGAAAAAAATATGGAACAGATCAAAAAAGTTAAGTAATAATTGTTATTGGCTAATAAAACTAACTAGGTAACGTTGCCTGTTCGCCGATCTCGTGAACGCCGAAATGTAATGTCATATGGTTTCCGAAACGAAATATGCCTGTTGATTCATTACGTTTTGATAACAATAGTTTGTGTTATCAGTTTTATTCGGTTGACTGAACGCGAACGGACGGACACGCGCGTGCGCCTAAATTTTAATGTGTACAGCCCCTGTCACGGGGAGATGATGTATCGTTTACACTCACGAAGAAAAGTGTCACTTCAAACTTTATGTAACCCAACTCCGTAAAAGTAAGTACTTAAAAATTATCATAATACACACGTGTATAGGTAAATATGATTACGTACATGTATGTGGAAAAACTCATTTAGGTATATAACTTTTTATTTTTTTTCATTTCTTTCTATCACAATGAACTCGTACACGAGACTGACCGCGTGCCCAAACATATAAAATATTAAATTCCTTAATTTGAACAAATCTAAAAACACATCTCAGTGTTGACCGGATTATATAAACATGGCTGTATATTATAAGACATTGGTATATGAACAGAACAAATACAAATTACGATTGATTAAAACCCGTATGGTTGTTTAGAAAAAAATGAACATTTAATCAAATTAAGAGATATTAGAGTTATAATTAGGAATTAAATTTTTATAACTATTATTATTTTGTTTTAACTAGAGAAAAAGCTAAAAAAAAAAACACCCACCTCGAGAACAGATAATTGAAAAACAAACACTAGCTAAAAGTTAAGATTCACGAGAGCAGAGAAGAAACTGTAAACAGAGTAAATAATGCAATTTGATCTTTAAATACGGGCAATTGTAGAAAAAGTAAAATAGTAAATTCCAAAAATAATATTTTGTTACTGGAATAAATGTAAACTCGTCCAGCAAGATGTTCGTAAATAATCACTGTATACATTATTCAAATATCGTATTTAGAAATAATTTTAATAAAAACGCTTCGATGTTTCTTATCATAGAAAGATAAGAATCAAAAACAAATAAGAGAACTTTTATATTGCATTTTGTATCTAGTTGGTGCATTGAGAAGGTTATGATTTTTATTTTCTTTGTATTTCATTTAACAGTAGGGAAAAAACAGGAATATTTAAGTAGTTTGTTTTTTTATATACGGGTAAAAATCAAACTTATAATAAAATTCTTTAAAAACACGAATTCTAAAGGAAATTATGCTCTTGGATACTGAACAAATTATTAAATTTATCAAACCAATAAACACACATAACACAAATGTTTTAAATAGAAATTTGGAAAACAGTTCACGAAAAAAAAAAAAAATATAACTGAACCTTAATACTATAATTAAAAGAAAAGTTTTTTTTTTTTTAATAGAGAGTTTAAATCTGATTAGTTGACCCATTAAAATTAAATTAGAATTTAAACGGTTTTTATTTTTACGTTTTATTATTTTATTTTAATACCTTTTTTTAAAAAACATTATTTTAATACTGAAAACATCATCTTGTTTATTTTGTAATTTGCTACGCAAAAAATAATATGCCAATCACTTAAGCAACTAAATTCAGTTATACTCTCTTTTTGCATAATCGTTATTTTTATTTTTATTTATTTTTTTTTATATTCTAATAAGCATTAAACGCACTTAAGTCGTTCGTTTCAGTGGCGCACAGAGGAATTTTAAGAGCAGATGTCGTTAACAGAAGTAACTACCTACCCACTGTTTTTATATTCTAAACGTAGTAAGGAACGCATTGGTATTAAAATAATGTGTGCTATAGTTTTATTTATTATTTGTATGTGTCTTTTCGACCTAAAATCATGTGAAACATTTTTTTTTGTTTTTACAATTAATTATTACAACGATCACTTCGTTATCAAAAATATCAACTATAGAACAATTGACTAGATATGACGTTTCAAAGCTATAAAAATTCATCTGAAGTATTTTAATGGTATTCCAAATACAATATAATAGTATTTTAAATACTTGTATTTAAATTCCCAAGTAGTATTTCAATTTTATTGAGCTTTTTTTATATATATTTCATTATATTATATAAAAAATGTATTAAACTAGTACGATTCATATTATTTGTTGATTGAATAATGTGGTTTAAAATACATTTTACAAGGCTGTATTTATATCTCAAGTTTTGTAAAACCGTAATATACATTAAAAGCGACAAAAAAAAAAACAAGAATTATTGTTATTTTTTTTATACTATTGTTAATGTTTTAACACTATCAAGATAGACAATACATAATACAAAATAGAAATATGTATTATGCGAGTCGGTCGTAAATCATTATTATTTTTATTTGTCTTTCTGATGTTATATTGATATCGTTTTGAGTTATTGCCGTTTGAAAATATAGCACTTTGCAGATATAACCTCAACTCAGCATATTACTTATTTGATCATATAGGTCATACGGAATACAACTTGCAGAATACACGCTGTAAAACTTGTATTTCAGAACACTAACAAGATTTTTTTTTTTTTTTCCTCTCGCATTTTTCTCTAGAACAATTATTCTTCGGATACATTTTCATTTGTTTTGCTCTTAAAAGTACACCTACACGAACCGAGGTCAAAAAGCCCTCGACGCGAAATCTCTTCACTTACAAATTCCGTATGTGCATTGTACGTACACGCAATGTTCATATAATATCATATAATATAATATTTTACCAGTCGAATTATCGGGTTCCGTAATAATTCGGAAACTTAAAATTGTATTCAAAATACAATTTTTATATTTGGTTTGACGCTATTCAAATGACCAATAATCAAATATCGTCAGTAGTTTGCATTTGTTGATTGATTGAGTCAATAATTACTTAGCTAAAATTAAATAAATTAAGTTTTTATCAATTTTTTATTTACGAATTTGTATGATATATACAAGATAACTTAAATCGATTATTATTCGTTAAATTGTCCAATATTTATTTAGTAAATAATAAGTATATCATAAATTATTGATTTACGATATACTTATTATTCAAACTATCAATCTTAAAATTATTAATTTTCGTACAAATATAAAATATTTAGAACAGTCATTTAGTAGGTTTTTCGATATTAAAAATATATATATGTATATAAATTGTTTACATTGATTTACTTCATCGAGCATAAATATTTAGCTTTTGTTTAATATCAGTTATAATTTTTCGTTTGTGTATTTTTTTATTTTTTATTTTTTTTTTTTAAATATAATATTACACGCGAGTTTTTAATTATAAATGAAAATAATATCCCACGCGATTATTTCAATCGGAATTATAATATAAAATAATACAAATATTACATCAACCGGGACAACAGTGTACCGTATATTATCACGTCGCTGGTCTTGGGATTAAACGAAATCGCACGTAAGTCTCAAAGTCCCAAACAGCTAGACAGAATAAAACACGACGCAATGGTGCGGAAACTGCACAGTTTAGTAGGCATATAATTTATCTTTCGGTGCCGGGTGTAAAATAATACATACTCGTTTAAAAATCTTGGGGGCATCTCCGAAAAACAAAAAAAAAAAAACACAAAATAATAATAACAGTTTCGCGACGATTTTCGAAAGCGGCCTGAATTTTCACAATTTGTGTTTTATACGTTTGACCGAGAACTGCGTGTGTTTCCCAGGCGTTTTCGCATAGGCAATCGGGCTACACGGACGCGTAGGTGGTTTTGGACGCAAAAATAATGACGTCTATTTGGTATTTATTTATTTATTTTTTTTTTTTTTAATAGAAAATATACAATCTGTAAAATTATTTTTACAATAAGAATATAGGCTATGGTAAAATTGACGTGACTTTCTTGATAAAAGAAGTAACCCAGCGACTACACATTAAATATTTATTTATTTATTTAGTTATATATTTTTTTTTTTCCCCCGGGCGTTTTCGCATAGGCAATCGGCCGCGTAGGTGTGGTTCACGGCGAAAGGAATTTTTTTTTTTTTTTTTTTTGGGGGGAGAATTTTGTTTTTACCGTAAAACTAGGCGACCGAAAAATTAACGCCCCGTTGGAAACGCGATATTTTTATCGTTTCTCCGCGAATGACAAACACAACACGCCGCCGTCGACCGATTTTTTAGTTACTGCCGCCGGGTCGAGCTTAACGTTAATCTGGGTTTTTTTTTTTTTTTGTCTACAGTAAAAAAGGATGTGCGTATATTTTACCTCGGGCGACACTATCTCGTCCGGGATAGCTGCCAATAAAAAACCGGACGTCCGATGACGGTGTACCCGTCCGAAATTCGTTCGGGGCAAACACGCGAATAAACCGCATTACCGTAATCGCTTGTACTTGTGATTAGGAACACCGACCATAGCGTATAATTTTCGATTTATTTTTTTTTTTAGTATACGAAAAAATAGGCGGGTACCGTGTAATATGGAAAAAATAATGTTCGTTTTTTGGTTTTTGTGCCGAACATATTTAACGGATAAAATATAAGTTTTTTTTTTTTTTTTAATTAAAAACTACAAGAGTAACCACCATGGCCCATGTTGACTGCCGTAAGGACTCATCCTGTTCGTGGATTTTTAAAAATTGTTAACAACAAATCGAAATCGCTTCGCAATGTATAAAGTCTTAACGGGTAGTTAACAACGAATTTTAATATTTGGCATTAACATTTTTTCCTATTACAAGTGAAATGTGTATGAATAAAACACATTTTATTATTTTTTTTTCACATTCAACAAAATGTTTTGGCGCATATTTAAACATTTTGAGTGCATAATATTTTAGTGCTTATATGATTGCTTTTAATACCATATCATATGCGCAACCTATATTTGAGCTACAAGTCGACGACAACCCTTACAATACAGACGAGTGATGAGCAATATATACGTATATATATTAAAACGGAAAATATACATTTGATTTTTCGTAAATGCGACGCTGTTTGTCTGTATAATAAAAATGAATGCCGTATTATCATTCCGCGGTAATCTCGAAAACTATACATGACCAATTTTTATAAAACGTCCGTCAATCGATTCAGCAAGATCCGTAGTGTCCGTTGGACTACTTTTAATCTCCCGATATCACCGCCACTGACCCCTAAAAACGGATTTTCGCGAATAACGGTTTCGGAAATCGAATTATGTTTGTCGATCTATCGGTTGCCATGTTAACGAGAAACACAGTTATTAATTTAGTTGGTACGGGCTACTGGGTTTACTGTGATAGGGACGAGGACACACGGGAGAACTGGCAGGCACAATGTTAACATAATCAAATTCATTAGAGTGCATTAATTGTTGTTTTTTTTTTTTTTTTTTTGGCTTATAATAAACGTAGATAGCTAATTACAAACCTGGGCAAGACCGGACGATGGCGGCTATAGTTTACGGTGTAATATTCGATGTCGGTCGATAATGTCCGAAATCCCGGCAACGAACACGCGAACAAACAATATTTCGTAATCGCGCCGTACCTATATAAATAATTTACCGCCAGTTTATGGCGTTTTGCGTCTGTTGACAGGAGAACGGAAAAAAAAAAAAAAAAAAAAAACAGTAGCACATGAACACCGTTAAATTATAGAACACATTGCGGACTTCAAAAGTATAACGACGACGGTGTGGCGACCTCATCCGCCCACGGAAATAATGTCGGAGAGTAATATTACATAACGGCTAACCTACCGTACAGTAACGGTTTTGCGTATTTCATCTTATCTTGGGAAGACGAATAACGCGAAAACCTTGGAACAATTGTAAATTTCCGTTATGATTACAATCCGGTCGGGTGGTCGTAAACGTATTTATAGGATTGCGGTGTTTACCATAATTTACATAATTTATTGCAAGACGACACAAAGGTAACGTAAATAATACGCGGTTAGTACTCAGACGAAATAATTAAAATAACGAAACCGGCGTTTCCAAAACTTAAATACTTTACAATCGAAATCGACACTACACGGTGTCAATTCATTTATCGCGGCCAACAGCCCGATCTACGGACACTTTGGGAAAATTCAATTTCAGTTTGTTTTCCAGTCGTTATATTCATACGGAACCGTTTACGCGGTCTTGTTTAGAATGTCACCGATTACCGTTTATCTATAAACTGGCGTACAAAAAGAGAATATTTCCCCCCCCCCCAGACATCTGACAAGGGTAACGTTTTAATAATATCGTTAAATTTTCTATACCAAAAAAAAAAAAAAAAAAAAAAAAACTGGAAACAAGTTTACCCGAAATGTATTGTAAATGATCGCCGGCCCGTGTGCTAACAGGATCACCCTGTAAACGAATAACGGGTCGAAATGTAGCTTTCCGCTTGAAAGCTGCAAATACGTTTCTATAAACCTTGACAAGAAAACGTTCTCGTAATATTAAATCCCCGGCACCGACGGTTTTATCGTTATCGAAATTTACCGGGAATACAGAATTGCGTTTTGTTAGTAAATATGCTTAAAGGTATAATATTATGTTGAACACAGCTATGGGAAGAAAAAAAAAAATTACAATTTCGAATATCTGTACGCGGCATGGCCGTGGCGTATTTTAAAAACAGATCCCGGAAAGTCACTTTAGTTAATACTACTAGTAGTAGTATAGTCCGCTGCAATATCCCGGGGAAAAAAAAAAAATATTCTATACAAATCGTCCGTAGGGGAAAAAAATACAAATAAAATAACACAACAACGTTTTATAGGAAAAGTTTATAAGACAAATATAAAACTGACCGTAACGGAATAAAACGTTCAATTGTACTATTATTGATTTGTAGTAAATGAAAAGAAAAAAAAAAAAAACGATACAACAATAACGATATTTTTGATAAAATTTCAGACGACAAGTGAACCATAGACGTACTATGAAAATAGTATTTGTTAGGGGGGGGGGGAGCGAATAATATTTTATCTCGAATACTGTTGTTCCGAACAAACTTTCAAGGATAACTATATACGACAACACTTGATCGGTATAATCAATTTCTCAACGTTCTACACAAACATAATAATATTATCCGTTGATTTCTGCAGTGCCCCCCTCCCCCCCCCGACTAACTATACGCTTGAATATTTTATAGTCGAAACATTTCATACGCACGCACTTAAACGATTAGTTATGAGCGTGTGACGCGGTTTATAAACATTATCCAATACATAATTTATTGTGTATAATGCAAACTGTCTGTATAACTTATTTATCAAAAAAAAAAAAAACAATTTTAAAATATTGAATAACTTAACTCTAAAATGCATTGTATCGCGTTCGAGTTTGGATTTTAGTGAGAGTGCCAACAGTTAATTCACAAAAGTTTTATTATTTTTTTTTTTGAAACCGTTGCATATTATATCTCTTTATATATCTTGCTAATGAAGGTTTTTTTTTTTTTTCATTTCTTTCCTATCGTTCCAATAATTATCACAAACATATACGCAGAGAAAGTGAGAATATAATGATAGTGGTCGGTCGATAATGATCATCATCGCTATCTATAGATACCCCGTCGTAATGGTCGGTTTGCACAAACAATCGAGAAAGACGAGTCTGCCATTAACGCCCCCGGGGATTTTTTTTAATGTATTTTTTTTTTTTTTCTTTTCCTTTTAACAAGAAAGCAAGAGAAATTCGAAATGCTCTAAATGTGAAACCCGAGTCTCGTGAGCGCACGTATACGGACATTTAAATGGCTTTTTGGAGAAATATCTATTATTATATAATATATAGGTGTAAAACGAAAATACGTTTCCGATTACGACCCGTCTCCGGCCGACCGTGGGACGCGAAAAACATTATTTTAGACGTCGTGCCTACGAATTATTTTGGACGAGGAGAACGAATTTCGTTTGTATTCTATAGTTTTCGTTGTCGGAATAAAAAAAATATATATTCGTTGTTTAAACACGGATACGGTTACGGGATATTATAAAATGCCTTTGAAACGACATCCCTCTAATCGTGTACCCTTAAAATCACCACGGGTGGCGGTCGTTTCCAAATTCACCCGAAGGACATAATATATATATATATATATATATATTCAATTGTCCATATTGCCAAATTTCATACATCGACATTTTTTTTTACGCCTTTCATTACAAATATTAAATATAATCGTCTTTAAATTGGAAAAAAAAAACAATATGTAAATTTTTCATTATTTATTTATATTTTCATTGTAAAAATTATCGATCGGGATGAAATTAAATTAAAAAAAAAAAAAATAAAACAATACATGAATAAAACAAGTAAATTAAAAATAAAAAAAAATGGCCTATGAAAAGCGTTTATAGCCATAGACGGTATTAAGTTAATCCGGATCGGTATAACGAGCGCTATCGTACGGACGTTGCGGCAACTAATAGAATAAAAAAACTCCGCGTGATGTCGCGGTCAGTTATGAATTTTGCGCCGGACGTCACGAGAACGACACACGCATAGTTGCAAAAATTAGTAAGAAAATATTATTAAATATGAACGTATTGATTCAACAAACACTAGCTAATGTTTAAAAAACAAAACACAAATATAAGTAGGGCAATCAAATTATTTTAACCTCAATAGAGGACATTTCAAAACAATAATTTTACAAGTAACTGTATTAAACACTATATCGACATAATTCACGTGCATAGATTTTATAAAAAAAAAAATAATAAAAATATATCAATTATACACGTATATTAATCGAATTTAGTGTAAAGCTGAGTAAATTACGATAAATTTAACAATATCGTATTCGTTGTTCTTTTGCTAGTAAAGAATTTATTACTAAACGTAAAACGACGTTTAAACTAGAATTTATTAATTTCTTTTTCTTTTGAAAACATATATTACCCGGTAAAAAAAACAAAATAAAATTATAATAATTTACAATTTTAAACGTTAAATACGCAATTTGTCTGATAAATATTAAAATAATATTTATATTTTTACTCACTGAGTTTACTATACAAATTTTTTGGATAGAAAAACGTACATTTAATCGCGATCAAAACGCGAGCGTTATCTACCGACATAAATGGCGAACGAGTTATTACGGTTATAACTAAGAGCTAAAATTCAAATAGCACAAAAACGTATTTTCAACTTTTTCTGGAAACGAGGTTCAGGGATTATAAAATACATGATTAGCAGAGTTCGTAAATGTTTTTTATCACGTTGCACTTGTGGAACGCTCCGCCAAAAAATGCCACTGAACTTACAAATAACACGCAATCATTCGAAATAAAATTATAATTAAACATGATGAAATCAACGACCATGGTGTATATTCCTATAATATTATACCGTATTATTTACTCATATTCGTGATGTAAAATATTTTAAAACAAACTTTTTTTATGAGCATACATCGCACCATAGATAGGCCACTAAAGTACGAGGCAATTTGGAAAGTTGAGATAATATAACGTGTAATTTTATTTATATCTAGAGGCAACAATAGATCGTTGCAAACGAATAACGTTTCTCAGTGAAGTTTGGTTAAAGTATTTCAATAAATTATTATGTAAAACTATATTACTGTATAAAGTTAAAAAATACATTTCAAATAGACGTTTTTTTAACGAATTTTAACGTACATTTGAACTCGATAAAAATAAAATGCGTTTTTAATCACAAAAAAAACTCGCAAATTTCAAATATATATTAATAGCTCAAAAAACGCCCGCATATTTTGAAAATAATTCAAAAATGTCTAATATAAATATACGGTGAGATTTTGAAGTCTCTACGTTTTTGATTGAAATAAAACAATACAATAAAATCGATAACAACAGAAGACGTTTAAACTACCAGAGAAATCAAATAACGACATTTCCAATTCGCCGACTAGACAATAACTGCTACCAGAAGCCACCTCAATGTCGATAATCCAAGCAATATTTCCGATAGAATAATTGTTCATAGACAGAAACATAAAAGCACACATCATTATAATTCCAATACGCTACGCTCAAAATCTAAAACTAAACGTCAAAAACAATTAATAACGCGAGTTAAATAGATAAAGACACGTCATCGTGTGTATCTAAACATTCGAAATACCTATGTTTATTAGTTTTGAATATTCGTGCAATAAATTCGAACAAATATTTATTTTAATCTTTTTCGGATAAGTATCTATTTTATTATTCAACAATCTATTTATTGTACGCGATCATTTATGAAAAATGATTTGCATCCGTATTAAAAGCTCCAATTGAAACACGATTTTCAAAAGTACATTTACTTTTTATTTTCTGTTTATTTTAACTCACTAAAAAAGATTTCAAAAGATATTTAATTTGCAGTATATGTCTATTCGGATGTGAAATCTTTGAGTTCGCTCTAGTAATGCATTTTGCTCACTTACGTTTCGAAGAATAAGTGTATTATTTAAACAAGCCAAAACTTAACGTTTCAAATGTTTATTCCTGTGTGTAGTTTACATCAATGTTGAACTTATTCAGTCAAGTAAAACCACTGACTAGAAATTCATTCGCTCGAAAAACGGTCAAATGCAATTAAATAGTTTGAGTAAAAGTATAATGTGGAATGCGAGTTATTAAATATAATCGAAAAATATCGGCATAATTTAAAAAAAAAAAATGTGTCGATACCGCAGTAACCGTCCGTCCATTAATTTTGCCCGAACGTATTTTATTGATATCGTGGACGGCCGTTCAGCAATGTTCTGCCCATTGCGTTTTTTTTTTAATTTTTATTTTCATACAAAAATAACCCAAACAAACGACATTTATATACGAGGTCTGTTCAAAAAGTACCAGGACAAATGTCATTACGGCTAATCTGCACACGATAACGTTTCAAATTGTAAATAGATGTATTCCCCGCCATATAAGTGGATATTTTAAACAAATCCCAAAGTCGCTATTTTAGCTCAATTGAATATTTCACGTGGTTAAATCCACGGTCGATTTTTTTTGTTCGCCGTTTTCGACATGTCCGAAATTAACGAACAACGCGCGTGTATCAAGTTTTGCATGAAACTTGGTAAAAATGATGTAACGGAAACGTACGGAAATGATTAAAACCGTTTTTTGGGGATGATTTATTAAGTGTTTTCGTGATTTTCGAGTGTTTTAAATGTTTCAAGGACAGTTGGCGGTCAACTGACCGCGATCCACGTTCTGGAAGTCCGTCGACGTCGTCTAGGAACGACGGTGTGGCGACAATTTGCGAGAAAAAAAATGCGAAATGGCCGCCGATTAACCGTTCGTGAGTTAACAAAACGAATCTCGATTGAGTCTTGTCATGCAATTTTACAGGAAAATGTACAGATGAGATTGGACGCGTTGCCAAATTCGTTCCGCGATTGTTCACCACGACAATGCACCGGCACATTTACCGTTGTCGATTCGTGCGTGGACTTTTGGTTTATAAAAAAATTGCTGTGGTCCCGCGGATTCTCTCTCTCTCTCTATTCTCCCGATCAGGACTCATGTGATATTATTTCTATTCCTAAGACTAAAATCTGCGCTTAAAGGGCAACGATTTCAATGTGTAGAGGAAATCAAAGCGAACGCGGCAACAGAACACATAGCTTTAACTTTGGAACAGTTCCAAAGGACTTTTGAAAAATGACGCCGGGATCACTGCACATCGTCCGGATGAGAGTATTTCGAAGGAGGTATCTTTAAATAATCTGAACTTCATTTTTGTAATTATTAATTATAAAATACTGGTACTTTTTCAACAGACCTCCGTACATAGGTTTTGATTTTGTTGATTTTCAGTACGCACGACTATATTATTAGTTTACCTAGATCTGCTCAGAATTGTTTTTTGATTGCAATGATTTATCGTTTCTTTTCAATATATTAACCTTTCCGACTTTCTACCCACGACCGTCGCCTAACTACGGTGCGAATTACGTTCGCCCGAACATATAATATTATTATGTTACGGTATGTTCATTGAACACATTATTTATAATTATGCCGATAGTTTTCGATTATAATTAATAACTCGCTTTCCATATTATAGTTTTACTCAAACTATTTAATTGCATTTGGCCGTTTTTCGAGGAATGAATTTCTAGTCAGTGGTTTTACTTGACTGAAAAAGTTCAACATTGATGTAAACTACACACAGGAATAGACATTTGAAACGTTAAGTTTCGGCTTGTTTAAATAATACACTTATTCTTCGAAACGTAAGTGAGCAAAATGCATCACTGATATACTAGAGCGAACTCAATGATTTTACATCCGGATGGAAATATACTGCAAATTAAATATTTTTTAAAAACTTTTTTAGTGAGTCGAAATACAAACAGAAAATAAAAAGTAAATATACTTTTGAAAATCGTGTTTCAATTGGAGCTTTTAATACGGATGCAAATCATTTTTCATAAATAATCGCGTACAATAAATAGATTGTTAAATAATAAAATAGGTACTTATCATCCGAAAAAGGGCAAAATAAATATTTGTTCGAATTTATTGCACGAATATTCAAAACTAATAAACATAGGTATTTCGAATGTTTAGATACACACGATGACGTCTTTATCTATTTAACTCGCGTTATTAAATGTTTTTGACGTTTAGTTTTAGATTTTGAGCGTAGCGTATTGGAATTACAATGATATGTGCTTTTTAGTTTCTGTCTATGAACAATTATTCTATCGGAAATACTGCTTGGATTATCGACATTGAGGTGGCTTCTGGTAGCAGTTATTGTCTAGTCGGCGAATTGGAAAAGTCGTTATTTGATTTCTCGCGTAGTTTAAACGGTTTCTGTTATTATCGATTTTATTGTATTGTTTTAACTCAATCAAAAACGTAGAGACTTCAAAATCTCACCGTATATTTATATTAGACATTTTTGAATTATTTTCAAAATATGCGGGCGTTTTTTGAGCTATTAATATATATTTGAAATTTGCGAGTTTTTTTTTTTGTGATTAAAAACGTATTTTATTTTTATCGAGTTCAAATGTACGTTAAAATTCGTTAAAAAAACGTCTATTTGAAATGTATTTTTTAACTTTATACAGTAATATAGTTTTACATAATAATTTATTGAAATACTTTAACCAAACTTCACTGAGAAACGTTATTCGTTTGCAACGATCTATTGTTGCCTCTAGATATAAATAAAATTACACGTTATATTATCTCAACTTTCCAAATTGCCTCCTACTTTAGTGGCCTATCTATGGTGCGATGTATGCTCATATTTATTTATGTTAGACATTTTCCGACATAGTTGAATTATATTCAAAATATACCTTGTGAGATATTATTAATATCTGAAATTTGAAATTTGCGGGTTTTTTTTTTTTCTAGTCGCTTGTATTGGAAAAAGTCGTTATTAGATTTCTCTCGTAATCTAAACGTATTCTGTTATTTTATAATCGATTATATTTTTATTGTTTTAATTCAATGGAAAACGCCGAGACACATATAACGGGGTACGGTTGCCGCGGCGGTGGCCCGTGACGGATTCGAGTTTTGACGGATTCGGGTAAAATGGCGTATATAATATTTATAATGCGGACGCGGGCGCACGCCCGATTTATATTCCGTGCGCGCGGGTGTAATATACACGCGGATATATACACCGGGAAACCGGCGGGACGGACGGACGGCGTAGGACCGGGCGAGCAGTCACTGTCGTACCGCCGTCTAGACTGACTAATTTCACCGTATCAATATTAAACGAAATTTCCCGTCCGCCGACCGACGGACGGCGGTCTGTCGGCGGCGGACCCGGCAGAGAGGCCTCCCGCGTTTTCCACCCGGCCCGGCCCCGCGATTCGCGAGATAATAATATTCGGTGTATTTCGTACGCGACGATTCCGGCCGGCGATACCGAATCGCCGCCAATTACCGTCACGTTATCGTCGGGTATTTTATCGGTTTTTTATTTTATCGTTTTTTTTATCACGGGCACGAGCTCCGCGTAGCTGATAACGATACCGAAGCCACGTAAATTTTCCGTTTCCCATCGTCCGCCCCCGCCCGGTTTCTCCGGGTCGCCGTACGGAATTTACCGTTCTGTCCGGAATTCGCCTCGTGTCGTACATTTTTTTTTTTTTTTTTTTTTACAAGCACGCCCCTGCCCTAACACGTAACATTACACCGCTCTACCGTATATCCTCTCGTATTTCTCTCGTATTATAATATAGGGCCGACAATTTGCATATTTCAAATTACCTATACTAACGATCCTGTAAACATAATTGGATTATGTTTTGTAATTATCGCGTTTTTATGCCTTACTATAAATCATTTTTTCTTTTTTTCTCTCTCTTAGAGCACGTTTCACTCGTTTCCAGGACATAACCGAGTGTATATTCAACAGAGGTTATCAGGGAATACAACCGTATGCACTACTATTAGAATCGCTAATATTTTTACGAAAGTGGACAGTTCATCGCCCGGATTCGAGTGTACGGAATTGACGAGAATTACCGCCGACTCTGGTTACTTGTTATTTGTTTTCGGCAATGTTCACGGGAACTTACGATAAAGTATTATATAACACGGGTTACATAATAAACGAGAGCGAATACAAATGTAGAAACTAAAATGAAAATTCCATCTCCCGTATTCCGTGTATTTGTGTCGTATAATACTATTAGGTGCTGTTCGGCGAACATGCATGACGCTACATATTTCGTGATCACAAGTGCCGAAAATATATTGAAATATGCGAAAACTATTTAATATGACGGCAAACGCCGGACCGAGGTAAGAAAAATCAGTTTTGAACATTCCATACGTATCAAATATGCAAGCCACCCCTATGTATCCATTTACTACCAGTTAATCTGAATCTATATATAAGTTTTTTTTTTTTTTATCAGATAATCGTCTTTACATACATTCATTTTGGACAAAAACGATTTTTCCTGTTTTATACCTCTTCAAACGGCAAACCACTATAGTTTTAAGTTCTGAATCGGTATGTGTTTGTCCGAAAACGGGTGCAATTGGCAATTTAAAAAACTTTACCCAAGTCATAAATCGAATTTTTAATCTAGAATTGAGCGGGGAAACTCTATTGGTTTTCTAACGATGTGTATTTTTTTGAAAAAAAAAAATACTTTTTACAGTACCCACTCCGAAAGTTTGATATAATCTTTATCGATTGTGTAAGATATTGGATATAGACAGGTCACTTTTACAAATTTCCTATGTAGTTTTCGACATAATAGTGAAATCTAAAATGATCTTTTTTAGTATAACGTAGTTTTTTGTAGATACTTTGTATATATTTATTTTATTTTAGATTCTAAATTTAGCGAAAAAACTATTCCTTTTACTAAGATGTGTGTGTGTGTGTTGTTTTTTATTTTTTCATTAGGAAAAATGCTCCGATTTTTTTACAAGTAATATATATAGAGATGCGGATTTTCCGTTTGATGGTACTTTATTTGAAATAATTTTCTAGCTTTCCGACAGTTATTCTTCAATGTTTAAAAAACTCACAACAAATGCCGATACGTTGGTTTCATTTTTATTAATATCTAAGATACCTGGGGCTACGTCGACAAAAACCACGACTTATGATATTGTACAGTTGACCTTAACAATTTGCTGAATTCCGCTGACAATCGATTGTCGATTGTAATGTATAACGATCAGTTATACATTTTGAATCACGCAATATATCCTATCCAACTTTTTCAATTACTATCCACCTACAACAGTTAAATACCCATTTCCGGCTTTCTTTAAATATTAATTATCAATATAACAATTGATAACAGGTGATATGACTCGCTCAATATTCTTATTACGGATATATTTAGTAAACTAAATAATTTTATTCTGTTATATATTTAAATATATAAGTTTCAAATATTTAGTTCGTCAGACAAACACTGTGGTATAAAACTATAAACTGACTACCACTCGAAACTGTTTTTCGAATGCAAAACGATTATTGTTTTCCATTTAGAGCAATAATAGTTCGCAACATTGGTTTGCACTATAATACTATATTATAGACAATTCCTATTCATGTATGCGTTGAGAAGTATTTTGCAAAACAGCCCCGACAAAACTCGGTTTTACGATTAAACTAAAGGCCTTCGTTTCACAATTAATTGCCTACGTTTCGCTATATACCGTAAAAATAATCTCATGATTATTTTCGTGATACTTAACTGAATGAAAATTTATAAAAATATGTTCGCGACTTTTTTTTATTTTAGATTAAAGCAATTTTTTTTTTTTTTGATTTTTAACTCATAATACACAACCTGCTTAGTTATTATGTAATTTATTGATTGTGACGAGATATAATACAAGAAAAAAGTACGCGTGAATACAAATATAACAATGTTATATAAACGCGTTTAACGATAAAAAAAATCATTAATTTAGATTTGCATTCGTTATTCACTGAGTGTAACTTTCGAGTTGACATAAAAATTGTAGTCGAGTTATAATATACATACGAAAATATAAAAACAAACATATTACATAAGGGTATTTTTACAAATCATTGGCTCGTATGACAAAAAAAAAAAAAAAAGAGGGTTTTTTTAATATAAGTTCTATATACGAAATGTTAAAATAATAAATATTATCTTACCCAAAAAGCTCGACAAATTTTAAAATTCGCTCGTTCAGGTTAAACAAAAAAAAAAAATGTTTATTTTTGAATTATGACAATGGCTATATAATACGTATAATGACACGACGTGTACCGTTTATACACTCTATATAACTATTAATAATAAATGTTTGTTCTTGTTCGTGAGCAGACGCAAATGTACCAAAAATAATGGTCACAAATCAAAAGCATAAAGTCCGTGAGGAAAGCAAAGAGAGGCCGTCTATCTATTATTTCCGAACGGATGAGAAATGCAATAATTTCCACCGGGGTCACTGGTGCGAGTCCAACGAGAGTATGTAACATCAGTCAAAAAAAGAAAAAAAAGTCGAGAAAAAAAGTTCAAACGTATCATAATAAACTTTAAACTTCAAACTCGCGTAGGTATAACATTTAATTGAAATAAAAAAAAATAATAATAAAAAAATGTAGATGATCAAAATATAAACGCACGACATTATTATATATTCCGAATGTTGTTAGAATATATAAAACTTGGAATAAATACATAGAACTTGGAGTGTAAACTTTTTTAGAATCAACACATCGTGATTACATATTATTGTAGTAAAAAAAAAAAAAAAAAAAAACACAATCAAACATAAATTATGTTTATCGTCATCCGAATATTTTATGATAAATGTAATTTATTTTTGTATTTCTAAATATTCTATTAGCACTACATACAAAATAAATACTGTTGGCTCTTTTCGTAGAGACAAGTGAAAATGAAAAAAAAAAGTACTAAAAAGTAAAGTATAGGTATATGAAATCCTACACACTCGCGCATATAAATACATTTTGATTGTATGTTAAAAGCGACGGTAAATCTTTGTCATCGAAAAATAATTCTTAACAGATCTAGATAAACTGGTAAGGTTATAGTATTAGTTCTATTTTTCCCCATGTAAGTTAAGGTAACCCGGAAATCAACAAATATCAATTACCGATGTATCGTTTTGTTCTCAGTTTTCTCGATTTTATAAACAATTTTAAAAAAACTTGTCATGAATCTAGAATAAGTTTACAAATAATTGACTACCGGTCAGAAAATCCGCATCGTTCTAAGTGCAATGTGAATAATTTGGGAGATTTACAAAAATATCAAGTAGTAAACTGTTGAATGTTTCAAAAACATTTCAAGTAAAGTACTACTGCCGTCGAAAATGACGCATCTTTTAAGGTATTGTATAAAAGAATCAAAGTATTTCGCTCATCAAAAGATGTATTCAAAAAAACATTTTGTTTTTTGAGAATTATTGAGATTTTAGTAAACAATTTAAAATTTACTACTATCTATCAAAACTTAAGGCATGGCAAAAACGGAGCATTTTTACTAATAGAAAAAGTATTTTTCGAGAAAATAAAATACATCTTAGTAAAACAAATATAGCATCTTCGCCACATATGGAATCTAAAAACGAAATCGATACACTCAAAAAAAAATATAGTTCAGGGAATTTACGTAACCGCGTTTCAAGTATTCGAAATTGAAACAATAACACTAATAGCTTAGAGTAGACGAGTACCTGAACGAACGAAAAACTTTAGCAATAGTGAAATAAAAGTTTATACAAGCGTTAGAAACATCAACAAGATAACAATACAAAACTGCTGTGAGCACTATTAATCGATAACACATGTTTGTGGAAGAAAATTATAATAAATATATAAATTATACAGTTTTTTTTTATTGGAATCAGAACTTTTTCATTCTATAGATCAAAATATTGTTTCAGACTCTAAGCTAAGCAAAAAACGTATTGGTTTTACTATGATGTGTGTGGTGTTGTTGTTTTTTTTTTGGTGTGTCCGTAAACAACTTTTTTGATTTTCGTTGTAGTTTTCTTAATAAATGGGAAAATATACTGCAATGGTTTCTATATTTTCGAAGTTTTTCTTTTTGTTTTAACTCGGCTAATATCAAGCCTTTCTAAGCGATATTCAAAACATTCTGAATATTTTTTAATTATTAATAAGCATTTTTTATTTGTTCCGAATAATGTAAATACAATTATATTGGCCCAAATGAAATACACCAAAATTTGACACAATGTTCATTATTAACAATATACTTAATGATGACAAAGAAAACATATGAGGATAATGTAATAAATCTGTTTTATGTGTACATTTTGCTGAAAATCTTTGAAATTCAAAACATGATTAACTGATGGACTTCGCTCAGAATCGTTTTTCGTTAGCAATCGTTTATCGTTGGGTACACATATAAAATTAATTTCCCTCTAAATCCTTCATCCCATTTTTCCACCTACAACAGTGTTTTTTTTTTTCTGGTTTAAAGATTTATTAAAATTATTTATAAGTTTAAAAAAAAATGTATTTAAACGCTAAGATCCATTTGAATTATTTTCCGGATAATATGCAGTTTAATACCTTACACTTCAATGTCAATAATACCGAAATAATATTGAATAAATAAATAAATTTCACTTGTATAATATATTATACCAGTACTCCTGCAAGTTCGGAAAGGTAAATAGAATAAAATATCATAAATATACTTAATGCGAAATTAAACTCTTAAATCGATGTGGGATTTAATATTTATACTTTTTGTAATTAATATTTTTATTTGGAAATCAACTGTGTAATTTATGTAAATTTTCTCTAATATTATGCACCTTTTTTTTTCTTTTTTTTTTTATCCAAATCGATTAAATTAGTTTCTCGAAATATTATAATATTATTCAAAGAGATTTGTTTAATTTAATCTATATGTATATATATATATATATATTTATTCGTAACAAAATTTAATTAATTTATATTTATTCGATTATAATTATTTGGAAAGTTTCTTTGATAACTTATCACTTGGGACAACGAACACATGACATATTTAATATTTATATTACGTTGAATATAGTCATACTATTTTCATAAATACATTATTTAAACTTTTAATCTCATACTATAAAACTCAATATCGAATTAACGTTTTTTCAAACAATGCCTATAGCCAATATACGTAATCTTTAAGAATTAATTCAATTTATTCGATTTGAAAAATAATTTCATAAACTTTGGGTGTTAATTAAATTATGCTTATATTTAGACCGATCACTGACGTTTTCTGGTGTAAATAATATTAATTATTATATTTAAATGAACGTCACACGCCCGGCGTTTAAGTGGTTAAATATAGGACAATATTAACGAGATTTTGGAAAAAAATGGAAATTATCAACTAAAAAGTATTCGAATTCGTTTTCGCATAAATATACAATTAATTATCTCATGGTAAAATCACAAGTGTTCGTCTGGAATTAAACTAAAATGTTTACGGAAAAATCGTTTGCAGTGATAAAAACCCCTAATCCCGCAATAATGTATGAAACGCCGGACTTTCATCACAATATACAAGAGAAAATTATCCGTATTCTTTCCCTCACCTTCGGTATCTTATTCTGACGATTTTAAATAATTTTTTAAAATATCCCATAAGACACCAACGTTTATAATAATCGCGACTGACTCGCTGTTTATGTTATTGAAAAGAAAATTATTTGATATAACATGGGAAATATTTCGTTTAAAACTGTATCGAGACTGCTTCCACGAGTAAAGTAAGCTATAGGTAAGTTGCATGGCGTATATATATATATATATATATATATATATATTGTTCGATAAAGAAATGTCAATACCGAATGTAACAGGCTAAAACGATCAAATGGTGTAATACATTAGGTACATATAGTCTAGGTCTGGTAAACTCTTTTACCATTTGGTGAATTAACGTAAACCTTGCGACGAAAACAATTTAATTTTATAAAACAAATCGTAAGTGAAGTTGAATATTTAAGAATGAAAATGTTTACGTGCAACGCGACGTATTTTTTAAATTTTTTTAATTTACTCAATTTCCGGGTAATACGAGTAAAAGACGTAAAATTACTCTTGTAATTATTAAATATCGCCACGCGGTGCCTACTACAATATTGTGAATTGAGCCGAAAAACATCATAAAGCATATAATAAAATATATGAAATATCATCGTACGAACCCAAAACAAATTGTTATTCGTTATTATTACGTATTTGCCCGCGAAAACGAATTACGAAAATAAATAAACGCGTTTAAGCTATACTATCGGCGTGACACTACGGTTTTAAGATGATGAAAAATAAAATTTTATTGATTTATGTTTCTATTTGGTGGTGTCACGTTGACGATAATATAATTGATTGGACGACACACTAGCTGTTGTTTTGTTTTGTAATCTATATTGAAAGGACGTACAGATTTGTAACGTTTCACGGTTTACACCCGCCTGCCAATTCGCCCTGCAATACACGATTGCCAATACGATTTTGACGTATTTCGCCGGTCGACGTTTACGTTGTTTTCACTTCGGAAATGGAAACAATATTCACTGTTCGATAACAAAAAAAACCCCATTGTAGTTTGTGCGTTTTAAATGTAACCGTTATTATATACCCGAGCGTAATATCAATACCGTGGATCATAATGGATCACAGATAAACGGACGGGCCGTTTTAGCTTATCGCTTGGTCAGATTTAAGTGCTTTTACATGGTACTACTTTGTTCGTCCGTTGTTATTGGTTATTGAAAATAACGATAAACGGTAAAACATTTAAAAAATCGTCGTTATACGTTCGAGACTCATCCGGCAGGTACTCGGAAAAGTCGCTTTTTAGAAAATATGATCGTCATTATCGAAGGCCAATAATAATAAAATAACATAACCTCAAAAAGTACCTAAACTGTTGTAATGTTAGGAAAGAGGAACGTCAACGGTGTTTCTCTCATCCCTGTAAAATACCGCGACCATTGAATTAACTCACAATGATATTTTCAACAAATGGTTCTTCAAATAAAAAAAAGTCGAAAAAGTAGACGAAATTAATATTTATAGAGAATAAGAACAAAAAAAAAAAAAGGAATATGCGAATATTTTACGTATATATTTGGATTACCATTTCTAGATCCGCAATCAGTCGGCGATTGTCTTTCTTTCAAACTAGCTGAAATACTGCTAAGCAATGGAAAACAAAAAAAAATTCACGGATTTCTTGGTTGAAAAATAATTCTTTATTTCCACATGCAAATTAGGCAGAAAATATCAGTAGTGTTCATCGCTCAACTGATTCGTGTGAATCAAATTCAAAAATATAGCAAAGGTGCAATATCCAGTTTTTAATATATACAAGCACTAACTAACAAATTTAAGCCTACTGAATAACATTATTTAATTTTTAAATTATTTTGCTTTATATAATTATTACTTTATATACTTATATTATTATTATTATTTTAATTCGTCTTTATTATTCATATTTTTATTTGACTTAATATTTTACTTGTAATAATATATAACTACTAAATTATTTTGGTGTATGATTAAATTATTATTTTGAACAATTTCGATAACCAATGTATGTATTTATGAAATAAATGTTGCGGGAGCCAATTCAATAACCCCGGAACTGACAAGGCTGTGTCGCCATAAATAAGCCCATCCGTTTATCTATTGTTATTGCTTTATAAATGTATCGGAAGTTCAAATGTACAAATTAATAATAATAATAATTTAATACTGGTACAATATAATGTTGAAATAAGACACGAATCGTTAGACATCGGATCCAATCATCGCAATATTTTTGATCGCACACGACACACATTCGGAATTATATCCGTTTGACGTAATTTGTACGACGATCGATTGCCGTGTCTATTCAAATACGGCAAACCGAAGCCGAGAATAGTATACTCTGTCGAAGCCAAGTCTAAATTGATATGTAATTTTGTTACGTTCGAAAAGACCACACCCATAATAACGTACGTACTCGTATACTACGTAGATAAGCGTGTAATGCGTCTGTCAGACGAAAAAAATACATATATTCCGAGTGTGTGTTTTTTTGCAGTTAGTCTGGCCAATTTTCGTCTTCTCCCACTCATTCCCCCCGGCAACCGCTTAAACAACGGGGTCTTTACTCCTATTCCCAGTCGGAAAAAACCACCCGTCGCGAAGCGTCGTCATACGGAGACACTTTCATTTGCAGCTAACTAAGGTTATACAGACATTGCGTATACAATTTATTTTTTTTTTTATATATATATATATATATATATATATATATAATATATTATCTAATAGAACGATGCGAATGAAAGGACTGAAAATAATAAACCCCCGCAGAAAGTCATTTTGTTATTTTATAGGAGTTTTTAATTTTAACGTTTCTAAAGCACGTTGTTAAAATACTTGAGCACACGATTTTCTTTTTGATTTCGTAAAATCCATATTTTGTTTTTATAAACCTTTACGCTGGTTATTTTAATCAAATGTAACATAATATACTTCTTTTTGAGCTAATAGTATTTAAAATAAAGTGCTAAAACGCTATAGTTCAAACAGCGCACTCGGTCTCGATAGTATCAATGAATAAATCTGTAAGTCGAATTGTGTTGGTATGGTTTACAAAAACTTTAAAATTCACAAATTTGTAAAATGCGTTCACAAAATATTAGGAATGTTAAAATTATTTTTAAAAATGACTCGACAGTAGGTATTTACAAACTGTACGGTGCACACGAATAATAATTCTTCTCGTTATAGAAATCGTACCGATATCTATCAGAACTGAGAATTAAGGAACTTGTAAGCTACTGGTACATCCAGAGAGCTCAACGATTCTGTCTCAATCCTTGAATCCCTGAGTTCACCATGGTGCCGAGGTAAAGACTAGAACGGGATTAGTTTTGTGGTGTTTCACAACACACAATATGGTATACTGCAAATTGGTACTGGTAAAATGATGGCACGATAATTGATAGTGAACGATATTTATTAACGGTACAATCTTCAAATTGTCTATAATTATTGTAAATAGGTTAAAGCGTTAAAAGACGTTACCCGTCTCTTTGTGAATCTAATTTTGTTATTACTTTATTTTTATTTTTTAATATTGGATACAACTGATATCCGGCCCCGAAGCCTTGTAGAAATTAATTGGTTGAGTATAATAACATGTCGAATTCATTAACATTATAGTAGGAAATGTATTTCCGTAATACCGGATATCCGGTCGAAGCCTTGTGTAAATTAATTAATTCGGTTTATTAGTATTTTATATTCGTTATATTGAAAAATATAATTAAACGGTTGTTTGTCATATACGAGATATCCAATCGAAGCCCTCTATAAATTAGTTGGATTTATAATATTTTTAATTCATTGGAAAATATAATTGAAAGATTTTTCGCGATATATATATTATCTTTGTGTGTTAAAGGGCGGATACAACAAGAATAACACCTTGGAATGCAATTATTATGACATTTTAACAAGACTACAAAATATACAAAGTAAACTAACATATGGATAATATTAGTACGACATATGATACAACAGGTACCGTAATTACATAGATGTTGTACATTTTTTTGTTGGGCAAAGCGAAGAAGACACCGGTAACGTAGACAAGAAAATATTTCAGCGGGAGGAGTTACATTTGAATCATTCGCCCCTAATAAAATATCGTTTTTATCGGTTTAATTAAATAAAAGTCATTTTAAAAATAAATTTAAAACATTGACTGCGCCATTGGACGACACCGAAGTAATAACACTCAGCTGCTAATATAATACGTCTCCACCCCGGTATTGCTCCGGTTTGGATTCGCGTCCCGACGGATCGGACTCAGCCCATCATTAGAATCGCAATGGTTACGTTGTGGTAGAATTAAATGTATGAAAAAAATAAAATTATGATAATTATAAATGCGTCGTTCTGTTGGAAAACTAAGTAATTCTTAATTCCTCGGGTCTTATCGTCACTTTAAAAACGTAAATAATATCGTTTATCAATTTCCCATCGTACATTGCCGGTAGATAAATGATGTAGTCAATAAAAAATATCCAATAAGATTTAATGTATTCGCCGGGAGTCATTTTCATTTATATTTTTTGGGGGATAACAATTCATTTAAATAATGAATTACCACGATTAATAAGATATTTTCTTAAAAAAAAAAAAAAGCCAGAGGTAGGAGGATAATATGAAGGAATTTTTAGTAGATTTACTGCAGTTTTCCGACTGAGTTTTTAAAACTTGTTAAAAATTCAAACAACCACTTTACAACAAATACCTACTTATCGTTATACTTAAAATTGTATTGTCATAAACTTATGAAAAAAAAAATAATTTAAAATTATTATAAATTATTTGTTTTTATATTTTGTTTTACGTATTATAACAATTCAAATAAAATCTGATATTTAAATAATAAAAGGTCGTCTTGCGTAGGTGATGGAAAGATATGATTTATTATAGTCCATGTCATGACAAAAAGTTTACGCCAAAATAAAATATACGCGTCTCACCAGACCTTTATACATTTTTAAATAAAATAATGACTTTTATAGGTTCCAAACTGAAGGACTGAACTTTTGATTTTAAATAATTCCGAGTTGTCTGGAAACCGTACTATATCGGATTTACAATAAATACGCATTGAAACATTCCTTGTACTAAATATTATTAAACGTCTGTGGCACAAAATTGTAAAGAAAAAAAAATTACTATTATTCATTATAATACATTTGTTGAGGTCCGTGATATTTTTAACGATGTGTATCAATTTTTCGCCTTGCGAAAATTAACCTCAACAATTAATTTTTCATTATTTTAACGGGTTGGCCCAACATTGCAGGACGATAAAGACATTAAGATATAGAATCGGAAACACCCAAATGTTCTCTATAACGTTATAAAAGATAGGTTATTCTGTTTCTCGTATATTTTATTTCAATAAATACTTTATTGTACAAGAATATTTTAAGCAAATTTTAAATTTAACTGAACAATAGAAGTATTCGTAACATTGTAGGTTGTTTCGTTTTATACGCTTAAAAATGAATTATCACTTCCTTGAATTGCAAGAAAAACGTATCTACGAAACGAAAATAAAAAAAAGTCGTAAAGGCATATAGAATAACTGCGATTTATAAGGAAATTTAATTTGTATTTATGTAACGATAGATCATTGCGAACGAAAAACGACTCTGGGCGAATTTCAGTTGAACGTATTTTGATAAATTTAAATTGGAAATTGTATTGTATTTTTAAACTACAAAATAAATTACAATTATTCAAATACATATATATATAACGAAATTTTACATAAATTTCAACTAAAAACGCTGATAAAAATAAAATATAAAATATATATTGATAACTCATTGTTCAAATAGCTGAAATACAACAACAGAAACCGCAATTCATTAAATATTCTCATTTTTCCTCATTATTTAGATAACTCTAAGGAAAATCAAAAACTGATCTCTACAACTTGATAACATTTTTAATCAAAATCTGATTTGATGATCAGAGAATGATTTCTGGTAGACAAAAAAAATTCACACATAATAATAAAACCGATACATTCGTCGAAACGCTCGGAACCTAATATACGTTTTTCACGAAAAAAAAGAATGGCTCTTCGGGAGGAAACATTAAATCGATCACACGATAAACCGTATTTTACCGTATTAACCGTATTTTACCGTATTAACCGTATTTTAAAATAACTCGATTCTCTAATCTACAAGGCATGCGTACCTATTATTATGTAGGTATGTACAATAATAGCCTTGGAAGAGTCTGGTATAGTTCTTTGATCAGCTCCGATCAAGTCTAAGGGTATGGTTTCGGGAGAAGAGTGCGGGTGGAAAAACCTTTTTATGAATGGATTTGTGTATACTGTATATAATACACATAATATGGTGATGGTCGAACGTACTTAGCGGACAATCTACCACTCATAGAAAACGAACAACCCGTAATTTTTCGCGGTAAATCAGGACAATTGCAGCAATGATGAAATACTCCCTACATATATTTATTTTTATGCGATACCGAAAAAAGAAAAAGAAAAAAAAATGATGTCATATTATAAGGGAACGGATACTGTTCTGCAGAAAGTGTCAGTTTACGTAGTCGGTCTCGACCAATCACACGAAATACGCATCAAGGCCCAACGTTTTCGTGATTTAGCCCATTGTCCGGTAATAATATAGTGCACCATTATCGAGCAAAGTTCTTATCGGTTATATTTTTTTTAACGACCCGGTAGAACAATAATTATTATTATTATTGTTTTTATGTTTGATAGATAATATAATATTTGTTCAATTGTAATTGCGATGATTTTCGAATTAATTTGCAGCGAAATGATTATCCTACAGAAACGGCAATGCAAATTACAGCCTACCTAGCAATAGTTTTAATTCGGCGTGAAATTGGGGGTTACGTTTAGTCGAAGTATTGAATATCTATGCTCGTAATTCTGCAGATGATTTTTTCTGGTAAATTAATTTACAATTATGCGTTTATAATAGTTATTATGCAGATGAAGACTCGGAATATCTATGTAAATGGAATTTTTTTGTGCAATAAATAAATAATTATATTCCGATATAATATTATAGTCTGAAAACGGAAGGTATTCGTAGCACAAAATCTATATTGAATACAAGGTATAGGTATAATATCTATTGTATCATAATTTTTAAGCAAACAATTTATTTTCTATTTTTATAGAAAAATGAATTATACACGCTCAATTAGCTCAAATATATATGATTTTGCTTAAAAATAATGTCAATCTAGCACCGCAGTAGATACAATCGATACTGTAATAAAAATTAAAAACCACAAACAAATTATTTCTATTACGTTGAAAAAGTAAGGGAGAAAAATCAATTTGTATGGGATTAAACGAAAAAGAAATGATTAAATTTCTTAAAATATACATGTTTAAATTAGAAACAAATATATTTAGAGAAACCAATTTAAACCCTTCTGCATTGATCATTGTATTTATAATTAAATATATAAATATGTTTTTAATTAAATCCGTTTAAAAGTAAAAATTAAATTTTAGGATCGATACACATCTAAAGAGTATAACTTTATTAAAAACTGTATAAAATATTACTCTACGCAGTGTAAATCTATTTTATTGTGAAAAAATCAAACACTCGAATGAAGTAGTGAAACATGCTCTTACAATTATACCGCAACGTAATACGAACGTACTAAATTTTCCGTTTCAATAATATGGATTATCTTCTTTTTATTTTTTTTTATGTATGCTTTTGAGTATCATTTCTATTGACGGACATAACCACATTCACATAGTGTTTGTGGGTCGTATCTTTTATATCGTTGATCTATGTTTAGGTGTCTAAACTTTAGACACACCAGTAGAAATTTGTGATTATTTGTTTAAAAGTTGTTTCAAGTTAAAAAGCATTCTACCAGCTCTTTTGAAGGTATTTTACGTTTCAACGGAACTAACTGGGTAAAATATAATTCCAAACGTCCTAAGAACGTTTCGGTAGTGGCCTAGAGACTTATCGCATTACTGAAATAAAAAATTTAAAAAAATGTTAATCCGAGGATAATCTTACCGGAATAATACTGCCCCAGTTATTATTATATTATAAAAATAAGGGATCCACTCTGAATTTAAACAAAATGTATACACAGATATCTCAATGTGGTCTCATCGTAAAAAGAAAACTATTTGTTTTTTAAATTAAAACCATACACGGTTTTGTTTTATGTTTACAACATAAAACAAAATATAGGTACTTTATTACAGTCGCTACAAATAATTTTTTTTTTTTTATGATATTTAAACTTGATGAACAAGTATTAACAAGAATTTGTATATATAGATAATATAAATACCATACTTTTTTTATCTGATTACGCTAATTTATGTACCGGCCTATTGTTCTAGGGCCGAGTGAGCCCTTTGTTATTATAATACTATATATTCTTTGGTTTTTCCTTTATATTTTTTTAACCTGACTGTTGCTTGCGCAAAGCAAGTGCCTATAGTAAACACCATATAATATTATCTGATATCCATCACCGACCTATTATACAAAACTGAAACAAATCGGTCAACGATCCACTCGACCACCACCCCGTAATATAGTCATTCGTTCAAAATATTCAATCGGCTGTATAACTCTAAACCCCGCCCACCAATATGAACACTATACGATTATCGTTATCTAATTCAGGTCTAATAACTATTGTTGTTTTTTTCTTTTATGAATTCAAAATCTAAACAAATATTAATTAATATTAATTATTTTTGAATAAAGGTAATTTTTGGTCTAAATCGCATCGTTGCTGCTTACGTGGAATAAAGTAATAACTTTTTCGAATATTTTATCGTAGAAAATGGAATATTGACAATGATATTAATTATAATTAAAATTGATGGTTGATAAAACGCTCGAGTAATACCAATTAAAAAGTTAAAATAGAAATACCTATTGAATCGTATTTTAAAAGCCATAAACCGAACAATGGACAACAAGAGGCATCGGACGAAATGATCACTTCACTTTGCCGGGTTTCGAAATACGTTCCCAATGTATTACGTTTTAATTATATTATCAACGGTAAAATCAAATTTCTATAAGATTAAAAATTGACCATTAAAAAGAAAACCGGAATATTATTTTTACCGACTATATGTAAGTAGGAAGGTACTCAAATATTTAACTGTAAATTATTTGAAGGCAACGACAAGAAACCCTCAAGGACACTAATCGGACACTGCGCTGCTGAACCTTATTATCTATACACTGTGAAGTACTACTGGAGTACTTAAGTTTTTTTAAAAGAAAATCTTTTATGTATAAAATAAAATTCTATGAACGCCGGTAGATATAGGCGTTAAAATAAACAGAAATAAAACCATTTTATTGTCCATTAATCGATTGCCCCCCCCTATAAGTCTTACTTTAATGTAATGTATTAATGTTACGTGTTTACTACATTTTTATAGCTCTTATTTAATACCTACATAGACAGATAGAAAAGTGACATTATTTATAGATTTATGATGACCTCTATATTTTATACTACAACCGAGATACAATTTGGACTTTCTAAAATATTGCTGGTTTTAAATTCGGAACATTGTTCATAATAATAATTTAGAACTAACAAATATTTAAAAAACAAAATGATAGGGTATACTATGGAAAATACTCGTAGTTAATAATACGTTTATATTTTTCAAATTGAATGCATACCTGGTAATTATATGAGTTTTTAAAATATTTTTTCCTAATTAATTAAATTTAAAAAAAAAATAAAAATTAAAAAAAAAAGAGTAAAATATTATGCACGTAAAATGTATACGCGTAGTAATTAAACAGGTGGACAAAAAATGATTATGCAATAGTAAATAATTATTATAAAATAATAGTTAGGTAATACATATTATTTGTACAATATTCTCGCGCTCGTCGCAATACCAATTAAATTCCTTTTATATTCGTCAAACACATTTCGTTATGCAATGATACAATTGTTTTATTGTATTATTATATTTCGGGGATTTTAATTTACTGCGCAGCGTTTATAAAATATTATTTGATATTAGCTCTCAGCACACTTTTCCGTTTCACTTCTGCAATGTAATAAGTTACTATAGAGTAAGTCGAGCATAATACTTATTCATATACATATATATATATATATATATATATATATACACACGCATTTTACACGCGAAATAAAACTTTTTTTATATATATATTTTATTCTTGTAGTAAAATTTAAATAATAATAATAACCACACAAATTATATTTTTCGTCTTGTAAAATAACATTGACGCGCGTTATAAACGAAATTTTATCCTTCGCCCAAAACGAATTTCATTTGAACAAATTGTTCTTGTTATAATCAATTTACATTAAACTAAACATTCCAATATAATAATAAAAAAAAAAAAATCGCATGGGTTCATTTGTGTAGATTTTCATACGGCTGGTTGTCAAATATTTTCTACGTCCAATCTAAATGTATATAAAATAATTGATTCGACAATACGAAAACTCATAAAACGATATATTATAGTTACATGCGTGTATACAGTCATGTGTTCAAATTGAATGGTAACACGAAACATTTAGAACGGTCGATTTTGAATTTGATTCATGTTATTTCACCGGATTGAAGACATTGAAATACACACAATTTGACTGCATACGCAGACAAAAAGAGTTAAAATTAATTTTTTTTTTTTTTTTTATTCAAACTATGCGTGTTTAAATGTCTTCTATCCGACGGAAAAAAACTCGAATCAAGTTCAAGATAATCTGTCCGAAATATATTGTGACGCCGTTCAATTTGAACACACTGTATACCTAGTCCAAAAATGTAATCAAAAATATATTATATTTTGTAATAAAGTTATTATAAATATAGTTTATTGGTTATCAAAAATGTGGAATTGAGTTTTTAATTGGTAAATATTGTACTACGGAATAAAATTGGTACATTCATTGAAATGTAATATATAAAATTGTAAGTTTTAATTTTAATATCCCATAGTACGAATAAATCATATTTAAAATTATATAAAATTTCAGACGAGTATTAACAGAGATAAAAACACAAAATATAACAACAAAAAAATTGTTCACGTCATATTATAATAATTTGTTCAATTAAATATTAAATTTGTCGAAAACGTTTAATTTCAACGCGATAAAAACCACTTGAAAAATTATGATGACAGATTATGGTCATCCGTTCGTAGTCCGTTGTCCGTTTTCGATATTAATATGAAAAGCAATATGAGCAGACAGGCCGTATCGTTTTCAGAGAGAATGGATATAATAATTTAATCCAAAACACCCTTCGTCGTACACATAATCTACCGTATTCCCGACCTCAAATCGACAACAGTGGCGTAATAACGATTTCCCGAACATTACACAACTACTAAGACCAATTATCTCTAAAAACGAGCACATTCACGTTTATACCGACTTTACTATAGGCACTGAAAGCAATTACAACTCAAATAATCTTGCTATAGTTTAAAACAAGTTGTTTTAATAGGTACTCGGACAAAAATTATTCGCCACTTCTATATTTTGAATAATCGATAATCGACGGCCCTTTGAACGTGTACACGACGCACCGCGATGCGCGTACTATTATAATTTATATCCTAATAAATTGCAAACAAATATGACGGGAAAAAATGATTTTTTAAGCATTTCGTCGTATTCAATTTATATTGTATTCGTAAAATGATTATTAAAACTTAACGAATGTAAAAATTTGGAAGATACCCACCCAAATAATGTAAATTCCCAATCGCAAGATATAAATGCGTATACAAACTTTAAAAAGCTTTAACACGTTCCGCGCGTTAACGATTTCAAAAGCAAATATATCCGAAAAAATATTTGTTCGGTGTGTAGGCACGGTGTTTACTAAAATACCATAAATACCAACCATAAAATTGTTTTAAGATGAATTAACGAAATTGGGAAATATTAATTATATTAACGGTCCGTATATTGATAAACCATTTTCGGTATAGCCCGTCATTAACTGCCTGTCCTAATTGTTGTTGATATTCGTGTAGGAAAAATGATATCACATACCTATTAGGTATAACCGATAATAGCATTTTTTATGTTTGTTAGAAGAAAAAAAATGAAACAATCGATTTCCCGTTGTTGTCTGAGCTATACGCCTAATAGGTAGAAGAAGAAAAAAATGAAAAAAGATAATATACATACTAGTGCAGCATAATAATAATATTATATTTATACCCGTCATATATGCTAATGACTTCATAAACTAAAAAGGGTTGATAGCATCTAAATTAATTATTATCGGCGGTGCACCTACGGGGAAAAAAAATGAAAGATAATTTTTTTTTTTTTTTTTTAACAGTATTAAAGTTTTCTATCATTAATGTCATATGCCTCTAACTACGTAAATATTATTATTTTACATTAAAAAAATAACATATATTTATATAATCATTTTCAAACAACTCGATATTAACTATTAGATAAATATATCTACTTATTATTACTTTTCGCATAGGAAATATTTTTTTTCTAAAAATACCCATTGTATCTATTAAATAATAGAACAGGCTTGAGATAATTTTTAACTATCACAAACACATATTGGTATGCCTTATCACTTTTTAAATCTCACTAAGAAATCATCGTAATTCCATTTCAATTATCACGTTTATCAATATTATGTATCGATTTGTCACATTTCTTACGGCAAATAATTATCTGAAAATGTCAACCATTAAACGCGTCGCAAAATTTCCTACAGAATCGATTTATAAACCGGAAATGTTAAAATCTTGCTCATCTCACACAAAACCGTCCAATTGATTAAGTTAATTTTATCGGTAATAGATGCGGCTTGAACGTACTTACAAGAGGTGCACTGCACTCTCAAGAAATATGGGGTTGGTGGTGGGCCATTGGTCCTGGGTGTATTTTTGTATGATAATTTGTTTAGACAATGTACGTCAACGCATGTGGGACTGCATTAGCTGTATTACCCGATATAGATAAAGATAATTGATAAACGATCATATCTTAAGACTAAAATCTAATAATACTTTAACATTAAAATACTAAATCGTACCAGTAACACAATGTTTATGTTATACCACGGAGTACGTTGGACGTTGGGCACAGGTGACTCGTAGATAATCAAAGTCTAGTTTATTGCGTGCAATTCTATTTTACAAATAACGTTAATGCTTTAATGTATTATATTTTAAAATACATGCTTATCAATATTATTTTATGTATTTAATATCTCAATTATTGTTTGGTTTTGTGTTTTTTCTAACTATAACAGTGGTGGTGTTTAAAATTTATGTAGATGGTCAGATTAAATTATGTCTGTACTCTCGATATCACTTGCCTAAATCCGCCACAGATCAGTAATAGCACAGATAATACATACAATGTATATTACAGTAGGTATACAGTGTATTTAATCTATGGTACTTAACGACAATATGTAATATACAAAAATTAAAATTCATTATTATTCGAGAAAAAAAAATGATGTTTATAAAACAACAATATATTTTTTTTTTTTTTACTTAACCAACTCTGAACAAACATCGTAGCCCGTATAATTAAAACAAATTTATAAAATAACTATTCAAAACACTCATCAAGAAATATATATAAATATATATTGACTTTAATTTCGCCAATTAATAAAAATATGCAAAAATTATTCATATATTTTTGTCTTATTATTTTATTCTTTTATATTATTTATTCAACTTGTACTGTTTTAATTGAAGTAAACGGTCAAATCAAAAACTATGAAAAATTAAACTTTTTGTAGATACTTTCTTTTTTTATTTATTTATTTTTTTTTTTTTTTTTTTTTGATACATCCAAATTAACACAAATATTTTTGCACAAATATAATTGCAATCGTCATTATATTGGACAATATAATGACGATTGCAATTATAAATAAATAATCGCTTTTGAAGAAAATAATTGTAATTATAATAACTGACCCGAGTAGTAAAAATATTTATAAAATGTTTAAAATCTCGTGAAAAATTGAGCGTATTTAATTTTCCGATATTTGAAATGTACTTAATATAAAACTCGTATGAAAACCATGAAAGATTATTTTCCAAATTATTATTAGGTTTCAAAGTGAAATTTATTTAAAAATAAGTAGGTAAACTAGGCAATGTTATACCGAAAGAAAACAGTCACATTTCACAAGGTACGCCAAGCAAGATGGAAATAATAAATAGATAAGCAATAAAATACTCATATACAACTCATGTTTTATTACCTTATCAAATTGTATTGTGTTCAAGTTTAAATACCTATCGATAAACCGTCTAAACAACACAAAATAAAATACCATCTTTGCTGTGGGCTCAAATGTAGACGCTATTTATCACCTTCACCAGCCTACCCTGGATGCGGCATTCGGGCCAAATCCCGACACTGTCAACAAATTACTGGAGTTCCTAAAAAAATCTTATCTCTATCGCGTAATATAAATAGATATATAAAATTTAAATATTTATTGTATAAGGGCTTGTTGCCGATATTTTTTTTTGCATGATGATCAAATAGTAAAAAAAAATGAAAACGAACGATATGGAAATAGGTACCTAGTTTTAGTTAAGGAATTCTTTATTGTAATTACTAAAATTAGAAATGTTATCAAAAATACAAATTAAAAAAAATATATATATAATACTTTAACGTTTTTTGAAAATATTACATTATATATTCTACTATCGAATAAATACAGTGCTCGGAGAATTCCTTTAGAAAAGGAATTAATTCCTTCGTCGTTCTTCAAATAAGAAATCATAAATTCAAAATAATAAAATCTAAAAATACACTACCCACGGACTAAATATTTTATTTTGTTTACTACTTTAAAATAATTTGTAAATAAAATGTTTACACGTATCTACAGTTTATTATAATATCGATAAAACTATTAATTCGGTCGGAAACAAATCTATTAAAACCGCTATTAACTAATTTATCGTGTAATACATTGAAACCCACAATATTGTAAAAAAAAAATATAAAATATATTATGTAATACGATTACGTTTAAATATCAAACCGTATCGCACACTCGTACACGTGAACTAAACATATATTCATCAGAAAATAATCAAAAATTGACCTTGTGCACTAACTAGAAAATAATCGCTATTATAAACCATCCCTAAAGTTTATATTCGGAGTAAGAAACGTTTTAAACAGACACTAAAAAAATCACAAATCATAGAAAAACCAATACATACCTCACCGCGCTAAAAATGTATTATTCCGTTTTATTGTGAAAACGAATTTGTTTAACAGTCATTTGCAGAGGCGTAGCTGTAAGTGGTGCAAGGGGATAACTTCCCTAGAGCACCAAAATTGTTTAGGGTATGTGTATTGTACAAGAGCGATGATGGATGATACATTTTTAATGTAGTAACAAGTAACACTGTCACGACGGCAACATCTGAACGATCTTTTTTTAAAATTGAAAATTATTAAAAACTTTTTAAGAAGTTCAATAAGTCAAGGACGTCTCAGTAGCCTTGCCTTACTAAGTATTGAACACGACTGTGCCAATTCGTTAAGTTTTCGTACACTGATTGATCTGTTTGCTGAAGTAAGAGCCAAAAATAAATGTTTTATATAGATTATCGTTATTTATACACATTGTAACTTTTACCAATAACCAATTGAACATGTATTTTATTTTAACAAAATATGCCTAATAAATATTTAGGTTAGATAATTAAAATTACTTTGATTTTCTTTAATCATTAACACATCAAGCATTATATTTTTAAAAAAAAACATAATTTGTTTATTTTTAACTTTAAACATGGGATGTATAGCTGTTTTAAATTGCTATGAATTTCACTATGAAAAGAATTTAAAATAAATATATCCAAGGAAAAAAACGACTAAGTAGCTAAGACGCAAAATTTAAAGTTGCCCAAGAGCGCTTAAATCTCTCGATACGCCACTGAATCGTTATAATATACTGGATTGAGGTAAACCAGGGTACTCAAATTACAATTCAGACCGTAATTATGAATCCGGGTCTACAATCTTTTCAAAACCGAAATAAAATAAATTGTATTACATTTTATAGTACTATATTTCTACAGTGTTGTGTTTTTTTATCAATATACAAATGTATATGTGTACTTAGTAGGTAAATGCGTAAAGAATACAGTACCTAAATATTTCCAGTCGAAGTAACAATCGATAACAATTCGATAACTATAAGATTTCCAATATTTACATCTCTGGATTTAAAATAGTCTCGTAATGGTGAAATTATTGAAATCGGATTCTCAATAATATAAAAACATACAACAAGTTTAGATACAAATCAGTAAATTTTTTGCTTTTTTTTTTTTCTAACCGATGGAAGGTTTCTAACTATATACGTGCAAAATAATAAAATAATTCAGTGATATATGATATTACTATACAGTATAATAACTTTTTCGATTATTAATATTAAAAAATTATTAAATGTTTTCAACCCATAAGATGATAAATTTATGACACAAATAATTCGTTTTAATTTCTATAGGGAGTCGTAAATCATGTTCGAATACCCGAAGATATAATTAAATTTTCGTAAAAGTTCTTCATAGGCTATCACGTAATTTCCCAAGGCAATATTTCTTTATAAAGCCAATATCGCCGTTACACGCGTCTACAAGTCTAAAAGCCTACCAATCAAAAAATAAACATTTTAATAGTATATGAACATATACTATTAGTATATGTAAATTTAATAACCTACTAAATATTATAGTACCTACTCAATAAAGTGAAGTAGTCATATTTGATTTTTTAACTACGTAAGGTATGTTTTCATTTTATAGAAACTTGGCTAAAAATTACAATCAATAAGTATTTTTAATCAAAAAACGAGGTCAATATTGCAGTTTTGCATATTCTCAAAGAACGTACAATTACATCGCGATAGTTCTTTAAATGTATCGATAAGTCATAGGTACTGCAAACCACAGTTTACAAAACTCTAAAAACCTGAGTAGTCCTAATAAACTATAATTATAACGTATTAAATCTTTTGTACAGCGACCAAAAAAAATCGTACAAAGTTTTTTTTTTTTAAAATCTATAAAAAAAAATGTAGCATAAAAAAATATATTTGTTTTCTTATTTACGAATAGATTAATCGCATAATCGTATCGTTGTACGTACGTGCGATTTTAATTTGTGAATTACCCAATGACCCATTCTCGCAATCTAAATTCAATATTATTTTTTTCAAATACTTAGTTATTCAAACTACGGGTGCTAAAAGAAAAAAAACGCACTTACTCCGATTCTTCCGAGTAACAAAGCATCCATTTCACATTCAGCGACTGGGTTTGTAGTCGTGGGTGCTGGCGCCGGTTCATTGATTATCTTCTCTTCAGAATGAACGGATTTATCGATGGTACTCATTGTATTCTACAAGGAAAACAAAAATAATCGTTATATAAATCTTAATATAATATTTAAAAAAAAAATAGGTAAAATGTTCAAATACTGAACAACGCGTTACAAATTATAGTTTCAAAATATTAGTAACTATTAACGGCCGAGTCAATTAGGGGACTCGGTATAATAAGGTTTTATTCCCTTATCAATAGAAATAATACAAAAAAAAAAACAAAGTAGTAAAATAGTACCTATTGTAAGGGGAGTGCGTTATTTAAACCTGGAATTTAAAAATCTGGACCGTACAAACCTGGAATGTGGAATTCTGGACGTAGATATTAACTGGACCAAACACATCTGTTGCACGCCCCTTAAACAGATATGTGTGCGCCCAGAATTCCACGGACCCGGTTTGTACGGTCCAGAATTTTACTGTTTAGTAGTCCGTGCACGGAACCATTTGGTTATTGTGATATTTTTTTGTTTTTTTTTATAAAACCCGATAAATTAATTATTGTTAAACACTGTGCGTTTATTTGTAATACCTATCGGAATTAACGCCATTGAAATAAAATAAATTACCGCCCAATTGCCGTTATTAAATTAATCTGTTGTATTAAAAGTGACGTCGAGAGGGCACATAAAGCAATAACTAAAGTTGCTAACTGCGTTTACAAACGACAAACAATATTATCACTATTACCCCTGGTGGTCGTTGTTAAGTGTTATACTATAATTCATTGGCATGTTTGTTTTAGAAAATGAACGGCAGCAAACCGCAAATCGGTCATCGTGTCTGTGCCCTAAATCAACAACTTTTGCCGTTAATGGAATCACCACCCCCCACCCCACCCCACCCCACCCCCTTCTCCATTGAACAAATCACCATGAATCGGTCATTTTGTAATAAATAATTAATAAAGTAGTACCTACCTTATAGTATATTTCGAAAATTTTAAAATACCGGTAATGAAGTACCTAATATTAATATAATAAAAGACATTTTATTAATAACCAGTAACTATAACAATATTCGTGGTTTATTAATAAATATTAAAATATAATGGATTTCCAAGATAGTTACTATCGGTACTCAACAAATACTTTTATATTTTAATAAAATTACCCCGGAAAATGTAATGTTTTCTTTATATAATGTATTAATAAATTATAATCAATTTGATTTCCAGAAAATATACAATACTCAGTTCGATGAGTAGTAGGAAAAATAATTTAATTATAATAAAATGTTTAGTGTATCATGTCTGTTTGTTTATAATTTTAAATAAATTCGAATACCGATATAATATAAAGTATAACACTATATATATATATATATATATATATATTGTAATTTTGTACTTAATTTTGCATACAATTATTACCGATTTTGAAAAAAAAAAGGACATATTTTACACAATGGGTGGCCACCCATCCTGTAGGTGGAAAGATTTTCGTCTCAAATTTTTTTTTATAACCAAACAAGTTTAAAATCGGGTAATATTTTTGGTAGACAGACACACAGTTTACACAGACAGAAAACAAAATTAACGTACACACATCATAGTTAAACCACTAAAAAAAAATGCAAAAAATTGAATGAAACCTATATGAATAATTGAAATATTCACTGATTACATTTAGGTAATACTCAGTTCAATTAGAAGTAAGATAAAATATTATCATATTATTATAACAAATCTTTAATCATAAATTGGTAGTTGAAGCACGTTCTTCGCATTGCGATTTTGATGGTTCAATTAATTCGCAGTAATTAAATTGAAATAATAGGTACGTCAGATTAAATTAAATGTAATTAATCAAAAACGTCGTACATACAAAATTAGGGTAGGTATAGGTATTAACTATAATAATTTCTAATTCGACAAATATTACGTTTTAATTTCATTAAATTTATTAAAATAATTTGTCTATTTTGTAAATTGTAACTCTTTGGATTTAATATACACATATGTATTATATGACTTATTGTTACGTATAATATACATGGTAGTTAAATAATATTAGAAAAAAAAAACATCGATCAACTATAATATTATTGTCTTTAAGATATTATATTATCGCTAGAGAGAGATATATCGTGCAAATTGAATAATAAGAGATACAAAGAAAATCATATTACAGAATTGTAAGTAGCTAAAATAACAAAATAACATCTGTTACCTGATAACCTATTGGAAACATCTTACGAATCAAAAAATAGAATTGTGTCATCGTCTATAAAAAAATATAAGTGAATATAATTAGAGCTCGGCAGTTGACCATCTTAAAATAAAATAAAAAAAACTAAGCTAGGTTAAAGTTGATTTTAAAATATAAATTAATTTGAGTAACGAAGTTAAGTTACACATTTTTAGGAAAATAATATCTTAAGTTAAAAATCACTTTTTTTTTAATTACTCTTAACTACACTTATAAACATATATAACCATGTTCATTAGCGTGATATAATCAACGATGCAATCATTGTGATCAATTAAACGTAAGACACTCATTATGTCGGAGTGTATTTATTTTTTTATTTTTTAATTTAAGACACAAGCAGCTCTAAAATGTTACATTTCTGTTATTTTTAGGCATGTAACCACTAGCCACTTTTGATTTTCAAATAGCAACAAAATTGCTTGCCACCTATATTGAAACCATCAAAAACAGATGAAGTTATATATTATGTTATTATTTATATTTAATAGTTTTAATACATTTTTAATTTACGTCAACCCGTTGACGGGTAGTAAGGGTAGTAAAAAGAGAACCTTGAAATAAAACTACTCCGGGGCACATTTTTTAAAAAAATATATCGGTGATTGTATTTACGATAATTTGAACTCCAATGTTGGATAGGTATACTCCTACATTTAACAATATTTTGCTGTACAAATCGTAATATTTTAATAAATGACGTACCTATAGCAATTTAATATAGTAAAAAATACTATCATTTGTATTAACATAAAGATTATATTTAAAAAAATACATATATTATAAAATACGATGAACTACAATCGTTTTATTTTTTTTTTTTTTTTTAATTTAAAATTTAATATTTTCTTGTTAATTTGCATACTATTATAATATAAACGATGAGAAAATATAACTTTTTTTTTTAATCATTTGTAAGAATAAATTTAATTTAAAATAGCATACATATATTAAGTATTTACTATACTTATATACAAATAAAGGAGGATGGCGAAAACTTTTTTAGTTTTTCCTTAAATCTAAACGTGCGTATTCAAAGTGGTATTGTTTAAAAAAAAAAAAAAAAAAAAATGTTTACCGTGACACGTAATAAATATAACACTGTTAGTGTGTAAATAACATAAACTTTTAAAATGCCTATACACTATTTATCAACAAAAACTAAACCAATTTTCGTTTTTATATATAAAAAAAAAAAAAAAAAAAAAAATGTAAACCACTATATTAATCATATTTCTTTGTTAACAATATTAAACAATCAGTATAAATGCGCATACGTACAAGTGCGGCTGACACGTAACTAGGCGCTCATTTTAGGAGGGGGGACGATTAATTTTTTTCAGTATTGTCGAGGCTTAAACAATATGCAATTACGTTGTATACTATATAAATGTATTATAAATTAACATGGTCTCAAAAAAAATAAATACAAGTACTTAAAATTTGTTTTTTTATATATCAAAAATGTCGTAAAATAGAGTAACTATACAATTTAACAATATAAAAAATACTACGTGCGTACAGTATTATCAATGTGAACGTAACCATCCAGAATATTCAAGAAGGAGGTGAGCAATAAATAATATAATTGAAAACTTATGTTAATGTGTATTATAATACAAAAATTATATATATTACAATTCGAAAAACGTTTCAAACAAAATACCAGCGCGACGATCAAGAATTACACAGCTTTTAAAGTAACATGTAAAAAAATTCGAATAGTTTTGCTAACCGATAAAAAACACATTCTTAATAAAATAAACGTATTTTTAATTACTTAATTTATAAAAAAAAAAATTTTTAAAGGTTCATTCTCCGGTTAGTCCAATGACAAATTCATATTATCAATACACTATAATCCAGTAATTGCCTCGGCAAATCTACAAACACATCTAAATCTGCTTTCTGAATGGTACGCAAAATGGCGAATTAAATTTAAACAATAACAAATTTGTTCATACGACATTTACCTTAAGACATGGACTTTGACGTAACATTACTGTAAATAATCTACCTATCCCTTCTCTTGACACTGTTAAATACTTAATTCTAAACCTTGATAAAAGACTAATATGGCAAAATCGTATTAAAAAGAGACTAATACTCAATGCCCGTTCCCGATCTTTAAAAATATTACTATCAAAAAATAAATTCTCAACTTTAAAAACCAAATTACTGATATACAAATCTCTTCTGAAACCCATATGGGAGTATGGAATCCAACCCATATGGGGATCGGCGAAAAAGTCAAATTTATATAAAATACAGACATTCCAAAATATTACACTTCGTAAAATTACAAATGCTCCACTCTTTGTCTCTAACCTGACCCTTCACAAAGACTTAGGCATCAAACCAATTGGAGAAGAAGCTGCTGTTTTCTATAAACGTTTTTATATTAGATTAGAATACCACGAAAATCCTCTGTTAAAAGGCTTGCATATCCTGTCACTTCCTGGGAATCCCCGTCACAGACTCAATAAAAAATGATGTAGAGATCTTTTAACTTAATTCAATAATAAAGAAAATTCCAAGTTAAGTGCTACTAAAGTGGCTTCATATTCACGCAACCCCAATAACATTATTTCCCCCCCCCTTGCTCACCTTATTGTATTTAATTGTATAGTTTGTATATTAGCCTAGAATATTATAATAAATTGTGTGTAATTATGACCGGTTTTCGATTTTAAAAAATCATCATCAGATGGCCTCTGATGTCAGATCAATCGAAAAACGTTCTAGGTTAAGTTTTAAAATCAAACGACTAGACGGTATTTATGAGTTGAGTTATTTATCAGTGAATACCAATCGAGTAGTACTCTCGGTTTTCAGAAATATAATAAGAAACGGCTGCATCCGAACTGGTTCCTATACCTAAAAATTAACATCCGAATTGGTTTCCACTAAATTTTTAAAGACTATTGAAAATGTTGAAATGCAACCCGGGGTAGGACACTCTGATAATATTGTTGATTCAGGCAGCCGTTTTTTTTGGAGGAAACTATTTTCATATTTGTTTATTTACTATTTAATGATTATATTCTAACACAACTTAGCTCACGACTCATTTGCATTTCACGTTTTCCACGGTTACGTTTTTAAACACTTCTGTCGTCTGTTTGTTTAGTTTTTTACATTTATAATTTATTCCAATACAAGAATATAGTGTTCTTGATCATAGTACTCGTGTGTATAGTTAAATCATGTACCAATAGCAAATGTAAGGCCAAAGAAAAGGGCGAAAAATATATCTCTGTAAGTAAATTTGATTTGTTTTCGATCAATCATAATTAAATATGATATGATATATTTTTTTTTCACAAATATTATATTTTGATGTGATAAACAATTTGTTATATAAATCAATAATTACTTTACTATTTATTTCAACTGTAGAAGTACATAAAATAATTTTTGGTTGATTTAAGTTTGTTTGTGAATATCATTATAGTATTATTTTATTCTGAGATAAAGTTACATCCATAATTATGTATCTTAAATTTATATATTCTGTAATTATCTATAATTTAAATGCATGATTGTGATTAATTTCACATTCCAATTAATTGTGTTATGAACATATAAAAACTATTAATTATGTAACTTTCAATACAAATAAAAAAATGAACATATTAAGTAATACAATTTTTTTTTTTTTTTTTTTTTTTGATGATCACACCATATTTCCTCCAAAACACGGTGGACTGAATTTTCCATCGGCCTATGCTGACCGTGTTATTCCATATCAGTGTCCATTCTGATTATTCTGTTCCGTGATGCAACGTTATAATACGATTTATGGTTCAGTTTATCTGAACGGATTACCATATTAAAACATATTTAGTAAATAAAGGGTAGTAGGTAGTTTGGCATTTAGATAAAATGATGTGATGCCGTGTGACAAATGAAATAAGTAGATTAGAACGCATAACTATGATATTGTTTTCCCGTAATAAATTTTTACCACAATCGAATAAAAAATCAACAGGAAAAAACAAAAAAAAAAAAAAACCCTCTTATAAAACAAATAAACGAAAATCAAACAATTACTAAATTCCCCGTAACACGTTTATTGTAGAGCAAGATAATCGAAAAGAAAAAAAATATATATATATATTACCGTCGAAACCGAGATCCGAGAAGCTGTGACGAAAACGTCGGGCGGCGGTGCCCGTGTGATTAATGTAAATCCAGACAATACGTATAATAATTGACTTTTACGAGACCAAACACAAACCTTTTAATCCGACCGAAATCCAATTAGCAATTTCCCTGCAGATGTATAATGCAATGTGTGCGGACAACTACGTGTATAATATATATATATATATATATATATGTATACCTACACAGAATTCCCCACTTGACTCCTATATATGTGCACACGTATATACATATTATTATAATGACGGACCGACACTCGTCGGTTCTCCGGCTATTATGTAAAACTTGTTCGAGTGCGTAGGTATATTATATAATAATATATATATATATATATATATATAGGTAGGTTCGAAACGCGAAATTATTTGCTCTCCCTCGTATATTGACTGACCCTTAACGCGCCTTTAATTTACGTTTTTTTTTTCTTCCATAATAACAGTATTTTTTTTTTTTTCATTCGAAACGGTCGAAAATCGATGTGTCGCACCGAGTCGAGCGCGCGTTTTACACGCGTATTCAAATGCAAAAAAAAAAAAAATAATAAAACTGTTATTACAGAAAAAAAAAAAACAAAAAAAAAACGTAAATTTAAGGCGCGTCAAGGGTCGGTCAATATACGAAAAAGAACAAATAATTTCGCGCCTTTATATAGGTGTACGTATTTATATATAATATATGTAAGCACGAATAAACTGACAAAAAATCGCCACTATTCAAAATTTTGACCGCCCTCTTAAATACTTCCACCCGAGACAAATGCCCATTTTTACAACCCCCTCCCCCACCCACTATTAATTCGCCTCTGCGTCGGTGAAAATTGTTATTGACATCGTAGGCGTAGACCGGACGAGAAGTCCGATATATTATAAATTGACTTTAATGATTTTGATGGATTTTTGTAGAAATCCTTTCTTTCGACGTTATACGGAAAAACGATTCGGCTATTAATAACTACCGAGTGTACCTCAGCAGAATAAAAATAAAACAAAAAATCGAATTACGAATTTGACGGTATACGATTTGTTTTTGCGTTGATTATTTAATATTTTACGTATCGAATGCGTAATCGTATAGTAATATTCTCAATTATTTTAATGAAAAAAAAAAAAAATTGTTCATAAAATAATATACAATACCTAACAATAATAACATTGACATAACTCGTTATTTTAAAAATGGTAATTATAAAATATGTAATCAATTTGCCATTCCATAAAAATTGGCCGAGTTACGCCTATGATTAACATAACATAGTATTGCGTGTTTCTAAGAAAATTTTTTTTTTTTTATCAAATTGTGTCATTTTAAGGAAAAAAAGTGGAATTTTTTTTTTTGGTTTAATTTATTTTTAATATATATATATAAAAAATAATAATTTTAAAGGTAAAATCGTTATTTATCAAAAATTATAAAAACAACGAATTATTGTTTTCAAATAAAATAATCTAAATATTTATTCTGGCCTATAAAAGGAAATTGTTTGATAATTTTGATAAATCAACCATTGAAATATTATCAAAAAATGTACTCTTATATGATTTGAAATTATAATTTATATATAACAAAAAAAACCTCTACTTTTTACCTTAAAATGATGCTGGGCAACTTTAAAAAATCATTTGTTTAAATCTGAACAAATTGGGGAACACACTCTCAAAAATAAAATATCACGAGAAGAAGAATATCTGATAAAAAAAAAATCCTGAAACGCTAATATATGTGTATATATATAAATATTCCAATAGTATCAGAGAAAAAAAAACCAATAATATTGTCAGAGTATTTCGTTAAAATGTTGAAAAACAGACGTTGTATATATTATAGTGTTGATAAGATATTTTATCTAAATAATATTTGTTTATCTTTTATCTTATCTAGATGCAAATTATGATATCTATCTGAAGTTTATCTGAGAACAAAAATAATTTTCTTTTTATCTAGCATCTAGATAAAATATATACTTAAAAGAAAAAATTAAAACGTTAATGTGTTATTGCCCACAAAACAAATATTTAATACCGCCCAACTGTACTCGTCTATTTTACTTTTGTTTAAAAAAAAATCAAAGTTACTAGCTATATAATGATTTACAGAATTATTTAAACCGTTTACATTTCCCTACTATCGTATTGTTCTCAACAATTAAACAATTAAAAAAAAAAAACAATAAAATTATTTTTTTAGATAAATATAACATGTCTGCGTCTCAAATACTGTCTATATGATATATATAAAAAAAAAAAAAATTTTTTTTTAAAAATTACCCGACAATCGTGTATCGCCGAAATCGATACGGACGAATAATATAAAACATCACCAACCCCGAATGTCCGAAAATACCGTAAAACCCCATTATTGCATTTTTTTTTTTTTTTTTTTTTTTTTTTTTCGCGTAATATCGACACTGACCGTTGTCGTGATGGGTGGGTACGGAATGACGACAAGGGCAGTCGTCGTCAAACACGTACGGTCGTAATAATGCTCGGCGTGGATATAAAATGTATTATTATTTTATACTTACGACGACGACGACGACGACGACGATGACGATGATGATGATGATGATGATGATGATAATGATACTTTATATAATATATATATATATATATATATATATATATATATATATATATATATATAATTAATACTTACAGTGACGACGATGGCTATGACGGGCTTTATGGAATCGCATGGCCTATGCAACTCTATACGCGCCAACGTATCCCGCGAACGGCCAAACGGTAAACAGTTTTCAAAAACGAAAACCAGAAGAATAAAAAAACGTCGTGACGGCGAAATAAAACGAAAAAAAAACAAAAAAAAAAATGGTTCGCGCTCGGACCCCGGAACGCCGGTAAAATATTACCGCTGGCGGTTACGGCGGTCACGTGCTGTCCGGTTACCGCGGTAATCGTCACGGCGGCGGCGGCGACAGAAGGCGCCAAAGACGGTGGTAATTATTAGAAAATTGTAGAATTTGTAGAAAAAAAAAAAATAAAAAATAAAAAAAACCCAATTGAAACTTGTTTTAGTTTATAATTGACGGATAGATACGAGCGAACGGTGCAAACTATACGACGGTCGTCGGAGTGGCGGCGTGACGTTGCGCGCGCGAAACGTGCGACCGGCCGACGGCGGTCGTCAGACGATAATAGCACGCGTGACGCGGCGGTAGGGCGAGAGGTTGCGCCACGTTTATTGTACGCCGCCGCCGTAGAAATCGCGCGCGCGCTACCGCCGCCGACGCGACGCACTTGACGCGCGCAAACCCTTCAGATGTCGTACGGACGGACGGCCCCGGGGTAACCGCGATCGAACCTAACCTTTTGTATATCAGTTTTTTTTTTTTTTTCCCCCTTAAATTGATTGCGTTTTACAATGTGTGGGCATAAAATTGCGCCTTCACGGCCAGTCGTGAAACGCGCGCAATACAACAATATATAATTATTATTATTGTATAGAACTACTGTATTGTGTTTTGGCCGTGTGCGATCCGAATGTCGGGGCCCGTAACGGTTAAATACAAATATAATATTTTTATCGTTTTGTCTAGTGGCGAGAAACCGCGATCGCGGTACAAACGACAGGTCCGCCGGTTACGCGTAAGCGAAATTCTAGAAGAGCAAAGCCCCGGAGACGGCGGACATGATGTTAATTACGAATAAAATAACAAATCATCATAAAAACTTTCTTTTTTTTTCCGTCTATTAGTAAATTTATTTTGGTCACCAATATGGTTATTAATTGTTAATCGAACAGCAAATAAAAGAAATTACTAACAAGTTTGGATCGAGTTCTAGACATTGGTTAGGCATTGTTTTTCAATTACTTATATGTATAGATAAATATATACATTTGCTCGTAGTCACGATAATAGATACTATGGTTTCCCCCCCAAAAAACCTAGGGAAAAGTGTCCATGGAAGTGACTCCCGTGAATCACCAGGATTCAAGACTACTAGCGCTCGTGTGACGATGTAAAAGAATGTCTCGTTAAGAAATCCCGCACATTTCATCTATAGAAGTGGTCACAACCTTAAACTCTCCGATATCTGTTATTTTTTTAACTCTACATTCTCTCACACCGTCACACGAGTCTATTACTATGATAACCTAAATAAAATGAAAGTTATCGGTTTGAAAACTTTCGGCTATTTTGGCGTTGTAAATTACTAATAAAAAGTTATTGGTATCAAAAAAAATTCTTTTAAATGTACTGTGCAATTTTAGTAACTCCAATGTAAATACGGAATGAGTATTGTTGTCCCTCGCAAAACGGTTTTTACACAATCGAATCATAGACGTAAATAGGGCGTAAGGTGGAGCTCAGGAGGGCTAAGGCATCTCTTGAGACATCTCAAATCCTATGTCCCAAAAATATTTGGAATACTTCAGTCTTTGATGTTTCTATTGTATCAATGATAAATATATTACTGCGTTAGATTTGTAATTAATTTAATCGTCGGGTCGCCTTTATTTTATCTAAAAATGTAAAATCGCGTGTGACGAGTGACGACGCGAGGAAATCATTCATTTTTTCCGTCGATATTCGGGCGAAACGGCCGCGGCCTACGGTCGTTTTATACGAATTCGGACATTGAACAAATTTTATGTACAAAGGAAAACGGTGAGAGGGGTGGTGGGGAGAAGGGGGCGCTGTCGCCGGCATATTTTTATTATTTTTTGTTTTTTTTTTTTTTTTACTCTAAAACCCATTGGGCTCAGGCCCTTCCGGACACCGTTCGAGTAAGTAAACCGATATGCGCGCGCGCGCATTATATAATATTTGATATACACGCGCGGGGGGGCATATTATAAAAAAAAACATTCCGGCGGACCCTATTATGGCGTGCGGGCGGTATAGCTGTACGTTTCGTTGCCGTAGTACGACCGTTATTGTATTTCGTAACGATAATATTACCGTAATAACGCGCGCGCGGATATTATCACGGCACGCGGACGGTCGGAAATAACGACGACGACGACGAATAATTACGGCGCGAACCCGGGGGGGAGAGACCGCGACGCAAAAGTTTCCGTCGTCCGTACCTCGCGTAATAGATAACAGTAATATTACTACGATGTGTACGCGTTAACAGTATCAATCGCGTACGTATTTACAGTGGCGGTTCGTTTTCTTTTTTCTTTCCCCCCCCCCCCCCGTTTCCTCGACTAGCGTAAATACACGCGTTAATTCGACATGATTCGTCCGATTTAAAACGCTTATATTGCTTTTTTTTTTATTCTTTTAAGTTTAGAACAATGTATATTGTACGTTAAATAAACGACAAACATATTAATGTTTGATTAATTGTAGTAATCCGAATCGTTGCTAAAAAAATCGTGGCAGTAGCCGGGTTTAAAGCATTTCTGAATAATGTCTATCATTTACTGTGTTTTCAATTAATAAATAAATAAAAAAACATTATTTACAATTTAATTATCAACCTTTAAAAATTGTTCTAACTTCCTTTGTTGACCGCGGTACACCCACGCCGGCCCATTAAAATTCTTGTGAATCGCGTGATTCAAATGTACCTTCCCTCGAGCCGCCACTGCGTATTTATTACGGTATATAATTATATTCTACGCAATAATATTATAAAAAAAAAAACGACGTCGTCGTCCGTCACGTGTATATATATATATATATATATATATATATAACAATAAAATATATTTACCGGGCGTACTCACTTTTAGTATAATATATAAAGTAAGTATACGCGTGCCGGTTATAGACTTCCGAACGCGAGACCCGCGACGACGAGACGCCGAAACGGGGTGGCCGTCGGGACCTGGCCGGGGGAGGGCGACAGAGGTTATAAGGGACGGCCGGGCCTGTCGTCCGAACGAAAGATTATTATTAACAATAAAACCAAAAAAAAAATAAAAAATTCGAAAACGATAAGAACGCCGCCGCGCGTACGTTAATAATAATATTTCGTGATGTGAAATATATAAACGCGAGAATAAATATTGTAATACCTTAAAATATAATATTATTGTAATGTACGCGTTTTATTCACGCGACCGCGGCCTCCGCCGTATTATTATTGTAATTTATCGTGTAAATATATATATTTATATTTATGTATATTTCAGTCCGTCCTTCCGAAACCGCCGCAATCGAACATTCGCATAATAATAATAACGGTTATAATAATAATAATAATAATAATGAAAAGTGTTCGCGGCGCGCTTCTCTTGGGGAAAAAAAGTGGTGGAAAAAAAAAATCCCGCCCGCTATTCCGCGATAGGTTTCATAAAAGAAAATGAAGAAGAAGAAGAAGCAGAAGAAAAAACGTACCTAAGTGTAGTCGATTTATATCGGCCGCCGCGTAAAAACGTCCGAGTCATCGTAAAAGTTGAGTTTATATCACCAAATACTGCACGACCGCTCTCGTATTATTATTTAATACGATTTTTTTTTTTTTTTTTTTCGCAAATTAAATCTTAAGATATTATACATAATACGAGTATCGTGACGGAATCCCGGAAAGAAAATCCCTGGCCCTAATAACCCTATTACCGCCGAATTTTGGTATTATTGTTAAACGTATAAATGTATTCATACAACAAATTAAAACGTCTCTTATTGAACAACTTTTTATCAACAAGTCCCTGATAACTATAAAATAATACGAATTATTATAATTTTGATACACTGTCGTTGCGGCTAAGTTGACAAAAAACAGCGGTCACACGCTCAAAATTAAATTGGGATGACCCTTTTCCACGGATACTTTGGTTTGCACCAAATGAGAAATTGGCTATAATAATCTGTAATACAGTAAGTTTATTTAAAAGACTAGGTGTAGTGTAATATTTAAAAACCGTGTATTAATTTGAATACATTTGAATATATAATCATTTTTTTTTATAATTATATTACAAGAACAATAAAACAATAATAATAAATCGTGAGTTGGTCAAACGCAACGTAATATAGAAAATACAATTTAAAAAAAAAAAAAAACATGTAAATAATTGTTTTCTTTAAGATTTCTAACTTAGTATGTAGATATTTTATTCTGGCATTTGTCATTCCGAATACCATTATGATGAGATCACACAATAACGTACAGATTTTATCATTTTAGATTTAAGATGTATTTTAAAACGGATTTCTCTACAAAAAAAACTAACTGAAAATCCGGCGGATTTTAGATTCCGAGCTGCAAAAACTATTACTATTATTATTATTATTATTACAGCAGTGCAGCGTTGTTTTTTATTTTCTGTCATTTTCCGAAACCGTTTTGTGTAGCGGTACACATATGGTCGGAAAGTTTAATGCATAAAACGATGATTGAATTTACGCCATGCAGACTTATTTAAAAAAAAAAAAAAAAAAAAAAAAGCCATTTTCCGAATTCCGATGGCTTATTAAATAAATTACGAAAAACTATAAATAAAACGTTTAAATTTAATTTATGAATTTCACTCGGCATATTTTTATTACATGTAGTCGTTTTATGTTATTATCGATTAGATTTAAATCAATATTCTACGTTAAGGTATTAATTACGTTAAAACATCCACCAGTCATCGTTTCTTACTTTTTAATAATAAAATTTAATTGTATACATAGGTAATACGATATAGGACAAATAATTTGAAAATTAGGCACTGTGCACAGCTATGCAACTAGGCGAATTTCACAACATAGCAATTTCATTAAAAGCTGGTAAATTTATTTTTATTTTAGTAACGCGGGGGGTTGTTTATTGATTTTAAAATTGTATATATTAAATCCAGAATTCGTGCACATCGAACTTACCTAAGTATAATAAACTTGCACATCGCGTGTAATTATATAGGTACGCCAGAAACCTCTACTTGTGAATAGTGGAGATAGTTGACAAATTTGTATAAGAAATAAAAAATTCAAAAATCGTTCACGTTGCGTAGGTAGTGCTTTTTAAGTTTTCATTCGGAAATTTATTCACTACAGTTTTGTCAAACAAATTGTTCGTAATATTAAACCGAGCGGTATTTCGTATAATATTGTCTGTCACATTGCGATGCAATAATTTTATGATGCTATATACGGCTAATTAGAATATAAATATACGGTTGACCGGGTACCGAGATTGGTTTTAGTCAACCACCCGACATATCTTATTCGGAATAGAATAATTATATTATATGTTAATATATAACATGAATTAACCATGACGTTAAAATTAATTTAGTTGTTAATATAATTAAATTACGACGATATTGAAATCTGTCCACTTTTTCTATTTTACTGGCCCACATACACATTACACATTAACAATTATATTGTTAAATTGTAATATTGCCTAAAATAAAAAAAATTCTCCATCAATTTTTTCGGTTTTGATAAATTAAATCCTGTCACGCTTACCTCTATTTCGAACAAATAAATAACGACAAACCGATAGAAAAAAAACTATTTAGGTATCTTCCGAAACTGTCGCCAAAAATGATACAGGTAGAAACAAAATGTTTAAATGTCAAAAATTAATACATAATCAATATCTGTTATACTGGCGCAGTAACACGGACATTGAATTTTGAATAAGTAGGAAATAGGTTAGGTAAGGTAAGTTTAATTCTCATTAACGATCAAAAGATTTTCTGCATTTTCTCCTTTCGTTTTTTATGTTTTTTCACTATTGTCTCTTAGACGTTTCGGTTTTAGATGGTTTATAGACGTCAATTTTCGGATATCTTATTTCAATCAATTGTAGACTCGAAAAACGCTGCATATATAGATGAAATCTATGATTTAAATATATTCAGACATCTAATAGGCATCAAAGATTTCGACGTCGCATAGATGTTTTAGTATTTCCTGGACAGCTACATAATATTAAAGTTATCTTAATTGTAGATAAGTCTATAGAACCTACCCTGAGTTCATACACGTCAGAAAATTAGAGAATCTATTAATTTAAGTTTTTACGGTAGTAATTATATATAAATACTATTAATATACAGAACATAATGAAATTTCCGTACAAGTATTTAAATTTGATATAGTATAGTTGGTAAACTTGCATTATGTTTTCATTCTAATAAGTAAGCACCTATATACATTAAAAATGTCAATAGTTTAAGAGTTCAATAGTATACTAAACAAAATAAAACCGTGCGGAGTCTTTTTGTTGTGTTAAATGGAAAACCGTATTTTGTATATGTAAAATAAATAAGAATAAATACAATTTATATAACTTTCATTCGTTATATAACTTTTATTCGGTTTTATATATATATATATATAAATACAGAGATAAAAGTTAATTGATAAATTGAAAAATGTCCACCAATTTGTTTGCAACAAAAAAAATAATACGCGCAATTAAAATATTATTAATCAGATTTATAAAAAAAAAAAAAAATCATATTTTATTACATATTAGGCGCAACTGAAGCCAAAATTATTATCATCGGGGTTACTGAAATTACGTAACGCTCGCAACCCCAGATGGTGCCGAGTGAGAGCTGTAGCGCCCGCAAGCACTCCCCCGCCGCCGCCCGTCCTAGCAGCGACTATGTTGTGTATTAATTAAATCATATTTTACACAAATTAATTACACCTATAATAGCTAGAACACGTGGTTCCATAGCTCCCGAATAACGTGGTAATTTTAAATATTTCATAACTCGTGGAAAAACTACAAATGGTGTCCAATCACTCACGATATTTTCATTTTTCGTTTTACGTAAATATAAAATATTGCACGCGTATATTTTGCACGAAATATTAGTTGTAACAATACTGATAAATATTGCTTCTTGGCTAATTAACCTCGCCCAATGTGGCGACCTTGTAATGATAAGCCACGCTGGTGTGTACGGCCGTGTTTTTTGCCAATTAATCGGATTAATTGTCTTTAGAATAAATCGGCAGTGTTACTACCAGAATAATAACAATGGGCAATAAAAAAAAACCGTCTCATGTTAAACGTAACAACATTGATTACAATTGTCTACAACCGATAAGCGCCTAGTAAATAATTTCACCTCTTAAACGCCGTTTGCACTTCAATTAATTAATCCAAAAATTATTTATAAAACCGCGGATTTCCAATAATAGAATTATTATTATTATTATTATTATTATCTTCAACCCTTAAACCGTGTTATTAAACCGGTACCTCCAACAAACAATAATGTTCCAAACATTTTTTTTTTTTTTCAGATTCTATCAATTGCCTAACCGATTTAAAAAAAAAAAAAAAAAAAAAAAAATGCAGCCACTGAAAATATCCACTCGCGTATTACTTAGATAACGTATATCAATAAACGATATATTCGGTACATTAAAAATGAAACGATCGTATATTTAAAAATTAAATTCATAAAATGCACGCGGATATTTATAAAATATAATTTATTAGTTTATTTTTTTCACTCCAAATCAAGGTCATTTTTCGAGCTCATAAATAATATCGTTCTAAAAATCTATAATTCAGTACTACATATATAAGTAATAATGATAACTATACCCGTTATTAATATCCGTCCGCGGCTAGGGTGGAACATTAAAATAAACGTAAAATAATCTATCTATTGACAGTAGCTGGGTAGTAGCTGGCACGCGTTTTGTTCTTATTTGTTCGTAAAATGCAAAGTATGTATTATAATAATATGAATGAGTGTACGAAACGAAAAAAAAGAAAGAAAAAAAACAACAACATTCACTCGCTATAATACGATGTTCCGTTATAGTCGACGACGGTTTCGACGATATAGACAATGCGACGAAAATGCACGCCTGTCCCCGGTGTGGAAACCGTATAAGTCTTATATAGTGGAGTTTCACGCATGACAGAAGAGTCGATATGAAATCAAAAAAAAAAAAAAAAAAAAAAAAATTGTTTTTAAAAGAAACGGTTGCATCTATACGATATAAAATTAATTTACACAGATTTCGTTTTAACATTTATTGAATAGAATTCGAATAGGTGTCTTTTCAATTGAAACAGCTACAACGCCCATATATCTCATGCGATAATCGTATTTATTTTGAAATTGACTGTACAGTCAGAAAGCACGCGTGTAAACGATGTTGGGTTTTTGTAATATTATCACAAATGTAACACGGATACCATAAAAACCGTGTTCACTATCGTTCGAAATTACAGTATTGAACGTAATACAATTTTTTTTTAATTCGTAATAATGATTTTTGTCCGCCTTTCATTGGTTTTCTTGTGAAAATGTCCTTCCTCGGGAAACTATTATACAGGAACTTATGCTTGTTTGTCGAGCGTTTTACAACAACACTTACGTTTTTTTTTTTTTTTTTTTTACATAAATAACTAGTTTTATTAGTATCGTAGCGAAAAAGAAGAAGAAGAAAAAGACGAGAAAGATTTTTGTGAAAAAAATTAAATATAAATTAAATACATTATAACGTTTACATAAAACGCGGTAATATTTTATTATAGTTAATAAATCGATAGATAATTAATTAATCATATAAAATAATCCAACTACATATTTAACTATCATAGTACAAGGCAGTGGCGGCGCGTGAACAATTTTTTAGGGTAGACAACAAGACAACCAAAGATATAGTGTTATATACAATTTATTTAAAAATTAGATCATCATAAAAAAAGTAGGTAAATTACATAAAATAACTATATTTGAATATAATTTAAATCAATTCGCCGATTTTGTTTTGTTGCGAACACATCTATTACATTGTTTATAAATGTTGGATCTTTTGATAATTCACTTAACATATTTTTTTCGATAGCTAAAGTAGACAAAGATGAAAGCCTATCATTTGTCATTGAATTTCTTAAAAAGGATTTGATACGTTTTAAAGTCCTCATGGATCTTTCACTTGAGGCTGTTGTTGCAGGAATAGTTAATACTAATTGAATAAGTTTCGTGACTTCTTGATATACTTCTTGAAGCTCATCTAAAATAATATTTATAATTATTATAATTATAATTCATTTGAAAAATTAGTAAAAATATTTAAGAAATGTTTTATGTTCTTACTTTTAAATATATAATCAATAAATTCCAAAGGAGCGAAGTATTTCAATGGATCTGCATATATTATGTAAAGCTCATTTTTTAGACGATCTTTATCAAAAATATCTGGATAGTAGTTAAAAAGTTGTCTTAATTTTTCTTCTGGAAAATGAACTTTATATGATGGAAACATTTTTTCATTTATTATTTCAACAAATTCTAGTTTTTCAAAATCTTTAAATCTAATATTTATTTGAACATAATATCACTTCATTAAGAAAAAAAATATAAACATTAAACACGTGCGTTAATAGCCACAGTCGGAATGCAATTAAATTATTAAAATATTACGTTGAGACATGTCTTTTCCATACATATAATTTTGGTAATACTCCAATACGTCCCCCGTTTACCATGTCATACGCCCGTCATCAATAGTGAGACACAATTCAATATGTCTCGACCGATTTGACGGCGACAACGGAGCGATTACGGTATTACCGATAAGATATAAATAAAATTATACTATATATATTTAGCCATACTCGTTACTCACACAGACACTGTAGAGACGAATCAGTGTAAATAACATTTTATTTATAAAATTATGAAGAAATAAAATACTTATATAGGTAGTATGCAGTAGGTATCATATTATAATAAACAACTAATTTTTAAAATAAAATTGTTTGATATTTTTGGGTAGACAATGTCTTATTGTCTACCCTAACGCGCCGCCACTGGTACAAGGAATGTTTTTCCGCTTTAATAACTCAAAAAATGTTTTACCAAAGAAGCTAATTGGTTTTACAATAATGCATATCTCTTTGTCTCGCGTGCTACACTTCTTCGATTAGTAAAAATAATTCAAAAGTTTTTTTAGTAACCCCGTTTATTTCTAGATATTTATCATACGAAAATCGTATTTCACGACAGTTATAATTCAAAGTTAACGATGATATATTTTTATTTTTATTTATTTAGGGCGAACGAGTTTTCCAAATATCAATTCCGGTGAAATTCAATAAAACTACAATTTTTTTTTATTGGATAGCTTTCGAAAACAACGCGGTTTGATTTACTCTTGTCATTTCTAAATGAAAATAATGCCTAACAGCCAATTCTGTAGTTCACTTTTAGATTTTAAGTAAGATATTTTTACTACACAATGATGAGTTGTTTTTTTTTTTTTAATTTATTTTCTCAATAACTCTCAGCCATTTACTGAAATTATCATTGTACAATAATCAAAGTTCAATAGGTACTTTAAATTGTCTGTAGGTAGAGGGTACCAATATAATATAATTTCAAAACCATTACGTAAGAAAATGCTATTTTTTCGAGATTGATGGCATTGCATATTATAAATCAAAATTATTTACTGTACGTACGATTTTTTTTTTTTTTTTAAATACAAAAGAACACACAATGCTTTATTATTCAGAAGAAAAAAAGCGATGGAATATTTACAGAAAACCAATAGTTCAGACTGTTTAGAGCACAAAACGAAATATTTCCGGCTGCTTATAAGAGAAACGATGAATTAACCAGACGAATAAAACAAACTTATTATGGAAAATTATACAATATTTAAATCAACAAAAAAATGACAAGTTCGTTAAAACACAAATTTGTATTCTAATTTAATCATTTTAATTCAAATCCATTGCAAGTATCTATTTGTTCTTCCGGGTTTTCATTCATATATACTAAACTGAATCGCTGTGTACACGTGTGCGGTATGTATAATGTATTTAAACATAATTTAAATTTAAATTTCAATGCCTAAAGAATAAATTATAGAAATGGAACAAATATAATTGACATTGAAAATGATTTCGTACGCTGCAGAATGATAAAATAAATTATTCGTAAGGCTCAAGTGCAGCTTTAACGACAAAGCATATTCAGCTCGTGTCCCGCACAAAGTCAAAGTATTATTTTAACTTAATCTCCGCGACTCATTTTAAATTGAACACAAGTCTCTATAAAATACAAAAACTGTTTTGGCATGGTTATCTGCCAACGGTTCGGCGTATTATGTAAAACACATCAACTCTCGTTCTTATTTTATCACCAAAACCACCGTAAGTATTTTCAAGCCAAATTAAACACTCGATTCACATATTTACATATAACGTACCTTTTTTTATTTACATTTTCAAATTACAAACTTTATACAATTTCACGAATTTTTACAATTTTTAGATATTTTTTGCGAAGTTATAAATATAGAATTGGACTATAAGTTTAATATTTTAAACACGGCATTACCCACTTCGAGGAATCAATCGTAGAATTCGAAAGACGATTTGAAAAAGTTGAACTTATGCGTCCACAAATAAATCTGTTTAATAATCCTATGGCAGTTGAAATCGAAAAGAATATGCTTCACTTCAATTAGAATTACGTGAGTTGCAAACAGATCTATTTTTATCTATAAATGAGAAGATCAACGTGTCCTTTTGAAAAACATTATTTTTAATACTTTTTTTTTTGCTTTCTATGATCTGGTCCGTTCGATTTTAAAGTTCTATAAATTAACTCTCTAGTAACTTTAAGTTACCCATCCCTGACATATACATAGCCCAACTTAGGAATTATGAATAACCTTTGAATCCTGCATCGATCAAAAAACGACCGAAAAGCTTATTAACCTAACCTACCTGCAATTCCGACGAAAATGCACTTCTTCAAACATAATCTGGACCTGATTTATGTAATTTACAGATATATAGTAATCATAATATAGTTGATCCAATCGGTTAATTTCAATGTGTACCTATTCAAGAAAATTATACCGGAATAACTTTTGTACCTAAATTATTCATTGTTTATTATATAACAACTAATATACCAAATGTAAAATATCCGAATGGGGCATACTGTTATACTTACTTGTAATCGTTTTTTTTTAAACATTTAATGTTTATCACAAAAACAAAGAAACAATCCATTCGAACACGAATTCACTTCGAATAAAAATGTAGGTATATATATATAAAAAAAAAAAAAAAACGAAATTACACAAAAAAAAAAAAAAACCCCAAAGAAAAATGCGTGAAATCTTTTACACTCAACCGGATCCATTGTTGAACGGACAGCTTTTGTCGTCGGCCGTTATCTCAGCACTCACTTTAGACACCCGTCATCCGGAATTCGCAATTTACACACTCCGAGGATTATCCTTCGTCGAGATAGCAGAAAACGGATCGAACACGATTTATAACGAACAGATAAATGTAGTGCAATATATATATATATAAATACACGAGTACGTATACCTACTGTAGAATCTACTCGGCTTGATATTATTATTATTATTATTTACTATGGTCTGTGTACCCACGTGCCTATATAGTATATACAGATATATAACAATACCTATATCGTATATACAGTACAGTCTTAAATGCGAAAGTATATACGGAAATATAATGAACAAAAACGAAACCCGGGCAAGTCGCGGCGTACCCGAGGGGGGCAACGGGAACATTTGCGCGCCCGCCAAGACTTTACAACTTATAGTACTGCGTGTCCGTCAACTTTTTCGTTTTACACGACGTGCTCGTATATATATTATTATTATTATATGCTGTGTGCGAACTTTACCCGGGAAAATAGATTTCAGCGATATTACGGTGCTGGAAAAGTTTATTGCCGATAGGTTTTGCCCTACATTTTTTAGCAGCGGGTAAATCACTAACGGAAATCAGTGCACAAATGTTTGGTAACCGTATAGAAAATCTACGACAATCACCGGTAGAGTGGAAATCATTCCGGAATCCAATGTACACGATATTATTCAGGGACTAGAACCTTAATGATTTATTGGCTTCCGGTTCTTGAAAATTCATAGTTTCAAATAGCATTGCATATTGTTTATTAGGATTCGATTTTTTTTATTATTATTATTAATAAAACTACAAACAAAATAACTTTATAAAACATAGTGAGCTGGAATGTCAAAAGAGTGGCAAAGTCACTTTCAAATAAACTTCACGGCGGATCCAAGCATGTTTTCAAATGTTTTATCCGATCAAAACAGTCGGTACAATTGGCATATTTTGATAGAACATACAACCGATATTCAATCCTCTCAACTATAAACTACTAAATACAGTTGATCGCCGCGTATAGTGATCAGCGATCACATACGTCCGAGAGCATATGGATCACTATAAGCGGCGATTCAAAAAACAGGTAAAACATAACGTTCAAATAATTGTTTAAAACATTATACTTTTGTACATAGCAATAAATAGACTGTGATACATGTCCAAATAATATACACGTACGTAATTTAAAACTGTACAATCCAGAAAAATAATAATCCTAAAAAAAAAAAAAAAAAAATAATAAATAAACAATTCTATAATTAATAGCTCCCCGCCGGTCAGAGTATAGGATTTAAAACGTAGCTTATAATCACCAACGACGGAGAACTCTACCAATATCTATAGACAATACAGGTGTTTAAGAACAATAAGTAAATAAAAGGAAATTCAATGATGCCACAGACACAAAAAAATGATATTTTGTCACTTACTAAAATGTTTCGATGTTTAGAGATAAAATGGAAAACTCCGTCTGAACCAGTGTTTCACGCATGGGTGTAATAAATATATATATTTTTTTTTTTTTTTTTTTTTTTTTAAATTGTTCCCAGATCAAAGCTGTGAATAATTAAAGAAAAGGAAAAAAAATGTGTATGCGTGTTTGCACTATAATTATACCTATCAGAGGTTGTAAAAAAGGCGAGAACGCGATGCTGGGTTTAAGTTCTTCGGACGATTGAGGCAAATGTACAAAAAAAAAAATAAACGGCCGGTAAATTTGCATCTAATCTAGCGACGTTATGAATAATAATTCACGTTAACAATAATTAACTATCTGATTTACGCTTTAAGTTTACCTCGGAGATGTTTTTCCATACACTTAGCTAACACAAATTGAACACTATTTTTAATCCAAAAAATAAATATAAGATGAAAAAAAGAAAAAAAAAAACATAAAACATTTTGAAATACCTAGGGTAGTTATGTAAATTTTTTTTTATTTTTTGTACTTCGGTAAAATTAACATTTTCCATGGGTACCTAACCTAATACGTTTCGGTGAAATATGTAAAACGATTTATATTTTACAAATAGCAATCTACACGCATTTATTAAGTACCACTGTTTTCGTACCTATTAAAATATTTCCCTCGACAATCGTATAGAAAACGAAACAAAAAATAATAACAACTGTAAAATTCTCGGTTTGACATTAAAATGAAATTATATACCGGTTTTTTCCACCTAACAAAAAAAAAACGAATATATATTGCATTTCCGTGCAAAATTGTATTATGATGCGGGTACGCGTTTATTATGTATATTAAATATTAACATGATAAAAACCTATGGAAGTAAATTATATTTTCATGTCGGTATACAGTTTTAATTTGAACGAATACGAAAACGTTTTGTACAGTTTGTATAGATATTTACTTGCCGATAAAATTGACAGTCATAACGGACATACATTCGTGTATAAATTTAGTGCATTCAAATTCAGTGGGTACACGGTACCCGGTGGCACACGCATTATAATATATTAAAGCAGATTTACTCATCTGAATATTGAAAAACGGGCAAAAAAATTCATTTTAAATTATTATTGTGTAAAAATTAAACATAAAACTTTATTTCAAAATAATTTGTTTCACTATATTTTTACTGTGGTCATTTTACGCGAAAAATATTAAATAATTGTTCATACGCAATAAACATATATAGGGTTACCGCTCCGAGGGGAAAAAATTATGGTCACACATTGTGCAGTCACTATAGAGCAGTATTTCTTAACCTGTTTTATATCACGGAACTCCGAACAATATTTTTTTATGCGGAACCCCTATGAAAATTATCTTTTAAAAGAAGAGTACACAAAATATGGCGATAAACTTCAACATTATCATTGCACTAAAATACTATTTTCATAAAAGCACTTAAGTGGAACCTATAAGTGATCTTTGCGGAACCCTGGGGTTCCGCGGAAAACAGATTAAGAAAACGCTGCTATAGAGCATGTCTGAAGGTTTCTATAGAAGAGTTGAGTGGATGAAGACTTGCCTATGTATTATAGAAAAAGTCAAATCCTGAGGAGTGTTGATATAGAATTACAGTTTAGTTATTCCATTTATTGAAGATTTTCATTCCAAATTTAAATAATACATTGTTAGATGAAAGTACATTGAATATCAAGATTTAATCTTGCGTTGGCTAAAACATAAATATTATATTAAAAATAATTGCAAAAACAACAAAATGATCATAATGAATTATTATAATTAAAAAACATAAATGATAAATAGCTTACTAGTTATCAGACAAAGTAAATTGTGATCATCTGTGTAAATCTAGTAAATAAACACACTTTTATAATGGAAATGGATGATATATGTGGGATGACTTCATCAAGTGTTTATAATAAGAAATTGTTAAACTTCAACCCATCCATAAAACCAGGACGAGCCAAACTCATAAGAGTTACTCCAAACTGCTGACCACTTTGGTAATCCAATTGGACAACTGGTAGTTAGTTACGCCCAAATATTTTAATCCGGCATGCTCACCATTTTTACTAAAGTCCATAATAAGAATAACAAATTTCAAGTTCATTTCAGTTTTCTGAACCCCTTGTCTATGACGATTCAATAGTTCCTCACTTGGAAAACTTAATAAACACAAGTTGCATTTGTAGATTTAAAAAAAAAATTCATGAAAATAATTCTAAAATTAATTTCTTAAGACATGTTGTGAATTAAATTGTATTGCTATAAAATAAAAATTGGAGTTTTTACCTTTAATTATCAATTTAATACATTATTATTTAAGGTTTAAATGATACATCATAACACGTCAGTACTTTGAAAATCAAGATTTATTTATGTGTTGGCTTAAACATATAAATAACATTTAATTTTTTTCATAAACACAACAAAATTGTCATAAATATTCTATTTATTAGAAGAAAAAAAAATATATATAAATAGTAAATGATTGTCAGCAAATATAATAATCATAATACTCCAGAAATAAAAACACTCACTTATGTAACTGAAATGAATTATATATGGGAAGTCTTAATTAAGTGTTTATAATTTCCATATATTTCCCAGATTGAATAGATTATTAAATATTAGCCCTTCCATAGAATTAGGATGGGTTGCACTCATGAGAGGAATTCCCAATTGACCAATTTGGTTTTCCAATTGAAAAACAGGCAGATAGTTAGTTATACCCATAGATTGTAACGTAGCAAATACGCCATCTTTACTCAAGTCAATAATAGGAATCACATTTGGAATATTTGAGCTTGTTTTAATTTGGTGATAGCACTGCCTATGGCCACTTAATAAACTACCACTTGGAAAACTCAATGAACATAGGTCGCATCTGTTAAGATTTAAAAAATATATTTACATATAATATTATAATTATTTTGTATTATTATTCTCAGAAATGTACTGAATATACTACACGTGACTTGTTATATACAAATAAAAATGTTTGTTTTTATAGTACATCAAACAATTTAATCTTTACATTCAAACTTATTTTAAGAAAAATAAATATCAACTAATTTCCTCTAGAGTGTCATCATTAATGGTATTATAAAATGTTTTTAGTTGGGAAAAAGCCAAAATATACATTAATCAGTATTTAATAATGATGTTAACATAGAAAATATGTATTCTTAATATATTAGAGACTTCTGGCTAGTTAGATTAAATTGGATAATACAAATCACTTCAATATAAAATTTATATAAAAGCCAATGTTCAAAAAGTAACAAAATATGACTAACTCAAGAGAATATTAAAAATGTTTAATTTTTTAATATGGTTTTAAAATTTTTATTTTCTATTATCTGTGCCGAACATAATTGTACATAAAGTAAACCATTTTAATTTTATATATAATGGTAACTGAGTGGGAAATCACATTTTTATGAAATTAAAAATCAAATAACATAATATATATATATATAAATAATTTTTATTAATGTAAAATGTTATTAATTGACATTTGTAATATATTCCTAATCCGTACAAAATATGTTTAAATTTTAAAGCTATAATAAGTCCATTAAAACAAGAAACCTAAGATTGAGTAACTATTACTTACTTGTATAATAGAGGTACTGATTTATGAAAAAGAGCCACATGTTTATAAAATGTTTCAACATTCGTATAGATTTTTGAACATCTTTCACAAGGCCAATATTGTTTGGGTTTTTCTGCACCAGTTATATCAATAATGTCAATCAGCTAAAACAAAATAAATATTACTAATATATTTTTTTAACTATATGTTATGGCAGGTTGCAAAATTGCAATAGTATACCTGATATTTATAGTCATTAATAAATATATACTTAACATACTAATGTACTTAGGTACAGTGTACGTATGAGAATTTAATTTATATAACATTTTAGATATTGTTCTTCTAAGATATTAATTATTCTAATATTTATGTAGTATGTGTAAAAAAAAAAAAAAAAAAATTATTACCAAACCTAGACAATACTCAGTAAACATAGAAGGTACTATCCCAGAGAACACACAAAAAAATTCTGGTTCAGCTAGTTAATGTTAATAATGAACAAATTGTAATTGTTAAATTTCATTGCAATGGTTTACTAGTAGAGATTTACCATTATAAAAATTACAGATATATACTTAATATACTGAAGAGTTAAGAACAACATATTGTGCGATAAGCAAATGTAAATCAATATGTATTATTACAGAATGAATCAAGAAATATTGAAACTAATTTTCAGTGTCTGTATCATAAATATTGATTTCAATTTTATGAAATTACTTGTGTATAATAAATAATATATGTTATAGATTACCTTATGAACTACACTAGTTTCCGGAGATGACATATTAGGTAACTCATGAGATTCCTTACTAGGAGGTACCTTAGCAGGTGACTCATGAAGTTCCTTACTAGGAGGTATCATAGCAGGTGAAGTCGGTATTATTGAAACAGCAGAGTTTAAGCTAAGTCCAGCTGGCATACTATTATTCACTGTATCCACCTAAAATAAAAATAAGCTGTAACTTATAGGTGTTTAATTACGTTAATTTGGGTCAAAAACGGGGGGGGGGGTGAACAAACAATTCAAAGTATAATCTAAATGGCTTAGTATGCAGGTTGTGAAATTTAATCTTAGGACTTATATAAATATTTATATAGGACAAATTGTAACATTTAAAAACAACTTATAAGGTTAGATTTACTAGTAGTTTTACCTTTCTAAAAATTGCATAACATACTTTAAGAGTTAAAAACATATTGTGAGATTATCAAATGTAAATCAATCAATACAGAATGAATTAATAATCAAGAAATCTTGAAAATAATTACCAGTGTCTGCATCATAAGTATTGATTTCAATTTTATGAAATTATTTGTGTATAATAAATAATGTATGTTATAGTTTACCTTATGAACTACACTACTAGGTCCCTGAGATACCTTATTTGGTAACTCATTAGGTTTCTTACTAGGTGCCTTAGCAAGTGAAGTCGGTATTATTGAAACAGCAGAGTTTAAGCTAAGTCCAGCTGGCTTACTATTATTCACTGTATCCACCTAAAAATAAAAATAAGCTGTAACATATAGGTGTTTAATTACACTAATTTAGTTCAAAATTGGGGGGGGGGTGAACAAATTATTCAAGGTATAATCACATTGGTTAAGCATACAGTTACTAGCAAAAAAATATAATTTTAAAAATTTAAAACTGATATTTTATAATTATTATTACAAGCATTTCAATACAACTTATTTAAAAAAACTCAAAATTAAGCTGTGTTTGAAATATAACTATAACAGTTAATTTGTATTAGTTTATTATTATTTATGTATTGCTACATAATATTTATTACTATTATACTTTTAATGGATATTTTTCTTATAAATTCAAATTCAAATTAAAAAATAAATTTAAAAAATAATGCTTACTGTGAGAATAGTGTAACCTCGTTTGGAAATTAAATTGGCATTTTGTTGAGTAGGAGAAACATGAAATTTTTTTGCAGATGTCATAGATTTTGTTAAAGATTCTGATAAATATTTAACAATTGTAGGAGAGTTCTTGTTCATGTTGTTTGTGAAGGAATTTCTAGTTAAAAATTAAAAGATAAATTATATACTACAAATCTCTGTAACGAATTAATACTCAGATTACTCAATTTAATATCAATAACTAACCTATCTGTAGCTACACGTTTAAGTGGTGGCGTTTGGTGTCTTACTGATGTAGTAGTTAGTGGTCTTTTTATAGGAGTGCCTCTCATCATAGGAGAACTCATTGTAACGGGCCGTCCTCCTGCACATGAATAATTATGTTAAATAATTTGCAATTAGCTACAAGGAGAAGATTTATAACGCATTCATACTTGGTGCACTGGACATATTACGTCCTCTAGTAGGGGTACTTCCCATCATGAGGTTCATATTAGGCCTGCCCATTGGTCGCATGGAACGTTGCATAGGAACTTGATTAGGAATCCTTAGTGTTTGTGTATACATATTGGGTACACCACCAGACGATCGATGATTTTCAGGCAATGGTGGTACACCAGATTGTAGTTGTTGATCAAAACCCATAGTTGGTAAACACTGAACCTGATTATAACAAACCAATATACTCATTAAAACAAATATATAAATAAAAATGGTACTTTATCTTTAGAACCATAGTACACCTGTTTTGCGCATGGCAACTAAATCTTTATGTAGAATGTATTTAGGGGGATTGTATGAAGGGAGCCCTCCACTGGTTTATATGGAATAAATTAATGATGAGACTGTATATAGATTTTTATATTTTCAAAATTTGACTTAAAATTAACTTTGCAGTCTTCGTTCAAATTTATAGTAGAGATACTAACATTTCAGAACAAAAAGAGAAATACTTAACCTTACAGGTAGTATGAAATCCGCTTAATGTCAAATTTTTATTCATTATAGTATTCAAAATATTATAAAGATAATTTTACAAATCAAAAAATATAGGTCATTGTAAGACTTTAAAAAACTTGTGATTTCTGGTGTTAATAAAAAAAAAATTGGCTTAACCTTAAGGATTTTAATTATATCCTTAATATTATTATAATAATATCTAATTAACTTTTCCTTGGTGTAGCAATTGTTAAACAGGTGATGGCATATTACAAACCATACATTAGCGATCAAAAACTAATGTTAACTTGATAAAGCTAGAAGGTCTCATTCTTTATAAGTACATTTGTTTTATAACTTTTTTTATGTTCATTCACTCAAGGAAATTAAATTGTAATATATATATACATTAAAGACATAAGCATTTTTAATAAGGTCTTTAAATTGATTATTTTTCTTAACAAGTTCATAATTTTCTAAAATAGAAGTCCATCTCTATTTTTTATTTTTTTTTTTTTTAACCACTGAATTTCAGGAAACTCCCTGGATTTTATTAAAATCCTGTATTGAAATATCTAGAATGTTCCATTTTTTCTTCATGACTTGCTTGCCATTTTTATTATCAACATATTCATGTACAACTTGTTTATTTTCAATAGACCCCTCTAATTCAATATCAGAATCACAACTTACATTAGCTTTTTTAGATTTTGTTTTAGTTCTTTTTTGATTTTTAGTATTATCATCATTGTCAGAATTTTGTTTTTTGAAAGACTTTTCACTATCAGAGTCCTCCTTTAGATCGTCACTATCTTCTTCACTAGAAGAGGTACTTTCAGCTGCAGGTGGAACATTTTTCACAACCTAAATATATAATCATACATTATAATAAGAAATAAAGTTTTTAATTTATTGCTATTAAATAGAACAAATAAACAAATATTTGCTTCATTAAAATTAATTAGTATGCGTTGGGACATCGTAGAGACCACACGTATTTACGCGAACCGTCTTTAATTGCTCCCGATAGCAGTATCAAAACAACTATATTAGATACGGCAAACTGGTATGTATATAAATTCACTAAATACAAAGTCCAGTAACACACAACCGCATAGTATAAACCTACACACACGGGCGATAGCCCGTTATATTTTTAAAAAAAAGCTCGTTATATAACAACTAACACGAATAAAATGAGTTCAAACTCAAATACTTCCAATATACCAAATACTCATAACAAAAAAAAAGTCCCACCTCTCATCATTAACAAATCCAGACTTCTTTCAAGCAATGAAGACTCGAACTCTCCATCCCCAAACTCCGACAATGAGTTAAGATCGCCAAGGAAAACAACCAAAGTACAAGATCGTCCTAATACCAAAACAACATTTTTTCCTACACCAAATCGATATGCTGCATTAGAAGTTATGGAAACAGGTCAAACAGATACACCTTCAAATACATTAGACAAAATCGACACATCGACTAATGATCAAAATGTAAACCCAAACAATAACGACGTACAAATACAATCAACTGATAACCTCCCGAAAATATCACCACTATTCGTAATTAACGTATCTAAATTTACACAATTTCGTCAACTGTTATCTACAGTCATTCGTAATAACTTTTCTATCGCAGCTAAAATAAATAACATTAAAATTAATTTACAAACAATAGACGACTTTAGATCGCTCACCAAATTCCTAGACGAAAAAAAATATGAATATTATACATACAGGCTAAAAGAACAAAAAGGCATATCAGCTATAATAAGAAACTTACCTATGTCCATCACGGAAACGGAGGTCACAGAAGAACTAAACAACCTAAATTTCCCTGTTCATTCAGTAATAAGATTAACTAACAAAGATAAAGTACCCACCCCTTTATTGGCTTTACAACTACTAAATAATCACAAAGCCCAAGAAATATTTAAACTTAATAAACTGCTAAACTGCATAATAACCATAGAGCCCCGGCGAAAATCAAATGACCCTCCCCAATGTACCAATTGCCAAAGATATGGACACATTTACAAATCCTGCAAACTACAACCTCGCTGCGTCAAATGCAATGGCTCACACCACTACACGAAATGCGATAAAAACTTAGAAACCCCACCAAATTGTGTAAACTGCAACGGCTCACACCCAGATAGTTATAAAGGATGCACATGCTTTAAAAAGATCAAACAAAAAAAAACCAGTCAACATTCAAAACAAGATTCAAACCGAAAACATACCGTTAATAAATGAAACTACTAACAAAATTAGTGATAATAATAACAAACCCACAAAGAAATATCTCAAATCGGGCCTCATACGCAGATATAATCAGAGGTAAAACTAATTATGCCCACCCAACTCAAAATAATGTAGAAAACACTTCAACTGAATTCCTAAATGAAAATCTACAAAACACAATAACAAAGTTTATTGAAAATATTCTTCAAAATATACAGACCATTATAAGTTCCATTTTCCACTCAATAACAAACCTATCTATACCGCTCAATAATGAACACAATTAAACTAAAAGATATCAAACTCGTCAACTGGAATGCCAATGGCATTAAAAACAAAAAATCAACAATTATTGAATTCTTATCTTGACATAAAATTGACATAGCATGTATAACGGAAACGCATCTTATAAATAATGAGCCTTTCAAGATCACCGGGTATAATACATATAGAAAAGACAGAAATACGACTCAATCATCCGGAGGAGTAGCCATTCTAATAAAAAAATCTATCAAGCATCAACAATCAAGCACACATGAAATGATTAATATTGAAGCCACTACCATAACAGTTCTAACAGACAAACAAGATATAAAAATTATTTCAGCCTACAATCCACCAAATAAGCAAATTCGTAAAGACGACATATCGGGACTCTTCAATAATAACCCAACAATACTATTAGGAGACCTTAACTCTAAAAATAAAATCTGGGGTTGTTTAAAAACAAACCCAAATGCTAACAAGAATTTATTACTAAAATTCACCTCTGACCTAGGAATCCTAATTTCACCGCCAGAGGAACCAACCTTTCAACGCTCTAGCAGACAACCAGATATACTTGACATCGCTCTAATTTCAAATATCTCAGCTGAAATACATCATCAAACCGTTAACGAACTAGACTCAGATCATTTACCAGTTATCACCACCCTATGTGAACAAGCCAAAATAAATATGTCAAATCCAAAATTAATAAATCGACCAATAAACTGGAACACTTTTAGAGAAAACCTTGACAAAAATATAAAAATCAACAAACCCACTCAAAATAATTGCGACATAGACAGCAATACACAACATCTAACTGAATCAATACAAAATGCTGTAAATTCCGCGTTAGGACCTAAAAACTCAACAAAAAAACTACCCAATTATGCCACCCAACTCCCACCTTATATCCAAAAACTAATTAAAGAAAAACACAAGGCAAAGAGAATATGGCAAAGATCAAAAGAAACCAACATCAAAAAACGTCTGAACCAATTGACCAGGAGAGTTAAATGGGAACTGGACAACCATAGATATAACTCCTACAAAAAATACCTATCCACATTAAACCCTAAAGACGCCAGCCTATGGAGAGCCACAAAGAGAATCCTAAAACAACGAGTTACGATACCCCTCTCAAAATTGGAATAGCAAAATATGAAACAAACCCAGAAAAATGTAGTCTTTGCTCACCACTTTGAAAACTGCTTTACAACAGAAGATGTAGACGCAAACAAATATCAGGACATCGACTCTACCCACAAAAACCAAAATCAAATAAAAATAAATCCTATCTGCCCTTGCAGTCCCGAAGAAATTAAACAAATAATAAACTGGCTTGCAAACAAAAAAAGCCCAGGGCATGACCTCATAACAAACAAAATTCTCAAAAACCTCACATTAAAATCCCTTGCGTACCTAGCAAGCCTCCTAAACTCAATGCTCAGAATTGGATATTTCCCAAACACTTGGAAAATAGCTACAATTATTCAGTTTCACAAACCTGGGAAAAATAAAAACTCACCGTCAAACTATAGACCAATAAGCCTACTCCCTACCCTCTCCAAAATACTAGAACAAATAATGCTCCGCAGAACGAAACCCTACCTGAAAATCATCCCACTCCATCAATTTGGTTTTAAACTTCTACACTCTACATGTCACCAACTTCAAAGAATATCCGAAATAATAGTAAAGGGTTTTGAAAAAAAAGAATATACATCCACAGTCTTCCTTGACGTTGCGCAGGCCTTTGACAAAGTCTGGCACCTAGGCCTTCTGCAAAAACTAGCTAAACTAAATCTACCAACCTATCTTTATAATATAATCGGATCATTTATCACAAATCGCTCCTTCCAAGTCCGAATAGGCACTGACATTTCTAAAATACACCCAATAAGAGCAGGAATCCCACAAGGATCAGTCCTAGGACCCATACTGTTCAACATCTTCTGTCATGATATACCAAAGCCACAGAAATATCAATTAGCCATGTACGCAGATGATACTGCTATTATAACCCAGAATAAAAATCTTGAGACCTCTATCAAAGACCTACAAAACTCACTAGACTGGTTTGCAAAATGGAAACTAAAATCAAATCCCGCTAAAAGCGAAGCAAAGATCTTCACCTTAAAAAGAAACACAAACCCAACCTAATTAAAAATAAATAACCAAACCATAATTTGGAACAACAAAGATCAGGCAATCAAATACCTTGGAGTTTTTCTTGATGAAAAATTAACATGGAAAATTCATATAAACAAAAAACTCTCTCAAGGCTATGCAAGAATGAACACCCTTTATCCTCTAGTTAACTTCAAATCAACCCTCCAAATGGAATCGTCCATCTTACTGTACACATCAATAATCCAGCCATTAATTACTTATGCCTGCCCAATATGGGCGGCAGCTTCCTCAACAAAAATCAAAAAAATCCAAATTCTTCAAAACAAATTTCTGAGATTATGTCTGAAAGCCCCATGGTTTATGAGAAATAAACAAATTCATAATGACACAGGAATTCCTCTTCTCCAAGACTGGATAAAAAAACAATTCAAAAACTTTCACGCAAATCTCAATACATCTGACGGTGCACGGTTCTACAACATTGGAAACAAAACAAAAAATTGGCGTTTAAAACCACGTCTAGTTCAAGATATTCTTCTATCACAATCAAGCGAAGACGAAGACCAAATTTAAATTATCATTATCATTAAAAATAAATATTAACTAACATTAGCATGTATACTTCAGTATCACTATGTCACTAACTAATAATAATTCATAATTTGTCATTTGTAAAAAGAACACGTTAATAAACTTGTAATAGCATGTATAATATGCTGAAATATTTTAAATCTAATAAATAAAAAAAAAAAATTAATTAGATTCATAAAATAAAGGCAAAATTGTATTATCATTAACATATTCATTTATAACTTGTTTGTTTTCAATAGGCCCCTCTAATTCAATATCAGAATCACAACTTACATTAGCTTTTTTAGATTTTGTTTTAGTTCTTTTTTGATTTTTAGTATTATCATCATTGTCAGAATTTTGTTTTTTGAAAGACTTTTCACTATCAGAGTCCTCCTTTTGATCTCCATAAGAAGCAGAAGTACTTTCAGCTGCAGGTGGAATATTTTTCACAACCTAAATATATAATCATACATTACAATAAGAAATAGAAAAGTTTTTAATTTATTGCTGTTTAATAGAAAAACCGAAACAAATAAACATATATTTGTGTCATTAAAATTAATAAGATTAATATAATGAAGGCAAAATTAAAATGTATCACTATGTTTCTTACTTTAGAAAATCGTACAGATTTTCTAGAAGAACTACTACTTAACATAGTGTTATCTTTTAATGACTCTTTGATTGATGTTGATCCAGCCGATCTCCTTGACACTGGTGCTTTTGAAGAATCTTTTTAATAAAAAAAAAAAAATTTTAATTTGATTTACTACAGCTGTTCAACAACAATGACCAGTGAAACTATGAGCAAAACGTTTAAAATATAATAATTGCAGTAACATTGTAATTACTTCGGTAAGTATTAATATCCTTTATATTATTAATATTGTACATTTGAACCAATGTGTTTCTTTGTTTTGCTATACAGCGCCGCGACAAGTAGGTGTGGTAGGGAGTGCAAAGTACTCCCTAAGCCGCTATTTAGTCTTAACGATAAGCCTAATGGTATTTCAAATAATCGGTTATTACCGAATAGTAAACTGTATTTTCCAGGGGTTTTTTTTTTTTGATACGTGGGCTGCATACAAATGGCTTGCACCCTAACTAACACATACCTAATTGCAGCACAGTATTATATTGATTTCCGTGTCGATAAAATTCATATGGTACATTATAAAACCGATGTTACAAGACATGATTGCTAAAAATTGTAAAAATATAAAAGCACCTACAGTGACAAAAAAAGAAAAACTTTACTCCTTAGGACAGTATAGCAACTACTGTAGGTTAATTACATTATTATTATTTTAAACATGAAAGTAATGAAAATTAAATAAACTATTCCCTGTGTGCTTGAGTAATAAGTAGAGTTTAGAAATTATAAATTGACTTAATAGTAAAGCCCTATGACAGTGTTCACAACTTGCTAGTAGTAATAATAATAAGCAATATAATCTAAAACAAATTTCTGAATTCTCTCATATATGTATTGGTCTATAAGCTAGTGGCTGAGTGGGAACCAAATTCAGACAGGAATATTGGAATTTATCTCCAGACTACTTAACATTTATTTCCCCCAATAAAATACTAAAAACAAATTATAGCCTACAAAAATAAATGAAATATTTTCAATAATAATTTAATTTGTTAAATTATGTATAAAAATATTGTTTAGTTAATTAGCTTTTAATAATAACACTACCAACAAACTATATCAAGCAAAATATTTTTTTTTAAACTTATAATAGCGCACACAGAAATAAAATTCATAATAAAATATTGAGCAATATTCGCAACAAAACGGTTTTTTATTTTGAGTTTGTTAAAGAATCAACAGGTAATTTAAACTTTTAAATTAATTGCAATTTGACGGGGACAATAAAGGCATGTACAAGACATTAATAATTGAAAACTCAAAAAAAAAAAAAATTTAACTGTGAACAAAATTAATATAAACGAATATCCAAGCAGTTGTGTCGTCAGCCGCGAAGACCATAGTTTGGCCTTAATAACCGTTCTGTAAGGCGCGTAGCCAGTGGCATAACTACTGCGGGAGCGACAGAGGCAATTGCCTCAGGATGTCAAATTTTTTGTGTCATTTATTAGTGTGACAGGAGTTTATGTGTATGATTGTTAAGTATTTGGTAGACAAACAACAGTTAAAATTGAATCAATATAAAAGTGCACGTAAAACAGGCCGTAATAGTCGGTTGCCCGGGCCAATTTAATTGGCTGTGATTTATACGTCAACCGCAGCGACAAAAACTGATAAAGCTGATATGCTGGGGAAAAAAAGTTGATTAGTTTGCTTTTTATCGAGTCATTTTTTTTAAATTAATTATTATTCATATTTTGCACAATTAATTTTAATTGTCAAGCGTAAAGGTTTGGTTTTCATTTTTTCATAAAAACGTATTAGATGTATATAGATATAATTCTAAAGTACAAATACGCTAACATATGTGTACTCGTATGACGGAAATGTAAGCTTATCCAAATTAAGATAAAACGACATTTTAACAATTGTCCGGGAAAAAAAAAAAAAAAAAAAAAAAACCTGTGAAACTTCAAACTGTGTGAAAAATGCGTGTAGCGCAGGCGTAAGAAAATTTAGACAAATTATCCTCTCAAATAAATTATTACTACAATTACTACTATTATTGTTAGTACCTTTATTGGATTTATTGAGTTTCCAATCTGGATCCAGATCAACGTTGTCAATGTCGTCCGAGGACTGAGGCGTGTCGTACGATTCGTACGAATCGCACGACTCGTACGAATCGTACAAGTCAGACGAGTCAAACATAACGTCACAGGGTAACAATTTCGTTTACTAAATGGTGGTTGAATAAACGCGTTGATGTTGTCATAAAATATCACTAGAACTCAATATCACTGCGAACATTCAGACGGTTAAGCGTGAGACGATGAAATGATTTGTTCCGGGCAAAACGAACCGGTTTTATAGCAAATTCGTTTATTCCGCATGAGAACAGTTATAAGCCATATTAAGGAAGTGCCCGGTACATACGCGCAGTGTGACCGAATACGAAACAAAAAAATTCTACTCACAAAACTTATATATTTATATATATTTTTTTTTATGGCTTAAAATAACGGTGGAAAACAAAGCTTAATTACAATGAAGTTATTGAAACGATTTGCAAATTTAAAAAAAACTATTGATAATTAAACTAAGATAAAAGGCTCTGGAAGAATTTGGAATACAAGATATGGAAGTAGTAGCTCAGGATAGAGACAGGTGGAAGCAAATTTGTGTTGCGGTTATGGGCCTCAATGGCCTTTAAAAACCGGAGAAGAAGAAGGAGAAGATAAGGTTACCATAATGTTTTAGACCAAATCCGGACATCAAAGTCGCGTTTCAGAGGGGAGGGGGATAAATTGAAGATAAACAATATTGTTATTTCATTATTACAATTTTACTTAGATTTAGGAATAAAATTTCTACATAAGAATGATTAGGCTATTCTTTTATTTTATCACAACAACAATGGTCCGTCGCTTATCGTGACGTTTTGGGGAAAAAAAATATGAACAATAATTGAAATCACATATTGTACATTTATACGGAGTGAACACGAAGATCTGGCACCTGACATAACTTATTGTATAGATATAGCCATGTAAAACGTTTTAACCTTTGTAAAATCCAGACTTCTCTCAAATCCAGACGAAATCCAGACAGTATCCGGTCCGGTACCCTATACATAGGTCTATTAGGGACACTTCCCCTTCATTCCGGATTTAATAACGTATATAGTAATTTTGTGTTTTCATCTCGTATTTTATTGTAAGTATATCGAAAATTGTTTTACACATTCAACGTGTAATTATCGAATTAAATTGTCCACGTAAAATCATTAGATTTTCGCACGCAAATCAGAAAAATACCGTGTATAGTAATAATAATAATAATATAAATAATTGTGAAGAAACGCACTATGAGTTTCGTACATTCCTGGGATTTTGAAAATGCATACAAGGCGCATTTTTTGGAAACCACGATGCTAAAACCATCAAGTATAACGGTGAGCGAAAGCAACGGTTTCAAACGTAAAAAATGTCTCGCGGCCAAGTGCACTAGACCCTCGTTTAATAGGCAAAAAATCAGTTATTCGCAATTAAAAAATGAATCACGGTGAGCGGGGTCGCCAACCAGCCGGTATTTCATTTCGATAGACTGAAACGGACCTGTTGCCGGCCTGTTACAAAGCCTGTAATTTCAATCCAATCGAGTTTCAACGAGAGATCCATATAAATATATTTTATTGTTTTTGTGAAATTGGTCATAGGTCAATAAATCCTATTACCTTAATGACTTGTGTATAAATATATATAATTATATATCACTTTATAAACGTTTATACGTTACACGCATTAAACATAACGTTTACAATATAACGAATAATATTATGTTTCTGTTCTTAAAATTCATTCTTACAAAATTAAAAATACTTCATGTTTCAGATATATTATGTTAGATTTTTTAAATTTTTATATTTTTTTTTTCTTTATTAATTTACTATCTGTTCCAAATAAGGGTATTTGCTAAAATAATATTGTCACGTGAAATACTTGACAAAATAAGCCAATCCCCCCCCACCATTGGTGACACTTTTAAGTGATTATTTTTTATTTAATTTATTTCCAATGTCAAGTCAATAGATCCAAATGGCGCTTTAAACGTCTCAGAGGATTACCAGAAATAACATTTGCTAAAATAACTTGATTAGAGAATTGGAGTGAGAGGCTAGACGAGGGTGGAATCTTTTATATAATATGTTTTATTGTTTCTATTACAGTTGTAATTTGTAAGTCAGTATGGAGAGGAGTTTTTTAATATTCTTAATGTGATATTTTGATAGGCCCTTCGATTTAAATTTGATTTGTTGACATTTCCCCATAGTTGGTGACCAAATGGAGTCCAAATGGGTTTGATGAGGGATTAGTACATTAGTACATTAGTAGTTTCATATCTAAGTCTGCGTGTGTTTTTATTATTTAGTAAAGTGTTAAACATACGAAGTCGCGGGGTCAGTATTTTTGCACGTGTATTATGGGCCCAGGTAAGTGGACGGTCTATGGTTAAGCCGAGATATTTGATATTTAGTAAAAATAAATGTATAAATTATAAAAGAATCCATTTGTTTGCAATTTTCTTTTCTCGTTCTTCCGGGTACCTATCTAAATATAAAATAATAATATTATAAATATATAAAATAAAATAATAACTATATATATATATATATATAATTAATTGTGTCGATAACATGTTTGATATGTCTTTGTGTACTTTGCTCAACGAGAACAAGGCATGAACTAATACACTATAATATTAAATATTACAATCAATGGTATAATTATAATATATTCTCGTTTTTCGTTCATAATTTAATAATATAAAAATGTTATTAATATCACCGAGAACAATAACTTATAAATACATTGGCGATAAGAAAACCGAAGCACCTCAATTGTCTATTTATAATTGATAGTTTTATTGTTAGTTTAAATTGTATATGTATTTTTGTTAAAATAATTATGCGTTTTATACTGTATCGTATTATACGTATCAACCACGATGTATATATGTGTGAGTAGTTGTGTACACGACTAAAAAAAATGGGTAACATTTGTCCGATCATCTTCGGCACCATTAGACAATTTTTGTTTTTGTATACTAATACTTTAGATTAAATAGTGAGGAGGTCACGACACCATTTCCTTTTGAGCCTCCTGGGGGGGAGGGGTTCCCAGGAATTGTGAGAGTGGCAAAGTTTGAAATGAGGGGGTTGGTATAAGAAGGAAGTTTTGAATAGAATCGTTTGTAAAAATTAGCTGCCTCTTCAGGACTGTTTCGATTTTTAGATCGGTATGTAAAGTTAGGTTTGAATTTTATTTGTGTTGAATTTTTTAGCACTGCCCCAGAGCTGAAGACCATGCTCGGTCCACATCGGCTTAAATAAGGATTTATAGATTATGAGTTTAGTATTTAACGGAGTGTGTTTGTTGTTGGAAACTAAACTTTTAAGGATGCGAAGTCGAGCATTTAAGGCGAGTCTTTTAATTTTAACGCGGTGTGACCATGTGAGTCGACGGTCAATTGTTAGACCTAAGTATTTAGCCGTTTTAGAGGAGGGGATTTGAATATTGTCTAGCGACACCATAGGACAAGGAGGAAGACGAATAGTGAATGTTATATGAAGTGATTTGGATTGGTTAACTTTGATACGAGAAAATATAAAAATAAAAAAAAATCGTGCAGTATGTATTTTCGGTGCCTCGTAACGATGCATTTCGCATTAAACGTGTTCGCGTATGAATTGTCTGTGAGAGCTGAATTAGTTATAAGAAATTACTTAACACATACATGTACAGAGTTCTTTGAAGCAATTAAAAATGAAAAAAAATGTATTAAACGCTGCACGAAATACCTCTAAATATACCTTTTTAAAATGTTTGAATTTTTTCTATTATTTTATACTTATTATTATTTGTAAATTACCCGAAGGTATACGCCTCTATAATGTAATATTATAAAATATTCAAATAAAATTCTATAAATAATGATTATCCTTTTTTTTTTTTTTTTTAGACAAGATGATCGGTATTTGAATTGGCAACACTGTTGGCTTTACTGATGGTGAAAGGATGTCCGTCGACAACACCTCACCACCGGTAATTATTTCTGAGTACACTACTCATTTATAGTCACAAATTTCACGTAATTCTATTTTATAAATAAATCGAAACATCGTATTTCTATACCCGAATATTTTCAAACTGATAATTTTTATTATATTTATGTTATCATTGAAATAAATACGCTACGGCACACGTAATATTCGTTCTGAATGTGCCACGCAATTTTGGTATTTCCATTTTACCGATTTTACCTATAAATTTTATTTTACATGAAGATAACAAATACTTGTGATAATGACACGGGACTAGTACGTTTAGTTTGAATATTTCCCATGTGTCGATAAATTACAATTACGTCAAAATTAAAAAAGCCAAACCTTAATAGAATCCAAACTCTCCAAAATATTCGTCTACACAACATCTCCAACGCCTCACCGTATGTGTGTCTAACTTCTCGCTCCATTCGGATTTAAAAATCAAGACCGTTTCTGAAGATTTCCAGCACCTACTATAAAAGATATCATTCAAAACTCCTTTATCATCCCAATCTTCTTATATCTAATCCAGGCACACTATCGATTCCTGGCAACCCACCGAGGCGGCTAAAAAGAAAGTGGCGTAGAGACCTTCTTAATAATTAATAAAAATAATAAAAATATTATCCAAATCTTCAATTAAATCATTCGTCAGGTAGTGTCATCACTAGGGGAGTGGGACCTTCTTCCTTCAAGCTTTATCATGTTATATACATATTATTTTATCGCATATTCTTATTGTGCCCTTGGACACAGATTGTAACATGTTATATATCACGTAAAAATAAAAAATAAAAAACTGTCAAAATTGCCTATAGGTAGGGTTACCATACGTCCGGATTTTACAAAGGTAATCGTTTAACGTGATTATATCGATACAAAAAGTTATGTCAGGTGTTAGACTTTCGTGTTCACTCTGTATAAATGTGTAATATAAAATGTAATTTTTATTTTTGTTCATATTAAAACGGAGCGATATTTTGTTGTTAACACTATAACTTGAAAATGGCTGGAGCGACTCGGCTGATTTTTTTTTTTTGTCGTGTTCATAATTGTCAGAACAAGGATTTTATGAAAGAAAATTATTGGAAAATCCACCGGAAAAGTCGGAAAATTGGCGCCCCTTTCATTTGAAAGGCATTTGTCGATGTACACCATGGAAACCAAATATAGTATAAAATAATAACACAAAATAAAACGGCGAATTTGGTTACCCTGGTAACGCTAAATCGGTAATTCTCTTCCAAAAAATATACAAATAAATGTAGTGGTCAAGCTACATTTAGTTTAGACTCAAAATTAAGCGAAGCATTTCCAGTCCGGTCGATACATATAATGACAGGACAATCCCATACCTTTCCAATTTACCGTTCTAACAAAAAAAAAATGGTGCTTGTTTGAGAAAAAGGTTCAGTTTGAATTTAAAGGATATTATTTTTCACATGGAAAGGGTTGAGTTACTGATTCCAAACTGTTGAAATATATATTTGATGGGTTGACGTTGACAAACAAAGTAAGATTGCAACGTCAATTTCATACCAATAGGAGAAAATCATGGTAGGGGTTGAGAAGAAAATTCCAAAATGTTGTGTAGCAATTGGTTACAAAATATTGGCACTGGTTTGAAATCGTTAGCTCAAAGTGGAAGGGCCAACATCACGTACGTTACGCAACACCTTAAATACGGGCGGCGTAACGTTATTTTGTCGCGAACAAAATAATAAACGCATTTTTTTTGTAATATTTGCTATATACTCACTGAAACAATATTGTTAAGCCTCGTCCACACTGGTAAAAATTTACGCTGTGTGTCGAATGTAAAATGCGTCACAAATATTTAATGCCGTAAATATGTATATGGAAAAAAAAATTGACCATTTATAAATAAATATTTACGTGTATTCCTGCCATCGATGGATGATAGTATATTCAATAATTCGCCCCAATCGTACTGATTTCTGCTTTGGTCGAGATGTTTCATCTCGGTTTCATCAGACATAATGCATAGTTTAATTACCTATTTATGATTATTTTTTGAGAACAGAAAAACACAACATCAAAATATACGTCCCGCACCAGAATGATGTGACGTACATTTATGTTGCGGCGCAAAAAGCCCATGACGGATCGTGTGTGTGGAATGCACCAAAAATAATTGTGCGCGCGGTTATACGGCGAATACGTCCACACACACACACACACATTTAGTGCCGCACAAACAAATTTGTGCCGAATGTGATGCAAAATATAAATTTTCACCAGTGTGGGCGCGGCATAACCTTTAGATATAATAATACTATTATTGTTCGTTCATTAGACTTTAATTTTTTTATCATCTATTTTTTATTTTATTACCTTTTTATTGACAGTTGTCGAGACACGGATGAATAATATTTTTCTGGATAAAGATAAAATACCGTAAATATATCTGGATAACGGTAAAACTTAAACTGAAAAAAAATTATTTAAATATTAGATAATCATAATTTATCTATATTGATATAATTTTGATGACATCTCTCAATACATCCGAATCGGCAATACAATTTTATACAGAATTATTTATTCGACATTTGTTTACACATTACGTAAACAGGTATCTGTTCCTATTTTTTTTTAAATTTTATTGTCAAATGTGTCAACATAACAGAAATATTGTAAATCCAAAAAAACCACCGACACAACACGCACAATAGTTTTTTGGGAAGTTGATTTTTTTTAATAAATATTATACTAATAACGTAAAAACTGAATTTATCAAATATTACGAAAAAAAAAAAAAGAAAAAAAAGAAGAAAAAAAGGGGGTTCAAAAGTAAAACAATACATCGAATGAATCGTAGGTATAGGCACAGGTTATTTTTTCAATAATTGGTAATTTAATTCAATTGCATAAGTCAGTGACGCCAGAACGAATTTTGATCTTTGGGGAGGGGTGAACAATATAATTTTTTAACGTTTGGGAAAAATGACATACTATAATCTAAATATTTTAAATTTATCTAATTATTATTTCGGAAATACTTTTTTTTTCATTAGTTGATTGCTAAATTAAATACCAAATATTCAACTAAACATAAAAACGGCTCTAATAAAATAATAACTTTTTTATTATTGTTACAATTTTATTTGTGGTTTAAGCACCCTGCAAACTACATGAAATTTTCATCTAAAAAACTTAATGACGCCTGACAAAAATTGAGGTACTGTGGTTTAATTTTAAAAATTTAAGATATATGAGTTTATAAACAAGTTTACTTTGCATAGGTCTAAGTATATTAAAATTGTTTATTTAACAGTTGTACCTCTTTCCCTTAACTGAGTATCAGGCAGTAGATTAGTGGAAAAGTCTTATCATGAAGACTGTCATTTAAAGGTAAAAAATATTAAATTTTTATAAAATTCGAGAAAACCCATTTGCAGGGGCTCTTTAAATAATTTGTCCATATTGTTTACAACGTCAACAATTCTCATCTATTAGATTGTTTCAAGTTTTGCTCCAATATTCAACATATAAATTATAGTGGATTACTTATACCTATACATTTTATAGGTGAAGACGACGATAGCCAGTTGTTCTGATGCCCCTGGCATAGGCAGAAATTCGCTATTATTTTAGAGAGAGCTGACATATTTTCAAATATTTTACTGTATACAAAAAGCCGATGTTCAGGGTTGCCAAAATCATCTTGCCATGCAAAACATATGTATGATTTTTTTTTATATAGATATCTATACACCATACAAATTCGAGAGTAGGCATTTAAAATATTTTAATATATAAAAGGGGTGCTAAATTCTCGCTTTGCAAAATATACCTACTTAAAATTATATTTGTCATCCTTTTGAGGGAAACTGTAGCCGCTCCTCAAATTTCAGATTTATAGATCTGCGCCTGCTGAGTACAAGTAACAAAATTTTAATTACTTGTAAAAAATGTGTTTTAATTATGTTATTTTAATAAGCAATTATTCATAGTTCTTATTAATATTACTAAGATACAAATACAGTATCATAATAAGAGAAATAATATATTATATCCAATGTGTAATAAATAATAATACTACCTTAACAAAAATGTGACACTGAAACACTTTTAAAATAATAATACTATATTATACACGTGTAATGTTGTTCGCTTAATTTGTATTGCTATAAAATAAAGATTGGAGTTTTCACATTTAATAGTCAATTTATAATATATTTTTGTTTATTAATACATTTTTATTTTAAGTTTAAAATAATACATTATTATGACAGTACCTTAAAGTCAAGATTAATCAAGTTGCATGAATAAAAACATTACATTAAAAATAATTGTAACAACAAAATCATCATAATGAATTATTATAATAAAAAAACCATAAATACTAAATAGCCTATTGGTTATCAGAAAAAAAAAAAAAAAATTTATAATCCAGGAAGAAAATACACCGGAAATGGATGATATATGGGAACAGTCTTAATGAAATGTTTATAATTTGCGTATACATCCCAGATTGAAAAAGTTGCTAAACTTCATACCATCCACAGAACCGGGACGGGCGGTACTCATAAGAGGAACTCCATACTGACCTTCTTGGTGGTCCAATTGGACAACTGGCAAGTAGTTAATTACGCCCATAGATTGTAACCTGGCATGTACACCACTTTTACCCAAGTCCATAATAGGAATAACAAATGGAGAGTTAGAGATTGTTTCAGTTTTGTGGAACCCATGCCTATGACGACCTAATACTTCCCCGGATGGAAAACTCAATGGACACAAGTTGCATCTGTAAAGATTAAAAAAAAAAAACATTAAAATTATTATTTTTTTTTTTTTCAAAATGTTCTGTCAATGTTATTATAGAACATGCTACAATTAAAATTTAATCAATTAGTATCTTTTTATATAAATTTATTTTAAGAAAAATAAATACCAACAAATTTCCTCTAGAGAATCATTATGAATGGTATTAATTTTAGCTGAGAAAAAGCCTAAGTTAAAATATAATTACATAAATATAATCAGTATTTAATAATATTGATGTAAACATAGGAAATATGTATTATAAATATATTGGAAATTTCTGTCTAGCTAGTTAGTTTAATTGGGTAATACAAATCACTTTAATATTTATATAACGCTAATGTTCAAAAAGTGACCAAACATGACTTACGCAACATTAATATTGTTTAACCATTTAATATGGTTTTTAAATTTTAATTTTCTATTATCAGTGTTGAACATAATTATTAATTAAGTAAACCAATTTGATTTTATTTACAATGATGACTGAGTGGGAAATATTTTGTATGAAATCAAAAATCTAACTGATTAATATAGTTATATAATAATATATTATAAATAATTTCATTATTAATGTAATATTATTCATTGACAATTGTATTGTTTTGCTAATCTGTACAAAATATGATTTAACTTTAAAGCTATAATAAGTCCATTAAAACAAGAAACCTAAGATTGCAACTATTACTCACCTGTATGCTAGTAGTACCGATTTGTGCATAATCGACACATGTTCATACAATGTTTCAACATTTAAATATGTTTTTGAACATATTTCACAAGGCCAATATTTTTTCGGTTTTTCTGGACCAGTAAGATCAACAGTGTCAACAGTCTAAAATAAAATAAATATCTATTAATATCAATTATTACTATATTTAATATTTAATAATTATTATATTTTAATATGTTATATATTAGTAATGGCAGGTTCTAACAGTGTAATTGTATACCTGATATTAATACTATCATCAATAAATATATACTAAACATACTAATGTACTTAAAGTACTGTGTATGTATAGGAATTGCATTTATATAATATCTTAGATATTGTTATTTTAAGACCTATAAATAATTCTCATAATTATTTTGTATGGGTAAAAAGAAAATTGAATTGCCAAACCTAGACAGTAATTAGTAAACATAGTAGGTACTGTCCCAGAGAACACATACAATAATTTTGGTTCAATTAATTAATAATGAACACATTTTAATTGTTAAATTTCATTGCAATGGTTTACTAGTAGTTTTATCATTCTAAAAATTACAGATATATACTTTAAATATTTAAAAGTTAAGAACAACATATTGTGCGATTAACAAATGTAAATCAATACGTATTATTACAGAATGAATTAATAATCAAGAAATCTTGAAAATAATTACCAGTGTCTGCATCATAAGTATTGATTTCAATTTTATGAAATTATTTGTGTATAATAAATAATGTATGTTATAGTTTACCTTACGAACTACACTACTAGGTCCCTGAGATACCTTATTAGGTAACTCATTAGGTTTCTTACTAGGTACCTTAGCAGGCGAAGTTGGTATTATTGAAACAGCAGAGTTTAAGCTAAGTCCAGCTGGAATACTAATATTATTCACTGTATCCACCTAAAAATAAAATATTGTGATTAATTACAATAAATTAGATCAAAATCGGGGAGTGAACAAATTATTCAAGGTATAATGTTATCGGTTTAGTATACAGTTACAGCTTGTGAAATTTAATTTTATGACTATTTTTAAATATTTATATAGGACAAATTGTAACATTTAAAATCTAATTTATACAACTAAGGGCTGTTCTTACAATGTCCCATTAAGTGTTTATTAACATTTACCATTGGTTAACTAACAGAATTGTCCGGGTTGAGGCAAAATTAACCACTAGTAAACGCTACTAAATACATATGGACAATGCAAAATCAGCACTTATTTAATATTTACTGTTACTACTCACTAATATCACTTAATAGAATGTTGCTTGTAATTTGTAATTTTACCTGCTAATTTTTCACAAATACACAAATAAATTATATATTAAGGAGATAGTAAAATATAAATATTGGGCATTTTTTAATTTTATCTCAGAGTATTGGAATAAAAATATCTGAACATAATATATTATACAGGTACTAGGTACATATAATAATATATTTGATAATTTTTATACTCTAAAGTTTTCCAGAGAAATATTCCGATAAAAATATTCTGAGCAAAACAAGAAATATATAATATAAAATAGTATCAATTGTATTGATGTGTTAGTTATCTTTTTCTTTGTCTGTGAATTACATTTTAATCAGAAGACTTGCTCTTATTATTTACATAAGGAATACTTTCTAGTATCAAATTTTGACTAGTTGGTGCAATGGGGCAATTTTTATTTCATTTGTACTTTTTTTAATAAAGGTGAGGGATGATAGAATATTTAAAATCATTTTTTTTTTTTTTTTTTTTTTTTTTTTTTTTTTTTTTTTTTTTTTTTTTTGGAATTTAGTCAAAATTAATATTAAAGATATGAATTTTTTAAAAATAATTTAGTTATTTGAATGTTTTTTTTGTGGATAAAATTGTTTGACTTTGTATAAAATGAAAATTTGATACAGGATTCCTCATAAGCAATTTTTATGGTAATATAATAAAAATATAGAAAATACCAAGTCACAAATGTTTTTATTTTATAGTTTTTAAATATTTTTCGATTTATTTAAATATAATTTATTTATATTTATATTAAATATTTTAATCTCCATGATGATTTAACATAAAAAAAAGATAATCCGTCAGCAATATCTGACCTATTTTTTTTTTCTGGTTTTAACCTTATATCTGATATATTTTTGAAATTTTTTCTAAACTTCACAGAATATATATATTAAAAAAAGAAAGATATGATTTTTTTTAGTAGAATATTACATATTAAAGATTATTTTGTTTAAGTTTATGTACACACATATCTTAAATAATAACTTCTTATATCATACTATTTAAAAAACTCCAAATAAATGAAGTTTTGGTTAAAATATAACTATAACAATTTTTGTATAAGTTTATTATCATCATTTATTGTTATTATAGTTTTAATATGCCTATTTCTCTTATAAATGAGCCGAATTTCATATGAATAAATAAATTTAAAAAATAATGAACATCAACTTACCGTGCTAATAGTGAGTCCTCGTTTAGAAAATAAATTGACAACATCTTGTTGAGTAGGAGAAGCTTGAGATTTGTTCGCAGCTGTAATAGATTTTGTTAAAGATTCTGATAAAGATTTAACAATTGTAGGAGAGTTCTTGTTCATGTTGTTTGTGAAAGAATTTCTAGTTAAAAATTAAAAGATAAATTATATACTACAAATCTCTGTAACGAATTAATACTCAGATTACTCAATATAATATCAATAACTAACCTATCTGTAGCTACACGTTTAAGTGGTGGCGTTTGGTGTCTTACTGATGTAGAAGATAGTGGTCTTTTTATAGGAGTGCCTCTCATCATAGGAGAACTCATTGTAACGGGCCGTCCTCCTGCACATGAATAATTATGTTAAATAATTTGCAATTAGCTAAAAGGAGAAGATTTATAATGCACTCATACTTGGTCCTCTGGACATATTACGTCCTCTAGTAGAGGTACTTCCCATCATTAGGTTCATATTAGACCTGCCCATTGGTCGCATGGAACGTTGCATAGGAACTTGATTAGGAATCCTTAGTGTTTGTGTATACATATTGGGTACACCACCAGACGATCGATGATTTTCAGGCAATGGTGGTACACCAGATTGTAGTTGTTGATCAAAACCCATAGTTGGTAAACACTGAACCTGATTATAACAAACCAATATACTGATTAAAACAAATATATAAATAAAAATGGTACTTTATCTTTAGAACCACTGTACACCTTCTTTGTTTTGCACATGGCAACTAATCTTTCTGTGGAATGTATCTAGGGGGAGCCCTCCACTGGTTTATATGGAATAAATTAGTGATGAGTAGACTGTAGATATACTTTTATGTTTTGACAATATGACTTAAAATTAACTTTGTCGCCATTTTTCTTATTTATAGTAGAGAAACTAACATTTCAGTACTTAATCTTACAGGTGGTATGACAGATATGCACTTATGTAAAATTTCCAGTCAATATACTATTTAAAATGTATTTATTAAGATGATTGTACAATTCAAAAATGTAGGTCAATTTAAAACCTTAGGAAACTAAAGTTATTTGCAGTATAAAAAAAAAAAAAAAAAAAAAATTGTGTTTAACCTTAAATATCAGGGTTTGTAATATATTTAATAATAATATATAATATTAGTATAATAATTTCTAATTTATTAAGTTTAAAAATATTTTTACTTGATGTGCCAATTGTTGAACAGGTGATGGCATAATATTATGAACCATACGTTGGTGATCTAAAAAATCTTGTTGGCTTGAAAATACCAATAGGTTGCAGTCTTTGAAAGTACATTTATAATGTTTCATAACTTTTTTATGTTCATTCAATAGCTCTAAGGAATCAAACTGTAAAGCACATATGTCACATGACATATTCATGTATTGTGGATAAGATGTACCGTTTTGAGATATAAAATTTGAAGGCCTATCTATTTGTGCAGGGGGAGGCATGTTTATCAAGTTAACGGTTCGAGGTGCTGCTAAATCATCAAAAGAACGGACATTAAGTTTATACTCCTTTTGCTCTTTGATTAGGTCTTTATCTTCATCGTTTTTCAAAACAAGTACATTATTTTGTAAAATGTACTTCAAGTCATCTCTATCTTCATTTTTAACTACTTTTTCTTCTTTTTTAACCACTCTTTCTTCGTTTTTAACCACTCTTTCTTCCTTTTTAACCACTGAATTTTGGGAAACTTCCTCAGTTTTACAATCTATTACTGAATTTTCTAGAATTTTCCCAACTCTTTTCACTTGCCTGCCATCTTTCTTATTATCAACATTTGAACGCGTAGCTGGCAATCTTTGAATAGGTCCTTCTAATATTTCAATGTCAGAATCACAACTTTCATTATCAGTATCAGACTCTGCATCAGATTCTTTGTCATTCTCAACGGTATAATCATCATCGTCAGAATTATGTTTTTCGGAATACTTTTCATTATCAGAGTCTTCCTTTTGATCTTCACCATCTTCATCACTAGAAGCAGATAAACTTTCAGCTGCAGGTGGCACACTTTTCACAACCTAGATATAATTCATTTATTACAATAAAAAAGTAAGTTTCAAATTTATTCTTGACAAATAGAATGACATTTTAGAAGCAAATTTAGTTTCACTTAAATTAAATTAGATAGGTGTACTGGAGACAAAATTAAAATTTATTGCTAGGTTTCTTACTTCAAATGATTGTGCAGATTCTCTAGAAGAACTACTGCTATATGAACTTTTCTTTTTTAATGTCACTTTGATTGATGAAGATCCAGCCAATCCTGATGGCACTGGTGCCTTTGAAGAATGTTCATCTTTTTAACAGTAAAATTAAAAATTAATTTAAATACTATCAAAAAACTTATTTTTGGGTATAAATGTTGTAAAGTATTCAATTATTTTAGTAGATTATGATAATCGTGATTATAGCAGGGAAAAAATGTATACTAAAAATATTCTTTACAAGCATATTGAGCACACAGATGACAATCAATTTAAAATTTGGGAATATGATATTGTATTTGAAAATTAAGGGCATAGTGGGCATAGTTAACTATATTGTATGTCACTTGCTTGCTGGTGTCTACCAGTTAAAATATGAACAAAATCATTTATATCGTAATAATTGTGGTTACTTTGTATAGTAACCTTAGTATGTATTAATATCCCATAAAAATGTCAAGATTATATTATTAATATTGTACATTAGTACCATTGTGTTTTTCTTGGTCACAAGCCCATCTCATGTTATAAAAAAATAAAGATAAATGTTTTTAGCAATTTTAAGTTAAGCCGTTTATTTATCTGCATAGTCACATCTGAAATCAAGGATTTTTATATTAATTTCCAAATATTGATGAAATTCAAATAATATATTATAAAACTGATGTTAATAGAAGATGTTTGCAATAAAGACCACATTATCATAAAAGTTACAGTTATGGGTTAATGTTATTATTTTAAATCTAAAAATAATGGAAAATAAATAAATTAATCACTGTGCAGTGTGCTCGAAAAATATAAATGGAGCTTTTTTAAAAAAAAAAAAAAAATTGACAGTGAATTGGTGGAAGGACAGGTGCATTGAAAACCTAGACAAAACATTGGAGTCTGACTGTCACTTTAATATTACGATGTTGTCAGCAGAACTCTGCACTAATAATAAAATCGATTGTATGCAAGAGTTGCGAGTGTAAAACCAGAGTTGGAAAAAAAAACGATTGAACAATTCTTCTTTACCACAACAAATGCGCTTGCTCACACATCAATTGCAGAGAAACAGTTTTCTAATAAAGAATTTGATTAAAAGAAACATCCCCCTCTTCCCGGACACCCCTAATCTGGCTCCACTGGAATTTTGACCATTCCTAAAGTTGAAAGAATCGACGAAACGACGGCGATTTTGATGGACATCGCCCCAGAAGTCTTCCAGGGATATGCTTCCGAAAATGGGAAGAGCAGCGTTGGAACGAAATCATCGGAGCTCGGATGGTTAGGTATACTGCGGTTTAAGCAGTTGTGTGTCGTGGACGGAGGCGAATGCCCAAGTACGTTGTCTGTATTTGGCTCGCTACGTTTACAATCTTTTGGATCGAGAAAACCGTCGTCGGATTCCGAAGACTCGAATGAGTTCAACCGGGTACTCGTGGTTCGTATTAATCTAGATAATAAATAGAGGAAATTCGAGAGCGGCAAACGTTTCAAACTCACGACTAAATGAAAACACGAGCGTGTTATCAGCAAAGAACAACTCGTTTTCTTTATCACTGGCGCGTGTGTCACAAACTCAAGACGGTGCGATAATCTAATCTGTGCTATAACCGCGAACCAATTTTAATAAAATAATTCAATCAGAACGAGCGCGCTTTATAGTATGCGCAGAACATAATTTCGCAGACATAATTTACGTATATCTACGTAATCGTGATTAAACAAAAATTCAAAGTGCCATCGATCGAATTCAAAATCGGAACATTTTGTCGTTTTTTTTTTTTTTTGAAATTTAACGCCCCAGCGAACAAATCGACTATGAAATATAATATTACCAAAATCTGATATTCGAAGGTTTTTTTCGCTATCCTCTGGTAGTTTGATTTTAAAATTTCAGCAAATACCTATCTACGCAATGATTTATTAAAAATCGATAGGAACATAGAAATATGATCATATTCTTTATATGATCCAACTTTTTGAGTTTTTAAATCCATCACAATCAATCAAATTTTTTATCATACGTCTTTTTCACATTTATTACGCGCTGACGGGGCGGTTCGCAGCAAAAGCGCTGATTTACCGAGGGTACAGATATAGAGAATAATCTGTGGTTACACAGTTTAGACTTTAAATATATATTACAGTAAGACCAATTCAAAAACAGATTACTCCAAATCAATTAAAAATGATACTTGTGTATATATAGGTATTTAGGATTCATTCGACGACGGACGCACTAAAATATTCTTGTAGTATTTCGTGTCTCACTTACGATTATCAATTTTGTTCTGTGTATTTGAGTTAACGCCCGCTTTATTTGACAATAAATTAATAATCTTCGGCCACGCTCCTCGGCTGCGTCAGACCGAAATTAGTTGCGCGACGAGCCGGGTAAAATTATTTTTTGTACGGGATAAACGCACGGCACGTTACTGACACATTTTGTTTCTTCTTCAACCGAAGGGCATATATTTTAATGGCGCACTGTACGCATTTTCAGGCGGTTCAAATGTTTAAACGGTTGCATAGTGTGTGTAGATACATCATATGCACCGGGTGGTTTACACAATTACAATTTCTTGCGTGCTTTTTCCCGTATGCGTATTTTTACTCGCGCAAGAAAATTGAAGAAATGCCTCACAAAAACAGGTCGGTGAAAATTATATTAGCCTCACTCAATTAGACATCCAGGATCCGCGCCCGAGGCAATCCGACATGTTGGACAAAATCGAACGCAATTTGTCAACCATTTCTATGTACAGTTTATTTCCAATCACTTACGGTGTACTCAGCAATTTCGAAAATAACAGAATAAATATTTTACAATGCGTTTGTGTTTTTACCAAGTAATATTACATTTTTTAAACACTGAAATCTCCTCAAAACCAAAATATATTCTAAATGAAGAATACGTATTAAAATCAATACATGGAACAATATACTCTTTATTATTATAAATAACAAAACCCTACACCATCTTATCACGCTTGATTAAACATTAAAACAAAAAAAATTGATATTTACGACAAAATTATTTTATAATATAGGTATTTGATTAGGACTATTTTAATTTAATATCTTTAAATGTATTCTACAAATTGGAATTATTTAAAAAAAAATTTAATTTACCCAACTGACATATTTTATGGAAATGTTGGATTATTTTTTGCTTTTCTCTTTCCCCTTCATTTATAATATAATACCTAACTTTTATAGTGTTATTTTAGTACCTACAAGTTAACAATTATGTCTTTATTTTCTAGCGTTATCATAGTAACAAAAAACCATTGACAAATGTTATGTTTATTATTTTCTTAATCAATATTGTAGAATTAAACATTTCCTGAAGTAATAAAAATACTTTTTTCCTGCTTTTGTTTGAAGGTTATTAAGATTTCAATATTACGAATTTTAACACTTATAAGCCCATGTTGTCAGTTCTGATAACTTGTCGCTATGATAACTTGATAAATTAAGTAAATATTTCAAAAAATGTATAGACATTAACCAGATTAAAAATGGTATTTTTCTCACTTGCTTTTTAACAATATAAATATCTAAAAATAAAAATAAAATTTCAAAATACAATAAAAGAGAAACCTATATATATATATGTACGCACGCCGTACAAGAAATTAATCATTTTACGAGAAACCTCTACAAGGAGATAGCTCGTTTTAAATTATTCACTTTTTTCACAACCTATAATTTTCTAGGCACTAACAGCAGTTGACATCTTTAGAATTAACATTTTAAAATAATGATTATTAAATTATTTATTTAATTATATTGTGTTATATTTAAGGCCAGTTAGATAATTTATAATTAAAAAAAAAAAAAAGTACTAACTGAAATCTGCAGAGCAGGGCTATCAAAACTATTTTAATTGTCATGCAAACACATATGCATTGCAAGAAAAAACCATCCTTTGTAACTAAAAATGCCATGAGAAAATTACTTGTAAAAATAATATATAAAAAGGGATAACATAAAATTGAATTGATCATAAATATTAAATATAAAAAAATAAATAAATCAATATTCATTATTTTATTATAAACATTATGTCGTATAATATGCATTTCATAATTTTAAATAAGTAATTCTAAAGAGGTCAACATAATGTTAAAAAATACCCTACAATCATAACCTATTAAAATAATATAAACCACAAAATATTTAGTTGTATTTACAACAATATGAAACCTTTCTTGTACTTACATAGTATACAATCATATGTGTGTCTACGGGATGTGAAGTGGCACACCCTGAGAGTGGTGTCAAGATGACTTAATTGGAAATATAATGTAATTGCAGTTATAAACAAACAAAAACTGAAAGTTTAATAATAATATTGCTTTCTCAGTCATTTTCCAAATTAAATACGGAAAATACAAAATTAAGGAGTAATATGATACAGAAAAGATTCAACTCAATGCTCATGATATATATGGAACAACATAGCACAAATTAAGTTAACTTTGATGAAGTCATTAAAGAATTTAAAGTGTAATTAAATTAATTTGTGGTTTATTAAAACAATATTTAATCGTATAAAAACAATAAATAATCGTTTTTTATTTTAAAGATAATGGAGATATGATGTTGGAGTAGGGTGAGTAGTAAATTGTTTTTGCACCTCATGCAAAACACCTAGCATAGGTGTACAATTAGAAACTAAAAAATCATATTCAGCCAATAGGTTCACAAACTCGTGTTAAACTTTAAATTATCGAAACAAAAATCAGAAAATAATCAGTACAAAATTTAAAAGGTAGAATTAATTATTATTTATATTTCCCCCCCCTCACTCCTTTTCATTTGTATTTTTTTTTTTTTGCCAGGCAGTAATATTGTTTAATTAAACCTATACATAATGCTTAAAATACTACAAAAATTATATTTGAATATACCTAATTTTTTTTACTAGATTATCAGAAATCAGATCATTTTATAGGTTTTCTTTACAATTTCACCAAAGATTATTGATTGTCAAATCTAAAGCCCAGTACACAAAATATAATTTTATGTATAAGAAAATTAAAAAAGTTATAGTTTCAAAATTGCAAGACAGGGTCTATTATACTTTTATTAGTACCTTTTCTTTTATAAAAACTTAAATTATGTGTACAAGGCTGACTATTTTGGAACAATAATTTATTGCCCAGTTTATAAAGAGATAAGGTATATATTATTGTTTTGAAACACTAATTTCTAAAAAGGGTGTTTATGGATAACAAATAAAAAATTCACACAAAATCTAAAATAATGTTACTATTGATAATCAGTTCAAAATGAAATACATTACTGATTTCCAATAACCATCAGTTTTGTCTAAAATTAAAATTTTTTTCAATCAAGATATGTATTCTCAAATATAAAAACCCGTTTCACAACCACACATACACTGCGTTTAATCATTTTCCAGTTACATTTTAGATCAACAATAGTTTTCAATAGTAATGTTTGATTCCGAGAGAAGTGGGGAATGTATTAGTTATGATGTGTTTTTTTTTCTGTTTGTAAATAACTTTTCTACCAAAAATCTTATTCCAATCATCAAATTAGGTGTCGATTTCTGGTAAACAATTCTATCTAGTTGAGGCATTAACAGAGATCATTTTTTTCTTAATGGTGAGAGGAAGTTGCTAATAAATGTCAGAGTAACGGGAATATTTACATAATAGTTTCTGTTAATTTTGATTTCTCTTTTAATAAACATAAATGTAGACTTGACATGTTCACTTATACTAATATTCCACCCATTACACCATCTAGGTGAGCGAGAAAATGTTTAACATCATTTGCAATTTTATTTAATTAACCTTCCAGTAGGAATGTTATTTTAATTGCAATTTAAATATCAACGAAAAAGAAAGTCTCATCGATTTATCATCAGACTGTGTACTCTCTAAGCTAAATTCTAGTCATCCTTATCAAAAATTCATTTTTGGCTGTATATTAAAAGTAAATACTCATTACTGAGTGAAAAAGCAATAGAAATTTTAATTCAATTTTCAACAATGTATTTATGCAAAAAAAATATTTCCATCTGTCACAGCTCTAAAACTCGGTACCAGTCATAGCTATATGACATATTCATAGAACAGTATTTATGAAAAAGGTCTGTTGACTCAAAATCTCTGGATAACGACCTGACTTAACTCTATAAATCTATAAACTTTATACTATAAAGACTATAAAAGTATAAATAAGTGGTCTGTAGAATTTAGAGTTATTGATTTGGTGGTTTGTGAGGTCCAAGGAGTTGGCGACTGCTGATCTAAGTTGATATTCTGATGTTAATGAAGTTATTTATAATTATATGTATTTGTTAAGTTTTTCTTTTAGTTTTACCAGGATTAAAATGTTTTAGCTTCATATGGTAATATAAAAATATTGAATAACCGTAGTCATACATATTTTGACAAAATCATCAACATTTTACATACTACTTTTCAATGTATTTAAATTTAAATTGTTGACGAAAATTAAACACAATGTTTAATTTAGGTTGGACTTTATGGTCAAACAAAAAAAATGAACATAAAGTCATTTTAATTTTTTTTAAACAGTACAAATTTATTTAAAAAATTACTTTCAATAATAGAAAAATGTTTGCAAGATGTACTAATGGAGAATCGCAGTACTTCACATATCATACAAGTGGCTGTTAAACGGGTTTAATACTTCTAATACAATCTAATATTAATATTAGTTTGATTAGTATTTTGTAAACAAAGGGAAAAATGTTTATTCTTTAAAAAAAAACCGAAATAATTAATGTTTTTAATAAGTCGTTTTTATAAGACTAAAATATAAAAACCATTTAAATTGTTTACCAAAAACTTGTTTAACAATTTAGATATAAATAAAATAATTTATTATAATAACCTTCACTCTCGGAATGAGAACCGTCGTTTTCACTTATACTGCTAGATTTCATTCTTGATTTTTCAGCTCCTGCTATAAAATTAATAACGGTTTTAGAATATTAGATTATTTATTTTAGAATATTTGACTACATATATATTTTTTTTACTTCCAAATTATAAAACTATACTTAGCTACTAGGTACTTAAATCTTTGCTATATACAAATGGACCAAATTGAGTTAATTGTTTATACATACTATTTAAATCCTGGATTATAGAAATATACGCACAAAAATGATATTAGGTAGGTAGACTTTTAGGTTTTATTTTAAAAGTATCTAAAGTAATAAATAATAATTAAACTTGGCAATTCAATTCACTAATTAATTTCACATAGATTTTGACTTTGTCTTTTTCTCAATAACTATTGGATGAAATATATCATACCAACGCTATTATCACAGAATACAGTAAACATAGATCAATTTTATTTTGTCTAATTATAAGAAAATAGATACAAAAAAAAAAAAAAATTGTTTTAGATATTAACATGCAAAAAAACAATGAAAAAAGAAAAACCAAAACTGTTTGTATTTACATACAATGTATTACACAATCATTTAATTTGTATTGCATGTCTTAGTTTATCTTTTATAATTATTTATAATATTATAGTAAGTAGTATACATATCGTCAATCCTATAGTGCACGCATGTGTTTTTATAAGCGGTGAGGAACCAATATTGAAATTAACTGATAAAACACTATTTTCCTAATGCTTTTTTTTCATATTCCAGAGATATTATTGATGTTTTTTCTCCGAAAATATTGGTCAATATAAATATACATAAAATATTGGTGTATTATGCCTCGCACCTTATATTCTGGTGATAAGCAAAAACAAAGGAAAGAATTGTTATTATACACATGTTTACACATAAAGTCAAAAAATATGAACGAAAGAAATTGATTTTTTTTATCTAGTCAATTATAACACTAAAAATGTCCAATTTGCAAACCTTTAACACAGTTTAATCGGAAGCTAAATTACTTACAACAAATATAAAATGTCAAATAAATTTAAAACAATAGCTTTCTTTAATACAAATATATATCGACTAAATAAATCCGTTTGATTTTGTTTTGTAGAATGTATCCTATTATTAACGACAATCATAAATTTGTACACGCAGTTAATAAGAGGTGAGTTTTTTGTCGCTATTTTTGACAATCATAACGCAAAAAACATAACAATAAATGATTTGATGAATATTTGTCAGTCGTAGAGGACTCTTCGCCATATTATTCGTATTGCGATATATACGATAATATTACTTAAATAGCTAGATATAGAAAGAAAAAATGTTCGCTTACGGAGGCAATAATGACTTATTAAAATATTCTGAAGAGGATTTTAGATGCTCTTATTTTTTTAGTGTTAATTGGACCAATCACTCAACGGATTGAAAAAACTTCTAAATTTAATGAATTGTTTGGTTATTATATTTAGAATTGAGAACAGTTCGGAGCCACTAGAACAACTAAAAGCAAATTGTATGGACTTGGCATTATATGTACAATCAGGAGATGAAAATGATATTTGTACATATGATTTAATTGAAGAACTTTTGCAGTGTCAAAACATAGTTGAAAAATCAGAAACTTCTATTCACCCCTACTTCATTTTATAAAAACGAACAGAGCTTTAACTGTGGTCCTTAGGATAATGTTAAGTATTTAGATAACTTCAGCTAGTGCAGAACACAGCTCTATAAGTTAAAACGTACAAAAATCTTATTTGAGAAGTACTATATTACAACAGCGTCTTTTAGGCTTGGCTTTATTAGTTTACTTATAACAAATTTTAAACACGTATTGTCTTACTATTCATGAATTTTAACTGTATCTAATTTAGTACAATTAAAATATTTTACTTTTAAATAACTTATTATTAAGTACAAATAATATGAAACTAATTTAACTACATCAATAAATACTAATCGTATAACAATAATTTCGCTCGGAGTCTAGCAAGATTTAACACTGGACCAGTCAATATTCATCATTAGTACTCTAAACATAAACTTTCTTTAACTTATGTAAATAAATCACACAAACCTGTACGTTTTACTCCGTTTGAATTCTTATTTTTCTCGGAATTCATTCTCGTACGCCGTCGTGTAACTACCATTTACTTAAGAATATGGTCCTGAAACAATAAAAATGGTTTTTAGACGTTTATATAGGTAGCAGTTTTCAATACAGCGATCCGCTTGAAATCCACACTAGACACCGCCCATGTAGGAACATCTTAGATTGTATACCATCACAACATGGTATACGATCTAAGAGGAACACAACATAATACATGCATCTAATTGTGTAGGTATCACATATGTGATGGCAATTCATAATATTTTGGACTGTATCGATTGGGTAAATAAATCTCAAATAGTGTATATGTCGCACCCACTAAGCTATCTCACGAGAAGTTAACAGGTTCATGAAATGGGAACAGTCTTTTTTCCACTCGGCGGCGAAACGTTTAACATTTCACAAAGCGGATATCTTTTCGCAAAATGGATTTGAACATTTTTAAATGTTTTTTTTTTCATCGACTCGGCGAAACAAAATAAATTACATATTATACTACCAAACAAATACAATAATTTAGTAGTCTTTATTATAGATATTATTTTGAAAAATATAATTATGAAAACCTATCAGTCAAACAGATTAGACATAATATATAATTATCCAGGTTATTTTAAAATAATTTATAATATCTACAATAAACAAGATGATGTATCATCATTATACAATAATAAGTATTAAATGTATACTTAATATATTCTGTACGGTCGGGTTTGATAGAAAAAATTACGATATTCAAATTTAAGTAGGTATCCACCACAGCTTCGTGAAATGTTTAAATACTTCACTATACGAGGGGGGAAAAAAAACAAAATATGGGTTCCGTTTCGGACGCGGAGTAATTATACAAGAGTATTACTACACTGACCGGGGGGGGGGAGGTGGTCACCAAATATTTACATAGCCGCCGAACACTGTAAAAGACGAAATCGAAAAACTGTCCGGTCGTTGGCGGCAATATTATAAATGGCGCGCCTATGGCGCGAACACAAACGGTGGTTTTTTTTTTATTTTTATTTTAAACGTAATTGTCGCGGCGTCCGATCGGCCGAACCCGTTCGATTTTGCTTACCTTGGTGAGGACCGACTGGAATGAAGTAAAGACGAACGGACGGACGACGTCGACAACCGGAAAGTATCGGCGAAAATCGGCAATTGTAACGGCGAACCGACGGTAAGCGGAAAAAAAATAAAGAAAAAAAAGAAGACGCACAACGCCGAACAATGACTATAAACGGATGTGCGAACGGACAATGACGATTAACACACACAGATGAACGGATCGCGGCTAAACGAAATTCATCATTCTAACATAACCATGAAAATATTGAGTACGGTAATTCCAGAAAATAATAATAATAATAATAATAATAATAGTAATGGCAACACGAACGCTTACCGTTATATGATACGATTATGGTATCGTTTGTTCTTTTCGTCGGCGGCGGCGGCGGCGGCGGCGTTAGGAACACACGCACGCGCAATGAAATCACCGAACGACGACGGGCGGGACGACGTTCGTTTCACGTTTGTGTACACTGCAACGAACGCGAACGCGCGGTGCTGGACCGTAACTCACGCCAGGCACAAAACCAACAAAATACGAACGGTTATTTTTTTTTTTTTTTTTTTTTTTTATTTTTTTTTTTTTATGATGCTGCTCAATAGATCCGCGGCGTTACTACAAATAATAATAATAATAATACCGACGGTGAAATATTAGGCAGGAAAACTTGTAATTATAAATGTTTGAATATTGCGGTGGTAATAATATTATTATGGACGCGTAGCGGAACCAACAAAACGGTACGGTGCGGCGGCGCGCGGAACAAAATAATATTGTCGTTCAATGCGTCGCGGTGGTGATGGTAGCCGGCAGAGTCAGAACTACGTACAGAGCCAGACGAACATGTACCCGTAGACCGTAGCGGCGGAACGAGCGCTGCCTAGTGTCGGTGTCGGCCGCCGCCTAAGTGCAAACACCCGCCGCCACGCAGGACGACGACCCTTCCCACCCGCCACCGTGGAACCGTTCCACCGCCGCACACCGTACTTGTCAATGTCGTACGACCGACGGCAGCGTCCCACACCGTTTATGTGGCGGGCGACAACGGTGCGCGGGCGCATAGTTGAACGGGTGCGTGTGCGTGCGCGTAGTGCTAGCGGTGGGAAAACGACGACCGACGCTCAGCGAGAACGAAACGACGTTCGCTCTCTCCGTCCGTCGTGGTTTTTCAATGACATGACCGACCCGACATCTAACAACAATAATGTTTCTCAATTTCTCATAGATACGAACGGGCATTATATTATTATTATAGGTCGACGTTCGCCTGTTCCGTAATTTATTATTCATTTTCGGTATGCGTTTGTTCCGTCTCTGTTGTTCACATACAGATTGTGACTCAGTCGACAACACTATCTTGCTCCTCTCATTCGTTACCGCCACCTCACTCACAAACTCTGCCCGATTTCTCTCTGTCTCACACTCTCTCACTCAATATCTCTCTTACTCTCTCTTTCTCTCTCAGAAAGTCTCTGCCCGTGTAGGACATGGGGACGGCGGCTATTGATCGGGCGCGCTGCCGGCGGCCGCCGTCTCGTTCCCCTCTTCTCCATCCGCATCAACCGCCGCGTCGTTCCATTAGGGACGCCAAACGTTCCGACCATCGCCGCTCGCACTGTACACCGCGCCCCCCTTACTGTACCGCATTTATGGCAACGTGAGTGCGCTGCCGTGGACCGTGGTACGGTGCTCCGCCGCCCGTACAACACCGTGCCGCGGTACGCCAGTATATCGTTCCACATGGATAAATAATATTATTTCCAACAGTATCGAACGACGGCGGTGGCGCGCGCCGCCGCCGCTGAACGCGAACATGTACGCAGCGCTGTGCGCTACAACAGAATACAATCATTTTTCAAGCGGCTAAAAAAACACATAAATAACTCGACCGCTTGACTGCTATTAATTATTTTCTGTATACGCCCGAAATCGCGATAAGAGATAAATTTTTGTCACCAGCCGCAATGCACATTTTATATGACTATATTATTATTATTACTAATAATAGCCACATTTTTTCATCTTGTTTTCCGTCTAAACAATAATAACCTACCGGAAAATTCGCCCTGATCGAAATTTCAAAAAAAAAAAAAAGACTACGTAAAATTTTCAATCTGGTTGATGAATTTTTTTTCTTTAAATTTTCCTTGGAATTTCCTCGATAACAACGAAAAATCCGGAATGTTTACGCGGTAACGGGTTTTTTTTTTTTGTAATTCAGTTATAAATTAAAACCCAATCAAAATTTCCAATGTTTTTTTTTTTAGTTTGAAAATTTCAAATGAATATAAATATTTCAATAATTTTACCATGTCTAGAAATGAGTAATATTTTGATTGAGTTTAAATTTTTAACTGAAATATTAAAAAAAAAAAAAAAAAACCCGTTACTGCGTAAACATTCCGGTTTTTTCGCCGTTATCGTTATCGTTGTTTTTTTTTTTTTTGGTTTGTTTTTTGTTGAAAATTGAAATAATAAAATGCTCGACGATTTGGCACATAACATTCGCCATAAGTTGTTCTTTTGGCCCTATAAAAATATGGAAACTCCATAGATACATTAGTTTATTTATATATATATATTTTTTTTAAAAAAAACAACAATAAATTACGACTGTTGTTTTTATGTACAACACGTACACTGTGTTGCAGGCAATTAAACTAATAATTCGGTAATTACTTATTTATGTTTGCTGTAAGATTACGAGCAGTGCTAGAGGAGGGAAAGGGGCTAATTATAACGCAGACAACAATAATCGTCATTTTTTTTTTGTTTGTAGTTAAGATCGAATACGATTTTCGGTAGGAATATATCAAAACCAATTTTTACTGAACTTCATCACTATACAAATACGTTTTTACTGTACGATTTAAATTCCCGTTCATATCATATACCTTTCCAGTGCCGTACCGGTACGGGGCGACGGGTAAAATATGGATTTCCGATGATCAAAATGATTTTATCCACCGAATGCATCAAACAACTAAAAAAAAAATCTTAAAAATCGCACAGAATGTTTTGAAAATCAACCTACGCCCGGAAAACGCTTGTACCAATATTCTATGACAATGTCAAGGTCGTTATGATTATTTTTAACCGAATCACAGAGACTGCGAAAAAAATAATATCGAAAATATAGAAACCGCTATGGTCACTATGGTCGTCAATTTCCTACGGTTTCTACCTTCTCCGCCCACTGGTTTTCACGTTTTTTTAAAGAAAACTACGTCGAAAAATAGAAAAAAAATTATCCCTCCCCCATTTCATTGGAGATGCTACGCTCGAAAATCTGGACGAGATTTCTGGTAGAAAAGTTTTTTACGGACGCGAAAGAAAGCAACGTAATATTGTAAGTACGTCGTCATCGTTTCGGGAAAATATATGAAAATATAAATTTTTTTATTTTTAAATGCAATCTACAATCTATATCACTTGGGCACAATAAGAAGATAAGATACAGATTAGTTATATACAAATTATTTTTAAAAAAATACATCATATCCTTAATAACATTTATACATAATACGTGACATTTTTGAGGAAAGCAGCCACCCATTAGTAGCACTTTCATTTGTAATTTTAATTATATATATTTTTTCTAATTAATATTAATATTTGGTGCCAACAGGTCACGACACCATTTCCGTTTTAACCGTCTCGGGGGGTTGCCGGGGATTGTAGGATTAGCAAGGTTTTTGACAGGAGGATTGGGATGAGTTAAAGTGCGAACATGGAAACGTTTATAATATGTTTTAGCTTCTTCTGAAACTGAAGGCATTTTTAGGTCAGTATGTATAGTGAAGTAAGAGACATAGGGAGGGGCATTTAATAATTTGCGAAGTGCGATGTTTTGGAATGTTTGAATTTTTTTAATGTTAGTTTTTTTGCGTTTCCCCAAAGCTGAAGGCTGTATGTCCAAGAAGGCTTTAGTAGTGATTTATAAATAAGTAATTTAGTATTGATGTAAGTATATAAATTAACTTTATCTCTCTATCCGTAGATTGGTCGTCTGCAGCCCATCCTCATTTATTAGGTAAGAAATAATTTTTGATAAAATTTTCATAAATATGATACTTTATTATTCTTTACACATATACGAGTTAATACAAATACATTAATCTATTTTGTTTGTAAATCTCATGGGAAACTTTGAAATAATTATTACATTTGTAGGTCGGGTAATTTATTTTAAAATTTTCTCCTGATATTTCGGGGGAAGGGGTTGAACCCCCAAAATGTCCCCCCTGCGTTCTCCGCTGAATTTTTAGTTTATTATATTATTATTGTTGTACTATTCATTTATTCATTTTTAACCACATTTTACTAGCCAAGGTACAGTCGTAGTAATGTTTTTGTCGTTACAGAACCGTCTTCTAACAATCGACTAGACTTATTGATTTTAAAAATCGTAATTGTTTCAAAGAACCTTTTATCTAGGGAAAATATAATTTTTTTTTGTAACATTAAAAAATAATATACTCGGAATCCAAACGTGTCGTACGTAAATTACCTAGTAGTCGAATTGTCTCCACTCAGCCCTCCCCCGGCACGGTGACAGAGCTCCCTCTAATTTGTATTTATTTATTTTTTTAGTGTCCCCTTTACTAATTATTTTCCGTTGAACGGAGGGGTGTGTCGCTTATTACAAAGAAATGGTATTTTCAAAAAAAACATGAATGTTCGTTACTTATTTAATATTTATAGTTCCAGTCATAAATTATTATTATATTTTCTGTATTGCACTTTGCCCTGTGTCTCTTTGAGATAATTAAGTAAGTAATTTGAGGAGGGGGGATCTATATTTTAGCCGAGAAATATTTGTGCCGAAAAGTATATTGTATATACGAAAAAATAAGATACAAAATATTAAAAAGGTTTGTCAGCTGAAATACGGATCGTCCGAAAATATATTCGTCTATTTTACGTGCTCTCGGCAATTTAACCATAGTCTAAACGTCATATATATATATATTTTTTTTTTTACGAAATTTATTAAGAAACAAATTTTTAACAAGTAAAAAAATTTAATTTACTAGCAAAACCTATTAGCTTGCAGGTCAGAGTATTTCTATTGGTTGAGTTTTGTTCCTTGGTCTTATCTTTCCAGCTGGATTTTAAATAGGAAATATTACGGTCATTTCGTTGCCGCCGCGAGACGTTTTTTTCGACGTTTGACACCTCAGTCTAACAACATTTTAAATCCCACCAAGCTGGATCCGAACGTCCGCTCCTAAGACTCTCTCCTAGGACCGGTGGGAAATTGGAATGGTATAGGACAGGGGTGTCCAACCCAAAGCCCACGATAGATTTTGATGTGCCCCCCCCCTACGCAAATTTCAAAACCATCAACTACACTTACCTATATATTGTAACGCGGGCTGCACACTGAAGAAATTGGTTTAAGAATCCAATTTAAGAAACCAATTTCATGAAACTAATTTCATATTTACGTACACTGGTGAAACAAAAAAATGTATAGTTTCGACAATGTCGTTTGATGATGAGGATGTGTTAATGTTGTATTGGTGGCTTCGTATCAAAAAAAAAAAGGAAACGTAGGTATTGGATTCATTCGCTTTTAAAAGATAAACAGCATAGTAGCAAATTAATTTAATTTTTCCTAGCACTAAAGACAACTCAAGAACAACTACTCCGAACGACGTACTAATGTTCTATTAAAATAGTAATATGGTAGATCGTCACAAACGATATTTTGTATAAAATAAAAAAAAACAATGACAATATTGTTAATATTATAATAATGACGATAGTATTTACTATTGTTACTATGGTGTATATACTACAGTGTATAGTGTATGTATATATAATACTAAAATATGATAAATATAACATAAATAACATGAATATACAAAATTTATAATAATATAATATTAATTATATTATTATTATTATTTATTTATAATTTATACGAAACTTTATTGTTGAAACTAAAATTAAAAGTTTCATGAAACCGTGGTTGCCCAAATATGAGAAATTTTTGTTTCATGAAACTCAGTGTGCGTATCTATTTGATTTTCAGTTGAATGGTTTCATGAAACTAAAGTTTCACATTTCATGAAATTAGTTTCTTAAAACTAGTTTCTTCAGTGTGCAGCCCGCCTAGGATAACAAAAATTATTAAAAATAATTAAAACCTATTTACCTTACGGTTTATATTGATTTAATATTATATGAATGTTATTATCGATATCACAACGATAGCCATAGCTCAAACGATTAGACAATTGAACTCTGGCCGATTACGATAGAATATCATATATTATTGAAGAGTGTCGTTTATCAATAGCTTAGATGAAATTCTAGATATATATATATATATATATATATATATATATATATATATTAAAAATGAAATATTATCCGACGGTCGTTTAGTTCTGTTTTGGTGTTGTTAGTGCTCAGTATTATTATTATTTTTTTTTCAAATCAACTTTATTAATAAGCAAATAACATCGTTCCAAAATAAGAAAAGAAACTCACAGACGAAGGAAGAGTGTTCAACGAAAAGTCAACTGATGAATGCTTTTTTTATAGAAATTAAAAATGGTACACATTATACATAATTTGTAAGGAAACCATTTCAGTTTTTAAAAATTATAATTTTAAAAGACATTATTTGCAAAAACATGCGGCCGAAATGGAAACTTACCAAAGATTTTTTTTCGGAAAAAAAAAAAAATTTTACAATTGAAATGATGTCTTTCATTTAAACAAATAATATTAAAAAAGCTACTCCTGAGTGCCACACCGCTATAAAAGCTAGTAGTGTGTATATGTGGCCCACGACAATTTCTACTCACTTAATGTGGCTCGGTTTTCTCAAAAGGTTGGACACCCCTGGTGTAGGATATCAATGGCAATTTAATTTATATATTGAAAGCAATTTTTAAATCGTTGCGAACGACAAAACGGTTCTGATCGGAATAGATAGGTAATATCATGATTTTTCCACCTTGGGACATTTACTGTCAGATTTTTTTTTAATTCGTTATAAAAATTGTTGGGAGTTGAGAAATATTTTTTCGAATAAAGTACTCAAACCGGACAAACATAAATCGTATTTTTTTAAATATACGGCATGAAAAAAAAGTCTGATCATTTTTACTATTCTAAAGAGCGTTTCCGAAATTTGTTTACACTCGTTAGTAAAACAAACAGATTTTCCGCTACACTCAGAGTGATAATAAAATATGTTGCCGCATATATTGAGCCCCCGTCCTCCCTGGGTATGACATTGTATTATTGGTTCTCGTGTAAAACGGATTTAAGGGGTGGCGTGCAATTAGAAATAAGTAAATTGATTTAAAAAAAAAAAAAAATTTCTTTTTAATAAAATAGGTCTCGCGGACGAACAGTTTGGCGGCGAAACGATGGCGGCGAACCGTTGGCGGCGAAACGATGGTGTTCACTCGGCGACCCGAGTTTGGGAACCGCTGACACATTGGTAACTATTATTAATACATACAAAACGTACCAATCTGTTACAATTATATAATGTTTATTTGTAATTTGTACGACGATTGGACCGATAGCGCTGTTAAATATATTATAATTTATTATACTATATTATTTATACGTTGGTTTTAAATAAATATGAATGTTTCGAGACGAATGCGGGCCGCTTAAAATCGTATTCTGTCGCGTAGTACCGTGTTGAACGCAACGCGGCGGTGGCGGCGGAGACGTTCGGCAACGCAGAACGCTACCGTCGTGCGATGGTTTTATAATAATAATAATATTATTATTATTATTATTATTATTTTACTCTCGACCTCCCAGCACGCCGATGACGCACGCTCAGTGAAACGTTGTGTCTATATATTTTTTTTTTTTCCCGTTTCGCTGTTCGCTTCGACCGCGTTTGCGACGGTTTGTGTACGTTACGAACGCGCGCACCCGGCGATATCGCATCCCGTGCAACGCGTCGGCGACGCTAGCGTTATAAACAATTTATGGTTTTATCCACCAGTGGCGTATCTGGACCAGTGGAGCAACCAGAAATTTTTCAAAGGGGGACAGCCTGTCCATACTTCAAATGTAGACAATTCAACCGAAGAAAAAATACGTACTGTATACAATTTTATATATATACGGTCTAAGGGTGAGGAGGGGGGGGATGGTGTTAAAAATTGTAATACACCTAACATTTTTATTCTCATTTGTCCCTTGTTCCTAACAATACCATTTATTATTAGGATGTGATCGGAGCGGGTTTCCAAAACATTCGCCAATTTTGTAAAATTTGAAATTTTTTTTTATTCACCTTTAAACCCACCTCAAAGTTGATAAGAATTTTTCCACTAATCTCTACAGTGCTGTTTTTACGAGCTTGCGGTTTTGAATTTTGAAAACAATTTATTTTGTATTTTAATTTTCTGGATTTCGATCGAGGTTATATTTTAAAAATTTTTTTTTTTCAGGGTTTTTTATCGTTAAAATATTGATAGGTTAAAAGAACCCATACATTTCCATTATTTGTATGGAAAATTACACATTCAATTTTTCGAATATCAAAAATCCTGTCAATGTTTTCTAAATTCAAATCCTAGTCAATCCTGAGCCTCGCACTTTTGTGTGATTTTTTTACCTTCACCAACCCCCTTAATCTTACGCGCGCGTCCGTCATCGTATATTGGTTAACGTGATAAAAATGCACAGATGATTAGAATGTTATAAACTAAACATGATCGATATCATTATCACTACTTTTTGGTAACGCTGAAAGTAAAATACTCAATACATAATAAATATTAAATTATCTGTTGTGAAATACCACGGCTATAGATAATATATTATTTTGATACTTATAGCTGTGATAATAAATCACCACGAAAATTCCAAGGGGGCGATCCACACATTGCCCCCCCACCATTTACGCCTCTGGTGTGGTATTTTACCCCGGTTCGCTGTACATGGCGCGATTTACTCGGTTTTTTTTCTTTCCGTTTTACATTTTTTACCACGACGATAAAAATGTTGGTTAGAGACGAAAAATAAGCTTTTTCAATATTATTTTCGTTACAAAACCGAAAACGGAGCTGGCTAATGAAAACGAGAAAATAAAAAGCTAGAACGCCAAATATTCCGGAAAATAAATCTCTAGACATGTCTAGAGTATTAATTGGAAAATAACTTTTATATTTTAAACTCTGAGCGTATCGAGGAACGTGTATTGGTTGTCATACTTTGATGCGTGCTTTTTTTTTCTGTCTGTGAACCACTTATCCACCAGAAATCTTGCTTCGATTATAAAACGAGTGGAGAGTTTTTTTCTAGCGTTTTGTATCTAGTTGGGGAATTGATTTTTTGATATTTATTTTGTTTCCTCAATGATGGCGGAAAAAAAGAAAAATATATACTCAATAACGGTTTTCTGTTATTTTCGTTTTTGATTTTTTCTTGTAATTCGATTAAAAATAATGGCAAAAACCCGAAATTTTCACTGAATGCTTATATTACTACTTTCTAGACGTGGTTTGCGAAACATTCTAGCAATTTTTGAGATAACTATATGGAATTGTTGAGTTTTCATTTGGTTTTATATGTGAATAAAATTGTTTTGGTCCGATAAAAATGCTCGAAAATTTGATACACGGTTCACTATAATCAAAAAAATTAGTGCAATTATTATTATTATTTTTTTTCTAGTAATTTTAGGTACAAATAAATAAAAAAATTACCCCGTATATGCTATTCCTTCCCACCTATAACAGTGGCATATCGAATTATGTCCGGTTTTTTTAAATGTTTTATAATATATATAGATATTTTTTTTAAGTTTTTTAGACAAGGTACAAGATAACCGACACCAACCGTACGTTAAATACAAGTAACCTGAGTATTTTATAATTTCGTAATAATCACTTATAAATGATTATTTTAATTTACTATAATGGCTATACTTGTAAATTTAGTGATTTATCTTAACATAGTGACAGTATGGTATTATACTTTTCGTTTTTATTGCAGTATGTATTGCATTTTTATTTATTTATTATTATTATTTTTTAGATTCTGTGTAAAGCGAAAAATGTATTGGTTTAATGGTGTATGGGGTTTTTATTCTTCTATTTGAAACATCTTTTCTGAAAGACTTTTAGATCTAGTTGGCGCATTGAAGGGATGGGCATTTATCTATTTTTTTTTAACAATTGGGAAACCGGAAAAATTGACGGCAATTTCATTATTTTTTATTTTTGTCGATTTCTGAGTTACCCTGGCAACAAGGGAAAAACACGGCTAAAATTACTATGTTCAGAATCGCCCCTGATTTCTGGTGATGATTTTTTAAGTCGAACCCCAGTCGTATTTACATTAGTGATGTGACATAAATCCGAATTATTCAAAACTCTAATAATTATCATAAAATTTATGTTTCAAATTTTAAAATCAGAAATTTTGTATTTGTATGAGTAAAACAACGTAATCCGGGTTAGCTAGTAATATATTATATAAATTAGAGTGTAATATGTATAATTTTTTTTCATTGTACTTGTTTTTTAAATAAATCTCTATTTTTGATATTTTTTAATTTGTAAAAACGTATATATTACACATTTATTGTTATTAACAATAATATAATAATAATAGTTTTATGAGAAATGAATTAAAGAATATATAATCACAATTTTAATAACCGAAACTTCGGTAAATCCGGTTTTTTCTATCACTAATTTACACACAACCTATAATATAATACTCTAGGATTTGTGTTTTTTTTTTTACTTTTTCTACATAATTTTTATTTATTTGTACTGCATTATTTCATAGATACATTTTTTTTTTTTTTGTTATTATATTTTGTAGTCGTTGAGTCAACGTACTCAGTCCGTTTATTATTATTTAATGATTTTAATTATTGTCAATTGACATTAAATTTGTTTAAATTGTTTCGTTTGCTGCGTACACAATTAATCTACACGCCGTAGTGTAATATCCATACTGATATTATAAATACGAAAGTGTGTCTGTCTGTGACGTTTATACAGTTAAACCGTATTTGATGAAATTTGGTATTAAGCTAATAGCTTGAACCCCGGTGAATGAGTCCAATGGTGGAAAATGTGAGACCGAGTTTCCTCGTGAACAAACCACTAGGCCCACTTGTAAATAATAATCTGAAAATTACGTTTCATAGAAATATTTTTATCTAAATCGTTATATTACTATTACGACCACGGACACGAAAAAACGACGACGGTCACCAATTTAGAGAGACTGCCGCCATACTGTTTCGGTCGTAACATACTGTACGTTATTCAGTGACGTGTCCAGGAATTATCAATGGGTGGGGTTTTAATACTTGGATACCCGAATAATAATCGTATAATCTTCTTCGATCCAAACGTGTCGACAATGTAAATATTAAAACCGGATCCAAAATTGTCAATATTTATATTCGACAAATAAAGCCCGGTCGCAAATATTATATACATTTCAAGATTAAAATACTAAATAAATAATACTCGTTAATATTGTAATTTTACGCCAACGGAGGACGATATATAAAAAGGTTAAGTCTCCCCAGAATATTTATCCGTGAACCTTCATTGGGAAGGACATGGGGTACTTAAAAAAAAAAAAATTCATCCCCTAAAAGTGCGGATGATATGTCACGGTTTTTAATTTTTTGGAACGAAAACACGGATAATCATATTTACGTTGATTTATTTCGTTTAATTACATTTTCGATTTATTTTAGATGTGCGACAGTATTAGACGAAAAAACGAATTTAAACGAATTGTTTACATTGTTTACAAAACGATAAAATTAAATTACGATATTTCAATATAAATAATTTATAAAAACAAAGGATAATTGCTGTATTTTTTAATAATTTGTTTAGCGACCGGACAAATAAAAAAACACGGTTGAAATAAAAAAAAAAAAAAAAAAAAACAGTTGATTGTTATTAGCAAGTCAATGAGGAGGCGGGGGAGACGTTTCAATTTGTTTTCTTTCATTCAATACTGTGCATGGGACAGTTTTTTATATGTATTATATTTTTTATGAACACGGCAACAGCACTGTTAAACTATTGATGTCTGTAATTGTAACTATGCGTAAATGTAGCAAACTATTTGGTTGGTAATCAATTGATATACAAATTTCATAATACCGAATAATTTTAGTTTGGCCGGTACTGCGTTACGAAACGAGCGTAAATTAGTGGCGGCCGAACGATTATGTCACGGGCGAAGGGGACATTGCCGATTTTTTTGACGACTATTTTTAATTTGATATATCAATTATTTTTTATAAATATATTATAATACATTGTTATAAACATCGAACGGAAATCAGGCCATATTATACATCCCCCCCCTTCCTCGTTTGACGACCCCTGACGTACGTGTTGATAGCTTGCATATTATACATTTTAGTCGATACCTAAATACCATTGATGATTATATAATACATTTATAATCGAGTATACAATATAACATATGCTCATACCAAAGTACAAAAAAAATAATAAACGCTATTTTAATCATATTATTTTTAATCTACTACTGGACCAATAATAATAATAATAAACGCAGTTCAAATAATATTTGAATCACGTATTTTGTAGAGAACAAAAAAAAAAAAAAAAAAACGAAAAAATACTAAAATATTTGTTAAGACCGAGAAATTTCATAATATTATACTATAAAAGTACTGTAATAATCCAAAATGTAATGATTTTTTTTTTCGAAACGCAGATATTTGGCGTTCTCCACCAATCAAATGTCTACTATAGCGAATAACCCATTGATAATTTAATCGCCTCTATACGTTAAATCCGGGGATTGTGTGTGAGGGATGGCACAACAAAAAAAAAAAAAAAGAGTAATTAACGATTCTGGGCGTATGATGACAAATTTTGTCTAGTTGGTGCGCTAGGAGTAGGTTAGCTCTGGAGAGGATCTATCCTTGTAATTACACTCCTGATTGTACCAAAACAAGGGAGGGGGCTAGCTCTGTGATATCCGAACCGTACATAATTATTTTGATGTCGGTCGTATACTATGGATGTAATTATGCGTAATAACGAATTGTGTCCAAAATTGCCTTCAAAATTTGCCCAGAATCAGTTAATGAATGGATATTAGATGATAGTGATGACGATGATGTGTGATCACAATCAGTCGCCATAAACCGCTAGTTAATTCTGGGCATGCCTACTTGTGTCGTGGACCGTAAAATTTTGAAGGGGATGGGAATAATGTTGAATATAATCCGGAACACAAGCAAATATGCAAATACGCATTACTACCTCTTCCCATTGTATATGATTTAATACAATAATATTATATTATGGCGTACATGCGCACTGGTGCTCATTCTTCCCCGACGATGACGCACGAACGAACATTCTAAACTATAAAACACATGGCACATGTTTGTACATGATGCAAATAAATAGGTTGAGGGTGCCCACTTTCAATAAACGACATCAGTGCTACCAACTGCCCACTATTATATTACCTTTTGTAAAATTGAACCGGCACATTACACATTCACGAAATTGTCTTTAAAGCCCTTGCAAAATCTATGAAATTTTCGTCAAAAAGACGTAATCGCTTGATAAAAATTGAACTTCTTTCTCGATTTTTAAAATTTAAACATGTATTAGTTTATAAATAAGTTTACTTTGCATCAGTCGAATCGTAGTTTTCATACTAACATTCTATATGCAATTATTTACCATTAGAAATTGACAAATCTATACAAATTTTGGTGTATTAATAAATATGTAAACGAGAATAATAATACATTTTATACAAATTTAATTTTGATGATAAGTTGTTTGTTTTTTTTAATACTTATTTTATAAAATAGTTTATTTGAACTTTTTAACTGTTACAAGTGTGCCTATATTTATTTAACGAAATCGATACAGTTAATTAAAACTTTAATATTATACGCGATTTTGTCCATTTCTCGTGTATCTATCTATTTCTATGTATAATATGAAAACCGAATATGAATCTAAATAATTACACTTATTCTTCGATATTATTTTACGAAAATATATAACCTAACTCAATTCATGAATCGAGCAAGTTTTATTTACAAGTACTCAGTTCGTGAATTGTGCAAACTTCCTGCATATTTCACGGACTAAATAAAAAAATTGCATATTCCATGGGGCGTAATATATATATATATATGTATAATATAGATACATATTTTCAACAAAATATTTTTATCACGTGTGGGTTTTAGGAACGGACGAGGTGCGTCGGACATCGGGCAAAGGAATTATACGATTTGTATAATTGAGGGTTTTAGGGGAAAAGCCAAGACACCCACAAGAGAGCATTACATAGAAACTCCATTAAAGATTACATTATATATATTTGGATTATTGTCAATCGTAAAAACCCATTAAAATACTATACAATACAATACAGCCACATTATATATATTATAACAAGAAAGATGTTATTCTGATTCCTAAATCAGTGTTATTGGTGTACGATAAAAACGTAAAACTAGTATTTCGGGATATTTTTATGTAAATTATCATGGGCGTTCACGGTGGGCATATGGGGGTTAAACTGAAGGTTAAACCTTCTTAACCTAACCTTTTTTTAAATATATTATTGTATGGTATATTATATGGTACACATATATTTCGACAGATGTTTCGTAGAAAAAAAAAAATGTTGAGATATAATAAAAAAAATGAGTCTGAATTGCTACGCTGAGTGTGTGTTAGACAAAGACAAATTTGATTCCCCTTAAATCAATATAAAATGTTTAACTTTATCGAAAAAAATATTATACAATAAATATTAATTCCGCGGACGATTGAAAATAAAACTATATTTTTAAATAAAGTCGTGTGATATTATAACACTTCTATACATAATAATTATACATCTCGAATTATATAAATATATTTTTTTTAGATCTGGTATTTTTTATATATTTCAATGTATATATGTCCCGTTTAACATTCTTACCTTTTTCATAGCCCGAGTGCATCCGCAATCTTATAGACAAATTATATAGAATCGTCTGAATTCGTCTGCAAACTTATCGATGAATTTTATTAAATTCTGAAGCAATATTTTCTATCTCTATATGAGCAGCAACGACAAGTTAGTTCTGAAAAAATACCAAATGCATGTGAAAGTTTCCATTCTAAGTACAATTTTTTATTTTATACATACCATCCAGATATTTATCCATCTTAGAAATATTGAAAAAATTCAAATGGACACTAAAAAAGCAAGCCATTCGGAAGGCCACAGAAACAACAAGAAAACAAAAAGAAAGTACACTCAACAAAATTGCATTCATGGAAGATAACAATTATCGAACTAATGAAATATCTAGATTGAATTTTGTCAAAAAAATGGCATTTTAACCAGCATTTGGCCTTCAATGTAGACAACATGTTTAATATTTAAAAATTACAACATTCTAAAAAAAAGACATTATTTATCATAAAATTAATACTCACCTTAACTTAATGGGTGTAAGCCAAGGTAATAAAAAATATAAAAATAAATAAATATTTTTAGGGTGTAAGTCAGTTCACCTCATCGTGGTGCATTCTGGTAACTCTAAATGAGCTGGGACGCATTCGGGACATTGAAAAGGATCATTTCGGGACGCACTCGGGCAACCCCGATTTAAATACCTCGTATGTTTCGGTGAAAATATAGAAAAAAATTATAAATGTATCGTAACTCGTATAGAACGGCGTTTTTAATGAGATTCCGACATAATGACGGTTTAAACAAGTATTTTCAACACAAATTAAATAGAATTATTAATTATTGTGCTTAAGAGGACGTCACGCCTTCATTTGCCGTCCTTGTCTATCTAACAGGCAATATAGCAAATTACGTTATACTTAGTACAAATCGTGGCGTTTAGGTTAAACTCAGGGTTTTAACGCACATAATAAAATTTAAAGATGAGAATATTTCCGAGGATTGTACGTAGCTTGTTTTTACGAAATTACCATACAAAAAAAATTACATCTATTTAAAAAACAAACAACAACCAACATGGCTATAACTTTTTTGACCGCAAATAGCGGTGTGATGTCTTCTTAACGTGCCTAACGACTGTTTTATTTCAATTATAAACGCACAACGGATATATTGTAGTAGGTTTGTACGTACCTCATAATTTAATTGAATGTATAATTAATATTTCTGAACAACTTACGGTTAAAATATTAATTTATTCTATAAAACCGATTATTATGTTGTATAGTTTGGAATTTAAACGTGTAAAATACGTAAAAACAAAATAGTTATTATGCATGCTGTTTGCGTTTATAACCCACATTATTTGAATAAAAATATTTTGATCGTCGTCGTTGCCGGTGGCGGCAGTGTATAGTAATAATCTAATGTAGGCATACGGTTTTAAATTAGTAGTTTGACCTTGGTTTACTATTTTAATATACCTAACTCAGTCTTTTACCTTAGGTAATAAAAAAAAAAAAAAAAAACCTGTAATAATAGAAAATCGTCTACACACGGTATACTTAAGATTAGATATACTCGTTTATTAAAAACTGTTTTAAACAAACCTACCTAACAACTGTTTTAACCTAACGACAGTTTAAAATCCTAAAAAATAGGGCATTATTTTGGTATAATATTATCGCTGTATTTTATTTTCTTTATTATTATATTAGTTTTCATTTTCGTACTTGTCATTAATGTTGTATCATTATACATTAGCCGAAAAACCATATGCATGAATAAATAATTCCGTAGACGGATGAACCCGTGACTCTTGAGCATTTCATACATCAATAATATTATCAAAGACTGAATGCACGGTTAGCATTTTATCGTCGTACAGTTTGTGCGTAGTTTTACGTTATAATATCATATTAAAATTCAATTTTATATTTTAAGCGAGGAATACGAGCAAAGGTTTTACTATAACATGCATGTTTTTTTTTTCTGTTTTTTAGCAACTTTTCTACCAGACGTCCTGCTCCGATCTTCAAGCGTAGTACCTATTCTGTAAACATTTTGGATCTAGTTGGTGCAACGTGGAGGTCATTATTAAATTTCCGTTGTAGTTTTCTCAATAATCGGGAAAAAACGAGAACATTTACTGCAATAACGTTCCCATTATTTTCGATTTTTTCTTTTTTTTAGATAATTCGGTTAAAAATAATCGTAGAAACCCAAAATGTTTACAGAATATTAATATTAGATACAATGTTCTGGCCATTTTTAAACTATATATAGGCGTTTTAAGTTATTTTCCGAATAATGTGAATACAATTTTTTTGGCCCAACAGAAATGTACAAACATTTGTCACAGGATTCATTAGAAATTATATTTGATGGTGAAAAAGAAAAAGGTTAGGGAAATGTAAAAATTTTATTTTATAAGCGTTTAAGTGTAAATTTTGATGAAAATCGTAAAAATGACGACATACATTTCAATATTTTGATTAAACCTGATCTAACCGCTCAGAATCGTTTTTCGTTAGCAATGATTTATCGTCGTTGCGTACAAATAAAAATTAAATTCCTCTATAAATCCTTACGTTTTATTAATGTTACTAGTTAAGATTTATAAGTTGATTTTAGATTCTTTAATTTGTTCTATGTAAGGTATTTTTAAAAAAAATTGTTTGGTGTTTGTAGGGGCCGAACATCTTATTCTACGTTTAAACTTCCATTGAAATATTGTAGTGACGATGCTACCAATGTCTGTAACGTTTCAAAGTAATACTGGCAAATTGATGCAAAACTGTAGTCTGATTATTTAGGACGAAGCTTCTATGTCTCAAAAATCTTCAGTTGAAACTTTAGACAGAAAGATGCGAGACTTGCGTCATAAGAATAGTCCTATGGGTGACTGCAAAGTGTTGTTCTCTGGAGACTTCCGTCAGATCTCGCCTGTGATTGCAAGAAGGACAAGAGCTGATGAAGTAAATACGTCTTTGAAAATACCCTACTTATAGCCGCATATAACAATATATGAACTCAAAACTAATATGAGAGTGCTATGTACTGGTCAAGATAAAATACATTTTGCCAACAATTTACTTTTAATAGGCAACGGCGAATTTCAAGCTACGAATGGTAAAATAAATATTAAAAGTTTCTGTGTTTCAGTACCCACTATATCTAAATTGATTCAAAACGTATACCCGGACATTCAAAATATATCTTCTAAATCACTGCAATGGTTTCAGGAAAGGGTTATTTTGTCATCAACAAACGAGCAAGTCGACAAATTAAATGATTTGATTATTTCTAAGTTTGATGCACAATCACAAATTTACTATTCAGTTGACACGGTTTTAGAAAAGGAGGATGCAGTCCATTTCCTACTGAATTTCCTAACTCTTTAACGCCTTCTGGAGTTCCACCTTATAAACTGATTTTAAAAATAGGGGCTATTATTTTTATGAAAAATTTGAACCTACTCAGACTTTGCAACGGTACAAGACTACAAAAAATTGAGAAGTTTATTGATCGAGTGCATAATTTTAACGGGTTGTGAAACTAGAGAAACTGTTTTAATACCAAGAATACCAATTATACCCTCAGATTTACCTTTTCAATTTAAACGAATTTAATTTCCAATTAAATTAACATTTGGAATGACTATCAATAAAGCACAGGAACAAACAATTAACGTTGCTGGAATTTACCTAAGCGTTCAATGTTTTTCACACAGTCAACTGTACGTTGCCCTTTCTCATGTGACATCCAAATTAAATCTGTACATTTTTGCCTCCCCCCCACAATCCAAATAACGAAATTTAAGATATAAAATAAATAAATAAGAAAATAAAAAAAGTAACTTGCATGAGTATTATTGATTGGTTTTTTTTGTAAATAATTAATTATTGAATTATGTTTGAAAAGTGGTTGTAAGGGCAGTGTTAGGTTTACCACGGGTTAGGCAGATTTCAATATTTTCAAGGGCCGATAATTATTTTTTTTTTTCGAGTACCGTAGTCCCGCTTCTATTATATATCCAATTTGAGCACTGGGAACAGTGTAATAGATAATTGCATAACAATAATTGCGCGCATTAAAATATACAATTGACCGTCGAGTTTGAATAAAATATTATGCCATCCAACGACTGTTATATAACAAGGACACGTTTTCGACCCTCCAAAAGCGAGTACGACTGCGCGCGAAATCGAGAGCGACGTTGCCATATGCTATGGCCTGACCTAACCAGGCTGCAGCGTACGCTGTTTTTATTTACAGCACCCTTGTTCTGACACATCCACCAGCCCATATATATCGATAATATATCGAATACGTGCTCCCTTCTCCATGCACTACTAAAATAAACCTCTCCGTCTTTCCCAGCTTATATGGCTTATAATTTAATTTTTTGTTTTTGAAAAACTAATAAGAAAACACGTTACACTACGGAAAACACTGCTGACACAACTAAAACGCAAACATCGCTCGCAATTTTAGTATATTCGTATACATATGGAAATTCACAATAAAAATAATTTCGATCCAATAATAAAGTATGATTTAGAAATTGGTTTTACTATGATGTGTTTTTTTTTTTATGATTGTAGCACCTTTTAAAAAAGCTTTTTGGATCTAGTTAGTGCATTAAAAAATTAATTTTCTTAAATTTTCGTTGTACTTTTCATAATAATTAGAAAAAGACTAGGAAAAAACATAGGGAAAACGGGAAAATTGACGGCAATGGTTTCATTATTTTTGATTTATTCATTTTGTTAAAAAAAAAGTCGTAGAGCCCTGAAATGTTCATATAATATTAATATTATATGCCCTTTTAGATGTGAACAAATTTTAAAAAAACTATTTCTTGACTATTTCGAAACTATTTAATAGGCATTTTAAGTTATTTTTCGAATTAACTGAATAAAATGGGTTTGGCTGAACAGAAATGCACGAAAATTACCCATCACTTATAATTCGACTAATTATGTAATATCCTAATTTAAATAGTGCTTCGTATACACAATAATACATGATAACTACACACATTTTATATAATATAATAATATTTATCATTATATTCTACAGTGGTGTTCAATCTTAAGCGTTTATTAAAAAATAAAAAAAAAATGGCTAAATTGTCGAAAAAAGAGAAATGTATTAATATTAATTTTTTGAACAGAAACTTTTTTTGTTGGTTAGTTTAGGGCGGAAGTTCATTATTTCAACGGCTTAAGGCATAAAAATGTTATTATTATTATAATTATGATAATCATCATACACAATATAATAAAAATAAATTATCTACGATTAGAATCGAGTACAAAACAAAATAACCTAAATAAAATTTAATCCCCTGTCCGAGACGTTGAACCTCACTCGGATCTAAATATTGTGTGAAAACTTAATGCGTAGAATTTAATTATATGTAATACCCGAATACTAAACTAATATTACTGGGGCGATTATATAATACTGTATAATATATTATAAATATGCATAGGCGTGTCTACGGATCGTTCCTCTCGTGCACGACCTGTGAAACTCGACTCCGACTTGTATTATCAATCGCGGTTTCTATAATTATTTTTAATTTAAATTTTGTGTTATAACATATGATTATGCTCTTTTAAAAATTGAAGGATCTTAAATCGCCTTTCCTTTTTGATTTTACCAGGTTACACGTTGAAATGTTTAGATTGTGCTAATGCACGCCTAATGTATAGACATATTGGTACATGTTTATAAACGCATCACACGAATATTAGAGTAATTGGATCATGGCCAATTTGTTTTTATTTTTTGTTATTTAAATGATTATTATTGATTAAACGAGTAGGTAGGTATACCTAAAGTTGACTATCGGGAATAAAATCAAATTTTATTTTATGTGAGACGACCCATCGTAAAACGGTCGGGTAGACCCCCCCCCAGGAGTCTTCAATAAGTATTTAATATAGAGATCGAAACGGACTCTCTGGCGATTATTGTTATGCACTTAAATATTTTGAGTTTTCACTTATACAGAGTGCAGCCGTAATGGTTTCGATTAACTCGTCTCTGTTACAGAAATGGAAAGAAATAATAGGATCATAAAAAAATATTATCGTTTAACGATCACACCTATGGGACCGTTTGAATTTTAAAATAACATTTTATAACCGTTTTTGATGTATGATAGTAATAAGGATAGGGCACATCTGCATTATGCATTTTGACGGGTTCTAGTCTATTGAACCGGACGCGTTTAGATTTATGACCGGATAATCCAACGACCTCACGAGCTAGCCGCACTATTTTTTAACTCATACGGATTATCTATAATAAACGGGGTTCTAAAATAAATCCTATTATCTTTGAAATATTTCATTTTGATAATAAAAAAAAATAATAATAAAATTAGTTTTTTTATTTAAAACTATAACAGTATTTACAGCAAAAATTTACTTTAGTGACGATTACTCGAGAAATGGTTAATTATGTATTATGAATAATAATACATAATACATAATAATTCATTATACGTAAATTACAATACTTAATTTTAAAATGTCAAAAGAAAATGCTACAAAAATTAATGTTTAAATTATATTGTTGATTATTATTAGAAAATAATATTTTTAATTGCATACAATTCGTATTTATTTGGCATTTAAAAAAATATCAAAAAAGATTTTACTATTAAAGGTAGTTATTTCGTATTTTCTTTAAATTGATACAGTTAAGAATTTATGATTATATTATAAAACACCTTACGGTGATTTTGGTTTTACATTTAAAGAATCACAAATATAGCCTATATATACAATTTTCAATTGATTAAACAACATTAAGTTCAAACTAATGGTTGATATTTATTACTATACAATATGAAATCAGACAATCAGTGCGACCACCTACTTATGACTTTATAAAACACATTACAAAACCACTAAACAAATATTTGAAGAAAAAAAAAAATGTATTTTTCAAAATGTCATTGAAATATTTAAATTTGTAAAAAATACCATTTTTGAAATATTTCATACTCAAAACCTTAATTACAAGTTACTCGTGTTATTTTGAATAACAATAATTCAAATTAGTAACGTGTGCATCTGGACCGAGAACGAATCGAACAATTCGACATTTTATTTTTCCCTTTAAAATTCAACAATAACTAAATACGTATGTCGGTCAGAGTTATACATTTGAAAGGGATTTATAAGAGGGACAATGGGGTGTGCGTGGGTGATGCATGGAGGACTGTTTGCGAGTGAAGATTTAGAACCCTAGGTGGTCGACCATACAAATAGGTCCGAGAAGGATGAACCCCTCGTCCTTCTCCGATTATCACTCCTCGATAATAAAGAAAAAAAAAATAATAAAACGCAGTTGCAAAAATAGCAATGTGTAAAATATTGAACGCTACGAAATAAAATGTGTTTTGTTATTAGGTTTCCACTAATATACATCCCGCCAAGCCGCATCGTGTTGCCGTTGATCAGCGATAACCTAATGGTAGAAATGGTCTGTACCCGGGTAACCGGTAAAAATATAACCAGTATAATATCAATTTCCGGTTGATTCGGTCCCTCCAAAGCCTTTTAGATTAAAAATGTATCAAAACCATCTATCATTACACATTATATTAAATATATTACAAGCAGTGTTCGGAATTTGAAAAAAAAAAAAATTAGACCACAAGACACTAGTGCGATTGTTATTAATTTTTATTAATCCGAAATGTTTGTCTAGTAGGCAATATAGTTATTTTTCCTAATATTAATTTCCTAATGGTTCGTTAAGAAACGATCGTTGTTGGTATAATTCTTAACGTTTGATTTCGTAGAACACATATAATTACATAATTGCACAGTGCGTTATCGCGTTTTCGTCGTATTAGGCTTATCTACATTTGTAATATTGCCAGTCGGCAATCAGTTTATTGACCAATCGAATTCTAAATTATTAAGCGCGGCTTTTATGAATCTTATTTATATTAATTACCAACTGTGGATTTGATGTATTCGGAGATTTGTTCCACCAGTCTGTCTAACCAATCAGACACACTATAAATTATTACTCGCTAAATCGTTTATAGTGGGTATATCTACTGTAAAATAAGGTGAAAAAATTAATAAATAAAACGGCTTGGGTTTACGACGTTTCGGAATTTAAAAAGAAATATTCGTTTTACGAATATAGGTATACTGGCGTGCAGGATATAGTATGCATGGTATTTTTTTCCGAATGGTGGTTAAACGTACACCGAGCAGGTGCAAGGGTAGAAGAAACGACCGTGAGTTAATAAAATTCAAACACCTGTCGATTTAAAACGTTAGTACAAGAGGTGCCTACATTAAATATACCGGTCCACAAGTTCCTTATACGTAGTCGTGTGTAACCATAAGTACTTAATATGTATAAATACAAAAGTAAACGATCGTAAAATAATAATAATAATTAGACATAATACAGTGTTATTATGGCGATTATATAATATTATACAGATCGTTGACGTCGTTTAAGGGAAAATTGTAATATATTTATTAAAATATAGACTAAAACTAAATCCAATCTCACTATTCGGTTCTTAAAATAAATAAGGATCACTAGCAAGAAAAATAAATTATTCAAAGTTCAAATTATAATATAAAATAATAAATAATTACCGTGGAGTAAATATTTACCCTGTTCAGCTAAATATGACATACGAAAAGGTGCAACACGCGACGGGTAATTGTATATTTAGGTAACGTGTGAATTGTGGAGTTCTAAGTACAAAAACGTTCGAGGTCAATGAATTAAATAATTTATATCCGGGTTGTATAAGTTATAACAACACCAGAGGTAAATTTTAATTTTTAATTTTTGTTTTCCTAAATATTATTCGATCCTTATTCACTTTGCTGCGTAATTAGCTAATTACGTATATTTTCGGGTAGGCTGTTGATACGATTGACGAGTTGTTTTCATGTAAAACATTGTAAATCGTGCGTAGTTAATCTTCTGGATTAGTTAGTAGGCGGACTTGTTTTTTTTTTTACTGTAAAGTGAGTGTAATACATATTTAAACAAAAATACATCATATTATGGTAATAAGTTAACAAATAAATATGCATATTCTATATAGGTACAGTAAAGTATACATAGTTAATTAAATTCTATAGTATGTTATCAATGTTTCCGTTATATTAAAGTGATGTAATAAAAACGTTTCACCCGAATATCCTAAAACCCGAATTATTTTGTATATATCTTTTGCAACTATAAATTATAGTTTGTACGTTTTAATCAAAATAAGTAACCGACGGGAACTTTTTTCAATAGAAAAAAAATACCGATTAATAATAGGTAAGCAAAAATGTAGCAATTTTGAATCTAGTTAGTGCACCGAGGAGATAAATTTTTTTCTTTATCCTTGTAGTTTCCTTAATAATGGAGAATCTTTTAAAGACCTGACATTTTTACTGAATACCTATACTTACTCCTTTCTAGACGCGGTTTAAGGTTCAAAATTTTTAGGAAATTTTTTTAAAAATATTATTAGCCAATTGCTACAATGTATGAGTTTTTTCTTGTTTTATGTAGATATAATTTTTTTGACTTCTTAACAATGCTCAACAAATTGACGATGTTCATTATAAGTTGTTTTGACCATAAAAAAATATGGAAACTTCATAGACACATTTTTTTTAAGTGCAAATTTTGACGAAATTCGTCGGCATTAAAAAAAAAAAGAATAATTTGGAAATTGCTTAGAATCATTTTTCGTTAGTAATGTTTTATCGTTGCGTACAGATATAAATTATATTCCTTTCTATATCCTACCTTACCAACTTTCCAACCTCAAGCAGTATCATTTTTAAAATTTTTATAATCGTTATAAACTCATATTAACCTCGTTAATTGTATAAAATACGAAAATCAATTAGTTTTACTGAGTAGATTATTGCGATTAAGCCCGGTTGAGTGAAGTAGCGTGGTAATATTATCCTATTATAAAAGTATTAAACCACATTACCACTCCGAATTCCTATAATGGTTATAATCCTATAACTAAATAGTTATAACTCAATTAAATAACGAATGGTGTATATAATAAACTTTTTATTTTTATTTTGTCTCTGTTAGTTATTTAAACTCATCGACAGTGCGAATATTTTTTATTAAATATACAGACACGTAATAATTATTCAGATTATAACCTCTGAAGTTCACAAAAAAAAAAAAAAATAAACAAACAAACGAGTCGACTTGGTACCACTAAGGTCATATTTATTGTTGGAATGCCAAACCGAACTGATATACTGATATTATTTTTTATAGGTCGTAGAAAATTAATGGTATAAAAGTGGACAAGGAAAATGTTATCGAATTAATAAATTAATAAATTACATTATAATTTACTCAAGTTGTCACTTTTTCATAGCTGGTTTCACAATGTGCATCCATACTATTTTAATCCGTCGCAGATTTTTTATATTATATAATGGTTGTAAACAAAATCAAAATAAAAAGACCGACTAAAAAAAAAACCAAATGTTTACACATTTTTAATTTATACATTTAATGTTTTGTTTTGTTCTGTCTTATTATTAGACCTGTATTTTTTGTGACCCGTAGAAAAATCCACAGTAAAGTTTTTTGAATCAACGTCATCGTTAACTTATAGTCAATGTGTGATAACTCAACAGAAGGCTGGAGCCATTATTTTAATAAATTAATCGGACAAACACATCTGACCGTTTGGATTCTCATATTCGAAACATCTGGAGTATGGATTTCAAAACGCTACATAGTTGTTTGTTCTACAAAAGAAATTAACTTTCTTTTCAGAAAGAAAAGAAAAGTTTCAAAGAATTGAACCTTTGCAGACACTAAAATATTTTATATCTTTTAATGAATTTAATCGTTTTATAACAAAAATTGCATGTAATGTTATGTCATTTTATTTTAGTAGAAAATACGTAATTTAAATTTTGCATTTTCGAAAAGTTGTATTATAGTTTAACCGTATAATTATATGAATACTCGTATATTTCAAAAATGAATGGAAAAAAATCGTTTAATACAATTTTTTACTGGGTGCATTTTTATTATACTTGGGTATTACCGTATTAGGCCTAATAAGTCCGCATTCATGTTGAATTGTTTAATTAGCAATATTCAGTTATGCTAATTATTTATATTACTTTATTTTAATTATTACAATGTTGTAATTATAATCCATTAAATATTCTTCTACATTTTAATCGCCCATTGTTAAACAATAAAAAATAGAATAAATAATAATATCAGTTGAACATTTTATTTCCTTGTAGGTACATCCTGATACCTATCTACGCATTGAAAATAATTAAAAAAATATCTTAATTGGAACGGAATTATTTCATTATTTTTAACTATATATTTAATTATTACAATATAATAATATTACTTTGTATCATGGCATATAAAAGTAGTGATTATTGTTTAGATAGAGGGACTTAGAGTAATACGAGTTTTTTTTGTTAATTTAAATTATTTTATTACAAAAAAATCGTTGGCTAAACCTCAATCGATCAGGTGTAAATCAGGTATCTATATAATTTTTTAAAACTAAATTACAATAAACATACAATATCAAAAATAACAGAAACCGTATTAATTCGTAAATATTCCTGTTTTTTCCCCCATTATTAATGGAAGTATAAGGAAAAAAAATAAAAAAAAATGACTTCCTCAACCTATCCAAATAGATCCGAAATTTTACAGAAAAAATCTTTTTTGTAGTTTTTCGTTTGGAGCAAAATTGTGACAGTTGTTCACAGATGGGGAAAAAATACAAATCATCGTAAAATCAATATATTCTTTGCTACGCACTGAAATCTGAAAACTGTTGAAAAAAATGTCAAATATTTGTGTAATTTATATTGAAGTCCTACAATAAGCATTGTAATTGTGTAGGGAAATATCATGTTAGGTAGAGTTATGTATTGTATTGTGCGTTTTCCAGTCGTCAGACATTCAACAAAAATAACATCGTGTGAGAGCAAACAGTTTTCGTCCGTTTTTAGGGAATCATATAATATATTTTTATATAGGCAGGTACATTATGTTGTAGCTTATTATTGTATTATAATGATAAACGCTAGAGGTTTAAAATCCACTAGGCATCAAACACACGTTTTTTAGAAATCAGAAATTCAGAATGTCACAAGCAAAGGAAAAAAAACCAACCATTTTGATCGTATTGTTCGATAACGACGATCGGATGTTCGGGTCGTTCTTTTGTCGATCCTACGATACTTACGGGCATGTTAACCGAATGCCTGGGCGGTTCAAACAAAGAAAAAAAAAGAGATAAATCTTTTTAAGATTAAATCACCAACATTGAATGGCGTCGGTGGGTCGTTCGTTTTATTACCCAGTGGGGTGTCTGTATCAGAGTTCTCCGACAAAGCAACATTTTCAATTGTTATAATCAGGGTTAAAACGTATAACACAGTCTAGTATAAAACATATAATTTTACACGTTTTATACTATATAAAAAAAAAATCCTTAATAAAAACCAAGAGTATATTATTATAGTGTATTAGTTTGTGTCTTGTTCTCGTCACGCGAAATACACAAACACACATATATATATTATTATTAAAGCAATTTCAAAATATAATTTGTATGTAATTTTATTTATAAAAATATATTTTATTATTTTGCTACTTAGATAGGTACTCATAAGAACGAGAAAAGAGAATTGGATTCAAATAGATTTTTGTTTTACAATAATATATACAGTTTCTAACTAATATATATATTTACTAAATATAAAAATTAAAAATCTAACTCCAATATCTGAACATGGAGTATTTTTAATTTTTAATTTTTTATGAATGAATTTTAAAAAACAAAAACATATATGTTTTATACGTGTATATTTCTAATCCTGGTTATAATCGTGGGTTAAGTACGAATAGGTGTATACACATAGGCGGAGCTACGAGGTGTGTCAGGTATGATTTAGCACACCCTAAACGTCTACGTTATTTCATAAAAATATTGAACTTATACCAGGTACGTACAGTGTGGCAGTGTGTAATATGAATCGTTCGGTCGTTATCGCGATAATGCGATAGATAATAATATAAAGTAATAAGCAATAACTAATAATATACAAGTACACACGCCGCGTCATTGTAACAACGACGAATAAGTGGCATGCGGGTCTTACGCAACATTTATTATTACCTATTTTATTATGGAAAAACGCGGTAGTTAATTAAATTTTTTTACAAAAGATATATTATAGTTTATAGTTAAGATCGCTAAGAAGCCCACCCTAAATCTAAAGTCTAGCTCCGCATATATATATTCATTTTATGGTTAAATTATGCATATATTCAACAATTCTGATTTTTGGAATATTTTAAATGTAATTAAAGATAATATTTTCGAATACTTGGATTTTTCACAACATTTAAAGATCTTGTGACGAATACTCGAAATTTGAAATTCGAATGAAAAGTTTCCGAGTTATTCTATTTTAAATCTTAAGGATATTAAAATCCTAATTGTCTATTAAATACATTGTAAATGGGTACGAGTTTGATAAACTATTAACTTTTGATTTTTAAACGGCAACCTATATTAAAATTCTCATAAAATAATAAAAATATTTTTTTCATGAATTGCCATGTTAAAATTTTAATTCTTTAATCCGTTAGCTCCTTAAAGTTGTCTTTGGTATTTATAGTAGAATAACTCAGAAACTTTTCGTTCAAATTTCTATTGCAATACGTAAAAGTTTTCAGAAAAACCATCTGATACACGATTTGCATTAAAACATATAGGTTCTTATTTGAAAAACTAAAGTTGGTATTTTATTACGTCAATTGTTTTAATTACACTTAAATATTACAAAAATCCGAATTTAAATAAATGCATAAATTAACTACAAATATGGGGTGAGCATGTTTAAAAAAACACCCTGTATAATAATTGTAATTAGGACCCGGAAGTTCAGTTGCATTCACATGTTTTTACTGAATAAACAAATAATTCAAGATCAGCTACTTGTTGCTGTAATATTAATAAAATATTTTTCAAAATCGTGCGTGGTTAAAAAATAAAATTCAAATTAATTAATTAATTTGTTTTTTCAGTCTTAAACTTCAATATAAATTATGTACATATAATAATAAAATATTATCATCTATTTTTTTTACGAATATTCTTATATAGTAGATCTCAGGTCATTTATTTTTTTACCTGAAAATTACGTTTATACTATCAAACAAATAATGGATTATATTAATAATTATTAATATAATAATAATTAATATTAATTAATATTAATTATTATTATTTATTATTTTATTAATTATTATATATTTTTTTTTTCTTTCAACTTTATGTTTTACATCATGTTTTGTTATCTTTATAGTATTGTGTACGATACTATCATTAGTCTACCTTCCTATATTCAAAACGAGTACCTTCCGAGTAAAATATAATTCACCTATGCATATATTATTCTGACATAGTATTTATATAATTATTTTGGTATTAAAAATTTCTGGTGTAATAACATAAATCGCGTGGTAAGGCGGTATTGTGGTATTTATTATTTTGCCATTGGTTATACACAACTCCAAGAATCAAGATGTATACAAGATGATTATTATACAATTAAAAGCACAATAAAATATATTTTCATTCGTAAAATAGTTATGAATTTATTCATGTTCTTAGGATAATTCGGATCGTTATGTTTCAAAGATATTTTTCAAATTCCTGAAGAAAGAAAAAAAAATAGGGAATAAAATGATTAATATTGAATATTTACCTATAAGGTCGTTTCACACATATCCGGTTAATTGTAGTGTTAGCATTGTGAAAAAATTAAAAAAATAAATATTTAAGTAAGTTTAATTCAATAAAAAAAATTTCGAAATCTGTCGGAAAAAAAAAATAAATAAAAATATATTATTCAAGTTCTTCATAATACGCCGTTGTAAATAAATATCAGTGGTTTCCAAAAGTAAACGCTACATTGTACATTTATTTTACTCCTTAAACCGTTCGTCGTCATTATCTAATTGATTTTTTTTTTTAGTATAATATTTCGAATTGATATTACCTCATAAATTTACACCGCCGACGACCATAACATTATTATAAACTCGTTTCGAAAATGTTTTAACTAGGAACCTTCAATTACATAACAATATTTTATTAGACATATTTTTGCTAATTACAACATACATCATTGTTCATAGAAATATAGTGCGCGTTGATAGCTTAGCATAAAATATTTAAAACGTATAGTTGATTGTAGCGCATTAAAAAACGTGTAGACTGTAGACTGTACATTGTAAATACGTGTATGCAAATATCATTCAACCAACTTCATTTAGACGGTAGGTTAAATAATTATTTAGGTCTAAAATGTTTAATATTAAATTGCAATCGCTATAAAATGTATAGTATAAATGGTTAGATTTAAAGAAACTGGTTATAGATCGTTATACTGCCTATCAGAGAAAGTATGCATTTATAAGACACGTGGATTTGTTGGTACATTACCACAACACAGCGGAGTGTCTAAACTCAATCGATGGTGTGGGGGAGGGGGTTAAAAATTGTAATATACTTCAAAATAAATATAAATTTTTTTTGTTTTTAATAATTTTATTCTCCTTTGCCACTTTTTCCAAATAAAACTACCTATTTAATATATGACGTAATGATTGGAATATTATAGACGAAAATCGTCCGATATCATTATCTCTACTTTTCGCTGATAAAAAATACCCAATAAATAATAAATATTAAATTATGTATATTATTTTATAACTTATAAGTTACAGGTATTTTCCTCTCTTCACTCACACACGTCACCGCCACAATAGCATATGTTGTTGGAGAAACTATGCCCTTCAATTATTTAATTGATAAATGGTTAGTTAAGTAGTTATTAAGGTAATCTCAGTTGTGGCGTCACACGTGTACACATAAATTGCAGTCTATATATATGTATAACAAAATACAGGCACGTGTTTCGCAAATTATTAAACGAACAATTTTTTACACAGTATTTACCGTTTATAATTATTATTATTACCTGTTTGCACTCGAAATTTATCACTATTGAATTTAGAAATCATATGATATTTGATCATAAAAAATTCGAAAAATAAAATGATTACTACTTTACCGCTATTTAAGTTTTAAACGCGTATAAAATAAAATTGAACTAGGTGATTTTTGAAAAATATTCAGAATTATCGTCGAGTTAATATTATACTTTTAGGAATTTAAAATTTGTATTGCGCATTTTATACAATATCAACTCTTCTTTCAGCTCGCACTATTTTTTTTTTTATTAACATCTTTTTTCATTCTAACATTTTTTAATAAAATGTCTACATAAGGATGATTAGGTTAAATAGGTTAATCTTTTATATTATGGTAACAACGATAATAATGTGTCCGTCACTTACCGTGACGTTTCGGGAAAAAATATGAACAAAAATTGAAATTACATATTGTACATTTACACAGAGTGAACACGAATATCTGGCACCTGACATAACTTTTGGTAACGATATAGTCGTGTAAAACGTATACGTATAGGTGACCCGTCCCGTGGCCGGTGCGTAAACTAAACAAAAAAGGTGACTCGTGTGCGAACACGAAATTCAATACGTCGGGCACTGTGTTTAAATGTGACCGTCGATTATACGAATTTTATATAATAGTAAAATAGAAAACGATGTTTCGGATATTCGAGGTGTACGTACGGCGCAGCTCGCCAAAACTCCGTCGATCAACGGCGACGGCGGCCTGTAATGTGTTCCGACCGCGGATCTGGTGTTCGAAGGACACAAACCTGTTCTCCACATTATTACCGTGATTTCTATAAAACACGGGTAAAAATTCGATTTTGTCGGTGTTTCTATTATTATTATTATTTTTTTTTTGTTTCTATACGATTTCCCTCGATTAAAATACACGACCGCCCGTAAACCTACGCGAAACATTCCCCGACGTTAAAAGGAAAAAATAAAACAATAATAATAATAATAATAATAATAATAATAATAATAATAATAATAATAATAATAATAATAATAATAATAATAATAATAATAATAATAATAATAATAATAATTTAAAACATTTTAGATAATTTATTAGTAACTCAAGGGGGAAAAAAACCCGAAAAATTTACCGTACAAATGGTTTTATTGTTTTTGATATTTTCTTTTTGTTGTAACTCGGTTAAAAATAATCGTAAAGACCTGAAATTTTTTACAAAATATTAATATTTAAGGGTTGGCAGATTTTCAAAACATTTCGGCCGTTTTTGTAATATTTATAGGCTTATAGGCATTTTAAGTTTATGAATTTTTTTAGTTTTAGTTTAGTTTTATTTGGATACAATTGGTTTGCCCGACCAGATTCATCATAAGTTGTACTTAGTTGTCAAAACAAAAAAAAAAAGTTGAGCGTAAATATAGATTTTTTTAGAAGTGTTAAAGTAAAAATTGTAATAGAAATTGTAAAAATAATAACCTAATATAAATGCACATAATAAATTGTATACTTAACGGTGAAAAAAAAACAATTTAAGGGTTATGAAATAATTCTGTTTTATAAACGTCAAGTGTAAATTTCGATGAAAATCGTATAAGTTACGTCATTTCAAAACATGATTAATTGAATTTAGCTCGGAATTGTCTTCCGTAGACTTATCGTAAAGTACAGATAGAAATTAAATTCCCATTTTTTGCTACCTAAAACAATGGCTCACCCATTGTGTGAGGTATCGGCATTTTTACTATTAATTTTCTGATAACCTTGGTATGCGATCGATATAAATTATTCATCGAATTATAGGTTTTTTAATTATGTGCTATAGTTGTGCAATTCAAATTATAACTCAGCTACACAACAGGAAACATTAACATTAATAATCAAACGGATAAACGGACAACAAGCCAACTAACTAGAATTACAACAAATTGTATTAACTATGAAAAAAAAAAAACCTAAACCCATATTAGTTTGAACCATCACAACAAACAGGCTTTTCTTGTTAGGTCGATTAAAGTGGCGGAGTGTTTTAAGATTAGTTCGATTTATAGATTATGGGCGTGGTGATGAATGTATTTTACTATTATAATGTTTGCGGTGATGCAATCGTTCGATTGGAAAGGAAACATGTTTTTATTTTATCCTTTGTCTTAAATGAGGGTTGTTTTTTCTTCAAAATATGGCCTGCGCTTAATTTAAAATTGATAAAACGAGGGGGGAGGGGGAAACCACGTACAAATTTATCACGAGCCAACGTTATTGATGAATTATTATAATAATTACATTATCAATCGGAATCAAAGTAGGCAACAGTCCATTGAACGCGTGCGTTTTCGGAGGAGGTGAGGGGGACACTTCGACATGTTGATGTATGTCTGTATTCTTCATAGATTTACGACCACCATCAGTTTGGACGTCTGTAATCTGTATAGCCCGACTAATGTTTTTATCCAATACTCGAATCACATTACCCAAGCACAATACGCATTCACGCGTTCCCGTTATATTGCTTAATGCTCAAATACCACCGACCATGTCCGTTCGTCAGATTTTTTTTTTAATATATTTTTATTGAATTAAAAAAAAAAAAAAACCTGACATTAATATCTTAATTACCGTACCCCGCCATATGTATAGTACGTGATAAAGACGAAAAAACGGATGATTATTATGCAATTATCATCAGGGCTATCTAAATTTTATTGGACCGATCGATTCGCAAAAAAATTTTTAAAAAAAACAGAGCTCGTTAAATAGTATTTTTTTTTTGACTAGAATACAACCAACGTAAGTTTACAGTTTCCATTTCGTCGGCGGCCTTATTATATTATATCTGAAATGTCGTTTACGAAATATTAAATATTTTAAATGAATGTAGCGCAATTTAGCTGGCTAATGCGGATCTATCGTCCCGCTACATACTTTGTTCCTGTAATAATCACGAGGATTTATATTATAGTAATAAGTAACCACGTTGGAAGTATACAAAGACAAACTTCTAATTTAACTTAACGGCTTACCACCCGACTAATCGTTCCGTAACCAAACTGGATGTATACAACACATACGTTATCATAATATAATATGTTACAACAGTCATTTTGCCAATACCATCAACACATTCCCCACAATATTACATTCAGTGGCGTATTTTCAAATTGTTCACAAAAAATTTCCCCGTACGTACGTAGCAAGTTTTCGTTTATGAATTTTAAATCAAATTTTTAAATATTTTTTGTATTAGTCTGGAATATTGTAAATATAATTATTATATTATTATAAAATACATTTTACTTCGCACGTAAATAATATTTTGTATATTTTTTTTCGACTTCTGGGTGGGGGGAGTGGGAGGGGGTTCCCCTTTGTTTTACCCTAAACCCGCGGTGGCTTTTCATCGACTACACAGGGTCTTAAGTTTACACCCGGGACAGTATTACAGGTAGGCATGGGCGTAGCTATGTTTTTTTATCAGGGCTTGGACCAGCAAGTATAGGTTATATTTTCTATAACTCCCAAGACCAACCCGGGGTTACGTATACAATATACATATATTACCGCTTGGGCAGGAACCGGACCTGTAGGGCCTGCGAATATACGCTTTCCGCCTTGAGACGCTGTTTAATAACCGTTGCTAACAGTGGATTTGGTCACCAAGGTAATTAAATAATAATTTAATAATATTAATAAGGCCAGCACACAATATAAATTTTGTGTACAAACCTAACAAAAACCTATGCAGAACACGAAAGAGATATATCGACGTACGAATAATAACAGACTTTCGTTAACCATACTACACAATATTTTTATATGATATTCATCATATATTTATTATAATATTTTGTTGTGACAAAACTGTGCTATCCGACGAGCCCGCCGATGTCCAAGCATCAACGACGTCGCGGAAGTGGACGGCCGTTGTCCGTCAAGTGTCTGATACCGAAAAGTCGGTTGGCGGCTTTGCGCGGCGATTTGCGATCGTCCACCCCGGCAGTGTGCGACGGCGACGACGTGTACGAAGTGAACTTGACAGCTGCGGCCGACCGCGACTCCGGCGTTCCTGAAGAGACTTGGATGTCGCCGGAAACGGAGCACGCGTTTCTCGCGCACATCGTTGGCGGGTGAGCACCGATTTGTAGAAATAATTTTAATAGTAATACTGTGCCCAAGTAGAATTTTCCACGAGAGTGGATGTAGTAAATTATTATAATATCCCGTCTAATCGCGTCAACCATATACCTAACCCGACAATGGGAATTTAAAACCCGAATCGAAAAAAGCCAGTGACTTTTTTTGTCGAATAAATCAAACTTTTCATTGAAACTTGGCTAATATATATATTTCAAGATTAAATTACTAAATAGTTGTATTTTATGGGCTAGAACCCCCCCCCACAGCGCATGTCACTAATATTCTGGAAAGGTACGGTGTCCAATGCGCGACCGGTCGCGGTGACTCGGTTATGAATCGCGGAAGTAGTACGTCGATTTATGTTTAAGGGTAACGCACAACATGTCTAATAATTATGAAATGCTGTTCGTTTTGAATAATACTAATAATAATAATCATCTAATTTTAAAATTGCTTGAAGAAGAATCGGAAGAATCGGAACTATTATTTTCGCGTTTAATGCCTAAAAATTGGGTTGATTATTAGATTTTTATACTGCATGTGTGTACGATAGTTCACATCATACAACACTGGATATTTTCGAACAGATATAATAAAAAGTTCATCGTCTTTCGAATAAAATACATTTCGATGCAGGCGACAGTCGCGCTTTGCAGTCGTTCGTAGGACACCATTCAATACGAAATGCAAATATATTGTGGGACCGTCCCGGTCGTGCACTGGACACCGTATCTTAACAATATTGTAGGTAGACATGGGCGTAACTAAGTTTTTAATCAGGGGGTGAGGGGCAAATTAATACACAAAAATTTTCCCTTTTAACATTTTTATTTATATTATAGTGTAGAAATTATAACAATGTCAATCGTCTATGAAATAAAATTTTAGGCACAGGGGGGGGTTGCAAAGTGCCTCCCCCGCCACATCCCCTTGCTATGCCCATGTAGGTAGGTAATGCTTGCGCGGGAAAAGTGATATTCAAAGGGTTACGTGTATAGGTGACATTAACGTTATTCAAAAAAAAAAAAAAAACCCAACTTGAAAGTGCCCGCTTAAATTGGGATAAAAATATTGGATTGCCCGAATGCAGCGAATACGTTTTACTGTTGAGAATATTTTTTATACCGGGAAAACAAACGGTTAGGTGTATAATTCGATATTATAAACACGAAACATACGAAACATCGCCTGACCGAATTTCTTTCGTACATGGTACTAAAATAAAAAGATTAACTGAAAAGACTAAAAAAAATACGAATTAATTATATTAAATAAATATTACTAACGTTTCAATCTAAATAGATAAATAGGTACATATAGTAGTATATCCTACCTAGTGTAAGAACTTTAATATTTATGTGCACATCGAAAACAATTGCTAACGAAAAACGATTCGGGTAATCATGTCTTGAAATGAACGATAATAAAAAAAGAATCATTATGCATTATGCTCAATCTTTTTCTTTTTACCACTAAGAACAACGTATGATGAACCTTGTGTAAAATTTTCGAGCATTTTTGAGAAACCAAAAAAATGTTATTAACATAAAACCAATTAAAAACTAAAATAACCTTGAAAATGTCAAAAATAGTTTGAAATCTTTACCACGTCTAAAATAAGGTAATTTAAGTAATCGAGGAAAATGATGTCTACACATTTCTAGATATTTATAACTGAACTACAATATTAACTGAATAACAAAAAACCGTTATTGCGTAAATATTCCCATTTATCCCCCCATTATTAAGGAAATTAAAAGAAAAATAGAAAAATGACATTCACAATACACCAACTAGATCCAAAATTCAACTAAAATACTATGTAATCGTTTTTTGATAGGAGCCAGACTTCGGGTAAAAAAGTGATTTACGGAAAAAAAATCTCTTCACTCAGAATCTATAAATTTTAAAGTATCGTAATATATCGTAAATTAATCATATATTTACCTATTTATAATATATTTAATTATATATATATTGAAATATATTTTATTTATACATTATAGCTAATGTATAGTTTCGTATATATAAAAAAAAAAAAAAAAAATCATTATTCAAAATATAAAAATATAACTATTATGATATTAAAATCATGATGACGCAAACCTGTGTCACAGGTGTATTGAAATATACATGAATTAATTTTTTTTTTAATTTCTGAACGTATTTTTATGTGTGTGGTGTGTGTGTGTGCAATAAATCGTTGGAAAAATTAAATTAAATTACAGATGTAATGTGTATAGATTCCGTCCTAGCAATAATTTATGTTGAAATAATTTCATTATGACTTTATTTTAAACACACATTCAATAGCATATGTTAAAAGCAAGGCTCTGAACTTTAAATGCTAAACAGTACTGAAATATGTGTGCATACGTATGCGTTAAAAAACAGAAAAATATGTAATTTATTATTTGAAATAACCGGAATAACTGGAGAAACCTAGGAATTAATTTTTTTTTTTTTTGAGGTTGTATCTGTTTTTTTTTTTTATCAATTATAGTTTTGTTTCGTCACACGAAAACGCATGTAGTTTTACAAAATACGTACGGAAAGTACGTATCCATATCCCATTTCGCCAAACTAAAACATACACTACGTATACCATTACTAAATTTCGGTTGGACACTGTTATACATAGTATTCAGTAGTAGTTGGGATAGTATTCATTTCGAATAAGGACGTAATATGATTTATAATGATTTAATATATGATATCAATAATACGATCGATAAATCATTGCGAACGAATAACGATTCTGAGCGGAGTATAATACAGTGTTGTTGTTTCCTTTATTGTTATATCAATATACGCGCGTGCGGATTGTATTGTCAAAAAATCAAATAAATAATATATAAATTTATAAAAAAAATTACATTATATAGTTTGGTCTAGATCCGGGGAAAAAAAAAAAAAAAAAAAAAACAAACACAAATACATACCGTGCGCCGTGAAATCAAAATCGACCGGACCTGCAGCGTACACACGCGTAAAACCCGGATGTTTTCGATTTTTTGCACACGAAAAAAAAAAATGATATGGAAATAACGAAATTAAAACACACCCCTAATTGTCGAATTTTTCGTATACGTGCAAAATTCATTTAAATCAAATAATATATATTCCGAACAATATTCGTATACGATTAGTGCAACAAATATGTGCCGAGAGCCATCCGACCACGAACACACGCCGAAAGAATGTTGTATTTTGTATTAACTCGAAATTGTTAAAGAACGCGTTATACGCTACTCGCGCTTAAATAATAATAATAAAAAAAAAATAATATAAGAATAAAAACCGGTTTATAAGAAACACATACACACACACACACGTTGAACGGTTTTTTTTTTCTCTTTCGGTAATGGCTTCTCAACAATAACAATCACCGTCATTACCGCCATATTACACAATATAACATACAATGTATAATAATATTGCAATATTACGAGTAGTACAAATTATACATCATACCATATTATTAATAATTCATTTTACCTTATATTTTTTTTTTTTACCTTCGGGGAATTTAAAATGTTTCGGGTAACTGTTATTCTCCAGGTAAAATTATTCCGAAATCTTCCTCTAATCAAAAAAAAAAAAACAAGAAAAAAGTTGAGCATATACAATTATTTGTTTATTATCATATTAAATGCATTTTGGCGGAAATCGTAAAAATCGTTTTTGTTGTATTCCAGTTGTAAATAATCACAAATACCTACCTTACATTTTCGTTGAATAAGTATATTTCCACTTTCTAAGCACGGTAAATATTTCAAAATATTATAAAAATTGTATAGTAATTTGACATTTTCTATTTATTTACTATTTGGTTTTGCAAAAATGCTCGACAATTTTACACAATCATTAAATGTTCTTAAAGCCATACACAAATATAGAAAATCCGTAAGCATAATTTTTTTTATTTTTATTATAAGCATTTGAAATTCTAATTTTATTGATAGGCATTTTGCGTAGTAACCTTCCGATTTATGTGGCTCCATTTAATCTATTTTGGCTCCATAAAAATACACGATTATTTTTGAGATAAACAAATACAGACAATTGTTATTCATTTCGTTGTTGTAAACGAATACAATTTTCAATTTTTATTTATCAAAACATTTCACCGAACTTCGTACACAATCGTTTTTTGTTAACAATGATTTATCGTTGCGTGTAGATTTAAATTAAAATCCTATATTTTTTTGATTAGAAAATAATTCAATACAACAAATTTGTTATCCGGATTATTCGATTTAATTATATAGGTATTACATTAAAATGCATTCGATTGAAATACAAAATTATTTTTTTTTTCTAGCGATGCCACCGATATTGATTATTTGATTGCATTTGCAATGAAAAACCGCTGGTTAGGTGGAAAAAATATACGTTTGAATTTGGACGTAGGCGAATCGATAGTAAATAGGCAATCTAAATTGGTGTTACATAATTCGAGTAAGTTATATTATAGTTTTCGTAACGTATTTTTTTTCTAGTTTTCGTATATACGCATGCACGGTGTAATAAAAAATATACAGTGTATAAATTAACATAATAATTGTTCGTTTATTTTTTAATAATAAGAACAACAGAACACTCTGGATTATCATGTTACAAACGCGTCTAAACCGTTAAAGAAAACGGATTTCATTCTCGGAGAATGGCCTCATGATAGTTACAATCGACCATTAATACCAATAGGTATTCCCGTCAAATTATATATTCGTATTATTATCGATTTTGAATTTTAAAACCAGTATTAAAATTATTGTATTTCTGTTGTGTATTTAAGGACATGAAGACGAACTCCCGCCGTGGCAAAGGCAGAAGAATATCGAATTTAACGAACTTCATCGTCCAAAACCGTGTGAAGTGCAACCGCAAGCATGTAATAATATTTTATTATTGTACTGTTATTTTGGTTATTTTTTATTCTGTGACCCGACTTGCACTAATCAAAAACAGGAGGTTTTCGGTAAAATTTTCGGATATAGTCATAGGTGCATTTGCAATTTTAATTCCTTGTAATTTTATTCAGAGAGAAATTACAAAAATATACAAATTTGACTTTTAACGGGAAAATAATATTTTGTAATGCGTTATTGTTGCTATAGCCATAGCGGTTTTTCGACAACGTCATTAGTAAAATAACGGTCTCTGAACATAAAATTAAAATTAATATATTTATATATTAATATTTAATTTATTTAGTGTTTGTGTGTATAGCCATATTATTTAATAAGATTTATTCATTTTAATAATTAAAAATTTCCAATATTTCCCATGGCTATTATTTTATTCAGCCATTTTTACCTTAGCACCTTGAAACACCACGGACAAATAAAATTGACGCGTCTCTGTTATGCATTTTAAAATGGCGTAACTTTCAATGTTGCCTATATATTAATTCACCACCCGTGCAACTACTAAATCGATTCAAGTATACATCTGTGGCCTAATGGCAAAAGCCGATATTTCGATTTCGTCGATTTTCGGATTATCGTGTAAACAGTCGAGGAAATAATTGTTTTAATACAAACGACGGCAAAACTTTATATGTCCCCGGAAAGTCGTAAAAATGTACATATTATTATTTTATCGGCTTTTGTCATGACACCTATGACATTCGAAATCGGTTGTTTTAACTGGGGGCGATCTGTCGGGAATATCGAAACATATTTCAACCGTAACACTACCGGGTGGAAATTCCGCATCGCCTCTTTTGCGGGGGGCGGGAGAGGAATCGCATATCTTCAGTATAACTATAAAATAGCTTATTTTTATTCGCTAGAATCTGAAATTTTCAAACAATAATTTTATTGTATTTAGCTCCTAGCCCGCCGACGGATCATCGTAGTGGGTACGCGGTGAACGACGATTGGATAAAACGACGAGAGCAACATCAGAAAATACAGGAACAGCAGCGACTACAGTATCAGCAGCAACTACAGCAAGAACAGCAACTACAGCAAGAACAACAAGAAAAGCAAAAACAGCAAGAAAAGCAAAAACAGCAAGAGCAGCAGCTACTGCAACAGCAGCAGCAGCAGCAACAACAGCAGCAGCTACTACAACAGCAGCAGCAGCAACAACGGCAACAGCAGCTACTACAGCAGCAGTTGCTGTTACAACAGCAGCATCTACAACAGCAGCATCTACAACAGCAGCATCTACAACAGCAGCAACTACAACAGCAGCAACTACAACAGCAGCAACTACAACAGCACCTATACAATGCACGACTGTTACAACAACAGCAAGTGTACAATCCACGGCCGTTACTACAACTGCCACAAAACGCTAATTTCGTTTACGCGTCGCTGCCGGCGTTCAGACCATTGTTGGTGTACCGCCGACCGCCACCGATGATACCTTGTAATGTGGCAAGTTTCGCGTGCCACCCGAGTCCGGGCGACATATACCGTCCGTTTCCGACGCTTCCGGCTCCGCGCCCACACTGGAACCCGATCAATACCTATATACAGCCGTCGTCGTGACCGACGACCCTTTTTCCCATCGTTGATTTTTTGTACATTAATTTAAATTTAAAAAAATATATATTTATATTATCGACAACGATTTTTCGGGTTTTTTTTTTGTAGTCGTTTTGTCGTCGGACGTTTACACGGACAAATATATCACCGAACGATTATTGCCCGTAACTATAAATTATAATAACTATAGTATATATAGTAATCGACGCATTTTGTATTGACTACCGTTTTGTTTATGTGATTACAAAATATACATTACCCTACATCGGGGGTCGGTTATTTTTAATATTTTATGTAAAATATGCGTGTGAAATGTGCATTTGTTTTAAATAAAACGGGTTTTCATCAAAATACTATGTAACAATAGTATCAATGTATCATATTCATATCCGTAGATATGTATATAGCTCACCATTGAAAATTATATAATTATATTTGTCAACTCAAGCTCACGGTCCAGAGTATCCGGAGTGCCATTGGCTGGACGGGTATGATCAGCAAAAGTCGACAAATGTGTTCCAAGTGTCATCTACAGATAGAACGGTTTTTTTGTTTTTTGTTGTTTTTTTTGTCGAAAAAATAATAATAAACCATCGACAAATTATGAGGTTCTCGTCAATATTTTAAATCATTTATCACAAATATGTACAATATGAAAACTTAGATGTAAAATTTACACTTAGAAGCAAACGGTGTATTGATTTTGGTACGACATTTTCGGATTTTACCACTACAGAACGGAAACAAACGTGCCACCTAATACTCGTTTTGTTTGCTTTGTTTTATTTAACGTGCGCAATTTATTCGTATTAAACATTTGAACGTGTATTGATCACAAGTCAACGGGCTCGTATAGTCATATTCCTTATTCTTTACATGTATAACGTAAAATATAATATTATTACGATAATATATTTGTTTATGGTATGCTAGTTATTATATAACACGTTCTTAAGTAGTAAAATCCGAACATTCCGTAGCGAAATGCAGTAAAATCATGACAACATTTTTGAAGTTTTAGCACAAAATGCCGACTAGACGGATATCGAACATCGCAATAATTCTTATTCCTTGCGAATGTTATGGAGAAAAACAAAAGTTACTACCTAAATTTTACGTACATTGTTTTTTTTTTTGTGTGTGTTTTACCTGTTGGTAGATTTCGTTTGCTATAAATTTAATAATATTGTAATATTGTATGCAATAAAAAATATAACTCCCATTTCATTACGATAAAATACATAGTTTTTTAGGAAAAAATAAAATAATAATAATAATCCGTTGTTTTGTAGAACTACGTAATGTGAAATATTATGTAAAATTAAAAAAAAATAACTTTCTTTTTTTTTTAAATATATACACATTTTTTTATGTATGTAAAAATTATTATTATTATTACTTTTTTTTTTGAAAAAATTCAAAATTCATAATTTGTTAAAAATCCTTCGGAACGGAAATATTAAATTGCCGTCGTATTTACCGGCTCGGCAAACAAAGTACAAGTATAATTTAGTTAACGCTCGGAATTACGATTTATCGTTTAATTTCAAAAGCACATTAAAAATAATAATAAAAAAAAAAAAAAAATGAACGCTTCATGGGTGCATGAGTAACGTGAGCGTATCTATATAAACAAAAAAGCGTAATATAATTATTTTTCGAGTGCCTTTTAATAAATAAAAAAAAAAAAGGCGTGTGTTTCAATATTAGGTACGTAAAAATGAACTTTTCCCACTTTCCTAATATTTTTTTTTTTTTTTATCACCGTTTTAAACAAGTCCGAGATTAGATACACGGAATACATTTTAGGTATTTGTATTACAGCCTCGACAATATTATTATTTTATACGTTTTAGAATGAATATATGTATATTATTTATATTATAAAAAAAAATAATTTATTTTTACGGTAGTTATACGCAACTGGACATGATTTGTACAGGGTGCTAACATTGTTAATATCCCATAGGCTCTGTGGGGTGGGCTGAAGGTCCTAATAATTACTTCCCGAATAATTCTCATTCCAGATTCCATAAAATAATAGATAAAAAAAAAAATGTATTAAACTATTACCCGAATGAGTATTTATTATTATTATTTTTTTTTTTTTTGATATATTTAAATGGTTTTTTATATATATATAACATCGAACATATCATATCAATTTGTATTATTTAAGTTTATGGATATGTTCGCCGAATTGAAAACTGGCGTATCTTTAGGTCCTGTGGGGGGAGGGTGTAATATGGATATTTTAACTTTCCCGTGGTTAACTCAACTCAATAAAAAACAATTATTATTATTGTAGACTGATCTCTCTCATTTGTGCAGTGGCCAGCGTCACATAAGCCCGTGTACGGTCGTAAAACAAAATGGAAAACCGTGTAAAAAATCACTTTGTGCGACCAATATTACCGAGCATAATAATATCATTGATGATATTTATTGTAGCCAATAACATTACCAGGATCGAGGATTTCGCGCGTTTGCATATTTCTTAGGAAACTGCATGTTCAACACATTCGTGGTTCGATACGAATTCGATTCGAAATACATAACATTTTTGTTGGATAATTTTCAATATACTTTACTAAATTTTCAGGATTATTCGGCACATTTATGTAAAGATTTTAAACATATCAATAACGCTAAACATTTATGTTTATGAATTGAAATGTGATTCGGGTAAATTTGATTTAATATTCGCTGTGTTAGATACATTTAAATGTCAATAATTTGTACTCGGCGAATAACGCTTCGAGATCTACAAACGAAGAAAAAAAATTAAAAAAAATTATGCATTTATTAACAATTATTATTTTTATTATTCAAAATATTAATATTTAAATTTTAATAAAACAACACAAATTGTAATCAACAAACCAATAATGATTTTTTTTTAATATTTATGCATTTTTATAAGTTTGTTCACATATAAATACATATTTTATGTATATATATATATAAAAAATAAATAAATAATTGCATATTTAAATATTTTTATAGCGTGTATGTACATATTTGATTGTTTTTTTAGCGCATAAACTTCCGTACATTGTCTTCTACAAATTTAAAAAAAAAAAAAAATATTTCACAACGTAAATGCTAAAAATAATAAATTCGAGCAATAACAACATCATTAGCCAGAAATCGGAAAACACTATTAAAATTTAATGAAAATTAAAAATTATGCCTAGGAAATTAAGGGGGGGGGGGTTATGTATTTACGTATTTCGATCAGATTTGGATTGAAGATGTTTTTTTTTATTTCAATATAGCTACGACTTTATACGAGACCGTCATAATTTTCATTCAAAAATATTATCAAAGGTACCCATTTCGTTTCCACGTTGATGCGATAACACGGCTTTGAAAAAAAAAAAACCTATTTGAATTTCTCGTTTAAACAAATTCGAATCTTATCTTTGTCATTATTACAAACACGAAACTGAAAAACGATTAAAACCGTGTGCAATTCGTCGGCGGTCGAAATAAATACAAATCGTGACCTTAGATAGGCGGATAAATCGTTAACAATGCGTCTAAACGAAGTCATGCAAACCGACGTGTGCAATTTTTTAAATGACGTTGTAGATAATTCGTTTAATTGGGTCGGCTCGGTTAAATTTGTTAAAAATAACTACGCAACAAAACGTCGATTAGGCTTATAGATAATAATTCATCGTCTACGTAAATAATTCGTATTCGTCCTCAGCCAACGCCAACGACCATACCACGTTGAATACACCAGTTCTCGTCCGATCACTGAAGTTAAGCAACGTCGGGCGTAGTTAGTACTTGGATGGGTGACCGCTTGGGAACACTACGTGCCGTTGGCATTTTTTTTTTTTTTTTTTTTTATATATTATATTTATAATATAATTTACATTTTTTACGTGCCGTTGGCCCCCTCCTCCACTTTCTCAATACACGTGATGATATCTATTTTTTTTTTTTTTTTTATAGACGAAAATTGAATTGTCAGCGCGTATTGGTTAATTAGATAATTCCATTAAAATACCGTTTTTATTTTTCCCTTAGTGATCTAGACATTCATTTTAAATTAGTAAAATAACTCGTATAGTTTAGACGGGCCACACACACACACACACACACACACACAGAAAGAAACTTGTTTCATATTTGTTACATACGAACAAAAACGTTTTTAATAGAATTACAAATTAGTTTCAACAATGTCGTGCGACGAAGAGGAATAGATAACGCAAGTACGATTGAAATAACTTGAAAAAAGGTCATTACCAAAGCCTATTATTAATATTTTTTTACATATTTAATAATATATATATATTATTTTACATATTATATTAAAACAAGTTTAAAAACACTTTAATTTAAAAAAAAAATAATATTCTATATCAATATTTTTTAGATAACAAATAAAATATATCTTAAATCTCATCTCGTCTCGTTTTGAAATCTCTCGTCGAATACAATTAATATTAATTTACTTCCCGTGTAAAAATTGGTATTTGTTCACCACTGTTGTTCTATTACACGATGATAATTTTTTAAATCAAAACTGGTCGTATTTACACACGCGATCGGGGGTATTTGTTTTTTATTACTAAATAGTTTAGATTTTGAGCGAAGTGATTTTTTTTTTCCGTCCATGTACAACTTTTCTACCAGACATCAAGTTGGTGCATTGAGGAATATTTTTCTGATTTTCGTAGTAGTTTCCTTAAAAATTGGAAAAAAAAAACACGTAGGATAACCGAGAAAATCTACGGCAATGGTTTCATTATTTTCGATGTTTTCTTTTTATTGTAACGCGGTTAACAATAATCGTAGAGACCTGAAATGTTTACAGGATATTAATATCCTGTTGTCTTATAGGCGCAGACAAATCGCTCAAAACATTCTGGCCATTCTGAACTATTTATAGGCATTGTAAGTAATTTTTAAGTTAATTGAATTCGGAACAGAAATGTGTGGGAATTTGATACAAGGTTCCTTTTGAGTTGTAGTTAATGGTGAAGAAGAAAAAAAAATTGAGAGTAATACAATGTTTTATGAGCGTTTAAAGTGTACATTTTGATGTCGTACAAATCACGATATTTCAGTTCATGATTAACTGAACTTTGCTCAGAATCGTTTTTTTTTTTTTGTTAGCATTTTTGTTATGGTTGTGTACAGTTGTAAATTGAATTCCCCTCTTTAACCAACCTTCCCAAATTTTTGCTTAACAAAATCCGCCAAATTTTACTCATACGCCTTGTAGTGTACTTACTCGTTTTATTTTATTTATATTGCATATTAAACAATAAAATATATTTTTTTTATTTTTACGTGATATATACAATCTGTGCCCTAGGGTACAATAAGAATGCGTATAACACGATAAAGCTTGAAGGAAAACTTCACCCCCCCAGTGATGGCACTACCTGACGAATGATTTAATTAAAGATTTGGATAATATTTTTATTTTTTTTTTATTAATTACTGAGATATATATATAATGTGACTTTTACATTTTATATTATTTATTTATTTTTTTTTGTTATTTTATCGAGTGTTAATTTCTTAAGCAATTTTTGTATTTTAATCAATTGATTAATTGATTTAGAACATTGTACAGTGTGTTCCGGACCAACGAGAATATTAGGAATCGAGTGAACTATGGGACAGGTGCGCAGAGAATAAATCAATTTTCGACACCGTCCAGTGGCGGCGTCCTTTGTATTGATTTTCGACCAGCGCGCGTAGGCCAACCCGGGGCTAACTGTGGCGGTGCTCCGACTCTGCCCAAAAGAAGGGAAGCGGCGGGAATGACACTTTTAAGCGAACGATAATTCATTTCCATCGACGACAACATCGGTAAACCTCGTCCTTGGATTGCGGATCGCGTACTCGTGAAATAATACAATATAACAATAGTATCGCGCGAAACTGTAAAATACGAAATATCTATTAGGGTTGTACGAGCGTGCCAGTGCCGAAATTCTGGGGTAGCAAGAAAAAAAATTAACCTAACCGCACGAATTTCTGTTTGTTTCCGAATGTGAAATGATTGGTCGCTCGCTCAGCCGGCTAATATCCGCAATCCTGTACACTCAACACACTTTATATTCAAATACAACTACGATATCACGCCATTACAATATCGTCGATGTTTAAACTCAAATGTTTAATTTTAAAATTTAAATAAAACCGCGTAGAACCGCGCGTTTCGGATATTGTTTTAACGCTTATTGGCTTATTGCACTATTATTAAAAAATAATTCAAACTGTTACTAGCTACCAAATACCAATATTATTATTTGTAATTTGGCCATCAATTATGTCCCATTACATATTTGTTGTTCTTATCTCCGCCGCGAGTCGAATAAAAAAAAGTGAAAAAAAAAAAACAGAATTTGATAATCTTCATTGTCTTATAAGATAACGAAACGGAACGAACACCCTGTATACGATTATCACCAACGATTTCCGTGATTACCAAATTTATTTGTACACTTATTTCCGTTAGTGTTTTGCCCTCTGGATAGTTGTAAGACAACACGATGGTTCGATTGAATACAATTTTTAAAAATGTTTTAGCGAATATTATTTGAATTATTTCGATGCATAATGCATTAGGTATATTATGGTTATACCTTTCAAATCCCCGGGTCACTTTTGTGACCCAATTTTTTAATCATCAAATACGAATACGGGTTTATTATATTTCGATCATTCTCTTTTATTGTGGTTCGATTTGAATTTAGTTATTTATGCGGGAAATTATTAAACAAAAATTACTCCTTTTTTTTAGATTCTGAGCGTAGCGAGGGGGTCATATGGTTTTACAGCCATATATATTTATTTATTCATTATTAAACTTTTTCTACCAGAAGACTTAATCCGTTCCATGCACTCCTACACAGTTTCCGGTAGCGAATTTTGTCTAGTTGGTACATTAAAGAGGTAATTTTTCGATATAAATATTAGTTTTTGAACGCGTCAGAAAAAACTACCAAATAATGACGGCGAAATTACGATTTCGTCAAACTCGAATTTTATTATTTCTTTGTAATCCCGAAAATAATTATTCTAGAGACCTGAATTTTTCATATAAAATGTACCTTTGTAATAAGTTATATTGATGTGAAAAATGTCTTCCAATGTTGGACTATTTATAGACATTTTGATTTTTTCAAGGTTTTACGTCTAAGTGGGAAATTTTTGATTTTGAGATCAGTACATTTTTTGAAAGTTAAATATACTTCTAAAGATTTTTTTTTATATATTCCAATATAAATACGTAAAATATTTGTTTTAAGTTACCCGATCTTTAAATCATTTATTTACATGTAGTTTATATATACATTAATAGTGTAGAAACAATCTACTCATTTCCCTGCCAACATTTCCGTGGCTAACATGATTCACAATTATCGAGAAAAACTCGTATGATTATTTAATTTGTTATCAAAGTTGCACATAGCAATCCTACATTACAAAAAATTGATGAAATAAGAATAAAAGAGTGAACGAAATTTAGTATAATCAATCGCGTATTCCGTTTCGTTTCAGTGGAAACCTTTCCGATTTTGGTTATTAGGAATAGCCCTACTGTTTGCTAATAACGTAACGAAATGACAAATCTAAAAACGAAGGCGAAAAAGTTACCGGAAATATGTTTAAAATCGCACAATTAATCGTCGTTGCCCGGTAATTTGTCTTTTAAAAGTAGTATCCACGACAATAAAATTAAACATAGTAATAACTGTTTTATATTTTATCCGTGTCACCTAATGGGTAACCCGGAAATCAAAAAAAAAAAAAAAAAAACTCACTTTCATATAATACATCAAAAATCAATTCCGCCCTGTTGGGTGTTAAATTTCGGTATAAAAAGTACCCGGGAAACGTAACAACGAAAACCGTTCTGTGGTTACCAGAGAAAATTTATCGCAAATATAGCAGCCACTTCATTTTATTGCATAACTAGCTGCATTATCCGGCTTCGCCCGAATGTAAAATATGTAAGATTTCTTGTAAAATGGACGACGTTGTATATATATCAATATCAATAGCTATAAACATTCCCTTGCCAACGCTAACATTTTCTATAACCAATGGCAACCCTATACAAACAAAAAATTATTCGACATTTCCGTTGACCAAAAATAAATCCCTATGTGAGCCTAATTTTATAATCGAAGAATAGAAAAAATAAATATATATATCTCTTTTTATATTTTAAAATTTTAATGATAGCTATTCCATTCAGCTTCGCTCGAGTTTTGACTTTTCGAATTATTTCTTAAGGTATTTTTAATGAAATAAAAAAAGAAAAATAAGAAAAGTCCACAGATTTATCGGTAGTACTCGAAAACTTTTATTGCGCAATTACAACATAAACTAATATAAACTAAATTAGATATTAGGTAATAATTAAATATATTAGAGGAAAAAATCATAAACAAACAATTTCTTAGACTTATGATATTATTGATATAATAGCTAGACTTTATAGATTTTATAGACTGAAATAAAGTTGAAATAATTTATGAAAACATTAAACTATAATATATCTTGGTTGACTATGTTTTCCGTTTTTTGGTTAGGAGCATATATAAATACATAAATTATTTGCCGAGGTTACTCGAGAGCATGCAACATAAAATTAAACATGGGTGAAGTATGAGATCTGTGTTCTCGACGCCTGTAATTTTCAACGTTTGGGCCTTGTTAATGGTCATCGCGAAACACAGCTTGATGGGAAATTGAAGGAGCTTGAATTCGAATGGAGGATAGTCACTTGTTGTCGTTGGAATTATTGGAATATAGACAACATCGCTTTTGGCGCAGCCAGTCAGAATTTTCACCTCAATGACTTTACTTGTAACCTTGTGCCGTTGCACAATTTTGATGTATTCAAATTCCGTATTAAAATAATTGGAGCATCAATTATTAAAGTGAGTTTGTACGGCGGAAGACCGGGAGGTTTCAGCGAATTAAAAAATTCAACCGGAAAATCCGTTGCTTGATCACGATCAACAACAGAATTTGTAGAGAGGTCTACTTGTCTCGCTGAGCTGAAAACATGCCGAGAATTTGTTCGATGATTTTACAAACCGCGTCATTTTTGGGAGCTAGAATCACATGTTCTTCCAGTTTTTTTTGGAATTTCCGATATTCTCGGGTGGACTTTTGAAATTAATTCATCTGCTCCCGGAACGGAAGTGACGAAAGAAGCATGGATTGCTATTGTAAAACTATTCTTCTGTTGTATCCCTTTTCCGATATTCAACAGTTTCTGAAAATGTGGCTGCGTTGCCGTCAGTTCCTAAAACTACTCGCATATTCGCTGTGAGTTTTAAAATTTAAAGTTAAGACTATTGGCCTTGTAATTTTTGTAACATATAATGTGTAAATAATAAATAATGAATAATTCTAATGCTGTTACTCGCACAACACGACTAATTATTATCGTAACGCAATATGCTTCCTAATCGGAACAATAATGTGGCCATTTATCGATAAATATATTTTTAATTATTTCGTTATAAGGTACTATGAATTTGTGGGAAATACAACTCCGAGCAAGCCAGTGGTTCTTAAATTATGTGAGGGAATTTCTCATGTACAAGCAACGACGGGTTAACATTTGCAAAGATATTATGTACGATAATATTGAACAAATAAAAAGCTAAAAACCATTTATGGAAATTGTCTACAAAATACAAAAAAAACCCGATTGGTCACGTAGTTTCTGACGTTAGCCGTTTCAAAGAAAGTAGTTTACGTTTATATAGTTAGATATTTATATATATATATAAAGGTGAAACTACTTTCTACAGCCTTTCTTTGAGATTTTTTTTTGTTGTTGTTGTATTTGTTATTGTATGGATAAGGTTTTTACAGAAGAAAATGATTGGAAAATTCACTGGATAAGTCAGAAATTTGGAGCCCTTTTTTAAAAAAAAATTTGTTGATTTACTATGGAAACCAAACCTATATAAATATGTTATTATTTACGTATTATTTGTTTGAAAAATTAAAATTTGTTATTAAATAATTATGTTATCATTTTTAAATAAAATACAGTTTAAAACATTACATTTTATTGCATAACTAGCTGAATTATCCAGCTTCGCCCGAATGTAAATTATGTAAGATTTCTTGCAAAATGGTCGACGTTGTATATATATCAATATCAATAGCTATAAACATTCCCTGGCCAACGCTAACATTTTCTATAACCAATGGCAACCCTATACAACCAAAAAAAAAAAATTAAATTTGTTTCCAATTGCTCACAACAAACAAAATGCCCAAAAAGAAATCCAATATTGGCCGCTCAACGCGAAGGGCAAAAATATAGCGATGTCATAGAGAAAATGAAACACACACTCCTTGGCGGTGTAAAGAACTGTCTGCATTCTTCGATCAACTATGCAGATGATTCCCATGTTTCTATTGGCAATATGAGTACGATTTGTCAAGTATTGCCAGGCTAAAAAAATGGCTTCTTGAAGCACCCGGCCTTTGCTGTGCTGGAGGAAAAGGTCCTTGGACGAAATCGCTGACCCGCCACCATTGAAAAGTCTAATTAGTGGCACTCATAATTATTCTAAAGTTTTTTCGATAATATACCGAAGTACAATTCTGCCTTTCAAATGACGTCTTTTGGTAGCAATGATATAAGACACAGAAATTTTATGCCCACATTAAAAATATATCATATATATATTTATATATATATATATATATATATATATATATATATATATATATATATATATATATATATATATAAAAATTAAGCGTGCAATGCGCTCTAAATCTACACAACCGATTTTGATAAGATTGTGCTCATGTGTGTGATTTGGTCCAACTTAAAACATAGGATAATTTTTATCTCGATAAGTGACCGTACATTTTGTTGCAAATTTAAAGATTTTTATAGGAAAAGGGTTGTATATATACACAAATCAATAATTACTAGGGAAACTATCGTTGCTTAGTTACCAAATAAAACATATATATATATTTTTTTTTTTCGTTATTCTATAGACATAAAAGTCAAATACCACCACCCAATCCGCTGGACCTAGAGACTTGAAATTTTGGCGGTATATATCGTATGGTTTTTAGTAAAATGCCGCGAAGAAAATCCAACCGCGTAAAAATCGCGATAGGACCGATAAAGTTGGACTGGGGGTATGGGGTTAAGTCCAGGGGTAATTCCAATTTGTCACGGTCAACGCCGTGCGGGACAGCTAGTATTATATATATATATATACATTATTCGGGTTGACTTCGGGTATAAAGTTGTAAGTTTGTGTGAAATTTGTGTGTGTGGTGGGTCCACCGGAAAATCAATAGTCTAAAACTTCACTATTGAGGGCAACGCGTGTGTGTTCTAAGCGCTTCTAAGAGTCCGCTAGTACCGTGCGAGTGGCGGACGGAAACTTTGAATGTCTCGGTTTCGGTTTGGTCGAGCACATTATGTCACGCAAACGCTCGAAACTCCGTAATTCAATACGGGTCCGACGTAATATATTATCTAACATGCAATCTCATACGACGGAATATTATATATATATATATATATGTTACAATCAAAGTGTACAATTCAGTAATTGTATAGACAATGTCTGGTGACATTTATAGAAAACTGTACAATTTTTAGACAAAGTTATCATAATAATAATCGATTATTTTTGCACAAAACGTCTAAACATTTCGTAAAGTTCAACAATTAATGTAGGCTAGTAGAGATTAAATTGAATACTTTTTGTTGCAATATTTTTTATAACAATCATATAAAAGTATTCATATAAATACGCATATTAAATTACTCGTTACGACAACAAGATAAACTCGAACGGCATTTTGAGTTACACTACAAAACATTATTATTATTATTATTATTTTTTTAAGAAATATTTTTATTTTGACATTTTGTTGAACCCAATAGCGCTTATGGAAATCAAACTGTTCACGTCTGAAAACTGAACTTTTCCCTCTTTCGTCCAAGTTGTCAACATATTTTCCACGTGTTAATTTTCACGTTCTTGGGCTTGACTATGTATCGGTTTTCCGTGAACTATTTTCATTTCGGACCATAACATTTTTAGATTCAAGACTAAATCTGACGATTAGAATTAACTCGCGGAGGCCATTATTAGATTTCAACACTGAACAGGTGTTTCGAATAATATGAAAACATTACCGAGATTATGCGTCATTGTACAGAATGTTATACATTATGGCTATGACGTATATAACATTAATAATAGCAAGGGAGAGGATGGAAATCCTTGAAATGTTATGCGGATAGCTCTGCTCGCTACTTAACCTATACCCCTTCTACTACAAGAGAATGCGAATTATTGATTTCGGTGTTAGGGAGTTGATTCCCGAGACTTACTTTATGTATTAGTTGATTGGATTCCCAGGTTCATTTAGCGTACGTATAAATAAAAAAATAAAAAATAAATAAATGTATAAATTAATTCCCGACTACATGACGTACATGAACGAACACACTTCAGCGTTACTCGGGAAACACCACGAGGATATTTGCTAACAACTGTTCCAAATATGTTTCAATTTTTTCATATTTTGAATCGTGTTAATGATGACACGTTAAAAATGTATAGCTTACGACACTGTTTTACAACATTTGCAGCTTTTCTTACTACAAGTCCACCGTTGAATATCGTTCGGTAGCATTTATCAAACCAAAACTTATATATCCATCCGTCAGTAAGACTTTTCGCTTATTATAAATTTCATATTTAATCGAAAATCTACTACGACGCTACGAACCTTTGGCGAACTTATAACGGCTGCAACGGTACTTGGAGAGCGTGCACAATATTCTATAATGTTCGACTATAAAAATCTGCCTATCTAAAATCAATTGTCATCACCGATAAAATTCGATAGAATTTACCTATTGTTATCGTAACTGTTATGCAACGATAAGGGAATCAACTCGTACACACTCTTGACTCTTAATAACCACGGAATCAATTCACCGGTATCGATGCAGACACAGCCGTTGATTTATAATAAAACGTAAAATTCTTGTCTGTATTTTCCTGGTTTGGAACATAGGCACAACTAGGAGGGCGTTAAGAGGATTTTAGTACCCCCCCCCCACCCAAAAAAAAAATCCTGGTCTTCATTTTTAAATTTTTACATTAAAAAAATTATTGTTCAAATTCATTATTTTAGCATTTGCGTTTTGAAATATTTAATTTTAGATTTGTTGAAAATAATGGATTGATAGTGATGATAACGACCACAATAAATATTATCAGTGGCGTTGATGATGTGTGATAGTTTGATATTGGTCGAGCAATTGGGGAGTAATTATTAGGACCCCCTCCACCGGGTCCGAAGACTGTTAACAATTTTAGCAGCCCCTGAAATTAAGGGCTAGTTGAGTGTATGCAATGTACCCGCGTTTCTCAACGACGAGGACGAATACGATAAAAAAAAAAATAAAAGAAGATCTGTTTTTATCGATCAAGCGGATTATGTTCATGAAAACCCGATGCCGAGAAACGCGTACTATACGTATTATATTGCACGCGTGTGCCTCGTGTACACACGCCCGGATTAAGACGTTTTAATTAAAATATTTGGAACGGTTTTTTTGTAATTTTTAACAAGTAAAAGAATTTGTAGCACTAACAATAGACCCGTGCCTAAAACGGATAGGTTAGGTTAGGTTATAGTTGGACGAATTTCAACTTTCGACTATTAAACCGCCGCCGTTTAGTTGAAGTTTGGACCGTGCACCGCGGGGCTTTATTGAGTTTTAAACGTCATGATGTACATGTAATGAATCGAAATGTTGAAATATTTTATCGCTTATCCACTCATTAGTTATAAATTTTATCGCTTATCCCACTCATTAGTTATAAATGTTATCGCATATCATTCCAAAGGCTGAATGATATGCGATAACATTTATAACTTGCGGTCATTTTAGTATTAAAACAGAACGGATAAACAATTTATATATTAAACAAAAAAAAAAAAAACCAAGAGAAAAAAAGTGTTCGCTTAATGGTTTAATTATTGTATAACGGTTAATATTTATTCGATTGTATAATATTAATATCGTATGTATTATTTCGTAACGAACTATATAATATACAATACAACAAATATCATCCGATTTTTTTTAATTTGTATTATTTTTTTTTTTTATTTATTTATTAGTTAAAATTTTACAAAGGCCTAAAACTGGGTTGTGCTAAAACTCCCAGTTTTAAAATCGGCACTTCCATAATTCGCGTGTATTTGAATAATGTTAAAAAACCGTCTGCAATATACGTCGATAATTATTAACCTCCTAGCGGTCGCGCCGCGGTGTCGACACCGATATTAAATTTCTTTACTTTTAGCGTAGATTTTCAGTACTTTATTATGTTTTATTTTGCAAAAAAACACGCAGAGGAATAATTTACAAAGACATTTTCAAACACTTAAATTAACCAAATGACTTTATTTAAACATAATATTATACATATTATAGTCGAATTTAAATTCGACTTGGGATATTTATTTTTAAATATTATTACAGTATTATTAAGTAAAATATATTTAAAAAAAAAAAAAATAAAGTTTTTGAAGTTATTTATTTAAACATTTAGTTTTTAAATAAAATAACTGGATGGAGATTTATTTTTAAACCAAGTAACATTAATATACTTCTTCGTCTTTCTTGGTTTCGTTGAAGTCATTGCATTTTACTTGCCGTACACTGTGGTTCTTACAGATATGTTTTTTTGCAGTTACATATTACATATTACACTAGTCTTGTAGTTTTTATTATGTTGTTTTCCACAAATATAACAAATTGGTCCGACTTTCGACTTAAATCTTGAGATTTAAGAAACATAAATTGTATGTTATAGACACATTATTGATTTGTAAAATGTTTTAAAAAAAAACTCAAACTTACTCAACTACGTCTCGACCAGACGACTTATTTAAAAAAAAAATTTTTTTTATAGATTTTGTGTTTGATTTTAAATATTCTGTAGAGCTACAACTGGATGTTGTAAAAAAAAAAAAAAAAAAACTCGATATTTTATAATGTAATACAAAAACCCATAGTAAGTGGTTTTTTTTTTTTTATTCCCTTTCCATATTTCCGGAGAAGTGTATTTTAAGATTACAATCGTATCGAAATAGACTGTTTTTTTTTTTTTTTTTTTTTTTATATAAAAATCATAAACCATAAATGTATAGATGCGTTAGCCTTTGACAGAATTCCCCTTTTCCGTGTCCCGCCATCGTTTTCCTTTTAGTTTTTGTACTTAACTTTCGGATGCGTCTGTCCGTTGCAGATTCAGTAATACAGTTTTAAATCGTTGCCATGGTTACAGAGAAAAAGTCTTTTCTCAATAAGTCCCCCGTCTCCGAAATATCTCCCACATCTCCTTTCTTTACTTTTTTTTTTTTTTACATCGAGTTATGCGTTACGCATTTTAAAGGTTAAATTTGTAAGAATTATTATTAAAAAAATATTATATATTTATTTTCTTGTAGGATTAGATATTTTTTTTCCTCGATAAGTCCACACTTCCATCATTTCGAGATTTTTTTTTAAATTATTTTACTTTCCGCGTGTTAATAAGGAAAATCGGCTGGCCCATTAAACAATAAATAAATAATAATGAAAGTATTAAATGCGAGTTTGACGCACTTCGGGTAAACATATATTATGTAATTTTGTAGAATGTATTCATTTATTTATCCACATTTAATGTATCTTATTTTTAATAAAAAACTAAAGAACCAAATAAATTATAGTAAAGTACCAAAACATATTTATTATTGTGATCGGTCGGTCGTCCAGCCCATTGTCGGCGGTAGCCGCGATATTATTAAAAACGAGTGTAATAATGAAAAATAATTTATAGTTTTTATGTGGGTTGTTTTCTATATAAATAAATATAATTTGATATTCAAAATGTTTTTTTTTTTATATATATATATATATTTTGTTTATCGATCATTCAAATAATTTCACTACTTTTATCACTTTGTTGCACTACACTTCTCCGCCAACGACCATACCACGTTGAATACACCAGTTCTCGTCCGATCACTGAAGTTAAGCAACGTCGGGCGTAGTTAGTACTTGGATGGGTGACCGCTTGGGAACACTACGTGCCGTTGGCATTTTTTTTTTTTTTTTTATATTATTTTTAGAATATTATAATTTCCATTTTTTTTTCTCGAAAATGCTAATACAAATGCTACGTACCGCCGGTACGTTTTTTTTTTTTTAACCTTATGTAGTTACTATGGAAATATCGAAAAATGGTAGTCGCGATAACCTATTACAAACGGTTTTTATATTGATCATAATCGCAGAATCAATAAAACAAAATTAAATTTAACACGTCTCCGCGCTTCCATCCCGACCCCCGTCGGAATTGTCCGTTTATTTAATATCCTAGTTCAATATCCGACAGGACGATTTCCACAGTTGTACACCACCAAACCTATAAAGTATGCGTGCCCCGGTAAAACGTACAGAATACGCAAAGTATGAATGCAAATAAGGATATTGGCAATTATTCCTCAAGTTTTGCCCCCATAGCTAGAGGATGATTATTTATTTGCATAGGCGACCTCTGCGGACTACTTAAAAACCGTATATGTAATCTCTAAACATTTTTAAAGTTATCGACAAAAACGTAAAAATACGTTTACTCGTTTGTCACCCGCTTTGGGATTGATCGGAGTAAAACCTCGCCTTATCCCACCCCCTAAACCATCATAAGACACATACAATAACGAACATTTCGCGTCTCTAAGTCTAGCGGAGAAAAAATAATGTTCTATCTGGTGTGCATATAAATACAATTATCCCGGTGGCGTAATTGTGAAGGATGGTAGGTGGTAGGAGCACATGCCACCCTGAAATATTTGCGGGGGGGGCAAAAGTGTAATTTCGGCTCCTCCGCGGGTATGAAAAATCTCTTAATAAAAATGAAAGAAAGAATGCAAATACATTATAATTACTTTCTATATTTATATAAAATAAAAATATTTGTTCGTGAAATTATTTCATAAATGTTAATGTGTACGTACATTTTTCATGGTTTTCCTGTTTTATAATATTGTAAACGCATTGTAAACGTTATCGCGTTATCCGGGTTACAAAAATAAATAAATCAAAATTAAAATAACGATGTATTCTTTCGTTTAGTGTTTAAGTTTTATTCCGTCCAGCCCCTACTATTTTTTTTACCCGCTCGCGTTACCGAACATCGCCGAACGCTGGTTTACACATTTTTTTTTTTTTTTTTGTGTTACTATGGACGATGATTTTTATTTGTATACAGTAGAAGAACCGTTAGAACAAACCACCAACTATAAATAATGTTATTCTTACGTCTGTAATTAAAACGTGAATTTTATTAAAACTAAACAGTATCTATTTAACTTTTTTTATCGCATGCAAAACACACCGGTTTTCGCGTAAATGAATCGATTAATATCCCGCGAAAAAAAAAACTGTGTACCTATTCTCGTATATATATATATATAACATAAACATTTTTTCGTGACGATCATCCGCAGGCTTCGAGCATATAATTATATATAAGTACATACGAATAGCTGTTTGGTCCGTCGTCGTGGCCATATCGGTTTGGTTTTCCTGTAAACAGTAACAAAATAGATAATATCGTTTCGGTAAGTAATTGTGTATTTGTTCGCACCTATAAAAATTAAATCAACGTTGTTAAAAAAAAAAAAAAAAAAAATCGTACGTTTTATTTTATACACCACCCCCCGAGCGTCTAGATTCTAGACGTAACGCATACATTCGTCAGTTACCTATTATATATTTGTCATATATATATATATATATCGCTTGTTTGCTACAACAACGACATAACACAAAAGTCGTCGTTTTTGAGTTGTTTGCAAATAATAATAACAATAATAATAATAATATTGGTGTTTTTCTCTATACTGATAGAACGACATAAGTGAACATAAAAAATTAGCCATGTTACTAAATGACTCATAACTAAAAATCAATATTTGGATATTTATACTTAAACTAACTCCTAATTGTATAATATTAATATTGTTGTAGGTGAGAACTGAAAGCATGAGTATAGTGTGCTATAACACTCATATTCCATTAAAATAAGTTTCTAAATCAATATAAACATTAAACATAATTTATCATCATCTCACTGTAAATTAAATTTTCAAATTCGTTTTGTGTAAAATCGTGTTTTCTGTGTTATGTCGTTGTTGTAGCAAACAAGCGATATATTGTTCTAGTCAAATACTAATAATATTATACAGAAGTAAAATTCGTTCGTTTGCTTGGTACCGTCTGGAACGACTGAACCGATTCAAAACACTATTCTTACACTATTAGAAAGCTACACTATTCCCAATTGGCATAAGCTACATTTGTTTTTGATAAAACTAAATTAAAAGAAGCCGACACGGGGTTATTGGTATTTTTGGTACGAAAATCGAATTGTTTTTATTGATTCGTGGGTTTCCTCGGCGATTCGAATGCAAAAACAACAGTTGTTATTACCTATTAGATTTAGACAGGAAGAGAGGAGAGCGTCCCGGGTTATAAATAAATTTAAATAAACAAATTCTTTTTTTTTTTTTTTTTAATCACACAATGTTTCTACCATTTTGTAGAAACCATTTTAGATAAAATCGAACTTGACCCGCGAAAGGCCGGGTAATGGCAGCTATACAAGTTGTAAATAATTTTTTTTCTTTCCTTTTATCTATCGTCAAACTAATGCGCTTTATAACGGCGATAAATAAAATGATAATAATAATAATTTAAATTATTTTAAATGTCATCACTCGTCATTCGTCCAACGGTGCGTCCGATTTCAAAAAGACGATATCTTCTGAATAAAAAACAAATGATAGGGCCGCTTCGTGTACCAGTGTTTCTCGACCTGGTGGAGGGGAGGAATAAACACATAGCTGGAAATGCGTATTTATTCAATTTTTTGTATTTTACATAAACGGGGATGGAAAAAACAATTGTACAGTTAATTTGCAAAGTATACCAATAAAAAAAAAAAAGTCATCAATATTTTTTTAGTTTATGTGGTTGAGGGCGTGGGGATTAGAAAACCTACAAAAGGGGCGGAGAATAATAAAAAAAAGGTCGGGAACCGCTACACTAGAGGTACCAAATTTTTAAAATATTCCTATAAAGTTTCGGATGTCGTTCAGTCACCGGAGTCAGCGGCGAGGCTTTTGGCAAAGCCAAAAAATAATACACCGTTAAATATGCCAAACTGAGATCGATTTCGTATTCGATTTATACAACATGATAATTTCGACCGAATCAGTTTTCTGATACGATGAAGCATTGAAAAAAAAAAAAAAACACGTAAACGTATTAAATGTAAAAAACGTACGAGACCACGCGTACCGGTTAATTAACAATACTAACGTGTTACAATTTTTTTTTTTTATATAGGGTGTACATTTCGCCTCTTTAGATTACTTGTATTAAATTATTATTATTATTATCTACGATAAACGTACTTTATTGATGACTCGTACGTGTACTTTTATCTAAGAATATAGTAGATTTTGAACATTTCGTCCACAGAGTTCCGGTTCATCGTAGATTAAATAAAATAATGGTAATCACCGTGGCCATGGGGTAATGATTATAATACCTCGGTCACGTAGTTCGTATAATATTGCAGGTGTGCGCGCGTGTTTTTTTGTTTTTAATCTCGTAGCGTAAAACCAACAATTATTATAATATTGTTATGTATAATTATAACCTTTGGTATCCAGTTTAAATGATATTTTTTCAAGCCGGTTAAAAGTCGCCTCTCGGCTTTATCCGTCGTGTTTAATGGTATTCACACACCAACGGTGGCAATACCATTATCTAATAACAGGTTACCACCGCTTTATGGTGTGATACGCCATTAGGAACGCATTTGGAACAAAAAATTGTTTTAGAAACTAATGCCCAATAAAATATTAAAAAAAAAATATACGCCTCACCGTGTTCTCCGTTCTCTCCTTACTTCCCGCCATACCGCCGAATTATCCACTAAAGTACTAATATACAAACTCTTCTTAAAACCAATTTGAACTCACGGAATCCAATTGATGGGGCTCCGCAAAACCTACAAACTTTAACCGTATCCAGCGTTTCCAGTCCAAAGTCGTCCGCACTATAACCAAAGCGCCCTTCTACGTATCAAATCATACATTACATAATAACCTAGCCATCTCTCCTGTCAACGATGGTAACTAAGACCTTCTGCAGACGTTTCAACTTCAACCTACAAAACCATAAAAATCCCTTAAACAAAGATCTTGCGTCTATAAATATACCCGGCAACCCACAAGAAAGGTTGAAAAGGCGGTGGTGCAGGGACCTACTTAGTCTAGACCAATCCAATACCTTTTGTTCGTCTTTCGATATCTACTTTTTGTTATTCTTATTTATCTTTTCTCTTCTAATACTTCCAAACATTTTTTTTTTTTTTTTTCAAACTGTAAAAGTGCCTTCACCGGAAGGTATCTTCAATCCGTCCTTCACGCCATAAATATTAAATTCATCAATTTCACTTATTGTTCAAATTATGTAACAGATTGTGGAAATAAAAACTAAGTAATAAAAAAAAAAAAAAATTATATTTTATATAAAGTTGCGTGTAAGCACGACCGGTTTCGATTTCAAAATTCATTATCGGCTAATATAACAGCGTAAACGAAAACGAATATTTCCACTTTTTTCATTTTAATATAAATTTGATATTAAATTCGATTATTACGCAGCTGTTAAAACATTTTTACAGGGCAAATCCGAAGACAGTGCTAATATAATAAATTATTATTGGGGCGGGAAGGCGAAAATAGTAAAATACCCACACCCATCTCTGCGTGTTAAAACAAATGTTATACTAGAAAAAAAAAAAAAAGGCGTCTCTAGAAAATCGTTTTAGAAATTTATAACAAAATCGGGTTCGGTCAGGTTTTTTGCGTTTGACAAATGGAATGGATTGCAAAATACTAGAATTTTCAATGTTGCTATTTGACCTAGAAAAAGTTACTACACGAATACACAGATCCAAAAATGAGTATAAAACCATATATATTTCTCAATAATTACTTTAAAACTATGTTACCCCTACGTGCTTGGAATACAATTTTAAAATACTCGTATTTTACTCGTAAAAAATCAATGATGCCATAATATGGACGTATCGAGATGATTATTTATAATTCGTGACGAAACTATGGAAATATATGTAAACCACATTTGTCGCCCACGCCCCTTTATAACCGCCACTTAGGGGAGATATTGCGAGGGCGTAGAAGGGAGAAAAAAAAAGGTGTAATAATAGCGTACACGTGGGTTCTCCTTTGATAAATTAATATCGCAGAAACGTAAAAAATGTCTAAACATTAGTTTAAAATAAAATATTTTAAACATCTCAATCACGATTGACATCATCTACCAGCTTAAAAACCTTGGTCGCGTAACCAGTGCTCGAATTGGGGACGGAGGGACACTGTGACTTTTCCACAATTTTTATTTAGAATCTCCTTACTAAATTATTTTAAATAATATTTTCTAGAATGTAATATTAATTATACTTCCAGTCATAAATTATTATTATATATAATACAATCTGTATTGCATTTTTGTATTGCGTGGATATGAATCTAAGCATCATTTTTTTTTTTTTTTTTATATACGAAATTAACAAACACCTTTCTAACCTAACCTAACAAATAAAATAAATAAATACGAAAGCAAAATCTAAGCTTGCCAAGAGTATAATTATTCGTGTTTTTTTGTAAAATAATTAATTATTGAATTATGTCCGAAAAGTTGTGTATTTTTTAAGGAATTTTCACTGGGCGACCACATTTTTTTCTCATTTTCTACAATAACAAATGCATTTTGTATTTAATATCGATAATATTATCATTATCATATGTACCTACAAATTGATTGTAATCATTTACCTAATTATTTTTTTTTTTTTACATATAAATATTTATCTATTAAAAATTGTGTGTCGCCCAGTCTTTAAAAATACTGACAACTAGGTGACAAAATATTTTCACTGGGCGAAGACATTTATGTCAACCAGTATACTAGCTTAAAAAATGCACGGATCTGGAGGCGAACTGGTTAGGTCGAGATCAATAATTGCAAGAAACGTTAATTTGTGTTTGTTATGTCTCATTGTCCCTTCTCTTTATCTCGTGTTAATTTACCGACGTCAGTTTCCGGTCATATGGTACGCAATATTCGAATATTCCTTAAAATCGAGCCCTTATAAAGTTTTAATAAAACTTTAAAGTTAAGTTACTTGTGACTTCATAACTTGGCTGTTTTTTCAACGTATCGGCAGATAGGACCTTCACTAGAATATCATAAAATCCCACCCTATGGACTTTGTCGGTAATAATTCACCTGATCATCTCTGTAAATATTTTTCGGAAATCGACCAAAACAATATTTTCAACGAAACTCATAATTTTAAGATCTAATATCTTTATTTTTTTTTTTTTTTTTACAAAACAAATAATTTTATATGAAATAAAAATAAATAAAATACAATCAAAAACTGAGTCTGCAGGAGTGTTATTGGGTTTTAATTTGTTGTAATTAGGCAATTATAATTATTGAATTATGTTTGATAAGTGGTGTAAGGAGAGTATGGGCGGGCGGAGCCAACCCCATGGATTATGTTGAGTTCAATAATTGCAAGGAACGCAAACGCACGTTTTCATGATATAAAAAATCGGTTGACAAAAAAATATTGATTGTTATACAATAAATTTAATATTCGTATGTAATCTTTTTTTTTTTTAATAAAATCATTTAACGTAAAACTGTTTTTTAAAATAAATCAAATATATTTATATGATACATTAAAAATCAAAAATAGAATTTTTCTTTTTAGATACATTTTTAATAGGTCGTCATTTAGTATCAAAAGCAGATATCTCTTCAAATATTTTTTTTAGATATGAAAATTATTTACTATTAAATATATTTTAGGACCACTCTGAACCTACCTATAAACACTTGGTTACTGATTTATTATTTATATTTTTCAAAGGTATCTATATATCAAAGTTATTTTTAAACGGTAAAAGTAAAACAATATCGGAAATTATTTAATAAAATTACATATTTACTATTCTGTAGATTAGTAGGTACTTTATACATTTTTTAATATAAAAATGTTGGGATATGTTTTAACTATTCATTAGTGTATGTAATAGCTGAGTGATTCAAATATGTCCAACTGGATATTTAACATTATACATAAAATATAATAAATATACAAGAAGTAGTAAGTAAAAAAAAAAAAAAATTATATTTCACTTTTATGTTATTAATATTGTTTAATATAATAGTTAACTATTTGAAAATAAAGTACAATTTTTTTTGTACCCATATATTTGGTTATAATTTATTATTATATTGTTGCAGAGCATGTTTTATCACTATCCATAAAATTATTTTATTGCTTTAGTTGTTTTTTTTAAATCTAACTACAAAAATATGTAATGATACAATAGTGTTCAAAACAATAATAATATAGTTATAATTGTAACAACATATAACCAATGTCCTCTAATATGTGCAGTGTAGAGGTGAACGAGTAATCTATTAAATATGGGGTTTTTTTTTTTTTTTATGAGAACCAGTGAGTATAAAAGTGAAGTTCTATAAATTTTTATTTTTACATTTTGATTATTGTGATACACGATTATCATACATTTGCATATACTTAAAAAATAATAATATACAATAAATAATAATTTTTTTTTTTTAAATATAACATTCAAACAATTATTATAGATCACAGCTAAACTGACAAGCTCGGAAGACAAATTCATTAAAAATAATATCACTCTTTTAAGTAACCACTCTCGAGTATAAAACCAACCGTCAAGAATTTAGAAGTTCGTTTAGTGCATCCGTGTCGTCCTCTATATCAATGTCTTCAAGTGAAAGTTCATCGCGTCCGTTATTGCCTACAAAACAAAATATTGCTGTCAATATTCCATACCTTAACACATTTTTTTATATACAACTATAATGCAGGGTGTTGAGATGTTTGTCATCGTCAATAACTTTTTAACTGATATTTTATATTTTTGCAGAACAAATTGTAATAATTTTATCATTTATTACCGTTTAAACCGTTTGAACTGTTTTAATAGTTTAATACATAGGCAGAGGATATTTTTGATATTTTACAATTACAAAAACAATATATATATATATATATAGGTTAGGTTAGGTATATATATATATAAAAAAAAAAACAAAAATCTAAAAGTGCAAAGTTGTTGATAGGAATAAACACTGCAGACTGTCTGTATAATAATCTGTGTAATATTTGAATTATTTTACTTACTTGAACTCTTCATCACAGGAATAATACCTGATATTATATATTGTCGCATGTCTTGTTGAAAGACTTGATTAAAAATTTCTTGTCTCTCTTTGAGTTTGATGTTTATCTTTTGTTCTAAATCTGATAGTTTCTCCTTGTGTTCTGCTTCCAAGTCACCTAAAAATATACATTTTAAATAAAATATATAAATCGCTATATAAAACAATATCATGATTACGCACCACTTATATTTTCCAATTCTTTTAGCTTTTTAGATCGATAAACGGCCAATTGAAACCGCTCATTCAACATTTGTTCTTGTAGTTCTTGCTCCTCAACTACATCTTCGAGCTTCAACAACTGATGTTCCACGTCATTTATCAATGTTTTAATGTTTTCTAAAAATGGAACATTGAATTGTATTATGTATTATATTATTTTGTTATTTTGCACATTTTGTATTTCAAATTACCCATATCCATCATGGCATTTTCAATACTTTTCACTAATTGGGGCATTGAGTCCACACAAGTAGTGATGGTGTCTACCCTTTTCCACTGTTCGGTCATTTGATGGTGTAGTAGGCTAATCATTTCATTGACTTCCTACAATCGAGTGTCATTATTGTGAGTCATTCTTATTTTTTTTTGGTAATTAATAACTAACCTCAGCTTTATGTGCATTGTCTTCGGCCAATAAATGCAGTTGATTCCATTCAGTTTGGTATTTATGCAAAAGATCTGCACCGGCATCGTAATTAACAGGATGTTGATCGTTAGGAGACGGTGCTACAATAACTTCATTCACAGACAAGCCTCGTAGACTATATATATATATATATAAAAATACAAACAAATTACGTTATTTTAACATAAATATTACAAAAACATAATGCATACATTTATTAATATATTGTTTACATTTAAAACATTACTGTTAATATCTTATTATGTATTTGTTTTAATAAGAAGAATATGCTTGATCTAATTTCATACTTTATGAGAAATGCTAAACTCTAATATCTGAAAAACACCTATATCTGATTATACTTCAACATTTTAAGAATGCATTTAAGTTTAATGTTTTTAATTAAACTAATCAACAATATAGTAATTTCTAAATAAGTAGTTATTTTTAATATTGATAATAGTGATTAAAGATTAGAGAACACACTTCACATTTTTGTGTATCAAATAGAAAAAAAAATAAAAATTATAATATGCGACTGAATAATAATATTATTGTTTGCTTACTAATTTTGTACTCGATTTTGGCAAGTATTTTAGTAAACACAAATAACATATTTACAGCATATAAAAGTATTATTTTCTCTGTCTATCTCGTGCGTAATATAAGAACAAAGACATTCTGCACTTCGATGATTGCAACATCTGGTTGAGTTCAGGGCAAAGTGACATACATTGTACAATAAAAGAGTAGTATTATTATTATTGGTTATTTACTATGCATTGACCAAATAATTTTTTAAATATTTTCATTTCTTAATTTACGGTTAAAATTAAGAGAAATTAAAACACATATTTTTCATAATAACAAATGAAAATATTAAAGACATCATTAGGTTAAGACATAATAAGTGCATTGCTTTATAAAATGTTAAATAGGTTTCTTTGTCCTAAACTCAACCAGAAAGTTGCAATCCTTGAAAGTGCGGAATACCTTTGTTGCTATATTACGTACAGTAAAAACAGAAAAACAAATTATGTATAAACTCCTTAATACAAAATATTCAGGTTTCTAAATTCTGAACATACATTTAACAATTCATTAAATATAAAATAATATATAGATTTTTAAAAAAAATTAAAGCAAAGCACAAATTATTTATTTACTGTTTTATTATTGAATTACATCTGTAATTAAAAAAAATAAAAAATAAAATTCATTAATTTTATTTAGTGGTAAAAGAAGCGAAATAGAATGTTAAGTGTAATATCGTAATATATTTGTATTATTTATAAATAAAATTTGGTAAAAACAATAATTATTTGTAATTAATTTTATAGTTGCAGATTATTTAATATAAATTTCTTTTAAACTAATTTATCCTATATATCCTATCTCTCTGACTTCCCCTAAAGCAATGACCTACCTTAGAGTTTACCATATAATTGCAATTGTAGAATTGTATAATAATTACCAGGCTGCTAACCAATATGTAGGTAACCTAAATACCTAATTGAATCCAATGTTCAATATATCTTTTAATTATTTTTACTAAATAACTTTCATATAGATAGGATTATTTATTAGAAATAATATTACGAGTGAGAAATATTATGTGTAAATTCCATTAAAATAATAAATTAATTTGATCAATAATTTATGAAACCAATATCCCGTGTAAATTATTTCAATAGATATATCAATTTAACCATACGGGGGTACAAACAATAAATATATTATGATTTTTATATATAATTTATTACTTAATAGGTGACTATATATAATCGGAATTTAAGATATAGATAGATAAGCAGATAGGAACTGAAGAACAACCGAATGAGTAATATTTGATCCAAATTATAATAGTATTTGTTTGATATATTCAATCATTGATTACAGTTTGATAATATTATTGTCTGTGGACTTTAACTGCTAAGTATGTAACCAATTAAAATAAATAAACTCTTTTTTTTTTGGCTTTTGTAAATAATAACCTAATTTTATGTTTAATAAAATAAAAAAATGCAAATACATTTATAGTAACTTGTATACATACGGAAATATCCGTTTACACTACCTATTTATTTGATTTAGATAAAACTGTTTGCTCAATGTTGAAAAAATGATAATAATAGTCAACTATAAGGTACTTATAGGTTATACTTGTGTCGTTTAAATTTGAGATAAATTTTTCGAATAGAATCATTGAGCCTACAAATTTATTTTCCTATTACTTTTGATATTTCATTTAAGTAACAACATTACCATAAAATAACAAGAGTAGATAAACTCTGTAAATAGCTCTAAACACTATTGTATAGAAACGTCCGACGAGCCGTTAAAAAATGGGTAGTGAGGCCAGAGGCGTAGGTATAAAGTAAATCGCTCGACGCTGTTCGAATTACGTTTCGTCGAATAGGTAAGGTAGGTAGGTACTATCAACAAAATAACCTTGGGGTGTATTTTATTACCGTTAAGTGATTGATTAACATGTTGAATTAACGCAATAATAACAAAACGAAACACAATTTTTCATGTTCGTAAATCGTATTGTGCTGTTGCACACAAAGTATTAAAAGTGATAACCAACCACATTAGTACTACAATATTATTTACCTTGCCGACAATCCTTCCTGAACAACGCTGTGCAATTTTTCTCTCAGAGTACCAAACATTGTGGACACCTTCGGCCGTTGAACCGTAATAATTTATTGAATTTTATACGAAACCATAACCATAAATATAAGTAATATAAGACGGGTATAGGTTTTTTTCAATTAAAAAAATGCCTTTTTTAAACGAAAAATGATGCACTCGTTATTGTTATCAATATAGTACCTACAAAAGATTAGCGCGACCGTGCTATCATAATTATTTTTTCTATCTATGGTTGGTGATAATCGCGTGACACCATCAATGATAAGAGCATAGATAAGAGCGGACATTTTTTTAAACATTAATAAAGCCAAACGTTTAATATACCTAGATCGTTTGGATTCAATCAAAACGTTTGTAATATATTATTATAGTTTTTAGCCGCCGACCGAGCGTGTAGAGACCGATTTTATTTAGTTTGATCCCGAGCACGAGAGCAAATGTTTGCCGTTTGCACACTAGAAAGTTGAAGGTGAATCTCGTGAATTATTATTTGTGCATGGTTATTAGCTGACGCGTTACATCATCAGTTAATTATTACGAACGGAAGCTAGCGCGATTTTTTTTTTTTTTCCTATTATCGTTCTTGCGGGCCAATTATCATTGACTCCGCTGTTTATATTATGTTTAGTTATGTGCCAGTAGTGAACAATATGGATACAAATGGTGTGCAAATCGAAGAACCAGAATTGGTTTTCGACGATAAACAAAACGATAACTTGCCAAACGGTCAGGCCAATGGCACCGCAATAACATTCGAACCTTTAAAACCCGAAAAAGTCAGATGGTTCTACAAAAGTGATTCAAAAAGATGGACCAAATTCGATGGTTTCGATTCATTAAATATAGAGTACAGGTATAGGGCAAATTTTGGCAACGAAGAGGAAGCGTCTTCTTTGAACGGATCATATAATTATTTTGTCGGACTATACACAGTGGTGGTAAGAGGAGGTCTTTACGAAGTAGATCTGTTGAAAAAAAAATGCACGTCTATATTTTGGCCAGGTAAGCGGGACTGTGTTTTACCATGCGCATTTTTATGGACTCACATCGATTTTTCAATAGGTGAAGAGGCTGACATTTTTCGTGGCGTATGGTTTTATGATGGATATGAACCGTACGAATATGGTGAAGAAGTTGAACGGGAACATTTAAATCTCTTTAAAGATTATACCAGGAAAGTTGAAATCAATGAAGACAATGGAAAATCGGGTACTATTGTTGTTCAATCAAATCGTGTAAATTAATTATGATTTAAATTATATTTCATTAGGGTACCCGATTTTTGTTCACAGTTTTAAAAGACGTAACTTTCGGAGACATGCATATAGTATGGTATTCATCATCTGAAGTGTATTCCTTTAAACAAAAAACTTTTATTAATACAAAAATTATGAGAAGTGTTACAAAAAAACTAGGAACTTATTTCCAAAAATGTAAGTATTTCACACAATAGTTTGAATACCATTAAACTATAGTTATTTTTATAATATTTTAATTATTAAGATTTTGTTTCTTCAAGTTTGGTAAGTTGGTTAATTACACGAATGTAGAGTATAATGCACGCACATTTTAATTTTACTTTATAGCAAATTCGTTTTGCACCTTTTACAAAATTATTATAACTAACAATAATTTTAGTCACAACACTCATGCCAATGTTACGTATAAAATAATTTGATTACCCGTTTTCAATATTAATGTTTTAGCTGCTGGGTACAAACTGATCAGATCGTACAAAACAGATGCTAATGAAAAAGATAAATTGAACGATATAACGCATTTAGTATTTTTAATTCACGGAATCGGGCATAAAATAGATAACAAAAAAATAATAAAAAACACTTCACAGTAAATATGATTGACAAAAATAATAATTTTGTTTTAAAAGTTTATGTAAATATTTTAGTTCATTAGTTTTGTAATATTATCAACTTAGATTTCGCGATTGTGTTAAATGGATTAAACAAAAATATTTCCAAGGTACTGAACAGAGAGCAGAATTTTTTCCTGTTGACTGGAGATCACAGTGTAGTTTCGACGGAGGTAATATAATATTACCGAAATCCAATAGATTATAATACTCAATATTAATTTGTTTTATTAATTCAGGGCTAGTCGAACAGATAACACCATTAAATTTGAAAAACATACGTCAAATTCTAAACTCGTCAGCTATGGATATAATGTACTACACTTCTCCGGTATATGGGCGAGAAATACAAAATAGTTTGGCAAATGAACTGAATAGATTACATTCAGAATTTGTGGAACGTCACCCCCACCATCATTTTAAAGTATCAATAATGGCGCATTCTTTGGGCAGTGTTATTTCATATGATATTATAACTGGATGGGAACCATTTGTAAGTACCTAATATTTTATTTGTGCATATTGACATGCAACGTAATGTATTGTAATGTATTCCAGATTAAGCGAACTGATGGTAGTCCACGTATTCATTTAAATTTCGAAGTATGTTAATAGTGTTGTACCTAAATACAAATTATTATATTTTTTTATATTGTAAATTCTCTGTGTATTGATGTATAGTTGGAGAATTTCTTTTGTTTGGGATCACCATTGTCAGTGTTTTTGGCGTTGCGACAAAATCAAATGTTCAAAGAAGATTTAAATATGTTTCCAATGTGGTTGGCCAAAAAAGTCTATAACATTTACCATCCAACCGACCCTGTCGCTTATAGGTAAAATCAATATTTTTATTGAATTATATGTTATGTTTTTCGGTGACGGATTAATTATTTTTTGTATTTTACATAGGTTCGAACCGTTGGTGGCTAAAGACTATTGTCGCTACAAACCAGTCGGTATTCAGGCTTATGGCTCTAAATGGGATTATTCTGATGTTGGCTTAGAACTTATAGACAGTAATGATTTTAACGTTGAAGATACCACCAATCATGCCGAAGTAAAAACGTTAGATGCAAAAAAAGAAAATGAAACATTTAGTCGTAAGATAAGTACTTGGTTAAACATGTCAAGCAACAATGAAAATAAAACCAATACAAATCTATTCGAAAACAGCACGTCCCCACCTTCGAAAAGCAGTACACCAGTAGAAGGTATAATAATATTATCTATTTACCTTAACATTTAAAATGTAATAATTGCATAAAAATAATATATTAATTATTATTCTAGCTTTAAATCACCGATTGGATTATATTTTGAGAGATAGTATCGGTGGATCAGCTAGTAATTATTTGTCAATGTTATATACGCATACGTCATATTGGTCAAATTATGACGTAGCGTATTTCATTTACACCAGATTGTTCCCGGAGTTGGATAAGGCAATGGAAGACGCCCTGAGGTCTGACGAGAAAATTCCAAATTACGATCTTCAATTCGAACAAGGTAAAAGATCTAATGAAAAAAAAAATTGACTCCAGATATTCACAATGTATACAATATAAAGCTCAGTTATTTTAAATCAATATGTAGTATTATTTTGTTATTTTGTATATGAGTTAAAAACACATCTTTTATTACCATTTCGAATCTTTAAAGGTGTTGAAGTGACTGAAGATTTGAAACATTCTACTTAAAGAGGAAATTATCAGTACTTTAAAAAAAAAAAAAAAAATCATTTGTTGCTTAAGTGTGTAAAGTTTGAAAAATATTATTCAATACATAATTTTATAATGTTTTATTACAAGAGTTTAGTATACATTTTGATGGTTAGATTTTATTAATATTTTTACATAATTTATATTATGTAATGATACGAAACAGGGTAAAAATTTTCTAATACATTTCTCGACAACAATAGTCATGCAATCTTTTTTCCTTTTCAATTGATTACTACAATAATAATAATTGTCTATTATTAATTTTGTTCTCGTTTAGTTTTTTCATATTAATATATTTTAAATGAATTTTAATCATTTTTTTATTGATATACTATTCTGCACTATTATTTGATGTTATCATAAAATAAAATCGTAAATTGTTACTCAATCAGATGTGATATTAATTACTAAAGATTATATTATACTGAGAAAAAAAAAATGTTTATTTGTTAGTTGTTTAATAATAATTTTATATATGTAATTTATATTATATGAGCCTATGTGTATTTAGGTGTATTTTGAGGATTTTACAATATTTTAAATACTACAATTTATTCATGTAAATTTGTTAAATCCTCATGATACGCCTAGTATTATTTATGTATACATAAATATTAAGCAAACAAAACGTTGTGATTTGTTATCGTTTGTTTACTAGTCGATTACATGATCTTTTACACATTTTAATTTGTATTCATTTTACCACCACATTGTTAGTAAATACGGTATAAGTACAACACAAATTTACAAAATACATCATAATAATATAGGTAGTGTTTTGTTTGGTTCTCACTTTTTTTTTTTTTTTTTTACCAAAACGAGGTTACTGTCGTTTAAATAAAATACTATACTGTATCTAATTCCTACTACTACATTAAGCCGTTTAGTCGTTTGAAAAATACCAGTTTAGTTTTTTTTTTTATTTAAGTGGTTTATAATTATTATTATTTTTTTTTTTTTTAAATTAATTAAGATTATTATTTTATGTTTAACCGATTTTGGTTTTAAAGTGTTATATTATAATAATTATATTTTATTATTTATTGACATGATGGTATACCATCATTGATTTACCGTCTTACTATACATTTTATAATGACCTCAACGGTTGTGATTATTTTATATAATATATGTATTTTTTTTTACATAAAGTATATTATATAAATACATGATTGTTCTGTGATGTTAAAACTAAAAATATTTAATATAAACATTTTTGTGATTTACAATATTAAAAAAAAAAAAAAACCCGCCGTGTGTTTTACGATATTTTATGCCGCCGCTCGGGCAACGGGCGGAAATTTGTTGAGGAAAAACAATGAAAAAAAATAAAAAATAGAAAATTATCGTAAAAGATGAAATACGGTCGGTGTTTTGCGCCAGCGAGTAATACATACCGATATTAGTCACGTTTCGTGTGCTATTACGACGCGGCCATATATTATCGGTGGTTGTTGTACAGACGGTACAAAAAGAAGCGAGAAAAAGAAAGAAAGAAAGAAAAAAATAAATAAATCATCAGATTATTATTTAAAAGAGGTGTGCGTGTTTCGAAATGAAACCGTCGTTCGCCTCGTTAATATACCTGCACACGATTGATTATTACTCGCGCGCGTTTTTATCGGCCGATTATTTTTTTTTTTTATTTTTTTTTATCGTGGACCAGTTACAGCACCACTCGTACCGACTCATCGTCGTCCAACGTTAATAACGCGATAAACAGCCAATAATAAAAAAATCATTAATCGTTGTTATTATCATAGAATGCGAACGAGTGTTGTAAATAAAATGAAAAAAAAAAAAAAAAAAAAAAAAACGTAGGACTGCGCGGGCGGACAACAATACGGTTTTCGATACTTTGATCCGCGTTTCTATCTGGAAAATTGCCAATAAACAATAATAATTAATTGTATTTAACCGTACGACGTCGGAGCGATTACCATAACGACGATTAAATGTGTTCGGGAGTAATTATTAAAACTATTATTATATAAAATAACGATTACTGTAGTAATTATAAACGGGGCGTCGTGTAAAAATTAGAAACATTTCTTTTTTTTTTTTTTTTTTTTTCGCCGCGCGAAGCACCGGGGAATTTTCTTATATTCGACGTCATAAGACGTATACTGGCGGGCGGGGCAGTAATAGCCCCTTTTGATAATCAGCGTACCTTGTTCTTTTTTAAAACAAGTACCGAAAATTAAATGTCCAAGGTATAAAAAGTCGTAGCAGCAAACCCCGACAATATCCTCGGTCTCTATTACAAACGGTTCTTTACTGTGTGCGCGAGTAATAAAAATGACAATCGAGGAACTTCATTTTTATCGTGTGCAAATTCGCGCTGGTGACAATTGTATTATCGGGGTAGATATTTATTTACGAAAATAATATTAATAATAATAATAATAAAAAAAAAAAAACCATTTCGTTATGTTAAGCCCCGAATACATTGCACGGGTTTTTAATCTCGGATTATCGACAACGTTAAAAATGCGGCCGCGTACAGTGTTATAATAACGGACGAAACTCAAGACATAAAAAAAAAATAAAATAAAATAACAAGCAAGCAAGTCTATCGTGCCCTCTGGCACTGCGATAAACGATTAAATGCGATTTTATTGGTTTTTATCACCGTTTCATATTTAATAAAAAAAAAAAATAAAAAAAAAGTACTTTGCGGGCTTAAAAATTAAAAACGCCAGAGGCCAAATAATGCCCGCGATGGAGCTGCCTCGATGCGTGGCTCGGATTCTGGATCTAGCCAAACGAATAAAATCCGAAAACAGACGAGCTTTGTACGGCAATTGCTGGGCACGTATACTTAACTTTTACGTACAAATTATTAACAAAACAATTGTAACAAACTAACATTTTGTTAGGAATTTAATGAATATTAAGAGTTTTCCCTCTTGTTGTTTTTAACGTATTTTAAGTTAGTTAGTTTGTTTGTTTATTATTATTTTTTTATTTATTTATTCCGTTACTCGCTAATACCGATCACCTTCTACTAGTAGACAAAAAAAAAAAAAAAAAAATGGGCAACATTAACATATATTTAAATGTGTGTGGTAATGTAAGGTCTAGCTAAACTAGTTGATGCGTTGATGCGTTATGTTGAACTAGTTGCATAACTACATATATTTGCCCAACTTTTTTTCTTTTTTTTTTTTTTGGTTTCTGTACCGGCTATAAATCCGCCATCATTTGTTTAAATGAAAAACAATTTATAAATAAATACATGTGTGGCTAAAATCTCGTTTTCCCCTGCGGGCTCACATTTAATTACACAAACGCGTTATGGGCAGCAGTCCGGGTTGAGACCCGCTTGCTGCCCTTACATTCTCGAGAGTAGTGGGAGGGTTTTCCAGACAATTACCGAATTCCAATCGATTATTTATTTACTTAATTATCTCGTCTGTTGTATTTTTTTTTTTTTTAACAAAGAAAATCAGTATTACTCTCTATACCCTCCCCCCCCGCCCGTGTATGTGACGGAAACCATATTTTAATTGTCGCACTGTACAATATTTACTGTAAAAAAAAAAAAAAAAATATTTAAAACGCGTTTGTGGCGACGAGGTCATTGTCAAAAGTGTGTGTAACGGTATTTAACAATATTCCGGTCGAACTCTAAAATAAAATAATTATTCAAACCGACATAATAAAAAACCCGTTTATCGTTTTTTTAACACTTTCCCCTCTCTTGACTGTAATACCTTTATATATAATAATACGAAAGCTCGTCAGACGGTTTCCCAACGTCCGCGTTTAAGGACAGAGGCAATAAAAATCGTTTCGAAACGTCCGTACGAAAACCGTCTTATCGTTTCGAGTTCAATGTCGAGTGCACTCTTCGACGCTTATCTTAAGGTTACCCGGGTGCACATGTACATTGCAACGTGATTTATGCGAGTTGTCGAGCGCCGATATTGTTATTACGATATTTTTTTTTTTTTTTTATTGGACCCGCTCAGCGTTGTTTCGATTTTTTCCGCGTACAGCTATATTAAAACGTAAAAAAAAAAAAAAAAAATCCGCAGAACTCGTGTATAGGTACAAAAGTCACGTAGTGTATTAAAGTTAATTTGGAAAAATGACTTTTGCAGGGCCATAGACGATATTAACTGCCGACAACAGCGGTGTGTTCGAATTGGAAAAAAAAAAAAAAAAAAAATGATTTTACCATTTTTTTATTTATAATATATAGGTATTTTATCTATATATCAGTTTATATCTAATGATCATCGTTTCGTTATTATAATGTCCAATACCGGTAACAAATTACTAACCAGTTCATTGTGATTCTGATTTACCACACTCTGGAATCTAAAATTATACCAAGTCGTGTAACACAAAAATTGTGTTACAACGTTTGGCCTTACTATTACTGGCGATTCGCATTACTTTGTTAACTCTAGTCTAGCAGATAGTATTATTGGGTACTCTACATTTTTATTTTCCCCTCACCAATAATTGTACTTATAAACAATATTTGAATAGAAGGTATAGGAAAGGCAGCAGAGAGGAAGTTCTTTGACGGTGACATAGTTCAAATCGTACTTCTTATCCGTCGCTTATTTTCCCAACTATTAGTAGTCGGCCCATCTTGGGTAAATCTCTTTTTTACACGGTCACCTAGATTATCTAAGCACATCTATACACCCCAGCAGTCCACATAATATTATCGTCACAATGCATTGTATCTAACAATCTACTTTTCGGTCGTCCTCTTCATTTCATATTTAAAACTACACTTATATATACAGCCACAGTCTCATTTCTTTGCTCGTCATATGTCTGCACCTCCTCTCTCATCTTACCAACTAGGTATTGAAACAACACCTATGCTACCTCTTAAAACTATATCAATAATAATAATATTTTGAAAATAATAGCTAAACATGCTTTGTACTTTTGCGTATTAGATTCGTTATGCTTGACAATTTTCTAAAACATTTACACCCTTATCATTTCAGTACTTGTATATTTTTTTCCAAACAAACATTAGTTAATACATAAGTGTTTTTTTGGTAGTCAATAGTTAGAAGAAAAAAAAAATAACTTATAAGTTATAATTTTAAATAAATAACATAAATAATAAAATTTAATCATCTTACTAGTAATTTTATACTACAAACTAAATAAATAATTTAATTTATACAATTTAAGACTAGTCAGTTAAATAATAATAATAACTATTAGTACTTAGTATGGTTCATATATAAAAAGTAACTTAAAATTTGCTATTAGAAATAATCAAAATATATAATATAATCTAATCAGCTGATCATCTTATTATTATATCTAATTTACAAAGATTTGTTCTTGATTTGGTTGGTACGAATATATAAATTATAAAATTGTATGTACAAAACTGATTTTCATATACTAAAATGTTAAAGATAAAAATAATAATTATTAATGTATAATAATGAAGATTAATTTAAATAAATGTGCTACTTTTATATTACAAACTAATAAAATAATTTAACGATAAAAAAATTTTTAGATCAGTAGGTTAAATAATAATAATAACAATAATTTTTTCTTTTTATACACTTGTAAACATACAAGTATATAAAAAAAAAAAAAAATCAGTTTAAATATGAAAAATATCGATAGTCAACCATATCAGTCAGTTATCCGTTGAAAAGGTAAACATTTTAAAAAATATTATAATATACAATAATCATTAACCTAAAGTAGGTGTTTGTGGTGTGTTTTCGACATTTAAATATGAATAACATCCATATTTTTTGCGAATTAAATCAGCCCAAAGCACATGAATGCCACATGCTGGACATTCACCATCTACAGGTATAGTATGATTAGATGGAGTTAAGAATCGTTTCGCAAGACACAGAATATGTGTGACCGTTCGGCAGTTTGGATTTATACAAATCAGTAAACTATTCATAGAAGATACTCGAGCACATAAAACACATAATACGCTAGGGAGTTCTAATGAATTACATCCATTCAATGGCGCAGTTTTCTTACATACAATCGATCCGCTACTTATAGACATATGCATCGGTGGTTTTTTGTCAGCCTGCAAGTAATACAATAACATTTTATCTATCATATTAATTATTAAATTATAGAATATTTTTAAAATATTTAATTACATCAAAGTGTCGTTGATATTCTTCTTTAAGCCATCGAACATTAAGAGCTAGACGATTCCAAGGACCGACATTCAACATTTCACTGAGTAAACGAATGCAATAGTCGTATAATTTTTCATTTCTAGCTTTTGGATTAACATGTCGCAATCGTCTAGATTTCTTAGGGTTTTGCCATGCCCATTCAAACTGAAAAATTATTGTACTATTATTAATTAAAACTGACTTTGGAAATTGATCAAATCGCGTCTAACCCTCAGTGCCGCTATATCGTTGGGAAAACCGTGAACAATCAGAACCATCTCCCTGTAAACAACGTCGGAAGGTATTAAAATTTGTTTTATTTCAAACACAATTATAATCGAAATCATATATATATATGTATCGTTAACAATATTTGATGAGTAGATAATAATAATTGTATATACGTACCACGGTCCGCGATCATTGGTTTTTTTGGCGCCACCGCTTTTTACACCTTTGTTGTGTTGTTGTATACGACGGTTAGGGTCCGTAGTGTAGCCGATGTACGTTTTTATTTTAGTCGATTTGTTTAAACTGTATAACAGGTACACGCCGTGGAAATTTTCGATTTCAGCCGCCATAATATTGCACAGATAACGGAAAACAACGGTACACAATTTAATCACGCGTCATACCGACTTGTACCAATCATATTACATTAACCGGGTGGTGTAGAATATTTAATTTTCAAAAACCGGTCAAAATCACTGGCATTCGGCTGCTGTAAACAAATTATACAAATCGGAACCGGGAACACTTACCATTTATCGAATTTTAATTTTTAAAAGATCGTTATTACATTATGGCGTCATTACATTTTCGCGTTATCATATTATTGCGTTATCATATTATTGCGTTATCATATTATCGCGTTATCATATTATCGCGTTATCGCTGAAATGTAACGCACAGGACGCGCCGTATCCATCGATGTATTTACGCTACACCGGAGCGCGCACTCGGTATCGAAAATACGAGCCAATTCGTTCGATCGTTTCTCCCTCCGACCCCGACCGCTGCGGGGCAAAACAACTCCGCAAGATGGCCGACGCGCCGTTATTTTGTCATTAACTGCCATGTTTTTTTGGCGGTGTTTTAGACGATTTCAAACGTTTATTGTCAATATTAATTATTAATATTTATTCGTTTTTAATGTCACTTGTTATTCCTATTATTATTGAGATTTGTTTTTTTCTTTTTTACTTATTGGTTCAGTGGCGCACCCACTTTCATTAATGTTGAAGGCTCCCCCCCCAAAAAAAAAAAAAAAAATATTTTTAAAATTAAATTATAAAAGCATATTGTCACAAATATAGTATTACAAGGACGTTGTATTTTTTCAAATTGTATTATTATCTTCGTTACACATTAATAGTAATAATACACATAATCCAACAGATGATCAAATTTCAAGTTTTAAAAATCTTTTCGAATTTCACGAAAAAGATATGCGACAAAATAGACAAAAAAGGCTGAATTCAAATTGTGGTATGAAAAATGTAAAAACCGTTGCTATACTTTACCACTAAACGCAATTGATGATACACCTCCACCAGTGTACATAAACAACAAACCCATACCAAACTCAGACACAGTCAAATATCTAGGACTAGTTTTCGACAAACGTCTAAAATGGGCCAAGCACATCCACACAACTAAATTAAAATTAAATAAACGACCTACTACTTTCTCAGACCCATCCTTAGTAAGTTCTCAAAACTTTCCCTCGAAACAAAATTCATATCTATAATCTTCTTAAACCCATCTGAATTTACGGTGTAGAGCTTTGGGACACTGTCAAAAAATCAAGTACACAAAAAATACAAATATTCCAATCGAAAATCTTCAGACTCATAACTAACGCTCCTCCATATATCTCTAACCTCACTCTTCACACAGATCTCCACATTCCCCTAAAGTCACTGAAACAGCCAAACCGTATTACACTAAATTCAGAAGCCGCCTGCAAAATCATACCAACCCCCTTGTAAAAAAATCTTCTTTCCATCTCCATCCCTGGAAACCCTCCGCCCCAGAAGACTCAAACGACCTAATAAACTAAACACAGAAAAATGATAAATAATTGTAAATTCACGTCGAAGTGCCTTCGCTGGTTGGTTCTTCCCACACGTCAATCAAGCCGTATTTCGATTTTTCTCACCAACTTTGTATTATAATAGCTAGGAGTTCACGACCTAACCTAACTTTATATAACTTATGGGAAATAAAGTACTCGAAACAATAGTTAGAAAGGCCTTTCTCTGCACCAAAAACAATAATGACATAATATTTAAAATCCACAGTTACCGAAGAAACCATTAACAACATTGAAGCGGAATTGGTTAAAAATATTGACTGTGATGAATTAATAACAGCTACAGAGAAGCAACTATAAGATGATTTGAGTAATAAATTACTCGTATATTGTGTGAAAACAATAAAACAATAATAACACTGTATAAATCGTCTAAATACATTTTTGATACTCCGTCTTGGTGATGTTTTGCTATGAAGTTTTCGGTACAACCAAAAAAATACACCAAAAAAAAAAAACTTTTCCGGAGTGCCGAAATCGTTGCTTTGCCATTGGCATCACGGGTGCTTCTTTATTTGTACATCTATCTCGATTTATACCCCTCCCCCTGGTCGTTTTTTTGATCGTTCATTAAACAATCTGGCTATATACTGGCATGTACAATATTATTTTTTTTCTCCATATAAATATCCATAATTTTTTCATTTTTGTGTGATATTTTATAGTTTAGGTCGAGTCAATACACATTATATTGACATATTTATATTCATCGAAACACACGCACGAGCATATCACTAGATTATAAAATACTGTTAAAAAATGTCAGATCATTCGGAAAAAAATGCATGTAGATATCTCCTGACGGGCCGAACTGTCTGCGCGAGTTAAAAATAATTATTTTGCTAAAGTAAGTATTGGTACCGAAATATAATTTAGGAATGTACACGTTTATATATTTTTTTTTATTTAAATAAAGTACGAAATTTCAAATATAAATACGCGTAGTCCAAAAATTATTTAAAACACTCCCGTTTATATAATCATTTTACGGCATAATAATATTAAATTTACTCGTTTTGACGGGATACTATAATTTTTAATTTTATCGAATAAAATACTATTATTATTATTATTCATCTATATCAGTATATAATTATGACATTGCTGTATTATTAATTTAATATACCGAAATTGTCTAGTCGTGTATTGGCCGGTCATTCATCATCCACATAAACATTAATCATTAATGAGTAACAACGTTTGAGGTACTTTTTTCTTTTTTTTTTTTGTCCCGAATAAATATTTAAATATATTATGAAAAAAAAAAAAAAAAAAAAAATAATAATAATAATAATAATGATAATACATCGTTACATCAAAACGTTTACTTAAACGACTGTTCTTCTCGCTCGATATAACATTAACATTTACTCGAATATAAGTGTACAAGTCCTAACCCATCGTTGTATTATTATGGAAACGATCACTCGATGACCGAAAATAAGCGAAGAAGAGGCCGAAATAATATTTTCCTAAAATAGCCAAAGTACGATGCTAATATTCTCTTAAAAAATGAAAAATATTCTTCTGATATTCTTTAAAAATCGTAGTAAAATATGCAAAAAAAAAAAAAGGCTTTTACATTAATATATTCTTTTAAACTCTAAATATGCTTTTATACGCAAAAATACAAAAATATTTAACCAAATATGATGTTTAAAGGTCATTCAATATGAATAATATGATATAATTTATTAATTTACTGAAATCATTATTTTTTCTATTATTTACCAAAAAGTATGAAAATATGTTGATATTATTGCTTGAAAAATGTATAAAATATATTGATATAAATATATAATATAGCTTTTCAAAAAAAACTTCAACTTAACATTATAAATTAAATTCTTCTCTTTTTGAAACTAGTTAACCACCACGTGTTGTTTTTTGTCTATTAAATGACAGGCATAGTATTATAGGGTGTCCAGGTTATTTTATAATTCACAATTTTTCTTGTTTAAAAACAATAAATACTATACGAATATAATAATTTTTTATTATATACGTTACCGGCTAGAACCTTCCGTATTACTCTACACATTTGTTTTAAACGAATCGTATGCAATTCTCTAACTTTAAGGACTTTATACTATTATTTTGTTTAGTAAAAGAAATATTGCGAGGAAATATATTGCGTTAGTTGGTACTTTGCTACTACTACTACTATACTTGATTATATTATGGGTCATCGCACACGCGTTTTCTCAGTAGAGCTCAGAAGTGTTTTTTTTTTTTTTTTTTTTTTTTTTTTTTTTTTTTTTTTTTTTTTTTTTTGTATGTTTGATAAATTCGAAGAATAGAAAACGGAATGTTTTATTTACTGATTTATGTTTATTAAATTATTTATTAACCGTCGGATATTTTTTTTTTCTTTCAAGTACGTGATTTTATGTAAAAAAAAACGCACCTTGGTAGGTACCTTAATAATAATTAACTTAGTAATGCCATTGCAAACTGTTTTTAGTTAAACAATTCTATTAGTAGCGTTTAATTTTTATTACTTGTTCGTTCATGTTTATAAATATTATAACATTTTAATTTTTTTTTTTTTTACTAGTTTTATTATTATTATTATTATTGTACTCGCTCCGTTTTAATTTCAGTTCTCGTGTTTCTGCATGATATGATAGTCGTTTTGATAAATTTACATATTTCACCCCTCTGTCTAATTGCACTATATGAAATAGTGTTTTTTTTATTTTTGTTTATGGTTTAAACAACGCGTTTCAAGTGTACTCATAATTTGCGTAAGTACGAAAAAAAAAGTAACTATTTATTTCACACTAATATTTTTAATACATAATATAATGTATTTCTACTATGTTTGGCTGTGAAACCCGGATAGTTAGCCTCAGGTGGAAAAAAAGTAAACCGGAGACGGAGTACTTCGAGAAAACGCCAAAAATCCCATTGGCCGGAAGAGTTATAATCAAAGAAGTTAGGTTAGGAAAGATGGCAATTCTGTATATATATATAAAAAAAAAATAAGAACGTATTCAGTCTAAATGAGACGATAGAGGACATATTATTTAATTAAGGCACGAAAGCTCAACAAAAATAATAATTGAAGGATACATGGGAATTGGAAGATCAAGGCGGTATTTTACATCCGTTTGGGACACTATAAGAGGTAGTGGCGCCGAAACGATTTTTGAACCGTGGGGGCCGAACAAAATAATTTTTAAACGCTTGAGAAAAATGACGTATAATCTAAACATTATTTCAGAAATACTTTATTTTCTTTACTAGATATCTGAAATAAATATCTACTCGTATATTAAATTAAATATATATAAAAACGGCTCTAATAAAATAATACGCGTTTTTTTTTTATTATTATTATTGTTCCAATTTTATTTGTCAGTCTTTCATAATAAGTTTATTTTAATGATATTTGTGATTTAAGGCACCTGCAAACTTTATGCGATTTTCATAAAATAAGGCCTAATGACATCTGACAAAAATTGAGGTATTTACTGTGGTTTGATTTAAAAAATGTAAAGATGTATGAGTTGACCGCATACGCAGACGACATAGCTGTAATAGCGGAATCAGAGGACAATCCCAAAAGGACAACCGAAAAATTAATGGATGCAGCAAAATCAGCAGATCGGACTTGTCGTCAATGAATATAAACCAAATTTATGATTATATTTAGGAGAGATCATCCACAAACCGCAATAACAATTAAAGACATGTCATTTGAAAAGCCCGTAATTTTAAATTTTTAGGGGTAGATATGAACTCATACGCAGATTGTCATGAATAGATACATAGAAGAATTACAGCTGGAAACAAATGTTATTTTTCATTAATCGAATTATTTTAATCAAATAAACTATCGAGAAGAATAAAAATACAATTATAAAAGACCCTCGTTAGACGCCTGTGGATCTTGGGCGTCTACCGAGTAGGATGAAAATAAATTAATGATTATTGAGAGGAAAATCTTACGAAGAATATTTGGGCCAAAAAAAAAAACGAGGAAGGCGGTTACAAAAACAGATCATATAGATAAAACGGAGAAATTATCGCGCTATTCAGCGGTACCAATATTGTGGCCACACTCAAAAGTCATGGATTTAAGTTGTCCGGACACGTGTGGAGGGCAGAGAGCCAACTTGTACGGACTGTTACGAAATGGATACCTAATAAAAGCCGACTAAGGATAAGGCCAAGACCACGATAAGAAGATCGAGTTAAAGAAGACTTGAGGCTACCGGGAGTGCTGAATGGAGAAGAGATGGCGGCACGCAGATAAACGTGGAAGAAGATTGTGGTAGTGGCAATGGGCCTAAATGGCCTGGAATAAACCAAAAAAAGAAAAAAGAAGATGTATGAGTTTATAAACAAGTTTGATTTGCATAGGTCGAAGCATATTTTCGATATTAACATTTATCATTTAATTATTTACCATTGGAAATTGACAAATCTATACAAAAAATCGAAAAAGTGCTCCGGCCGACGAAAAGTGAACTTGTTTATGAATTCAAATATAATATTTTCATTTTTGAAGTACCAACATTTTCGTCAGGCGTATCGAGCTACTTTAGGTTCGCAAATAACGTAAAAACGGTCGTATGGGTAAACAATAATTGTCAATTTTTTACAAAATCGGAGAAAATGTCGAAAAACCCATTTGCCCGGGGCGGGTGGCGGTGTGGGGAGCATTAAATCATTTTCCCATATTGTTCACAATGCCAACGGTTATAACCGACGTAAAAATTATAGGGGGATTACTTAAAATCTATATATTTTATCGATGGGTTAGCGACAGCCCCTGCCGGTCGTCTCTGGCGTCACTGGCCATAGGCTACAACCGGGAGAATGAATGGCGACGGAGACCGGCAAGACAAACTGTATTTTTAACGAGAATAAGAACAAGACACACAATAATAGCGCGTAATTTTACAATAAAAAATACATCACGAGTATACGCGCGGGTAATCGACGAGATCCCGGACTGCGGGTTCGCAGTTACGTATTATAATACGTATATTATTATTATTATTATTATTATTATTTCGACCGATCGCGACGATAACCGTAAAAATATACGGGTTGTGTAGGTATAATAATAATATTATTTGGCGTGCGCGCGTCCGTACGCAAGCGACGCGGAACCGGGAACTCGGTCGCACAGAACGGCCGGATATCGGAGAGGAATAATAATAATGGTAATAAGGAATAAAAAAAAATAAAAAATATTTATAATATTATTATTATTATTATATATATATATAAAAAAAAAAATCTACGTACGTAGAAATGTATAAATCTGCCGAGCGGCAGGCGGAGCCGCCTTGCCTGCAACGTGTATTAATTTTATTAAAATTATTATTTCGTGTCGCCCCTGGCGGCGGCCACTTTCACCGGGTGTCCTTTGTGTCCGTATACGATACTCACTCGCGTATAAAATATAATTTATATACTATCTACTCTCGTCTACTAAACTCACTACTTTTTTTTTCTATTTTCTTTTCTATTTTGTGATGATGCCGCGCGTGAAAGCGCTTCTCGTTTACATATTATTATTACATGGATATATACGGCTGCGGATGACCCCCAGGACGGCCTGCCGACGTAAGACCGATACCCTTGAAATTATGTAAATAACATTGGATATCCTGTACCGTACCACGTAGCGGTATTACATATTATTCGGTATAATAGTAATAATAATAGTAATGATAATAATAATAATAATAATAATAATAATAATAATAGTAGTAGTAAAGAGATTTCCATTAAAACGTTATAACGTCCAACGCCGAGTTCAAGTTTCTATTATTATTTATTTTTCATTTCTAACAAACGTAGTCGTGTGAAACACGCGCTCGAGAAACTATAATATATATAGCTATCGGAATAGTGGTATACTAAAAAAAAAAAAAAAAACAATTTTATTTTCGAAAAAACTGACGGAGATTTGTGTTTGGGATTATTGATGTTTTACCGAACTCAATTATAAAAAAAAAAACAACAACAACAACTCCGTTTTGGACGCCGTGCGTTTTCGATCACGATACGTTTAGGAAAGTATTTTTTTTTTTTTTTTTTTTTTTTTTTTATAAAATACACCCACGGTTTTGCCAATTCGCTTGTCTCTTTATAATAATCGGTCTATCAACCGTTGCGCGCACTGTCTCGTCTGTCGTGATGTTTTCACTTTCTGCCAATAAAAATGAGAGAAAAAAAAAAACCCGTAAGTTCGTTGCGCCGCGTTTAACCTCTGCGCCGAGAGGTTACATTATTATAGTAGAAGTATTATTATGGTCGTATCCAAGCACGTTTCTCGCGTGAATAATATTCACATACAGGAACATTCCGAGGAAGTATAAACAACGATCTCCGGATACGGACGCAAACTGTTTAAAGAAAGAAAGACAAAAAAAAAAATATATATATATATGTATAAGTACCTTGAAAGATTCGTGCGGAATTATACGAAAAAAATGGAAATTGCAATTTTTTTTTTGTTGGTGGTTCGTCGCGTGATGTGTGCTTTCCACGTATCGCCTATAAATATCGTACAACCCCACTAAATTATCGACCGTGTGTTATTAATCGGTATACCATAAGACGAGGTATATATAAAGTCTGCGGCCGTATATACCTATTAGCGATGATAAAAAATCCGGATTTGCCGAAATTCGAGAATCCGGATTTTCCGATTTTTAAAATCCTAAAATTTATTTTTCGAATTCTAAAATCCGAAATTCGGGCTTGAACCGTACAGAACCGTTCTATTTTTAAATCTTAAAATCAAATCTTTAGGTAATTTACAATGCTTTAAATAATTGTATTCGTTTCAAGGCGTACTGTCATAAACACATTTTTATGAGTAAAACAACGTTTGCCGGGTCAGCTAGTAATATATTATATAAATTAGAGTGTAATACGTGTGATTTTTTTTTGATCTACTTGTTTTTTCAAATAAATTTCTATTTTTGTGATATGTTTTCACAAATTTAACGCTAATAACAATACGATAATAATAATAATAATAATAATAATAATAATAATAATAGTTTTATAAGAAATGAATTAAAGAATATAAAATCACAATTTTGAAATTTAGATTCAGATAAAAATCCGGATTTATGTCACATCACTAATACCCTATCACTATGGGACGTTTTACAGTCTTTGGTATAACCGAAACAAAGGGCAAACGCATGAAAAAAAATGGTGTTGAAAAATTGTTAAATTGTAAAATATTCATAAATATCCTAATATTTTATTTCTCTTTAGGCACTCGTGTATATACATATAATTTAATTTATTTTATTAAATAAAACGACCTGACCCTAATACCGGGGGGGGGGGGGGTTGAATTTATCTGCGGTTTTCCAATCGCAGGTCGGATTCGGTTTGGAAAACTTTGGTTTTGTTTTCGCGTATATTTGCGGTGTTACCGTGCGATTACAGTAATAGTGATGGCAACAGGAACAGGTTGATCCGTCGATCGTGTTCGTTATTTATTTTGTGTTTATTTTATCCATGTGTTCGTAACACACAATTTCGATTTAAACCGATGCCGATAACGGTCATTCTGATTTGACCCATAGGATTAAACTCGAAAGGCGAGTTTTCAACTACTATTACGGAACGGACCCACCCGATAAGAGCGAATCGTATTTATTGCTAAAATGTTTATTAACAAAATATTATACCGCACGGGTTTATCAACGAAATTCGCCCCCATCCCATCGGCATAATACCGTGAACGCCAATATTCGGATGCACTCGTCGTGTGGACGATGCATGCGTATACGTGCATGTTACAGTTAAAACCCGAAATCCGTCAGATCTAGAATTAACCGAAAATTTTAATTACCAGCAAGTGGAAACTAATTTTAAAAATCAGATTTTAAATGCCACGATAGTTTACCCCGCCAAAACAACTAACTATGTTGGATTATCCTGTTCCGGACATTAATAAAAAAAAAAAAAAATAAAAAAAAATTCCCTATACACTTACCGGACTTATTCTAATGTGTATAGTTGATTCATGATTTTCCCTAATTTTTAAACTAACGACATAGAAATTAACTCCGGAAATCATCATTTTTCCCAGATGATTTTGATCGATATATTTCGGACGCAACTATAGTTCTAATTAAACGAAAACAGGTCAAAACCAGCTCTAACGTCGAGGGTCCAGATTAAAGTCGGGAATTAGAAGGTCTTTTTTTGAAAAAAAAAACATTTGTTGATTTACCATGGAAATCAAATATAGTATAAAATAATATTACAAAATAAAACCGCGAGTTTGGTAACCGTCGTAACCAAAAGCGTAACGCTAAATCGGCGTAATCCTCTTCCACAAAATATACAAATAAAGGTGTATTTAGTTTAGACTCTCGAAATGAAGTGAAGAAATTCCAGTCCGGTCGATACATATATGTGGACCGGACAATGCATACCATTCCGATTTAGACGGCTCTATTTTTTCGTAAAATTATGCTTTTCAATGACTACACGCGTTAAACGTTCCGGGTTTACACCAAACCGTCCGATGTTTTTCCCATGGTCAACTGTTATATATGGCTCTGTCACGTGTCTCACGCAAACTAAATCTATTCGTGCTGGCCCCAGAAGGCGAGGAGACACTTTACGTAGTGTATATCACGGAAATATTTAACGCGTATGGCTTGAAACTGAAACTCGAAATTCAAAATTTAAAATCAAGCGAAATTCAAATAGCAATATGGAATTAAAAGAAAAAAAAAAAAAACGATTTTTGTTCAATACTGTGGCACAGGCAAAGCCGTGCGGGACAGCTAGACCAACAAATTCGGCCGGGTTATAGTTATATATTTATATATAACGTATATATTATAATGTTAACGAATTCGCTCTGCATTTTTTATATTATTATTATTATTATTACTATTGTACAAACTGTTATGCGTATACATATTAATACAATTGTTCTGTGCGTCTATAGACGCGTGTACACCCGTATGCATAATAATAATTATTAACGCAGTCGCTTATATTATACGAGCATATATATACGGACGTTTAGAAATTAAATTTATTCAATTATTCCGAGAGTATACCTGAGATTATAATACGACGATGAATAATTCTATATACGAACTTATACCGTCTAGAAAACGTTTTCAAGTATATTTATACGAATATCCGTCGGTTTTCGCAGCGGTCGTGCGGTCGTGTGTAATAGGTATATATCGGCTACTATTTTTTCTTTTTAAAATTCGTAGCGCACATTTTTTTGGGCGGTATATTGAGATGATACAGTTGCTACGCCTGCCCCACACTCCTCGTATACCACTTTCATATCGCCTAAAATTATTTTATTAATAAAATCTTAAATTTTTTTTTTTATAAAATTTGCTCCGCACGGTACCGCAGAGAACTGCAAAACAATCGTAATTTCACCGCACTAAATGTTTATCATACGGTAACATTTATTGTATTTATTTTCTGTATAGTTTGTCAATAATCACAATTAACAACTGCGTTTGAAATTCATACGTATAAGTACATATTTATCGATGCCCATTTCCCAAATCCGTAATGCGCACAGGATACGATACCAGGATTGTATTATACGGCCGACCGGAGCCAGGAATATTCAGAAGGAGGTGGTCACCCGCTGATTTTCGTTAGTAAACTCGCCAGCGGCGTTTGTAATGTAAACCAATGGATTTTTTTCGTTTTGTTTTTATCAAAAGCTAAAACAAATATCGTACGTTATTGAGTTTGAAATTTTTTAGTTTCCGAGCGGAACGACGACGAACGTATTGGTTTAACTGTAATAATATTAAAACGGGCGCGTGTCAACAAATATTACGACGATACACCGGACAAAATCTACGGCACGCTGAGATCTGAAATTTCGATCGGATTCGACCGACGCGATTTCCATTTCTGTACGGGTGCATTTTCCGGACGTTTTTTTTTTTTTTATTATTTCTCGGTTCCCTAGGTGTTGCGGTGGGGAAAAAAAAAACAAACTATTTTTGATTATTATTAGTCAATATAGACCGAGCTCCACTAGGTATCGAGTTTTTCTTTTTTATTTTGTTCGCTTCTAGTATTTAAATTAAATTATCCAATGAACCCGTATTGATATACTTAATCAACTTACCACGCGCATTTCCCATAAAATGGTTTATAATTTTTTTTTCCTCCCCCCTATATCATGCCGGATTTGTCGTGAAAAATATTGGTACGTCTCGTGTTATACGGTTATTTTAGAACGAGTATTTCGACTGTATTACGTGTTTATATTACATTTGCATTTTCACCATAACAATTCTGACCTTCGTGCCAGACAATTGCGAGTGTTCCGTAGCCGTAAGACGGGTTTTTTTTTTTCTTTTCTCGACCTACGGTAACGCGCGTTGACATTTTCGCGTAAAAGAGGAAATGACGTACGAAACTGTAATATTATTGCCGACTAAAAAAAAAAAAAAAACCGGATTGCCGTTCGTTTACGTGTATACGGTCAAGGCCGAGGCGTACCTAACTCGAGTATTACGCAATTTATCATTTGGCGTAAAAAAAAAAAAAAAAAAAGAAAAAATACATGTACGCCGCGGTATATTTTTGTTTAGGCCCGGCGACCATACGTAATCTGCCTATGCGCGGGCGATCGAACGGTTACCGGCGGCCGTCGGCGTCCTCCGTGTAGGTGTCGTGCCAGTGTGGCGGCTCCAGGATTTTCTATCTGGTCGTGCCGAGCTAGGGGGGGGGATGGGGGCACTGATGGAATGGGCAGGGCCAGTGGCGTAACGCGAATCGCCTTACCTACCGGCTGTCGGGACGGTTACAATTACGGGTCGACCAAACGGTTTTCATAATTTCGGAGATATAAAGATTTCTGATTTAATTTCAAATTAAATCTAAAACGTAATAAAACTATGATTTCTACATTCGTACGTGTTGCTATATATTTCAAAATATGATGTAACGCAAAACAAAAAAATACTATGAAATCATACAGGGTGGCCCACCCGTGGTCCTCGAAGATTTTAGGCCCACCCTGGTTCCGCCACTGTATACCGGCCGTATAGATAATTAATACACACGGCCACTCCTATAAATTCCTACATCAAATAGCCGGGTTTTTTAAGCGTCGGGTAATTTTGAGGTTATATGTTACGAAATCGAAATATAAATTATGATTTTAAATTTTACAAGATAATTGGTAAGGGAGTAAGAGTAACAGTTCTTTTATTTTCGTCTGTATATATATATATATGATTATTTACAATTGTAAAATGAATGTACTCAATTCCGGAGATGAATTGTAACCGCGGCAATACAAATATTAAAAGTAAATAAAGTACACAAAGGCTAAATACCACTGAATCACTGTATATCAAGAACTAAAACGACCGGGCCTAGAAACGTTGGCACAGAGTTTTCTTATGTTATAATGCAAATATACAATAAGAAAGGGATTTATGGTCTGCTCTCACACACCAGTCTGATTATAATACGAAAATTGCACGTTTGTTGGTCTTTAGGTTACCTCGGCGACACAGATAAAAAACTAAATATTATTTTTACTATTATTAACATTATTATTTACGCGCATTTGATTTGTCACGGGAAACGTCGTGCTGGCCATCTAGATACTTATTGACCATTAATAAAATAATATAGTAATATACGGTATAGTTTTATATTGTGTGGAGCTGAACAACGAGAGGATTCGCTCGTGTGAAAAAACGTAGCACGTTTGATAAACAATGATTTAGAATACTATTATTTTAGGCTATCTATCACACGTAACCCTCCTTTGATAAAAATGGCGAAGAGGGCGACTCTACGATATCGGGGGGGGGGAGGAAGGAGCTAAGTTTATTGCAAAGATTTTGTGAGAAAAAAAAAAAATTGTAAAGTTATTCAAAAGTTTCGTCAGAAAATCGGAATAGTGAAATACAACGTGTGCACTCCCTTAAAAACCCATTCGCCTGGTCGAAAATGCGGAAATGCAATAAAGAAAATCGTGAAATTACTTAAAACGCGTCGCCAGAAAACTGGAAGATTAGAACACGTTTGTTCTTTTTTTTTTTATATAAAAAACGAAAAAGATATCTCAAATATTAAACAATAGGTTTTGCGTTTTCTCAAGGAGCGCCACAATTGCAAAATAACAGCACCGCCCCGGGGGAGTATTCGGAATAACTCTGTGCAAATAAAAAAAAAATCGTTAAAATGTTCGATAGTGTCGTCGGATACGTGTTACATAAAAACGGTCTGTCCATTTGTACGTATAAGGATTAATATTTATAAGAATATATACCAATTATAACCTCGACAAGATTTCCCCCTGACGAGGTCAAAAGACACCTGTCCGTTTATTTATTATCTATAATCCTGGCCAATCGCCCACGCTTTTACCGATTGCGTCGTATTTATCGAAAACTCTACTCTCTCTATCTTTCTCGTTCATACTCTTTATTTCTCTTTGTCCCCGCCCAAATGAGACCGAACGCGTATAATATTATACGGTGACACGGTTTTTATAGTATAACGCGGTAGTATATTATTATTATTGGAATAACCGTAGTCAATATTATTGTCAAAACCAACGGCATAAGGCCCGTAACGATATTTCATCGGTTCGGAGTCGATATATCATAGAACATGATATACAATATGATAGTGTCTGTACAAAGTACACACGCGGCACACATATTGCCGGAAACATAAAACAGAACCGCACCCGGATCTATGTCTTTATAATTTTTTAAACATTTTTTTGTCGAGGGATGAAATTGTTCACGAGTCCGGTATACCTAGAGAGAGAGAAACGTCCCTTTGGCCCAAAGGCCTCTAAACACTATTCAATTACTAGTTTAAACACTATTGTTAAAAACAATTTCCACTCTCATTCTATTGGTTTATCGTTTTCAACAATACCTATTTACATATTTGTGGAGGTATGTCCTCCCTAATTCCGCCAATATGCTATAAGAACATAATTTTTTTTTTTTTTTTTTTAGCAATCGTCGCTAGTGAATACCGGCAAATATTGTGGCCTATTGATTTTTAAATATATATTTAATGCAATAGATATTATTTGCAATACAATAATAATTGTTTCGTTTGTCACACTTAGACCCCAATTTATACGGTCTCGGTCTAACTAACGCGTAACAAAGAGCAAAGTTACGTTACTTAGAATTTAAATTGTGGCATTTAGGTTGCTCGGTTTTTCGTAAACTATTGTCGGTCAAATAAGTTTCAGCCAGAGCTGTGCCTAGGGAAGTGCGAGAGGTGCACATGGCACCGGGAGCTATATCTATAGGGGCGCCAATGTAAATTTGATAATCAAAAAAAAAAGTTAATTAAAAGTTAATTTATGTTTAAAACTAATGTAATATCTAATAACTAATGTATTATTATGTTTTCTTCTGTAAAAAGTACTAAATATTTAATATCAATCACCGGGCGCTGATTTCGCTAGGCACGCCACTGGTAACAGCCATCATGTTAGTTTTTGCTTTTATTTTTTTTTTTTTTTTTTAATAGCTGTAACTGCTTTATTTGACAATAATTTAAAACAAAAATCAACGCTGGTGCTTTTGAACATATTATTCTCTTCGAATTGTGTTATTTGCTTTCTATCTCGTTAATAATATAATTATACCCTGAGTCGGTATTATAAAAAGTATCAAAACGCCTCAATAAAAAAAACAAATAAAAACCATAGAAAATATATCTAATTTCGGAGATTATCCTCTCATTGTTATTTTGGTGTTTTTCTCATCGGCAATGATTGCGTTTGGCAAAGATAAAATCGGCAAAAATGTAATTACATCGTAGGTAGCGTTTTTTTGTTGTCGTTAACTTTCTTAATACCTATTTATACGTTTTCCGCTATTTTACCGAAATCTTCTCGTTATTTATTATTATGGTTGTGAAAATACAATAATAATATTTTATCGCCCGTCTATATATTCTACAGTAGTCATTGATCATTAACGGCGAATTTAATATTTGTGCGTATCGTTGTTTTATTACTTTGTGTATAGTCAATCGCGTGTATTAATTATACAAGTAACACGATTTGTAATTTGTCCTCTGTATTTACATTTTGCAATAATCATTGTTGTAGACGATGGGTATTAAACATCACAGACGTAATTAAACGTTTTGTCATAAACTCATTGGAATTTTCGTCATTGAACTATTGCGATAACCGCGACAATAAACCGAACGAACGTATACAAATCAAAAGCTAATTCAACTCCATCGTACGGCCGATATATCTACTATAATAATATTAGTGATTCACACGGGGTTTTAACAGCTCTTAAAAAATCGTCCGTCTAAATCAATGAAATCACTCGGAAAAACCAACGGGCCTCTCTCAAGGAAATGGCTGCATACGAATTGCGTCCATAAAAATGAAAATATACGCCGTGACAACCGAATTGCGTCCACGGTTTTTCGGCCACTGTTCCGAGTTGAGTCTGCAATAATAATTGTTATTCTATTTCTATATGTTTGATGATATAAATTTTGAAACAAAAAAAAATTATACCACGTCTCGAGTACGTTCAAAACATTGACGTACAAAAATGTACCCGTTTTATAAAATCATTTCACATAGATACGACGTAATATTAATCGAATCATTTTTAATACCATATATGCATATTTTTAACCACACCGTTTGTATAAATGACAGTTCTCAATCTATTATAAGCCGAGACGCGACGCTGACGTGTTGTAAAAACCGCGGACGCGACTCGGATGTGCCATGAGAAAACCACGGACGTAATTCAGACAAAATATAATTTTCGGACGTAATTTGAATATGCCGACGAAAATATCCGACGGTACCCTTTCATGTTGGAATATGAGCCGAACTAGAATAACCGTTCTAGCAATCAACACTATCCCTGCAGATACCACTATGCCATTTGTCCCGGAAACGTTTTCGGAATTCCGTTCCACTAACAAACAAACTGAAAGGGACTTAGCCCCCACAAGTCCCCTACAATTTCCACCTATGTCTATTCCGAGAACAATATACGTTTATGATGGGTAGTTTTTTTGTTTTTAAAAAAAATGTAACTTTTAACCTAACTCGAGGTATGTTTGTTTAGTTTCCTAAACAAAAATGTAAATTAACTTTTTAGTCACATCAAATTAACATCTATTTAAACTAGTTATAAAATATGTTTCGACTTGCCAAGCTTTGATTATTATATAGTTCGACGTGCGTGTGTATTTTTCAAGTTTTAAACATACACTTTATTTTTCCACTTTTACCATCACTATGGGCCAACGACTACGAGTTTATATTATATATATATATATATATATTTTTTATACTCGTCGTGTGCGTGCGACCTCGGCAAGGACGGGCAGCAAGTAGTCGAAACGAGCTTCCGGCTATACAAGAATAATAACGCGTTAAAATCATAAATCCACCGCAGTTTTCTACATTAAAAAAAAATAAAAATATATATATATATAATAAAAAATAGTGGCCTCAGCGGCGGTAATTCTGAATTTATCGCCGCGGGACGGGACCCTGTTCGGTTCACGCTTTCCGGGCAATTTCATTTTAATTTTCGTCTCCTTCTCGTTCTTGCCCGGGTCGCCCAGCCGGTGACTGTCGTCCGCAGCGCCTTGCGCGCCATCACGGTGCGCGCGCTCGTACGTGCGTTCTTATCTTAATCTGCAACAGACCGTGTTTTTTCTCTATTTTTTTTTTCTTTCTTTCTTATTTTTTTCTTTCTTTTCTACCTCTCGTCGTTATTGTTGTTGGCGGCGGCGGTGGTGCTCGGTATTTTATTTTATTTACTATATATATTATATAGCTACCTGCCCGGCTACTTATATATATATATGCGTCGACAAGGCTAAATGTAGTGGATAATCTCCTCTACAGCCGGTCTCGTGGAATGCACATAATATATTATATCGCCGAAAAGACATATTATACTTACCTCGTGTATGTGTACGTCCAACTGCCCATGTGCGTATTTTTACGCCGTAGATTTTTCTGGCATTTTCCCCGGGAATTCTACTTTATATATATACCGGATATTGTATACGTTTCCGTTTACCTCCCGCGTCCACAAGAAGCGACCGGATATATTTTCATTTGCACGCATCGTGACTCGTGGACGTGCCGTTAAATTGTCGACAAATTTCGTGTGCGCGAATACAGACCCCGCCCGGAACGTTCGTTTAAAATTGTTTAACACGTACATAAGTATACAATTGAACCGCATTCGCCGACCAGATTATATTTTTTAGTTTTTACGAACTCGCCAAGTTCACCGGTATACGTTCAACGGAAATTAATTACTTCTAATTTTGCTTTAACTTTACTCGATCTCAGCGATTTTATTAAATTTCTCGTATCTATAATATTGGCTACATTATAATTATAACGGTTTATCATACGTACAAATTGCACAACGGACGTTTACAATAGAAATAAACAAATTACACGATAATATTATTTTGGATATTGGATTTTTTCCGTATCCCGGTACAGGAGGAATAGGATATATAGGCCACCGATTAGGTTAACTACACCACCGATAAAGCTCTATAGCAAAATGTGTGAAACAATTTTGGTATTTTATTAATTACAATTCAATTATTATTTTCCCGGTTTTGGTATCCGATTTAAAACGAAATACCAAAATTAAAGGGCAAAGTCTATTGAAAATATGAATTCAATAATAATAATAAAAAAATCCAATCCGAATGAATTATGGATTTAATCCGTGTTTCGTTTATACGCTTTGAACTTTGAACGGACGAATGATTTCATTTGGACTCGTTCGTTCCGAGGCTGCGTAAACTACCTTTTGAAAATGTCACAAATGATATCAAATAACAGACTCGTTTTATTGTTTGATATCGTCAATAGTGAACAGTATCGTTTGATATCGTCTGAATTGACGAGTGATATTTGATTTTCGGGCAAATACTATTATTAAGTATACTCATACATACACTAAATAAAAAAATAAAAAAAAATAGAAAAATAGAAAAACCGCGGGTGGCTGACTTTACTATACTGCATTTTGCATAAGTCTCAATACGAATTTTATAATATCACAGTTGTAATTATAATAATTTTTCAAACCCGTGAACAATGACCGATTCGGCATTTTAAACGATAGGGCCAAGCCTGGAGATGTACGTACGTTTGAAACATTTCATTATTATATACATATTTAAAGAATTATTTTAAATATTAAACAATTTCGTGAGACTGCGACGAGATTCGATTTGCATTTAATACCTAAAAATGTGCATCATCAATTAAAGTAGTTATTGAATTTTAAAACGGGAACATCCCGAAATGTTCGTCGCCTCTCTTTGACCATCGAAATGTTTGCCACCAACACAATTTAGTACATCGCACTCGCATCAAATTCACTCTATAGATTAATTAATCTCTTTTTATCACTGTTTTGCGGCAACCGGCCATTATCGTGATTTTTTTTCGGCTCTATTGCGGTCGGCAAAACGTTTATTTCGTCTAGATTATTTTTCGGCTGATTTCGCACCCCCGAAAGAACAGCGACACAACTAAAAAAAATCCGATTTTTAAGTTATTACTCTATCGAAATATGCAGAATTCCGGTTGCTATAATTTATTATTTGTATTATTTATTTAATACTTAAGTCGGTATGAGCTAAATATTTAATGTATTTATTTCCACCACGTAGACACTAGTGATGGGAAAAATCTGAATTTACCGAAGTTTGAGTATCCGGATTACGGGTTTTAAAATTGTGATTTTATATTTTTTAATTCATTTTTCATAAAGCTAGTATCGCTGCGTGTTTTAAATTGCTTGAACCAGAACTTTTCCCATACGAAAATTGTTTAAGATAGAATACGTATAATATAAAAATTGATTTTATTTTTATACTTTAATGATTTTTCATTTAAAAAACGTGTACTGTTTACTAACTGAATCACTCATACAAATACATGTTTAACCAATAATAGAATACTTTTGAATATATATGTGAAAATTATTTAATTCATTTTATAATGTAAAACAGCTTACACCTAAGGATTTGATTTTAAGATTAAAAAGAACAGAAATCTATACGGTCTAATAGAAATTTTGGGATTATAAAATTGGAAATACAAAATTTCGGGTTTTTGAATTCTAAACATAAATTTTTTTGTTGGATTTGTTGGATTTTCGGATAATCCGGATTTATGTCACATCACTAATAGATATCTTCGGAGATGCGACTTTATCCTGACCAGTGGTGGGGGTGGAGCAGGGGTGGTGGTGGTTGGGACTAAATGTGGTTAAAATTATTATAAATTCGTATATCATTAGTGATGGAATTTGAACATTTTCCGATATTTTTCAATTTCGAGTCACGTCGCCCCGTTTTTTCGGGGGGCTCAATAAATATTCGACTCTTTTTACCGACTATCGCGCGGCGTTAAAACATTTGCGTAAAACGGTTGCGGGGCATTATTATTATAATACCCGGCGAGACTGTGCGTTTTGAATAATATTATTACCGGGCGGTAGAAGACCAGATAAAACGTCGAAATATTAATAATTATTATTATTATTATTATTGTATTATTTACGGTATTTTAGTATTCGGCGTCCGGCGCGTGTACGAGCGGTTTTCTGCGGCCGACCGACGATAATAATATTAATTTCCATTCTGTTCGCGGTCGTCCGACGAGATGTGCGATCACGTAACAACACGCACGCACACACGACTGCGAACACAATATATAACACGTATACGAGGCGTGATCAAACAAATACCCGGACTGTGTTGATAATATTTATATCGGTTGAGGTAACGAAACCCCGACAATGTCATTCGATAAAGTAACTTTTAACGAGAATCCCGACGTCGGTTTGAAATCGATAACAACGTTTGTTTTTATTTTATGGCATTTTTACGCAAACGTGATTCGGTCATGCGGCGATTTTCGTAATGAAAGCAATAGAAGAACAACGTGTGTGGGTAGAATTTTGTTTTAAATTAGTGAAAAACTTCTAGTGAAACTTTTGAACTTTTGTAGCGAGCTTTTGATGAGATGATGTTCTGTCTCGGACAACGTGTTTTGAGCGGTTTAAACGGTTTTAGGGAAGGTGGAACATCCGTTAAGGATAACGAACGACCTGCTAGACCCTCGACCAGTAAAACAAATGAAACTGTTGCTCGTGTTCGTGAAATTATTCAAAATAACCGTCGATTAACTAGCAGAGAAGTTGCAGAAGACGTCGGACTATCTTATGGTTCTTGCCAAGACATATTAACCAAAGAATTGGGCATGAGCCGAATCGCAGCTAAATTTGTTCCTCGTCTCTTAACCGACGAATAAAAACAAAACCGAATGACCATCTCTCAAGAACTTTTTGAAAGAGCAGAAACTGACCTAGACTTTTTTAAAAATATTATAACAGGTGATGAAACTTGGATTTACGGGTATGATGTTGATACCAAGCGTGAATAATCATAGTGGAAGTCAGCAAATTCTCCTAGACCAAAAAAAGCAAGGCAGGCGAGATCAAATGTGAAAGCCATGTATTAACATTTTTTGATTTTCGAGGTATAGTTCATCGTGAACTAGGGTGTGCCTCAAGAAAAAACAGTAAACCAGCATTTTTATTTAGAAGTCATGAAAAGATTACGTGAAAATGTTAGAAAGAAAAGGCCAGAAAGTTGGAAAAATGGTTCTTGGATATTACATCACGATAACGCCCCGGCTTATAGCTCATTGCTCATTCGTCAGTTCTTAGCGAAAAATCATACTCCAGTAGTTCCACAACCACCATATTCATCAGATCTAGTCCCGTTAGGTTAGGTAACTTTTTTTTATTTCCGAAGTTAAAATCTACGCTCAAAGGACCTGCGTGTGAATAAAATCAAACAATTGATGACATTACACAAAATACGGAAATCGATCTTAAGAACATTCCAATTAGTGCCTTCCAGGAATGTTTTCAAAAGTGGAAAAGAAGATGGCAGCGGTATATTGCTTCCCAAGGAGATTATTTTGAAGGTGATAATGTGTATTTAGAATAATATTGTGTTAATAAAATTTTATTTGAAAAATCTGGGTATTTTTTGATGAAACCTCGTATATTACTATCATAGGGCCTCCACACACATAATTTTGAGCTCATGTACTAAATATTTTCGTGGGCCCTTATTTTGGTGACGAGCAAAATAATAATGGTGTTTTTGATGATCATCATTTTTTATATATATATATATAGTATATTTTATTATATACAAACAAAAACGGAAAAATAAAGACTAAATTCGACTATGTTGAATAATAATTTTTTTATTTTTACGTGATATATACAATCTGTGCCCTAGGGCACAATACGAATATGTGATAAAAGAATATATATAACATGATAAAGCTTGAAGGAAGAAGCCACTCAGTGATGACACTACCTGACGAATGATTTAATTAAAGATTTTGATAATATTTTTATTTTTTTTAAATAATTACTAAGGAAGATTCTACACCACTTACTTTTTAGCGGCCTCAGTGGGTTGCCAGGAATCGATAGTGTGCCTAGATTAGATATAAGAGGATTGGGATGATAAAGAAGTTTTGAATGGTATCTTTTATTTAAGGTGCTTGCTTGGATTCTATTAAGGTTTGACTTTTTTGCATTACCCCAGAGTTGGAGGCCATAGGTCCACATCAAAGATTTGTAAACTTGAAGTTTCGTGTTTAGTGGGGTGTGTTTATTATTAGTTATTAATGTTTTTAGCATGCGGAATCGCGCATTCAATGCGAGTCTCTTAGCTTTGGTGTGGGGAGCCCAGGTATGACGAATAATAATTAGAATTTTTTTTACGAGTTTGGCCGACTGGGTTACGACATCATCAAAATGTATTGTTGAAGCCAACGCGTTCTCTTTATACAAGTGATTTTTATCGTTCCGAATGATCTTTGTCACGTCTTCGGTGAGTTTGCCAACTTACTGAAAGAACTATCTGCTTCGGCTACAGTCACCGGAATCGTACAAAATGCCCTGAGTCTATCTAATATACACGTTGCCTAAAAATTGTCTGCACATTTTTCGCATAAATCGAGTTTAATAGTACGAGACGTTCGAGTGACGGTATTACAATACATTTTTGCAATTTGTAATACTTGTAAATAGCAACCGTGGTCGTCGTCGGTCGGTAGCTTTATTGAAAATCAATAAAATCGTCCGTTTAGTAGGCGTCGGCCAAATTTCACTTGTGCGAACAACAGCCGCGATTACTTTCACTCGTGCTGTTTATTTGCACGGACACATACAGACAGACGTTCGTATTATATTATTTACACGGACAGATCGACAAACCATAAGACACACATTAACTCGGAAAGTGTTAATTGTTTTTTCTCGACAATTTAAGTAACGAGCAGCTCTAAAATGTTACATCACCTAATTTTCGAGGGCGAAACCGCCGCCTACGACAAGTATTTCGTTTTGCGGATAGCGACAGAATAATAGAAGGTCGTCGTTTGAATAGCAGTAGTGTTCCATTACTAGCAAAACGACCAACTTAACAGTGGAATAATACCACGTCGACGGGTTGACGAAAATTAAAAAAGTCAATACCAAATTATATGTTAACTACATACATTGTTGATTTACGGAATTTTCAATTTAGGTTGCACTTTTAAAAATCAAAAGTGGATGCCGGTTCCGGTATGTAAAAACAAGGGTGACGAAAAATATCGGCTATGTAACACATTAGAGCTGTTTGTCTCTTAAACTTTCGACAAAAAAAAAAAAGTCAATCATTTCTCAGATAATGAGTGTCTCATGGGTCAGTTGATCACCCTGTATTAAACGTTCATCGTCGTCGTAACTGAAATTATCGGTGACGTTTACGGGCACGCGATTGCATGCATTTAAAATATTTATTTTTCTGTTCCAATTGCCGTCAATAAATTGCGAACAAATCGAATAAAATCACCCAACCTGCTAACCTGCGCTGCAGCTAACAAGAAATGTTTTTTTTTTTTTGTAATGCCTACGCGCATTTCGACTTCGTTTACGTTTAGTTTTCTTGAACGAATCGGTATTATTCTGTTAGTTTTTATAAGAAAAAAAAAAAAAAAAAAAAATTAAATACCAATATTACATTGTACTGTTATGTACAGTGTTACGTGACGTATGTGCACGCAAAATAGAGTACGTTATGCACTCGTGAACGGTTTTCTTGATTTAATTTTACATTACAATATTATTATTACTGATTACTCAGGAACTATACGTAGTTACAGACCGCAATGAATAGTTTTCACTTTTTTATTTTTATTTTTGTCAGATATACAATTATTCATATTTTAGAGTTATATCACATTTGTTAATAATATTATAAATTTGTTCCTTAATAATTTGGGGTATACTTATTTCACGCCGAGACACGTTAAGTACGCAGTTTTAACGAATTTGGTGATGAAACATCGAGCTGAATAATATTTTATTTTCCTATTATTGTAACATTAACGATATTATTTTAACAACTTGAAAACTAATTTACTAACAATTGTAATTAACATTTATCAATTTCGTCTCATTGGATTTTTTTTCGTAGTATTATTGTACGTAACGCATGTTTGAAGAAAAAAAAGATACCCAGAGCTCTGTGGGGGCGGGTGATGCATCATCCACGCCACCCTACCCTTGAGAACGCCACTGCAACTCGTCCAGAGACCATTTCGCCGATAAAACAGGATATTGAAATTATTTCGCGAAACATTCGAGAAAATCCGGATGAATCCCACGGCATTATATATTCTTTACATCAATCGATATTAGAATATACGATTAAAATATTTACTATTGTATAGGGGATAGAGTAACGCTCAATTTTCTTTTTCGTCGATTAAAATGTTCTTAGGTGGTTATTACTATTAAAAAAATATGGGCCGGTAGAAAAATATTTCTGGAAGGGCGGGCGAGACTTTCCAATCCGGGGCCCGGCGCGTTATTGCAAACGCTACCGTGTGCGTGGGTTGGATGGGGTGGGGGAGAGGTACGTGTCCGGAAAGACGGCGCGAAGGGTTCGCGTATAAATAAACGTCCACGTGTGCGCTAAAAAGTTTGTACATAATAACGTCTACGACGCGACAAGGACCGGAAACTAATGGCCGCGTTTAGTTTTATAATTCAATTATATCGTTAATTGTATCATTAAACCGGAACCGAGTTTATATTATATATACACGATGTGTGACACAAAACTAACGAGACTTTCCCAATAAAACGCAAACTATTAACGTCATCTACATAGCGATTATCGACATATTGTTATGAAACACTTATCTAGGTATATACTATCAGTATAAATGAAATATGTTCATTATTCTTATGTTTATTCGTCTTCGAATTAGTGTGTGGTTCGACAGTATAGCGGGAAACACGGTTTGTAATCAAAAACCGAACGACGTGTTTAAACACATTAAATTTCTTGCTGAATTAAAGAACACTGCCGCGGAGTCGTTTCCAATGTTAAATTAAGTTTTTAGCGAAGAATACACATCACGAGCTCGCTCATTTCAATAGCATAAACGATTTTGCAGTGGAAGAGAAGACCGACCCGCTGTAGCTCTGGTCGTCCTACCACGTTTTTAACAAAAATGGAAATGTCAAAGAAATCCACAGAACCATTCAGCAAGAATGTCGATGAAGTATTAGAGCTATAGCGCAGATGGTAAATATTGATAGAGAAAGTGTCCGTAGAATTTTAGTAGAACATTTAAACGTGAAAAAGTGTGTGCCAAAATGGCCCCTAAAAATTTGACTTTGGATCAAAAATTTAATCGTAAAGAAATTTGTTCAGACACTTTAAAATCATCAAAGACGATTCAAATTTTTTAAATAATATTATTACGTGTGATGAAACTTGGATATTTACATACGTTCCTGAAACTAAAAGACAATTGTATTCATTCACGCAATGGAAGACATCGAATTCCCCAAGAATGAAGAAAGCGTGATGAGCAAGTAAAAATTCATAGCAATGCTCATTGTTATCTTTGACATCAGGGAAATAATTTTAGTTGAATGGGTTCCTAGTGGACAAACAGTCAATCAATATTATTATAAAGAGGTGTCAGTTAAATTGAGAGAACGCGTTAGAAAGAAGCCATCGGATCTATGGAAGATTGGCTGGGTTCTTCACCAAGACAACGCTCCAGCTCACAGTGCAATTTTAATTCAACTGAAAAAAAAAAATGTCTATACTTTAACGTATCTACGTATGCAGCAGTGCAGCAGTTGCTGTTACAATATTTAACCTAACATATTAGATGTTAAAATTGTATTTTTAATAACTAATATTTTAATTTTTAATGCGGCTTTCAATGAAAAAAACTGATAAAAAAATATGTCTCGCGATAGGAGAAAAGGTTACCGACCCCTGCTTTAGACTGCTGTTGTGAGCGGGATGTCGATAAGGTATAGGATAGTTATTAGTTAAGTTTGTATACTGAAAGTGACAATAAATTACCGCAATTAAAAAAAAAAGTATTCTGAACGAAGCTCGGTAAACTAGTAAGGCCCATAGTCGTATTAATCGTGTTTATCCCCTCGGAAGTCAAAACGGTAACCAAGAAGTCAATAAAAATAAAATCGACGATGACGTACTGTCAGTGTTTTTAAACATTTCCATAAGAAAAATCTTTGGTTATCTGGAAAATGTTTCCAAATAAAATACCATTGGCGGAAAATCGTTCAAGGCACGACGTGAACAGTTTGGAGCGTTTTTAATAACCGAAAAAGTGTTTCAGAGAGAGAGAGAGAGAGAGAGAGAGAGGAGGAGAAAACCACATCATAGTAAAACCATCAAGAGCTTCTTCGTACACCCAGAATCTAAAAAGTTATTAAGGTAAAACATTAAATATAAATATATATACACATATATTTTTTTTATACGCACGTATAATGGATTATGCCATTTTGTTACGCGTACGCGTATAATATATCATTCGAAAAATAATACAATCTTCATAGTAATAATGTTGATATACTTATCATTTATCAACGTTATATTATTATAGTTAGACAAACTGATGATGTTGTTCGTAATATATATATATTTACGGACAATATATGTGTATACGTTTCGCCGGCTTCGCTATATTATATTATAATATTATTATTTTCGTTCTTTGTATCGGAAATCAACTTATCGGCTACACGACCGACGTCTCGTAGACGCCCGGAATCCATAAGCGTTTTTTTTCCCTTATACGGCCTCTCGCCGAAAAACGTGCGCACCACCGCCAACACTCGTCGAAAAAGAATTACTCAATTTTTTTTTTTTTTTTTTTTATTATTATTTCGTATAGAGTGGTAGGTATGTATACGTGCACGCCCGCCGCGAAACCGAGTTCGAAATTGTGTTCGGGAATTGAATTATTTAACGGGGAAAACGTTTATTTATTTTATTTTTTTTTTTTTCTGTATTTTTCTTCTTTCGTTTTTTTAAACCGAGTGCCGGGAACTCGAAACGTTGCACGTACCTATAATAGCCGGTATACGGATATACGTACTCGTACTTATATTATACGGTGTGCTGCTGCAGTAATAACATTATTATCGACGGCGATGATGTTAGGTACACAGACGCGATGACGGCTGCAACGCGTTATTATTATCATTAGGTACCAACCTATTATTATTATTATTATCATTATTATCGTCGTCACGGTATCGATGTTGGCCGGATGATAAAGAAAATAATACAATAACGACAACGTGTTCGAGACTTCGGCGGAAATTCGATTTGGACTTAAAGTGCCGGGCGGAAGACACTTACGTTAAAACCGTCTCGCTCGGAACACCTGCCAACTGGTAGTCGACTGTTGCGCGACGCCGCCGCCGCCGCCGCCGCCGTATAAAATGCATAATATAATATTTTTATAACTGTTCCCGTTATTCCGTTGACATTGGCTTAGGTTGTTTAAGAAAACAAAAAAAAAAAAATAAATAAAACGAAACGTAACGATTTTATACACTCCCCCTCCCCCCTCCTAACCGAGGTTATTCGCGTATAAATGTAATTTTTTACGAAATTATATATATAAAAAAAAAAAAAAAAAATGAAACGAAAATTGATCAGTTCAAAAACATTTGCTTTTGTGTACATTTGCCAGCTGTTACCCAAATAAGTACACGATTATTTATTATTCTGTATCCGTAGAGTTCGTTCGAAAATGTGTTTACACATTCGGCAAAATGTTTTTTTAAGAGACCGTGCCAATAAGTGATAGAAACCTTTACCTCTGGCTCAGCAACTTTCCATCTTGTGCCTATCTCTAATCAGTTATTCCCAATCAATATACAAGACGACGATTATTTTGTTGACCAAATTTTTAAAAAGTTCGGTTTTTGGTATTTCGAATTTGAGGTACCCTCCGGTATCCATATATGTTTCGATGTGATAAGGGTCCAAAACAAAATTTTCTAGGAGGCACCCGGGATTGAACCGGGGACCTCTAGATCTGCAGTCGAATGCTCTAACCACTGAGCTATACCCCCGCGGTATCCGGGGAGGTGGCACCCTGGGTGTCCAGGAGGTTCGGAAACATCAACTTTCACCTCACCCAATTCCTATTGGGTCACGGCTGCTTCGGCCAGTACCTGCATAGGATTCGGTGGCTGGGCATTCCGGAGTGCCATGACTGTCAGACTCCCGTGGACGACGCGGACCACGCCTTTTTCTACTGCGACCGATGGTGGAGCCAACGCAGGGAGCTGGAGGCGAACAACGGCAACGCCTTCAACCCGGAAACGGCGGTGAAAACGATGCTGGAGAGCCCGACGAATCGGGAGACAACGATGATGTCCATCAAGGGGGTGCATAGGGGAAGATGAGCATCAACGCCAGAGAGCGGCGCAGAATCCCATCGTGTAATTAAACTGTATAAATTTGTAGTAAGAACAAATCGCATTGCAGCTAAGCCTAGCCGTAGTTATAACATTAAAGACCAAGTTGTAAATTTCGTGTGTATATACTATTTGTAAGCAGTAAATCGTAAACACAAACCGTAGAATTAAGACGATTAGATTGTACGTTTTTGGCAAATAAGTACATGTTGAGTGCGTTAAGAATTTCGATTCTTTTAATCTGGCCCACGGGCGCAGGATTGCCCCGTCGGGTAGAGTTGCCCCGGTAGGTCGCGTTACCATACCAAAAAGAAAAAAAAGCAAAAAAATAAAGGTCAGGTTGTATATTAGTATACGTATGGAAATTGGAGATTACCCCGAGAGTCTACTGGCTGATAATAGGCCCGGAACAACGATAGCTATTACAGTGTCCAATGACGAGGTGATTACGGTTGGGGGAAGTTGGGGGAGGGTAACGTGTCGTTGTCTCTAATATATTACACTCGTAATAAACTAATATGGTGTTATAGTATGGACATTCGGAGGCAGTATGTGCAATATGGTAATACGTTGTAACCCCGGTAATCGTGCGTGCGTCTAGTTCGAAACGCGTAACGCGGTTATAAAGAGGATCGGAATCTATTTATAACGTAATTAAAACTGAATTCGGGGCCGACGCGACCGGAGCGGCGGGGCCAGACCAAATGATAATATTATACGGGGCGCCGAATATTCGACCGTTCGTTTTACCGACCGGCGGCCATAGTTGCTATACTCCGCGCCCATAACAGTAAATGCATTACGCGGTTTTTTTTTTCATTTTTTTAATGGGATTTCGAAAATTATTTTCAATAACGCGCGAACATGCCGAACCTAACCTTCTCTTGCTGAGGATTCACAACGAGATCATCTACAAAAGTAACGTTAACGCATTGTTCTGAAAAGTCCCGGTTAGGCCCAGCAAAGACAACAACACGGTTCTTTCATTAAAAATTCACTTTATCCATCAACATAAATCTCCATCGAGAGCAACCATTCTTGTAGAATTGTCCACTGCGTTCTGCGTCATCCAGTGTCTTACCTACGACCACGTTTAGAAGTCAGCATACCAACCGTTTTATTTTTGTTTCTGATGGATCGGAGTCCTCATAACACTTTCCAAGCCATTTCTTTGCTTGAACGGTATTTTTTCCCCATCAAGAAGCAATGTAAAATTAAAACACGAAATTGTTTTCGATCCATTATTTTGAAAATAACAATAGTAGCGTTACTCTTAGCACAATAACTCATACACTAATGAACAGATTGTCACGGAACTCTAACAGCTGTCTTTTGCAGGTTAGTACCAATTAAAAATGAGGTCAATTCCAAAGCACTAGCGCCGTCTATGTGTTAGGCCCGGGACTTTTCTGCCCATGTGTTATGTACGTATTAACACGTTACTTTTGTGGACAATCTCGTTATCGATTCTCATTGCGGGGGTTCGCATTTTCACTCAGCCCGTTTTCATTTTCGGTACGTAGTAGTGTTGTAGGAGCTGTCCGGTTACTTGGATAATTTAAAATCCGGATAACTCGAATATATCCGGATATTCGTACTGTTCGGATATGTGTACTATTCGCATAATTGCACAATTCCAATATCCGTGATTCGAATATACTTTTGTATTCCGCAATACGTACAATTCAGAGTCTCATCGAATTTATCTCTCAAGTCACAATAAAAATTACGTAAGAATATTACGAATATTCGGATTTTGTCATTTCAATTATCCGGATATCCGAATATACGACCTAACAATAGTACGTACTAAATACGAATTGCATTTTTGACACGTCTCGAACCGTTTTTTAAATTCCAGTCAAAGTCTTCCCGCCTAACCTAACCTAAAACCTAACCCACCCTCGCTCCCCTCTCTACGTAATCAATTTCAACAGGCTTACAAATATAACTAATTATATTATGGCCTACCCATTAATTTCATTTTATTATCAAAATGGTCCCAAGTACTCGCTTCATTGTTTGTTATTATCTCGGTCCAGCTCATTTTCGTCACGGGTTGTCGGATTCATAGACTGCGACTGAAAAAAACGCATGCCGATTTAAGTGGGCCGATCTAAATCATTATATTATAGACGAATATTGAATAGTTTATTTAAAGTGTACGATTTCGGTATTTTTTCAACTGGACATTCTACTGCCGCATAACAAAGTTACGACGTTTTCGGATATTTTCGGTTAGGTACTTTATTTTCGACCGCTGCTAAGTACCCGCGGAGCGATATTTTCTTAATAATATTAATAATAATACACTTACGCGTATGAAATATATAGTATCGTCGATGCGAGTTATCCGAGAAGATTTTTTCTCGAAAAACTAATGTGTTATATTATAATATATGATGGTGTATGGACGATATTTTCAAACGTGACTGTATATGCTCCGCATAGCTAGCTATTCGATTCAAGAAGCTCATATTTTATCTGTATTATATATATATATTTATATGTTCGTGAAATATGGACCGTGACTGCGGTGGAGTACGTATAACGGAAATTGTGCGTTGCCCGAAGGGAAATGAAGTGATGTACGACGAACTGTATACACGAAATTGCGCCTCGCCGAGAGAGAGAGAGAAAATAAAATAAAATTACAGATCGGATTAGATCGATACAACTAGAAAAGCGCGATATAATTGAATGGTTTAAGTATTCGGAACGTGAGTGGGCGTTTACACTGTACACGTGTAGCTGAGGTCAAAAGAGACTAGAAAATACAGACCAAAAGAATCGACATTTTTGACGGTAGCAGAGCAGCGAGATAAACGGACACGGATTGCGGGTCGGTGACGTTCGGGGGAAAAAAAAAAAAAAATAATAATAATAATAATACATAATTCGAATGCAACGAAATAATCGAATACAATTATTACGATTACAAAAGTTATTCATTTTTTCTTTTTTTTTTTTTCTAAACAAGTAATAATATTTTATGCTACGGATATTATTACAGTAAAAAACTTCCACATAGCGGACACCGACAAGCCCGAAAATAATTACCGTTATATAGAGGTGGCCGTCCTATAGAAGTGACCGTCAACAGAAAAGTGCAAAAAAAAAAAAAAATCCAAATACACAATAATATGTGCATACTGAAATATGTACTCCCTATTGCAAATTTATTTGCCAGAGCACGTGCACTCACGTTTTCTTTTTCGTAATAATCTTTAATAAACGGCTTGATTTTTTCTGCTTTAGTAAGGTTAGGTGTTTTCGTTTGGACGCCGTTTCTTTACCACGCACTTCGAAACGTTTTCAAATGACGTTGGAAACTAATGAAACATAATAAAATATACACAGACCCGTCGTGTTCATAGGGTTATGGTGAATGTTTGACAAGATATGTAACTATAAACTGTCTTAAATAATTTGGGCAAACCACGCACTTAAAATGTCTATTTTGGATACAGAGTACTTATATTTTGACCGTTATTTAGAGTGCTCGCTATATAGAGGTATTAATGTATTTTTCCCAATAACACTTGACGGGACCAAAAAAAATTAAAAAAAATGACCGTTACACAGAGGTGACCGTCAACGAAAGTCTTACTGTATATTATAATTACGAATCGGATTTTAAAGCACATGCTTGTTTTTTATTTTTATATGAGATAGAAATGTTATTAGTTTTCGTACATAAATTCGTTTCAAGTCGTTCTGATTCTAAATAAATCAATTTTTTTTTTCTCTTTTTCTAATGTAAAATGTTTTTTTTTTTGGAAATTATTTCACTTTATTACGTTTATTGTGCCATAATAATAAAATAATATCGGATAATCAAACCCATAAACGATTCCATTAACGCTCTTATTTCAATAACATTGGATACGATGATTTTCGCAAATTTTTAACAAAGTATTACATACAAAAAGAACTATTCCTGACAAGTCGCGACATTACGAAAAGAATATTTCGATTCATGCTACCAAAATACATTGACGAAAATTCGTTAGTTTTCTATGTATAATAATATTTTGTCTGGTAATAGATTAAGTTTTACAATAGATAATCTAAGGTTTATAATATTGTATTTTGTTTAAAATATATTCGGAGCAGATTGTACATTACTTTTGGGACAACGTTCGTATGTGGACGTTAATTTTTTCTTGATTTAAAATAATTTTTCAATTTTTTTTTATTTAATTTTATAATTTTAGTTCATTTTTTTATTAATAAATATGCATATTATTTGCTCTTTGCAAACAGTTGTAAGCTTTAGATTTTTGTTATTTATTGTTCTTTAAAACCCGAGCCCTAATTATAATAAATAACGGTGTGCGGATGCAAAATAATAATTCACTTTCAATATTGCATAAATTCGCATAGTTGCAGTGGGCGTTGAATCGACGGAGGGGTGTGATTAGAAATTTACCAACTCCGAACACCATATTTACCGACTTCAAAAAAGTTTTTTTACCCATTATTTTTGCCCCTTTGATAATAAATTATATATTTTACGATTATAATATAATCACGATAATCGCGTGATAAAATATCGAAAAAAACAACATAAAAATGCAGAGTTTTGCAGACTTTGAGAAATTAGATTTTTGTTAAATTGCCGGCCCAGCATAATAGAGTCGAAATCGTAAAATATCGTTCCTAACATAAATTTATTATTGCACGTAGTACAATAATAGTATTGTTATACCACCTCATCGTTTATGTATTTATCAACTATACTTACTTAGTATAGTCAACTAGCCGAGTACATCATTTTATATAATATCATTGTAGTAATCGAAAGTGGAGAATTTCGTGTGAGAAATTTGAGTGACATGGCTCTGAGAGGCTGGGTCAAAAGTTCAAACGAAGTAAACCTACGCCAAACAACGAGGAAACAAATAATTATTAGAAATCGTATTTTTATCTTCGTTCCGCGTATAATGGATTCGCGTACACTTGACTATTAACATTTATTTTTCATTCTCACTATTATCTGTTTTTTTAAATATCTTTTATGGTTTCACTACGATGTGTTTTTTAAATTTTTTTAACTTTATTTTAGTCGTCCGCCTGCGAACGACTTTTCGGCCGAAAATCGTCAAGCCTCAACTTCAGCGGCGGTTTATTGTAGCGAATTTTGTCTAGTCGCCGCGTTGAGAAGGTCGTTTTAATTTGTTTTTCTTTTTGCTTTACCTTATAACGGGGGAAAACCGACAAAAAAAAAAAAAAAAAAAAAAAAAACACCATCGGATCAACATGGAAATTTACGTAATAACGGTTTCTGCTGATTTCAATTTTGTTTGTATTTTTTTTTTTTTTGTTGCAATTCAGTAAAACACAAAATTTATAGAAACCTTTAGAGAATTAGCACTTTTCTATAGACGTGGTACAATTTTTGAAATGTTCTGGCGTTTTTTTGAGTTATTCATTGCTATTTTTGGTTTTATATGCGAATACAGTTTTTTAGGCGCCCTTAAAAATATCCAAAAATTCGATACAAAGTTCATTAGAAATTGTACTTTGGGGCCGTGTATAAGTCAAGCGCAATGCCCCCCTAATGATTTTATTTCCCTAAGTTTTAGTCGTCACGGGATTAATAATATTTCTGTACTTTGGTTGTAATTTTTATTTCTAAACCGGCAGTACATTATCGGCACCCGTATATACATAGAGTTATTAACATACACCGTGTCCATGTAATACATTAAAAAAAAAAAAAAAAAAAACAAATAAAAACGATTAATTCTCATTACCTTTATTTCCGATTAACCTATTTTTTTTGTTGTTGTCGTGTGATTATACTTTAATTAAAAAAAAAAAAAAAATAAAACAATGACAATTATATATTTTTATGTATTACCTATCGAAAAAAAAAAAAAAAAAAAATATAATTTATATGCCGGCAATGATAAATTATAATAACAATTATTAATGACGACGACAATAATAAATATATATATATATATAATATTTATACGAAACGTTATGGCAAACATAATAATAATTGCGATCGATTTAAATTAATAAATCGCTTTTGTTCGTTTACGATTGATATATTATTATGCCACAGTAATGACAAATGGATAATATTACGTCGACCGAGTACCCCGGGTGTCGACCCGGTTTATTTTTAGGATTTTTATTCGTTTTTTTTTTTTTTTTTTTTTTTTATCCGGGGCCGTGTTACTTAACATTTTCGTTTAGATCTTTTGTCGTCCATAATAGATTGGCGCGTACACCTATCGTAGAGATCTAGAGCGAACAAAAATCCATTTGCTTTTCGCATTTACAGCGCAACGTTATCGGCGTTAAAATAATAATTGCTTATCACGTAATCTAAACGAACAAAAAAAAAAAAAAAAAATCGATTGTCATAATAATATTATGTGTACTTCTCGAACAATAAAATATCGATACGTTTTATTCCGATTATGTAATATTTGTGTAGATATTATTATTAGGCTGCGACAGTATTTTAATCTAACACACCTGTATACGGTTATATGCGTACGGTTAGGTAAGTTATGATCAAATTATGGAATTATATTGCGCGTGTCTCTGTTCGACTATTTTATTTGTATTTAGTCATAATATATAACTTGTATACGTACGCCGTATTAAAAAAAAAAAAAAAAAAAAAAAAAAAAAAAAATGATATATTAACGCGAAATCATATTGTTCCGTCATAATAATATATTAAAAAAAAAAACACTCGTCCACTCAACGACGATATTTCACTCGTAAACGTAATCATTTCGATTCGTTTCCCAATAACAATTACGTTAATAGTGGAAATCGTCGTAATATTTTACACTATGCAAAATATTCAAGGTAAGACCGTATACGTTCTCATAGTGACGGTCAATGGTTTTTTTAGTTTCTATATTATTTATGTTAAATGTCGAAATTAACGAGACAATTATTCACCGGGATCGTCCATATGTCCAATCGGTCTGTTTTTACGGTTTACGCGTTGTCGTCTTTATGATTTAGGATTAAACGCAATAGTCTTGTCTCTTGTAAAAGTGTTATGTTTTTTTTTTTTTTTATCGTAGACGCTAAACACAATTGAATTACGTATATTTATCATACTATTATAGGCAGGTATTTGTTAATCTATTTGATTTAATATTTTATAAAAAAAAAAAAAAACGACAAATTAGAGTATGACTATCTAATTTACTAGTATATAATATTCGACTATTTTGAAACTAAGCACAACAGACTTGTAAATTTGTTTATTGTTTGCAGAACAAATTGTTTGAGTAAATGAAGAAGTAAATCGACAAAACCGTAAACGGCATATCAGTGTAGGTGATAAACGGAATGAATATAATAATTTTATAAAATATTGATAATCTAATAAGATTATTTCGGTGGTGCTCTCTAAAGTCCAGATTAATGTACCTAAATATATATATATATATATTTGTAACACTTATGTATTTTTTTTCTTCTTAATGTATGTCTTTTGCGTTTTATTACTGATAAGTAGGGTTCGGGGGACTGATTGCACTAAAAAAATGATCGAAATATGTAGCTAATTTTTTATATTATTATTGAAAATATTCATAAAACGTATTAAAATTGAAAAAATAAATAAATATTATACCCAAATACAAGTAGGTACATAGTAAAAATAAAACATTCGAAATATACAACTGAATTTATCGTAATAAATTAATAAATTTATATAAAAATAGATTAAGTTGCCTAAAAACAGGCAAAAATATGCAATTCAAATTGTCGTACTTTAGTCAGTTATGTCTTAAAACAAATGTATGTCTCGACTTAGTTTATTTGGCAGCCATTATTAAAGAATTGATGCAAATGCAACAAGTAAGACTTCAGTGACGGCGACGGATCGGGCCAAATTGTCATAATAGTAATCTGTCCACTAATGTTTTACGTTATGCATTTTAAACAGTAAAAAAAATGTTTTCTCGGCCTATAAATACCGTCTTATCTTATCTATATTGATAAATAGAATAGAATATGATTGATGGCGTTTTGGGATTTTTTTTTTTTTAAAATGGAATACGCGTGCCATAATATCCTGCGAAATAAACGGGAATAATGTCCGAGTTGACGAACTACCGTCGTACAGAGAGGTATTAAACACTACGGTAATAATATTATTATTGCGATGTAAACAATACAATTTGTCGGTGGCGTCGGTAGGTTTTAATGGCTAAGGTGATTTGAACGTGCGGCCGTCGTAGAAAAAAAAAAAAAAAAATAAAAACACAATAAAACCGAAACCGTTTTCGTTTACCGCGGTACTCCGGCGGTCGTCGAGTTAACGCGAATTCCCACGGTCGTGGACGGCGTTTTTGTACTTATAATCACACGCGGTCACCGTTGCACAATCTCCGAAGACACGAGAAATTGTGCTGTTGAAAAACGCACGGAAAACCGACAAGAAGAATATACAATAAAACGAACGGGTAGACGGAAAAAAAAAATATCATCACGTTCACACACCGTATTATTATGTCGATTACGAAACGTTTTGTAATGTTTATCGGCCGCGTACATTGCTATTAGTAATACATTTTTTAATTTAGTTGACGGTGTTTTCGGCATTATGAAAGATGACAACGAGACAAGAAAAAAAAAAAAAAAAACAAACAACCAATGAAATAAAATACACGAAATATTGTGAACACTACACGGCACGCGACACAGCAGTCTCGAACTCGATATATGAACACCATAAACGAACGCTAGGAGCCGTTTTTGAAGTGCAATTCCAATTAATCTCTTGTGGGGCCTCGTTATCGACGATAACTTATCGTTATTCCGTTTGTAGTTTCGTCAATAATAAATTAACAGTTATTTATATATTATATTATATTTCCGTCACTGCAACACGAAGTATCGAAAATCAATAAAATTAATCGATATATATATATAATTCTCTAATATTCTTTATTATACGAAATATTCTTTTATCTTGAAATATTTTCAAATATGCAAAAAACAACTCTTGCCGTTGGTTTACACGTTTCACGATTTGTAAAGATTTCGAACCCCCGGGTCTGACTGTATAGACTCAAAAAAAAAAATAAAAAAAAATATAATTCTGGCCTCTAGTTATTACTATTAGCGGTGACGGAGGGATATTTGGATAGGCTGTGGCCTATGCGTTTTTTTCCAGCAGATTTAAGCGGCTCGTGACTTTCATATAAGAATCCGTAACGTTTCGGTCGTATTGTACCCATACGAATCTATACGAATAATAATTCAGGGAATTTAAAATTCCTTAGGGGATTTAGTCGAGTTACTTAAATATTACGAATAAGATTTTGGCGGGCGTTCATAAACTTAAGATGCGGACTAAGCACTCTAAATGTTCTAAAAAGGATGCGAGTTTTTCGTTTTAAAGGCGGCACGGCGGGCGCACGTTGTCCCAAAAGTTTATTTTTAGCAGGGCAAAATTATTTTATTTTTTTCTGGTGCTTAGTTAATTTTTAATCTCAGTTTTTACATTGTACATTCATAAAGTCCTTAAACCAATACCTGAATTCTGATGATATATATAAATATACAAACCAATTCATTTCGAGAATAAAAAAAAAAAAAAAAAAAAATTGTTAAAAATATATAAAATATTTGTAACATTGATTTTTCATCAGAACCACTGGAATCGGAACTTTCCGATTCTTCTCCACCAGATGGTAAAAAAGTATTGATTATAGTAAAATATTTTTTTGTCGTTTGGTTTTTCTCTAATTTGTATGTACAAATACAATAGTTTTCAAATATAAAAGGTTCGTAGATAATATAAGCCGCAACCAAATTATATGAAATCGTTAAGAGGACAAGGGGATACCTAATAAAAAAAAAAAAAAATTAATATCAAACCTCCACTATCATTCTACTTCTTTTTCTGTGTTCATTAATAATATAAAAATAATACATTTTTTATATTTTCGTTAGGTTAGGTTATATACGAATATATATATATTATTTAAATTGTATACGCAAAAATGAACTAAAAAAGAAAAAATATATATATCTTCCACTATCGTATCCACGATGTCTAAGTAAAATAAACGATTTAAGTCCATTCGACGAACAACACGAGCCAAGTAATACACTAAACACTCAAACAATTTAGCTTTTTATTAAAAATACGTATCTTACTATCATGACTATTAGGATATTCAATACGCAAATAGATCTTTAAAATCTTTCAAATTTTTAAAAATTCATTTTATCTAATCAACAACCTCTAATCAATAATCAGCTGTTAACGAATTAAATGCAATTTTATGTTTAGCAATTAGCGACTTTGACAAATCTAATTTCGCTAGAACGGATACAGAAAATAGTGTGAAATATCTTCTCGTGTATTCGTATCTCTTACAGCGTACTATCTTTAAAGATTAACATTGTGATATACGATAAGTGCGTTGAATCTAGAGATAAGTGTAACTCCGTATAAATACGTAGTCGTGTACGATCCGTACGATACCGTCGCTCCAGCTCCGTCGCGTACTCGTTACATTAAACTCCGAAAAAAAAAAAAAAAAAAATCGATATGTGTTTACGGTGTAAAACAAATTGTAAATAAAAATATGAGAAAATCTACAGGAAAATGGTACGCGAAATTTCCGTATTGATTGATGGCCGCCGGAGGTTTGCGATTAAACGATCGCTCTGTAGTGTGTAATTTATGATAAATCCACTGGCTCGTGTGTTAATTTTTCGGACGAAATCGACGCCGCCGCCGCCAATAAAATAATATTTGAAATAATAATTATAAAAAAAAAAAAAAAAAATTTAGATATACGAGTAAGTGGTCGGCCGCGGTAATATTTTCGGTGTCCGCTCTGCGGTGAAATGAATTGCCCCCGGGCTCCGTACGCTGTTGACTTTCACCTTTGCCCCGACGACGACATATTGTAATTTTATTATTATTATTTTTATTTTTTTTTTTTTTATCGTATGCGACAACAGTAATAATAAAAATATTTCATTTAACGCTGCGGCGGCACGTGTTTGCGTTGTGCGTGTGCGGGGAAGGGCTTTGTCAAAAAAAAAAAAAAATTTAAATTTAAAAAAAATGACAAAAAACTTCACGTAAACGACCCGCGACGCGTTCAAATGTACGTCCGACGCGAATAATTTTTACGAGCTGATTTTCGTTTTTTTTATTATTATTTTTTTTCCGGTTTTCTCCGTCCCTTCGTCTGTATTTGTACACACACACCACACACGGTCAAATTATTATTATATTCAACACACGCATTTCAAAAACAGTCACAGGACGACGCAAAAACGCACTGTAATTTTTCCATTAAAAAAAAAAAAGAAAGAAAAAAAAAGATTGAGCACTGCTGACGGGAGGGTCACTATTGTAGGTGAAAAGTAAGAGGATAAGGACGGAGGAATTCAATTTATATATCTGTACGCAACGATAAACCTTCGTTTTTTTTTTTTTTTTATTGATTTTCGTCAAAATTTGAAATTGAAAAGCTTATCCAGGAAAACCTTACGTTACATTACGTAAAACTTTTTTTCTTTGATTTTCGACTGCCAAGTACAACTTACGACGTAATAATTTTATCCATATTTTACACGCCTAACGGGTTTATATATTTTTATCTCTCGCACGTATACTGTAGTGCGAGTTGTCCGCGTTAAAATTACAGTTAGGAATTTTTCGAACGTTTTCACTGCCCTGAATATGGATTTGTCGGGAATACCGACGAAATTCAAAACCGAAACCGTATTATTAAAACTACCTGGCCAATAATTTTCACACGGTTTACTCGTAATTTATATATATATATATAAAAAAAATATACGAAAAAAACGAATTAGGCGTGTCGGCCTCTCTTGTTGTTTCCAAACAATCACTGTACACATTATTCCGCCGGGTTTCCACAAATCCAAAGATCACGGCGATACGGCAAACGTACACTCGCCGTGACGACGGCGGCGGCGGTCGCTAAATGTCATCAGACTAAATTCGAATTCTACGGAATCGAAACCCGAGCGAAACCAACCGGGAAATTCTTATATTTGCATTTTACTATTTTACTATTTTACTATTTTTTAGTACCGTATAAAAAAAAAAAAAAAAAATGTTTCGCGTTCGTTAAAATAGTAATACTGTTTAAAAATCTTCGACGGACAATATTATTATTATTATTATCATTATTGTTATCGTCGTCGCGGGACGTCGCGTCACAATCGATACGATATTAAAAATTAAAACTGTGTCGTTAAATTACAGATTTTATCTGACGATGTTTTTACGACAGTCGACTGTGTAAAAAAATAAAATAAAATAATAATTATAAAATACAAGTTAGCGCGCGCAAAATAAACTTAATTTTAGGTCACTAGCATAATTTACCCATATAACATTTTTACGAGATAAGATAATGTTATATTTAAATAATGTCTGTATTAAAAAAAAAAAAAAAAAAAAAAAAGAGTAAACGTTTGACAAAATTTTTTATTACGAAGTGTATTTAAAATTTAAAATATATTTCTATACGGAACAACACTACAGGGTGCGGCAGAGCTGACTGACGAGTTTTGATGGGCTATAAATAACGAACAGTAAAACTTAGAGAAAAGGTTTTTTTTTATTTAAATCAGTATTCAATTCCATTTTTAAAAATTATTTTTTGAAAATTGTATTTCCAAGATGGCGGCCGTCAGCATTGATACACTGTTGTAGATGATCTCTGAAGCTCTCATATGATTTTCGGCACATTTCGACGGGTATGGCATTGACTTCCACAGTGATTTTCTGTTTAATTTCTTCTATGGTATGTGGGCGATGTCTGAAAACCTTATCCTTAAGGTAGCCCCAGAGGAAAAAATCACACATGCTTAAATCTGAGGACCGTGCTAGCCAGCCTATGTCTCCTCTCAGAGAGACTAATCGCCCAGGGAACATTTGTCGCAAGACAGCAAGTGAAATTCTAGCTGTGTGCGCTGTAGTTCCGTCTTGCTGAAACCATACATCTCCCAAATCATGTTCTTCAGCCATTTCCTCCAACCTTCTGCTGCAGATAAGTTTCCAACATCACAACATAACGAGCGGACGTGACAGTGACGGTCCTGTTCTTGTCCTCAAAAAAGTAGGGGCTGATCACCCCAAATTGGGACACAGCACACCACACTGTTACTTTAGGAGAGTGGAGTGCTTTTGCATAGAGCTGCCGTGGGTTATTTGTAATCCAGTATCGAACATTTTGTTTATTTACAGTTCCAGAACGATGAAAAAGGGCCTCATCGCTACAGAAAAAAAGTTGATATCGGAGGAATTTACAGAAGAATTTGCTGACAGAGATTTTTGCGGTTGCCGTAGTCAGTAGCATTTAACTCTTGGACAAGCATTAATTTATAGGGATGGAATGATAAATCTTCGTGAAGAATTCTCCTCAAAGAACGGTTTGAGATTCCCAAAGCTACAGCGTGTTTCCGGGCTGAGCGTCTTGGTGACTGCTCAATTGCCTCTCTGACCCACTGCACATTTTCGGGGGTTCTTACCGTTCTGGGTGCTCCGTGTCCATGTCTATTTAGGGTACTTCCGGTTTCTTCCAAATGCCGTATCCACAATTTGATAGTGTTAGCAGAAGGAACAGATTCAGCGCGTGGAATGCCGCCGAAGTGTATACGAAAAGCCCTTTGTGTAGCGATCACAAAATGATTATTTTCGTAACACGCACGCACGACGAAACCACGATGTACACCTGTCCAGACCATGATTACGAATAAAAACGGCATTACCGTACAATTCAAAATATACCACTTATTAAGGGGCCTGCTCTTATCTTATCACAGGCTAATGACCTCATTAAACTCGTTAATCGGCCCTGTCGCACCCTGTATATTATAATGTTATTGTTATTATTATTATGTTTTGTTTTAAATATTTTTTATTGATTTACAAATGTGATTTAATTCAATATGGTCAGGTAACCTAAAACTCAATTGTTTTATTGTGTAAAATAATCGAATTTTCGTTCGGACTATTTTTCAGTGGCGTGCTCAGAATTTTCTTTATGATGGGCGGAAAAATGTGAATGTGTGACAAATTATAAATATAGGTATCGTATTTTCATGTGGATATCGCTACAATACTTCGGCACCCGCTCCTTCGAACAATATATTTGTTATAAAAAATAAACACAACACAATTCTATAATTGTGTAAAAGCATTAGCATTTTTTTAGCATTTCGTAAAATATTTATTCGTACGTTTATTCGCAATGAACGTACTAAATAACAAATATTCTTGATAGCGTTTTGAAATTATCGATTAATAAAAATATCCGAGTAGTAGATAAACAGATACGCATATTACACCCGTACATAGTATTTACAGACATCCGGATAGTACAAATATCCCGATACGTTCGGATCGCGGGTATATACGAATTCATTTTTATCCGGATAGTCCCAACACTAATCTAGGTACATATTATTAGCGTTTTCAGTACACGTTGAAATTATTCTATTCGATATCGCGATTATTTTTGTATTTCGGAATTATTCCCCGTTTCACTTGAGATTCTATTTTGACGAGAGTTTACCGTAGATATCAGGGGTGGCCAAATTGCGATTTTCGCCATAGACTCATATGCGTCTCGCGTCATACCGTAAGCCGCCAAATATAGTTTTCACTAATATTATAATATATATATATATATATATATATATATATATATATATATATATATATATATATATATTCGGAAATGTACGAATTATTAATATATAATATTAGTTCTTACAATCAAAAATAAAAATATAATAGTGTTTTTAATATTTATAGTATTTAAATGCATGGTAATTGTTTACACACGGCGTATTTGTTGCTATTTTTATACGTTTTTCGAATTCTGGATTATGCCAATGCGCTGACAACAGTCAAGTGTCCATTTTTGTTCGTTTGTTTTTTGCTCCCGGCATTTACGTATTTTGTCATTTTATCGTGCGGCTCACGCGCGTGTTTCTCCCGGCTGGCCATCCATTGTATATATTTATATTTTACACCGTCTGTCTAGAACGTATCGACTGCTCTCTAGTTTTTCCCGCGATCATACCGCTCGTGATAATAATGATAATAGTAATAATAATGATTGGTGGGCGAAAACGCACAATTATATTTTGACGGGCCGCCGTCGCCGTCGCCGGCTCTCACCGCCGCAGCCGACAAGGCCGTACGCTGCGCAGCTCGTCTCGGCTCGTCCCGGGGTCAGGTGTATTGCACGGCCGACGGTCAAGTGAAATTATTATTACTTTCGTCGGCAATGCGGGCAAACTATTGCGGGGGAAAAAAAATAATAATAATAATAACGGCGTCACTCGTCGCCCGAAGACGACGAAGAGTTCCGTAATATTATTACCTGTACATAATAATATGTAGAGGTATCTACTGTAAATAGCCCCGGGAAGAGGAGTGAGAAAGAGAAAAAAAAAAGAGAGAGAGAGAGAGAGAGAGGAAAAAAGTCTCGCCTTTCTCCTTCGCGGTACGATGTGTCACCCCGAGACCGGGCGTCATCCATCAAAAATATCGACATTTTTTTTCCCTCCCCTCGTAATATCGTCTTTTTTACACACATTACGTCCTCCGTGTTCGTCCGGGATAAACTCTGAAACTATCCACTTAGCAAGATCCGTAGATCGTCACGGGCTACTTGCGATCCCGTCGACATAGTTTTTTTTTTAAATTTTTTTCCGTCAGATTTATGGGTTTCGTCGACGATCCGGATGAAAAAACAACAGTTGGGGCCCTATTCAATTTGATTGTCGCTAATTTTCGCGAAGAAAATACCGTTTTTAAAATAGATTGAAGAGATCAAATTCATTCGAGTACGATTTTTTTTTTTTCGTTTTATTTCTGGATAACCAAACTTGACTCGAGCATAGCCGGGCGATGTTAGCTGTACAAATATTATAAAGAAGTAAAATGTGTTTGCTTGTTTGTTTGCAGGGTGTTATCTCCGGAACGGCTGATCCGATTCTAAACAATTTTTCACTAATAGAAAGCTACGCTGTCCCCGATTAATATTGGTTATATACTATTTTAATAAAAATAAATTAAGAGGAGCTGACACAGGGTTATTGGTATTTTTGACACGAAAATCGAATTATTTGTGTTTATTTATGAGGTTTCCTCGGTGATTCGGATAAAAAAATAACAGACGTTATTTGATTTAGTTGTCACGGAGAGAGAGTCCCGTTTTTAAAATAGATTAACAAAAAAAAAAAAAAAAATTGATTTTTAGCGACGATTCTGGATAACCGAACTTGACCCGAATACGGCCGGGTAACGGCAGCTAATATTGAATATTTTTAAGTTTTGCCGCTCTGTATTTCCAATATATAAATTATTACCGTCGACATTCGAGTCATTTTTCCATTTCACCTTTCCTCGTGTTATTATAATATTAACGTGGTTTCAATTCTGGTCGTCGGTAAAACCACTTGATTCTTCATGGGACCAGATGCCAGACCGTCGAGTGCCTAGATAGGTACCATATTCCGTTTGTCTGCGAATTTAATCGAAACGAACGGGAAGTTAAAACGTACCCACGCAAAAACAATCACTGGGAAAGTATTATTATATACGTGTATATATAGGTACAGAAATAATGCATTCGGAGCGAACATATACAGATGAATTCTTTCGCATATTTTCTCCTTTTACTCCGAACCCCTTGTGTGATTCTAGTAACAAATTATACATTGCACATAGTCGCGTTGTTCGTTTTAGATTCAGAGCGTATAGTGCAGAAGCTATTATATTTTTTATTAAACTACGGTTTTGTTTTTGCAGGCACACACTTTCTCGGTGGTTTGTACAAATATTCCAAACATTGTACGTTAAAGATGCAGATTTTGCGGTTTATAGTTAGTTGAACATTTTTTTTCAAGATTCCTATCGGGTTTTCTAAAAAAAATTTTAAAAACCGATAGCAAAGTTGAGACAGATAGGATTTATTTTCGTTGATTTCACCAGTCACTGGTGGCCTCAAGAAGGAAAAAAACACGACTAATAATATAACCGAGCCCCGCTCAGAATCCTTTTGAAATAAACTTCTCTACACCCCGTATAGATATTACATTTCAGTTTTGCCCATCTATAACAGTGGCCTACCCGTGGTGCGAAGTACGTTCGGACTTCTTTTATTTCCGTTAGTTCAGAAAATATTAACGAAAATGAGGTCAGCAAATTTACATCAAAGCTACAGAGCTCAAAGAGTACTATTATTCGAATAATTAAAACGGTAGTATGCCGTTTAGCGGATATTAAAATGTTTACTTAATGCCCTCGCTTTTATCACTCTTCAAACTCATTTACTGCAGGTTCGAAGAAACTCTGCAATTAATGTTATCTAAGTCAAAGATCTGCAGACGAGTTATTACGGTTAACATTTATTTTTATTTTTTTTTATAAAGTTTACTACTGTTGCAGTAGGTAAATTACTTTTGGATTTATCCGAGTGGCCGCTCTCGAACAAACAATAACTTATTGTAGGTATGGCAAGCGTATTATCGATATTATTTCGAATTAAAATATGAAATGACGCGATATTTTAGCAATACTTAACGGCAAACGAATTGCATGAAATTACTATAATCGGTTCTAATTGCATTAATAGTATTTAAATTCCGAGTTTAGGAATTCATCACAGAGTGTCCCCTCAACAAAAATAGGCCCTCTGTAGTCCAAAAAGGCTCTTAACCATCATACGTTGTACAACGTTTGACATTTCACGTACGTTTGTCCCATTGTAAACCATCGAAAAAAAAAAAAAAAAATGTATATATATTATCGATGGATCAACGCCCGGTTTTCTTCGGACCATATTTATTTATAGTAAATTACTCAAGTTTATAATACACCGTTGCCGAGCAGAAGACGCTCTACAACTAATAAATTCATCGAGAACCGAAAATCAATTGATTCAATGATACCCAAATATTGTCAAAAACCCATAGGCGGTAGTAATGTATCACTATTTTTCTAATCTAATCAAATGCTTCTAGCTAGATAGCTAGTTGATTAATACTTCCGCTGCAAAGTAACATTTTCAGTTCACGTTGATAAATTCATTTTTAGATTCCAAAAATCGTACAGATATTGATTTAATGATTTCAATTTATTTAATATACGGTCAATTATCGATAAAAAAAAAAAAATCTAAAAAAACTGCTTTTTCTAATTCATAAAGTGTACAGTGTACATCAAATGATGTATAATATTTAACGATCGTCCTAATAAATGCCATTTTTTTCATAGTATTTCCCTTGATAATATAAGCTCACAGATGATAGGCACACTCTTATCAATTTTTCTTATCACGATAATATCAATTGAACATTTTTACTCATAAAAAGTATTTCAATTTAGAAGTTATTTGTGCGTAATGCCTGTTGTACCTGATGTCCTGAAATGAGTATTATATGGGCCCTACACAGTCTTAAACGAGTCGCAGGGTGTGCTTTGGAACACCTGGGATACCCTGCACATTCGCCTATGATTCCGAGGACGTTTTTACGATACTTTGAAAATAATTATAATATGTTTTCGAGAAACGAATTATTTAATCATCCCGAGTACTAACAAATAGTTTTTTTTCTGGTTTTTAAATTTCTTTGGTTGTCCATCTCATCTCATACCCAATCACACGGTACGTCTCCACATCCTTCTCAATTCATTGCCTTTTCGCTTTCCAGCCCGAACCTCCACCGAGTAATTCCACATAATTTTTTTTATTATATCGTGCGAGGTCTATTTTCACACGGATTCTGCTCCATCGCCGTTTTTATTAGCTTATTCGTACGATTTTAATTGAAATACACGGTATTTATAACGATATTATTCGCGAACTTTATTCACGTTTATAAATTGAAAGCGAGTTTAAATAAAACGCCCTTTCAAAACGTATGTTGGAATAAGTATATACGTTAGGTCGGATACTTGATCCGATGACCGTCTGAGTATTCCGAAACTGTGAAACTTTTAAACGGACTGAATATGTTTGCTTTGAAGAAGAGCAAACGACATCTCGTATCAATGTTAACCTTTTATTCGGTCCGGCTGCAGTGTATAGCATATTATATTATGTATTATTGTGTTGTCGTTTAGACGCAGAGGGGAAATCTTCAAAAACAATTTTCATTCGAATCTCTTATTTTATATACGAACGGTCGGAGATTGACTATATACATAGTCCCCGGGGAGCGTGCAGTAGGAATTCGCGCACCGTCTATAGAACTATATATTCCTTTTTTACTCGGGTCTTAACAAAAAAAAAAAAAAATATATATATATATTTTTGTACGCCTCATAATAATGAAAAACAATAAATCTATATTTATAAAAACGGAGCGATATTTTGTTGTTGATGCCATAACTTGGGAACGGCTCGACCGATTTAGCTGATTTTTTTTTTGGTCGCGTAATTGTCAGGACAAGGTTTGGAATATCCACCGGAAAAATCGGAAATTAGAAGCGCCTTTTTTGCAAAACATTTGTTAATTTACTGCGAGTCTGGTTACCATCGTAACCACAGCGTAACGCTAAATTGGCAATCCTCCAGGACAAAATATACAAATAAAGGTACATTTAGTTTAGAATCTCGAAATGAAGTGAAGCAATTCTAGTCCGATCGATACATATGTAGACCGGACTATCCATACCATTTCGATTTAGACGGCTCCAATTTCCCGTAAATTACAATGCCAAACATTAAACGTTGCGGATTTACATTTATTTAAATCAAAAAAAATTTAAAAAAAAAAAATGTAATTAGATTTAAATAGAACAAAAATTTAAAAAAAAAAAAAAAACACACATCATAATAAAAACTGATATATTACACACTTCGCTCTGAATTTTAAAATGATTTTTGTTCAATACTGTGTGATGGCAGCTGGTAATAAATAAATACGGTAACTAATTACAATAAAAAATAATAAATGAGTGGGTCGTAATAATTTGTTCATCTTTAAACAAATTAAAATAATTATAATTGCATAGATTTTTATAACTGTAGTAATAATAGTTAAATCTCAAGAAATTGTGTTGTTCCCCTATTATTTTCTATAGGTAATTTTTTTTTTTTTTTAATACAAATTATAAAAAAATGTACGATTTAATATTTTATGAATATTTATTATCATAATAGTTTTGTTATATTTGGTAATGTATTCAATTTTTATGTTGTTCTAAATTATGCCTAGATAATTTGTACAACAGATAGAGGATTTTTACCGAATGCCTGAAATTCTATGTTAGGTAAAGTATAATCTGTTGAACAGTGTCAAATGAAAAATGATGTTTACTATTTACGTTAAAACATACGATAATATTTAGATATTTTGTCGATGTACACTCGACAAGAGAAGCAAAAAAAAAAAAAAATAAAAAAATGTTTTAAATACAAAATATTCACCTGGGTTTTCGACTGTTCAAAACAACCCTAATCATTGTATACAATCAATTTTTTTACACTTTTCGTTCGAGGTCCGGCACGTTGTTTTGTATAACCCCACGGCGGAAATTCGAAATTCATCGCAGAATGTGCCGTTGCGGCCTTATCCGAACAAAACCCTCCTGCGTAGTCATCCCGTGGCCGTCATAATTTTTTTGCAAAAACGTTCGACGTTTTACGCATTTATAACCGTAGGCCAGAGACACGCGACACCATTGAATTGCCCACCATTCGTATGGCGGGTTAACGTCGTTCAGACGAATTGTACCGGCGAAAACGTATCGAAGCCCCGAACAGGCTCGTGCGCCGCGAGTCCCGTACGGGTGCGCCCCCGGAACGCCCTGCGCGTTCCGGCCTATAAATAATACATTTCTCGTTCGTTGTTTTTATTGTATTTTTTTTTTCTTTCTTTTTTTTTTCTCTATAGAACGTCGCAGCGTTCAACGCTTTACATATATGTTAATACACACATTAATATTATTATTGTAGGCGGTTAAAAAGGATAAAAAAAAAAATATATATATATATATATATGTGTAATACGAATTGTACGACATCGTACGATCGTCGTCCGTATCGCAATAGTCGTCGGCCGCGAGAATCGACTACCACACGACGGTAATACTATGGTAATTAGAGAGTTTACTGAGTCATGTGTATAATTACCGATTGTCCGCGTGCGGCGCACGTACGTTTCACTTCTCACGCGCCCCGAGTGTGAACGTCGTTTTCGGGACGGCCGGGTGAACGCCGGGCCGCGGGTCTCCCGCCGCCGAAAAGGCGCGCAGACGCGGCATAAATTATTGGGCGGCGGGGCGGAGGAAAATAATAATAATAATAATAATAAAAAATATGTATATAAAAAATAAAATTTCAAAAAAAAAAAAAAACACACACACACACAATAATATACCGGCTTCATAAAGCTCCAAGTGATACGGACACGGCGATGACGTAATCGAACCACTGACCGAGATCCGGTTTGTCCGTCGACCCGGATTATACCTATTATTATCGTCCGAACCGTACGCACCCGTCACGGCCGTATATTTTAAGTTCCGAATGGATTGCGTCATAGGCAAATTCGTTTCCAATAATATTTTTACAAACGATGTGAAAATCGTATTAACTCTATTTTCACCTCTTTCGTTCCGCGCCAATCGTCATTTTACACATTTTTCAACCGCGGGCTGGCGACTTTTTTGCAGGCGGTAGGCGGTCGGCGGTGTCCATAGGTCTACGAGGGCAGTTTAGTTTGTATACGGAAAGCAACGATCGCAATACCATTGCAATCGAAACGCAAAACTCAAAAAAAAAAAAAACAAAACAAAATAAAAAACGTGACTTTATTACCGTTTTGCCGACGGTTAGGTTCGGTTATAGCGATTATCGATTAGAGTTACTCGAGTATTTCTCATACGCTGCGATAATTTAGTCGTACAAAAGTCCGCCTTGTGTTTGCGTTTGTACTGCACGCACTATATTTTTTACGAACAGTTTATTTTTACAGGCGTGACAATACCGTTGAAAAAAAAAAATGTTCACGTTTTGGGCGAATAACGTAATGTTGTATTTTTTTTTTTTCCTTTTGTTCTAGTTTTGGATCCAACCAGCTACTTATGCGTTTAAACGTTATTCAATGCTCTAGGGGGAAGACAATTGTCAGTTCGCGTTTTGCCGTTTCTATGTTCCGGCTCGTACTTATCGTGGATATATTTAACTTTGTCCCTTTGCGGCCGGATACGTAAGCCCGTAGGCAATACTATTTCGAAACGGGCGTCAAAGTTCGGGCGGTAAATACGTGCCGATTCGTATCGATCCGAAGTGTACAGCGGGTGTACGGTTTCACGTTTGGAAATTGCCGACTTCTCGTTAGAATACGACTAAATATAATAGGTTTAACGTGGTGTTTTACGAAAAAAAAAAAAAAAAAACAACTCTATTTTCGTGTTCTCTAGGCACGGTTAGGTACGTGAATTATACAATTACGAGTGTTCGAAGCGACTGTGGTGCAATACGGGTAACCGATATAACGAATACGATTGCCACATCCGTAGCCGTAAAATACGTCAATTGCCGTTTTTTATACGCGTATATCGTGCCAGTGTTTGAATTGGAAAACTGGATCGGTAAGGGGAACACGGAAAAGTGTAAATAAAAAAAAAAAAAAATTCACCCCGATCGGTTTAGCAATTAGACACGATTAACATTCGCCGATAAATATCATCCGATTGCTCATCAAGTGAGACCGACAAATTGTAACGTAATTATACATATTTTTCAATGTTGTTTTATTATTTTTTTTCTCATAAAAACACAATAATTATAGGCAATCATTTTTCTCGTAGCCGAAACGTAGGCGTTCGGTACTTGTTTTTTTTTTTTTTTAAATAATTTTCTATTTGTGATATTTGTTGAATCGTAAAAACGTGTTTAATGTTTTGGGACGTCTAACAGCAATAGTTTTACGAGACGCGAATAAAAGGATATAAAATCACACATTCAAAAATCGAAATTCCGATTCAGGTCCGGACTGCGAAATTTCGGAATTCGAAATGTTCGGGATACCCGGACACCGAACGAATCCGGATAATCGCCGTGGCTAAGAGTACGCCTAGCCCCGATCGGCACCCCGACAGCGGCCGACCCGACCGGCTCTCGCCCGCACGCCGTGTACGCGGGACACGCCGCCGGGCCGTGCGCACGTTGAAATAATTCCCCTACTGACAAATTCCGCATTGTCGTTAGTCCGCGCCGTACAATAATTTCGTATGTTACACAGAGGCGGCCGGTACGTATATTATCACTATTATTACTATTTTTATAACTATAGTATTATTATTATTATTATTACTATTATTACTATTATTGTTATTATTACTACACGTTCGGCTAGACCAGTTACGGATGTGTGTATTGTTCGCGGATCGTGCGCGGTCGAGGTTTTACGGGCGCCGCGGCCGCGGACGACATCGTATTGCCGAGTCGTCGTCGTCGTCGTATTCAACGTTCGGTCGTAACGACGATGATAATAATAATAAAAAAAAAAAAAAAAAAATAATAATAATAATGATAATAATACGTGTAAACACGTGACCGGGCGCACTGCACGTGTACGCGCCCACCCACCTCACCGTCCGGTCCGAATTATTATAATATATTTATATTATTATATTGTAATACACGCGTTACATATTCCGACGGCGTGTGTAAATTGTGACGGTTTTTTTATTTTTTTATTTTAATACATATGAATAAAACCGAATCGTGCTGTCACCGGACCGCCGCCGCCGCCGCCATAGCCGTTTTACAAAACCATTGTCGTCGTACCGTAGCATTGTTGTTACCGTTATAAAAAAAAAAATCGCCGGACCGAATGTTGCACGCGCGTGAGAATTTTTTTTTTTTTTGAACTGCTCAGTTCCTGCACTACGCAATATACGTATGCGTGTATCGCCCGCCAGCGAATATCAATTTAAAATGCACATGAAATTTAAAAAAAAACAAACAAACAACAACCGTTTGCTGTAAAATGCTGTAATATTTTGAAAATTTAATAATAAAATGTTCGCCGTATACCGTAGAGATAAATCGTATATTTTTAATATCGCTTCGTATAGTGTACGACAAAAAAAAAGAAAAAGAAAAAAGTTTAACATTACGTAATATATACATATATATATATATATATATATGGATCGCAAGGCTGCAATATTATTATGGCCTAAATGCAGGAGTAGCTGAAGACAATTAACGCGGAACTAAGAGATCCGTGTAGCGGGCCCAGACATAGTGGAAAACACCAAAATGAGAAGATTTAAATGTACAGAAAAGTCGTGCAAGAGCGGGCGATTTTGTAGGGATAAAGTTATGCGGAAAGATTGGAATGAGTAAAAGACTGCGTATGGTATGGCAGAGGATACGTGATAAGCGGACGTGGTTTTGACGGTTGGTCATAATGGCTGTAACTGGAAAAAAAAAAAAAAAAAAAACAAAAATAAAACACGGTCATGTAAAAACGTAATGCGGAAATTATAACTTCACAAAATTACGTACATCGTTATGGCGTAGGAAGCGAATTGTTTTAAACGGTTCGTTGCGGTCGTGCAGTTGAAAATAATAAAAACTCGCCTAGAGATTAGCTACGGCAGTACTTGCAGTCTTGTACCAGTGGGCATGCAGTGGAATATTTTGCCGAGCGTACGCTGAAAATCGAATTGTTACCATGACAATCCAAGCCAATTTAATTAATAAGGAAACTTCTAATCTGTGCCGAGACGAGTTTGGTGACGGAATGCGTTTGGTCACGTGACGTGTATGAGGACAAGAAAAACGATTACCTCCTATAATAATAATTTGTGTAAAAAATAATAATTATTGTGTATATAAAAATGAAATAAAACAACAATTTGTCAGTTACACTTGACGAGCAATCGGATTTTTAAATCCTACGGATTTTCTTCGGAAAATGTTAATCGTGTCTAATTGCTAAACCCAATTGCCTCTGGACGCGTACAATGGACAACCACGAGATATAGGCGAGGCGATGGAATCGTTATAAACGATAATAAAATAATTTAAATTTATCTTAGACGAGAAAAATCGTTTAACGAACACTACGTGAGATACTTCCAAACAGACTTTTTGTCGAAGTTCGGATACCCGGATTTTCGGATTTCGAAATTTTAAATCCGACATTATTGTAAATAATCCGGATTTTTATTTGAATCCAAATTTTGGTTTTTAAAATTGTAATTTTTTATTCTTTAGTTCATTTCTCGTAAAACTATTATCATTATTATCATCTTATTGTTAATAGCATTAAATATACGTAACATTAAATACGTTTTTACAATACGAAAAATATCACAAATAGAAATTTCTTTAAAATTAGTAAAAGTACAACAGAAAAAAAAAAAACAAATAGTACATATTACACTCTAATTAAAATAATATATTACTAGCCGATCCGGTAAACGTTGTTTTGCTCATAAAAATACACCGTTTCGGATTTTGGACTCCGAAACATAGATTTTCGGATTTCGAAATCCGGATTTATTAGATTTTCGGATAATCCGGATTTACGTCACATCACTAATAGTTCTGGATGATCCGGATTTCGTATTTGCTATTATTATTTATCATGAAAATTGAAGTTATTAATAAGTATATATATATATATATATATATATATATATATATATTACTTTATCAAATATTTGATAACGGTTGTGGGTTTATGTTCTATACCGTATACCGATGGACATTGGTTATCGATAAACGACGTTGCGGACAGCGGACCGTCTCGAAAATTCTAGAATTCGTTAATCGATAACGGATGTGCGATCTTTCCCCTTCCCGCCACGAGTTGTATTTAAATATAAAATTAAAACACTTGAAAAAACCTTAAAAAAAACATTCCGGCTACGCTACCCGCCGCACAAATTACGCCGGTTTCTGCCAATTTATTGTCTAAAAAAAAAAAAAAATACCGTTACAACTGCGCGACGACGTATTACTACTATAAATATTATATAAGTTTCGGTTTCTTCGTTTTTTTTTTTTTTTTTTTTGAGCTCCTGCCTAGCCCGCCGTATTGTGTCCGAATATAATATGCGGAGTGTACGATTGCCGCGGGCGAACAATTATTATTGGCGAATGGAAAAGTACGGCGAGTATTGAAATTCGAGTGCAACAAGTCGGCGTTAATAGCCTCAACGTCGGGTACAAATAAGGTAACGTTTAAATTATTATACGGTTTGCCAAAACGAACAAATACTATACTTACCGAAATCTAAACCGTAGTACGATACGCGGCGAATGTGAAATTTAAAAAAAAAAAATACAAATAATAATAAATAAATAAATACAAAAATATACGGATATGGATGGGCGTGTGTAGTGTATGGCGTGGTGTGTTCGGCGTACGTTAGGAAAATGCGCATAATTATTATGCGCGCGTTGTCGGATTATACTTTCACATGCGTAAACTTTGATTGCATAAAACGACAATAGAAATCACACGCGCAATTGCCTTTTAAAGCTATATGGAAAAATATGAATTCACTATTTGAATTTCGAAATATTATTACCGTGTACGACGGACGGGGTTTACGACGTCGACAGACGAAAAAGGGGTAACGGGGGTGGAAAAAATGACGTATACATCGTAATCGAGATAACCCCTCTGGCCACCGTCCTCTGGCCGAAGAAAACCGACTGGAATAAGCGTACTTTTATCACAATTTTCAAACGTCATAGATACGCATATACGACGGATAGTAGTATCGATACGTAGGTTCTGTACCGCAGCGAAACCCCCGGGAAATTAGTACGGTTTCAGTCTATTTTTCAACAGTGGATTCGGCCTCTTTTTACATTTCTAGGTTCTGCAGCGCAGCGAAACCTCCCGGGAAACTAGTACGGTTTTAGTCTATTTTTCAACAGTGGGTTTGGCCTCTTTTTAAATTTCTAGGTTCTGTGGCGCAGCAAAACCCCCGGGAAATTAGTACGGTTTTAGCCTATTTTTAATATTTTCTTAATAAATATTTTTTTCCACGATTTAAAATAATAAATATACAATAAATATTTTTTTTTTTAAAAAATAAAACACATTACTTTTAGATATATACATGTTTTTATTTCAAATAATTGTATAAAATTTAAAATAATACGCAAAATATTTTTACACAAGTTCTATCTTACTTGTCTAGTTAAGGGAATATATTCTACAATTTGTGAATGTTAAGGTTAATTTTAAAAAGAGGCTAAAACATACTAGTTTCTCGCGGGCTTTGCTGCGCGACAGAGCCTAGAAATTATTACTACTGAGGATAACGTAACCTCGTAAAGTTACACGTGTTTTTTTTTTTTTAAAAATATCTCCTTCAAAGTACTCTTCTCCGGACGATATGTGCGGTGGTCCCAGCGATCTTGTCGTTTTTCGAAAGCCCTTTGGAACTTGTTTCGAAGTTAAAGGTTTCGAGTTTTGTCGCGGCAATCGTTTTAATTTCTTCTACATTTCTAAATCGTTGTCCTTTAAGCCCAGATTTTAGTTTCGGGAAAGGAAAAAAAAAAATAAAAAAAATCACCATTGTTTTGAAACTCAGATCTCATTTCGCTGGGATTTTTCAGCAAACGAAACAGACTGACTCGATTTAACCACGTGCAATATTAAACCGAGAAAAGATAGCGATTCCGGGTTTTGTTTAAAATATTCACTAATACGCGGGGAATACATGTATTTATTATTTAAAACGTTATCGCGTCTAGATTAGCCGTAATAACATTTGCCCTGATACTTTTCGAACAGACCTCGTTTATATATATATATATATATATATACAGGGCGAGTTTTATCAATGGTTATGTTGAATTTTGTTTAAGGTTTATTTTAACACCGTTGTTACGTCCGATTATACTCCGGGATACCTTAAATTCGCCTAACACCAAATCTAAAACTGTATTTGAGCACATAAATCGTGTAAACGTCGTCTATTCGAATATGGATTTTCGATACGGGCGCTATTTCCTAATCGATGATATATCGATAAATCAGCGCCTAAACAATTAACCCGTACGGATCGGACGAAAAACCGAAATCGATTTTACTCGAACCGTCGTCGGATCACGATGAAAAAAAAAAAAAGCAAAAAATCAAATCAAATCTTAATATAATAAGTGTATTATATTGTTATTATTATTATTATTATTATTAACGCTGTGGTGTAATAATACTGCGGTATAATATTCGTATAAATTAAAAACGCCGGGAAACTCGCGGTGTATACATACCAGCAGCGGCGATGGTCCGGGGGTTACGGAAGGGCTAAAAAATATTTATTCGAAAGAATTATAATAATATTATAACGAGCCGTGAATGTTTTTTTTTCGTTAATGTAAACGTTACTCGCCGATCGGCGTTGTAATATGTACTCGACTTATACACGTATAATTTTCCTATACACAAATAAAATCGTTAAGCTCGAGACTAAAAGATATTATTTATTACGTTGCGACCGCAGCAACAACGGGTTTTCGTATGGTTTAAAAAAAAAATATTATTATTATTTTTTCGACGACCTATGACATAACGTAATTAACGCGAACTTGTTCGATTTGATTTTTGCGCTCGACGATCGTACGCAATCTATAAAGGCGAATTTTTTTTTTTTTTAATTTTCCATCACAACATCTATAACGTACGTATATTTCTTGTTCGTATCGTGTGGTCTGGTTTTTTTTTACCGTCATTCGTCGGTTTTCGTATACAAGCGTGCAATACGATTTGAACGTCATTCACCGAGGCACACGCCGTTCGGCGTTCGCGTAAAATAAACCGTTACAATTAATGATTGTTGCGTACGGATCGGGCAAAAACCGAAATCGATTTTACCCGAACCGTCGTCGGATCACGATGGAAAAAATAAAAAAAATAAAATTCAAACCCGCCCCGTATAAGTGTATTATATTATAATTATTATTACTAACACCGCGGTGTAATAATACACGGGAGGTACCGGGCCGCGAACAACCGGAATGGACTTTTTGTTGAGAATATTGCTGCCGCCGCCGCCGCCGCCGCCGCCGCCGCCGCCGCCGGGATCTCAAGACAATGCGATAACGCGGCGTTCGCCGTGCGTTATTGTAATAATATGTTAATGACGTTTTCGCCGGCGCTGTTGGAGGAGCACACACAATGGTCTCGTATTCGACGGCAGAAGAACAAATAATGAATATTCTATTCACGGTGCGCCCCGGTTTTATCGTCCGAAAACGAGTGCCGTCAGACACTATAATATTATATTAATAATAATAATAATAATAATAATAATAATAATATACGCCAAGTGCGGTGTGATAAATTAACCGCGCCCGTTCGATTATAAATGTAATAACGTGTAACACCACCACCGCACTTTTCGTTTTATGCCCTACGGGCCCGTTCGACAGTCAAATAGCAATTATACTGCCCCGCGACACTTGTTATTCGCGTACGTATTTATTTTCCATCACTGAAATCGTTTTCGCGATTGAATTCGATTTTTTTTTTTTTCCAGTCGGTCATTACCTGTATACAAACACTATGCGGAGGTGAATTGCGTTTGTTTGCAGCGCGTAATCTCCGGGACGGCCGTTCCGATTCTAAAAATTCGTTCGCCGATAGAAAGCTACGGCTATCCCCCGACTGACATCGGGGTTATATTGGTTATATTTTTGTGCAAATAAATTAAGAGGAGCTGACACTGGGTTTTCGGTAGTTTCGGTACGGTAATCGAAATTATTTTGTTGATTTATGTTGTGTCCTCGGTTATTCAGATGAAAAAGTTACACTCGATTTAGTAGGCACGGGGAAGATGGTTCTCGTTGTTAAAATTTAGATTAAAAATATTAACAACAAAGTACGTCTATAATACATAAATTCCTACGCGAATAAAAATTATAACGAATACCACTTTATTCCAAGTTATTTTTTCGATTTTATAAAAATCGTAAATTATTTTTTCCGATCTACTGGCCGTTTTTAGGGGATGATGTAGCTATACGCCAGGCAAACATTTTAGTACTCACAGTAGTTTGGTATTTGAACATGAAAATATGTTTGAATTTATAATCAAGTTTACTTTGCATCGGGTCGGAATACTTTTCACATTTTATTAAATTATTTACGAGAATAATAGTATTTTCGATATTTTTTTTTTATGTAGATTTGTCATATTGTCGACAGTAAATAATTCAACAAATACATGTTAATACGAAAAATATACTGTGACCGATGCAAAGTAAACTCGTACACGTTTACATTTTCAGTGCTTTAATTTTTTTAGGTGTTTTTTGACGAAAATAGCGTAGAGTTTTGTAGGGGGCCTTAATAAAATCGTTGCGTTTTAAAATTAGATTCTTCATAATAATACAGGGTGCGGCAGAGCCGACTGACGAGTTAAATGAAATCATCAGTTTACGATAGGATAAACCCAGGCCTATATTAGTGGTCTATTTTGAATTACACGGTTATGCTGTTCTTAGTCGTCATCATGGTCTGGACATGTGTACACCGAGGTTTCGTCGTTCGCGCGTATTTTGAACATAATTATTCCGCGATTGCTACACAAAGGGAGGTCTCGTCTACATCTCGGCATTCCACGCGCTGAACCGGTTCCTTCTGCTAACACTATCAAATTGTGGATACGGCATTTGGAAGAAACCAGGAAGTACCCTAAGTAGACTTGGACACGGAGCACCCAGAACGGTAAGAACCACCGATAATGTGCAGTGGGTCAGAGAGGCGATTGAGCGGTCACCAAGTCGCTCTGCCCGGAAACGCGCGGTCGCTTCGGGAATGGTTATGATGTCGGAAACTTCTGTGCAGCGCAGGTCGGAGGAAACGGCTGAAGAACATGACTCGGGAGACGTGCGGTTTTAGCGATTCGGGGCTCAAGCGCGCACAGCTGGAATTTCGTTGGCTGTTTTGCGACAAACGTTCCCTGGGCGGTTGGTCTTACCGAGGGGCGACGTAGGCCGGCCGGCACGCTCCCCCGATTTAAGCGTGTGCGATTTTTCCTCCGGCGGTTGCTTAAGAATAACGTTTTCAAAACCCATACGATAGATGACCCGACGGAGAGAATCGCCGAAGTAATCGCGGCCGTACCAATCGAAACGTGCCGAAAATCTCAATCAGAACTTCGGAGATTGCCTACAGCAATGTATTGCCGCTGACGGCCGCCATCTCGACGATCTCGTTTTCACAAACATAATTGAAAAAAAAAAAAAAAAATAATGGGATTTCCTAAATATTTTAACAAAACAAACCGTTTTTCTCCGAGTTTTTTAATGTCATTTATTTGTAGCTCATCAAAACCCGTCAACCCTGTAATAATAACGACAAGTGTGTAAGGAAAATTTTCGCGCGGTTTCGTAAGTAGAATATTATTATTGTTAACGATCGGGCGTAACATTACCGAACACGGTTTTACATCGCGCCGTAGTGTCATAGGTGACGCGAGTAGGGAAAACAAAAAAAAAATTACAAAAAACCCTACAAAAAAAAAAAAAAATTGTTAACTGTTGTTTAAGTAGTTTTTATATTATACGGACCGAGACGAGCGCGTTTACGTCCGCGGGCGTAACGATAAACGTTTACGGGTTTACGCGGCCAACGGAAAAGCCCCGGGGTTAATTATAGACGGGGGCCCTCGAGGGTTGGTGCGATTTTTTTTACTGCTCGGTAACAGCTGCGGTGATTTTTTTTTTTTTTTTTTTTTTTTATAGAAACTTACGCACATAAACGTAATAGACGTGTCGGCGGCACGTGCGAAGAAAGCGGCGCGTCGGTTTTGGCGGCCTTTCACCGCGCCGGCGCTTAATGTGTTTATTCGTCAACTATATATATATATATATATATATATATATAAAAAAAAAAAAAAAATAAAATTTAATAATAAAAAAAAAAAAATAATAAAATACGTCGGAGTGCCGCTGTCGTACGCGGCGTAATTAGAATTTTGTTCTGGGGTTCGGGGGGGGGGGGACGAACGGACTCGGTACTAAATCGCTTACTCTTCATATAATATTGTCTTACGATCAGAGGTTACTTGATAGATTTTTACCAGTCTGCAGAGTCGACTTGTAAAATTTAAACCGATTACAGACCCGAGACTTCGGGCAGTCGTTTCGGGGCGGTTAAAAAACGACAGTAGAAGTGGTGGGTGGGCTTCTGTCAATCTTAAATAATATGTATAGTATTTATCTGTCGACGGTAATAAATGATTTTAAATCCTAAAGTGTTGATATTTTTATTACATTTTTAACATTATACAGGAATTCAATTGCATAGTTATTTGCTAAAAAAAAAAAAGAAGAAAATAGTGGAGGGTCGCGGGAATCTATCGTTCATATTTACAATTACGCCGCCGCAATAGGCCTGGAAGTGGAAATCTTCTAACTGTCACCTGTTTGCAAACATTAACGATTTGTCGGTTGATTCATGTTTTGTTATCTCCATCAAGTTGTATTTAAAAGTTGACCGCCAACTATAATTCTTTGACAATTTTATATCATTTATTGCGAATGAAAATGATAAATGTAAGTGTAGTTATATATTTAGTTAACTGAACAATATTCTGTTATTTAATACAATGAAATTAATTACTATTAAAAATATTTTTTACACTTGTGGGCTCTAAAAAAAAAATTATATCAATCTTGGAATCCGGCTCAGCGGGAACAATTTTGTTGGTATTTTATTGGAGGTTGAAATGTTCTTTGGCCTGGACACATTAAAATATACAGGATCGAACTCCACCTCTGTTTGTACAAGGGAAGTGGAGAAGGCTAGACGGGGAATTTAATTTATATTTTGGTGAATTCACAACTCAAAAACCACTAGAATTTGTTGAAAATTATACCACGTCTAGAAAGGGCTAATATATATATAAGTATTTGGAGACGATTTCAGATTTTTTGGATTTGTTTTTTTAACGCAATTACAAAAAAAAAAAAAAAGATCCGAAAATAATTAATTATAAAGTAAAGTTGTAAATAGACACATACACACAAACAGAAGAAAACACTAATAGAAAACTTCAGACTGTATTACCAATACCGTACTCCAGTTCCTAGTAATGCGCTTAGAATGAAAAAATAAATAAACTCACGCGGAGAAAACAGATATTACATATCGACCGCAGTACAACGGGGAAAAAAAAAAAAAAAAAAACCCCATAAAGAGTAACATTTTTTTCGCGAGAGTATACACTCGTATACTCTAGAGTGTACACTAGCGATTTGAAATTCCGATCGGGATTAGCCAGGTTTTTAAATTCACCCTCACCCCTATCTCATTCTCTTTCTGAAAACGATTCTTTTTTTCTGGGTCGTAAAAATGCCACAAAAGTTTGTCGCGGCTTTGTACGCGCAATCGTTTGATAATATAAATTGGTCGTTCCCCATGTATAGGTATATGTAGGTGTATTTTTACTTCACGGCGATGATATCCATTATTTTTTTGCGAAAACTATAAAATCCGAACCCAGGTTTATATTGATGTTATCAATGACTCCCGTAGGCTTCCTAATCGTTGTAGACTTTTTGATTATCGATGAAAATCTACGCCTCCAGAAGAATCGTTTGACGTCCAAAGTGCAGTTTTCAGACAAGATAACAGGCAGCAATGGCATAGATAGGAAGAAAAAATTGTCTATTAAGGCACTCGACAGCCACGTTTTCTATTGGTATTTTAAATTACTTCGTACATTCGGAGATAAAAAAAAACAAAATTTATTAAAAAAAAAAAACAAACAAACAAATATTTTTTGACCTCAAGACTGCAGAAGCATGGCAGAAAAACTCAACTAATATTTAGGGTATTACCTGATATTGAGGGTACCCCCCACCCCCCACCACCTAACCACCTCTAACAAACAAGCTTCGAACCATAAAACACTCTATTAAAAAATGAAACCTCACCCAAAATCTCAAAAGAAGAAATGAGGTAATAATCATTCGGGTCAGAATGGGACACATCATTTTAACCCACTCCTTCCTCATCATCAAAGAGCCGCCCCCAACATGTGACACATGTAATGTCAACCTTTTTTTTTTCCTTTTAATCGGCAATACCCCCGCCTCCCGGAAATGCTAGGAGATACTACTTCAGGAGGCGGGTCGTAATCATTTATTAGTAAAATGAAAAAACGAATATGTCAATTTAGAAATACCGTTTTCACCTGAGCAGGCGGGCTCACATTAAAATAATAACAACAACGAATTCGTGCCCTACGGTGGGGATGGGCAGTAGCTAGGCCAAGCCTAGGTAACCCCGCAGGACGATGGGCTGATCGTGGCGGAGGGCGACACGGTGGAAGGCGCACAAAATCGAGCCAACGCCGCACTGGCGACCGTCTCGAAAGGCATCGGGGACCTGGGGCTACGGCTGGCCGTCCAAAAGATGTGGTTAGGTACTAGCCTATGTTAGGCATTCTAACCGACCTGTGGTTGTGATCCTAACCTACCGTGGTAACCCCTAGGTAACCCCGCGGTAACCCCTAGGTAACCCCGCGGTAACCCCTAGGTAACCCCGCGGTAACCCCGCGGTAACCCCTAGGTAACCCCGCGGTAACCCCTAGGTAACCCCGCGGTAACCCCTAGGTAACCCCGCGGTAACCCCTAGGTAACCCCGCGGTAACTCCTAGGTAACCCCGCGGTAACCCCTAGGTAACCCCGCGGTAACCCCTAGGTAACCCCGCGGTAACCCCTAGGTAACCCCGCGGTAACCCCTAGGTAACCCCGCGGTAACCCCTAGGTAACCCCGCGGTAACCCCTAGGTAACCCCGCGGTAACCCCTAGGTAACCCCGCGGTAACCCCTAGGTAACCCCGCGGTAACCCCGCGGTAACCCCTAGGTAACCCCGCGGTAACCCCTAGGTAACCCCGCGGTAACCCCTAGGTAACCCCGCGGTAACCCCTAGGTAACTCCGCGGTAATCCCTAAGTAACCCCGCGGTAACCCCCCTTTTTTATTTTTTTTTTTTCAAAACCGGCAATTCCCCCACCTCCCGGAATGGCCGTGAGGCACTACTTCGGGAGGCAGATCGCTATCATTTATTTAACAAAATGAACACGTACAAATGATACACAAAATAAAATCCCGTATTCCCTTTCGACGGGGCGGGCTCACATTATAAGTGTACAAAGTTTCGCGTCCCTACCGGGGAATGGGCAGTAGCCGGGCCGAAGCCCACATGCTGCCCTTACACTAGTAGGGGGGGACACTACCTACCGGCCACACGGCCGGCGGTCTGGCGTCTGCGAGGCCGCGATCAACGACGGCGGCGATGCGCTTGAAGGTGCGCGCCGGCGGCGTCGAGGGCTTGGCGTTGCCATTCGGCCGACTCCTTTTCCGTGACGACCGTCTCAGCCAAGTCGACCACTGCTTTCCAACGGTCTGGGGATTCCAACATGAGCGACATCAAGTCGCCCGGTTCGAAAGAACTGATCCTCCGGACCAGGCGCTCCCTGTCCCCGCCAAACGCCTCGCAGCGCATAAGGGTATGGAGACCGTCGTCATCCTCCTCATTTTGCTCACCGGGAAAACCGCAGTGAGAACACCCGGGGTGCTGAGCTCGCCCGATCCGCTGAAAGAACGAGTTAAAGCATCCGTGCCCCGTGAGAAGTTGAGTGAGGCGGTAGGTCATCGAACAATGTGGTCTTGTAACCCACCGCACCAGCAAGTCCGGTGGAATGAGCGTGCGCGTTAGCGTACATCCACTCCTTACAGGCACTTTCGCGCTACGGATCCGGTGCGCCCATCTGGTTGTGACGCGGATCTTCATGCGGAGCGCTGACGGGCGGGGTATGTCGCCTTCTGTCGTAGTCCCCAACGCGCGCAGAGCTTCGAAAGCCCTGCACTTGCAAGAGGCCGAAAGACCCACAGGAGATAGTCCCGTAACGATTAACGACGCCTCGTGCGAGACGGTCCTGTAGGCGCACAAGCTCCGGAGAGCTGCACGCCGCTGGACTACCGCCATAGCAGCGAGGCCCGGGGGGCAGAGTCGCAGCGATTAAGCCCACGCGGAAGCGCCGTACAGCAGCACGCTGTGCACGACGCTCACGAGTAGTTTCCACCTGCGCTCCCGCGGGCCGCCGATGTTAGCTATTAGCCGGCCGAGCGACGACATCACACGTTGAGCCTTGTCGGCCACAGCGCGAAAGTGCGCGCCGTACAGAATTCTCTTGTTGTCCATCACAAGGCCGAGATAATTTAAGGACTCGCTGGGCGCGATGAGTTCGCCGTCGAGTCGAATCCGCAGCGCCGTTGGCCAGCGCCGGTTACTGAAGGCCACGACTGACGTCTTTTGGACGGCCAGCTGTAGCCCCAGGTCACCGATGCCTTTGGAGACGGTCGCCAGTGCAGCGTTGACCCGATTTTGAGCGCCTTCTGCCGTGTGCCCCTCCGCTACGATCAACGTATCGTTCGCGTAGCCGATAGTGATCGTGCTTTTCGGGAGAGGTAAGCAGAGGACGGCATCGTACACGATGTTAGTCTGCAGTTAGGTGCTCTGCAGGTTACCGGAACCGTCTCGAGACCGGTCGACGAATCGTCGCCCACGATCAAAACTCGGCCGCTCAGATACGACTTGATCATTTGTCTGATGTACGGCGGAAACCTCATGCGCTCCAGCGCGGCCGTGATTACCTCCCATCCGACCATATTGATCACGTTTTTGATGTCCAAGCTCACGGCGACGGCCATCTTCCTGGCGTTACAGGCCTCAACCAGCTTTCGGTCGAGGGTCCTGAGCGCGTCGTCGGTAGTCCGTAGCGGAAATCGAACTGCCATTCGGACAGTCCATTTCCCGCCGCAACCATGTGCTCTTCCATCCTACGGGACAGGAGAAACTTGAAGATTTCCCGACGTCGTCTAGCAGACACAGCGGCCTGTACGAAGACGGAGTTCCGCCGGTTTGTTCGATCTGACGGTTGGCGGCGGCGCTCCCTCGTCGACCGCGCCAGCCGCGACAAGGGCCCCTAGGTAACCCCGCGGTAACCCCTAGGTAACCCCGCGGTAACCCCTAGGTAACCCCGCGGTAACCCCTAGGTATTCCTGCGGTAACCCCTAGGTAACCCCGCGGTAACCCCTAGGTAACCCCGCGGTAACCCCTAGGTAACCCCGCGGTAACCCCTAGGTAACCCCGCGGTAACCCCTAGGTAACTCCGCGGTAAACCCTAGGTAACCCCGCGGTAACCCCTAGGTAACCCCGCGGTAACCCCTAGGTAACCCCGCGGTAACCCCTAGGTAACCCCGCGGTAACCCCTAGGTAACCCCGCGGTAACCCCGCGGTAACCCCTAGGTAACCCCGCGGTAACCCCTAGGTAACCCCGCGGTAACCCCTAGGTAACCCCGCGGTAACTCCTAGGTAACCCCGCGATAACCCCTAGGTAACCCCGCGGTAACCCCGCGGTAACCCCGCGGTAACCCCTAGGTAACCCCGCGGTAACCCCTAGGTAACCCCGCGGTATCCCAGCGTTTAGCCCTAGGTAACCCCACGTTTACCCTTAGATAACTCCTAGGTAACCCCTCGGCGGTTATCGCGCGTGTTCGTATTACGATTAACCGCGTATAATATTGCTGCAGTCGCACGTACCCCCGTTGTCGCTGCCGCCGCCGTCGTCGCACCGGTAATACGACCGACGATTATTATTACAATTACCCGTACGCGTCACGGTTCTTCCGGTCCTAAAGCGCTCTCGTTCGGAGGGTGGGCGAGCGGGCCCGACACCGGAAACGCGTCCGCGCAATAATTATTATTATTAACGCCGATTAATATAATATAATAATAATAATAATAATGATAATAATGATAATAATATCGCATTACGCCGCGTATCGCGTCTCTCGACGAGGTCTCGCGTCTCCGTAACAACATTTCGATAATCTCTCTCCCTCTAAGACCGAACGACAATAATAACATAATATATACAGTCGTAGGCACGAGTACAGTTTTCGTATATTATATTACAATGCACTAATGCAAATATAATATCGCGTCGCATTACAAACGCGTAATTTAGCCATCTCCACATCCGACTCTTTTTCCATCCACCTGACACTGTTTTCCCGCGTCCGCAGCAGTTCTCCTCGCAATCATCCCAAATCGTATCCGAAATTCTCACTTTCGGTCTTCCGATCTTATCGACTATATCTAAACACTGACTACGGCTTCTGACTCGGAAACTCATTGCATCTATTGTTCAATCGGCTATATTTCGTATCTTTTTTGTATTTGTTTCGAATCTTCATCCATAGAAGTCCACTTCCTATAGCTTCAACGTCTTGTTCCGCTGCGTCTTCCCGCCGAGTACGTGTTCTTTTCGGCAATACTCGTGCGTCGAAATTAAAACGCACTACTACAAGCAGTTGATACAAAACCCAACGGAGAAAAAAACCCCGCGAAGGTCGAAGACGAGGCGGCAAAGACTTTAGCAAATTGTCCAAACCGGAGATTTCGTTGTCGAATAGAGACAACTGAAGGAAATAGAGGTTTGTGAGAATGAAATGCCCTAGATGCTCTGTTTATCTTTCGTTTTTATTCTCTGGTGATAAATCCTTAATCACCGGTTCCAGCGATCCTTTACAAAAGTTTTCTTTTCCATCTATACTGATCTCTGTCTGTACGCAATTTACCGGTCAACATTCTATATAATATAATATTATTACGTTATTTGTAAATATTTTGTATTTACGAACACGTTGTTGCTGTTTTCGTATTGTATTATTATATTGTATGGTACTAATGCAAATATAATATTGCGTCGCATTACAAACGCATAAATTAGTCTGCGCGAAAAAATAAAAATAAAAAATAAAGTTTATATATATATAAATATAAAAAAAAAAAAAAAAAAGGTTCACGTTTCCTTTGTGAAGCGGTACGGCGGTGTATATTATTCGAAATGCTTAGGGGTGTTTTTTTTTTTCGTTATTTATTTATTTATTATTATTATTTCTTTGCAAAGTGAATACATTAAAATATACGTATATAGAGTGTATATTATAATAAACGCGTATATGATTTACGATCGGTATATTAATATTCGTATAAATTAAAAACGCCGGGAAACTCGCAGTGTATACACACCAGCAGCGGCGATGGTCGGGGGTTAAGGGAGGGCTAAAAAATATTTATTCGAAAGGATAATAATAATATTATTACGAGCCGTTTTTTTTTTTTTTTTTTTTTTAATGTAAACTTTACGCACCGATCGGTTTTAATATGTACTCGACTTATATACGTATAATTTTCCTATACACAAATAAAATCGTTAAGCTCGCGACTAAAAGATATTTATTACGTTGCGACCGCAGCAACAATGGGTTTTCGTATGGTTTTAAAAAAAAAAAAAAAATAAAAATATTATTATCATTTTTCCGACGAGTTATGACATAACGTAATTAACTCGAACATGTTCGATTTGATTTTTGCGCTCGACGGTCGTACGCAATCTATAAAGACGATTTTTTTTTTTTTTTTTTTTTTAATTTTCCATCTATACGTACGTATATTTCTTGTACGTTTTTTGTTTTTATCGTGTGGTGTGGTTTTTTTTTTACCGTCATCCGTCGGTTTTCGTATATAAGCGTGCAATACGATTTGAACGTCTTTCACCGAGGCACTTTTGTTTGCTGCACGAGAGCACTTCGCACACGCCATTCGGGATTCGTGTAAAATAAACTGTTACAATTATTATTGTTGCGTAAGTATAACACTAATGTTATCCAATAAAATATGCTGCGATTTCGAAATTTTTTAATAAATCACAGTACGGCGGCGGAGAAAATGTCACGCGTAACCTTATTAATTATGATATTAAATAGATTTATCACGTAGATAAGTTTTTTTTTTTTTTTTTTTTTTTTTTTACCGTACAATAGAATTTCAGAAAGACTAATAAATTTAACGAGCAAAAAACAATAAATCGTCAAAGCTTATGAGCTTTGGCGCGTGTAAATAACAAATTATTATAAAACGTTGAAAGTATCTTCGTTCGACCGAAATAAGTCGTAGGCCTATAAACTTATTCGGTGGCTTCATTTGTAATTTAATTTAAATCTTCTATTTATTATTATTTTTCTGCGATCAGTTTTTAATCTGACAATTTAGGGATTTAGTTACATTTTTTAAGTTCAAAATTCAAGCTTCTGTGTTTAAACTTGTGTTCCGAAACCAATTTAATTATTATGGTTTCGCCATGCAGTTTTGATATGACTGGATGTTTGAAATAAATGGCGAATATATATTTTTAACAATACAATAGTAATATTTAGAATTAAAATTAAAAACGTATTTTTCGTGCTTTTTACGATCATATCTAACCCAACAGAAATTTGACTTACAATTGAAATCGTTGCTAACCCTATTGAAAGGCCTTGGGAAATTCGAGATCACAGATGGTTTTTACTATTCTATTTTATTAATTTTTTTATTTTGGAAATGTTATGTTTCGGTTGTAGTAAAATAAAAAAAATCACAGCGATACGTAAATGTCGAGAAATAATTCTAATACTTCTAAAGTCAATGCTTTAAATGTTTTTACTAATAAAAGAAATTAAAACCAAAAAAAAAACTGTTCCGTACAATATTGTTTAAGATTAAACAAAAACGCCACCCTTATAAAACAAGTTTATTGCGATACCTATGCGGCGTACGCCGCCTGGATCTTAAACGAACCCTGGTCCGCCATTAAAAAAAAAAAAACAAAAAAACGTTCGATAATCTTGTTAAAAATATATATAAACGTAAATACGTCGGTGTCCGGAAAATCTCAATAGCGTTGCCATAATATTTTGAATTTTAAATGCAAAATTAACGTTAAACTCAAAGTAATATTCGGCAGGTTTCCCGTGCAAACGCTGAAGAGCACGCGACGCGCTCGCGATGCCTCCGTAAAAAAAAAAAAAAAAAACATTAAAATGCAAAATTAGGTTCCCCCCCCTGCTCTAGCTATTCGTCGCAGTAAAAGATAATAAAAAATTGCACGATAAATAATGCAAAACGACGCGTCGTTTGTACGCGAGAACGTTTTTATTATTGTTTTAAATCGATTCGAACAAATAATATTATTTCGTACGATTTCGACGCCCCGAGAAAAAAACAAAAAAAAAACGATTCCGGTTAACATACGGAGCCGATGGTTTCACTTATCGCCACACGCCCACCCTCGCACAGCACAGGGATTGCACTACAATAATCGACATTTTTTTTTTTTAACATCCGTGGTTGCCAGTGTAATCCGTAATCCGACAAAAAGAATTCGATTTTTGCACTATAAACGTACCTGAAAACCGAATTTTCAGACGACGGCGTTCAATAGCGTAAAAATCGCTCCGGTTGTTAATTGAGTCGATTAATCTTGTACAGACAGACGTCCAATTTTCATATACATCGATTATAGACACGGTTTGAGTTTGTAAATGTTTTGAAAAACACGACGGTCGTGCGTGGCAAAAAAAGCGCGGAAAAAACATTAAAAATATTATATCTCGGTAATCCGTATTGGAGACTGTCGGTACGAAATGTCCGCGAGAAATTACGTTCGGGCGGAGCGTTACAATCACAGAACCGAAAAATTTTTTTTTTTTTTTTTAAATCCCATCGACGCGACGCCGTGATGTTCGGTATTTATCGAGATCGGGAACGTATTTTTTTTTTTGTTTTTTGTTTTGTCGCAGAGCCGGGTGTATGTAAACGTGTAGGCTTGCGGATTTCGGTAAACGACACGAGTCGATTCGGTCGATCGGTATGCGCGCGGACCAACGATCGTGAATTCGAATTAATCAAATTCGACGGTCGTGTGTAAACACCCCGTCCGACATACGCGTGGCACGAAATACACGAACGGTCTCCAAACTTTTGTTGGACATTTGCAGTGATGTTGACTCGACGTCCCCCGTAGCGAACGCCCGTGTAAACACCGGGTTTCGACCGCGCGCGCGTTCGTATTACTGCGGAAATCCCGAGCAGCGGAATCAACCCGGTACGCTCGTTCCAATATTGTCCGATTGATACTGACCATAATTCGCGCATATATTAATTTATATTATAAACTAGTTGATCCCCGGGCAGTGTTTTCCTATTGCCTTTGCTAGACCGCCGTGCGCGTTCGTTCCGCTGTCCCCCCGTGTCATTGCTTAAAAAACAAACGAAAAAAAAACAAAAAAAACCTAAAAGGCGGTGTTCTGTTTCGTCAGCGCGACCGTCGATCACCGGAAATAATCGAAATCAAAATCGAATCAAGTCGGAATCGCACGCGAAAAACAATTATTTTTATTTATTTTTTTTTTTTTTTTTTACTGTGACATAATCATTTCGTTCGTTTCTTCTATGATGTACGACAAAAAGAATTCGATTTTTGCACTAAACGTACCTGAAAACCGAATTTTCAGACGACCGGCGTTCAATAGCGTAAAAATCGCTCCGGTTGTTAATTGAGTCGATTAATCTTGTACAGACAGACGTCCAATTTTCATATACATCGATTATAGACACGGTTTGAGTTTATAAATGTTTTGAAAAACACGACCGTCGTGCGTGGCAAAAAAAGCGCGGAAAAAACATTAAAAATATTATATGTCGGTAATCCGCATTGGAGACCGTCGGTACGAAATGTCCGCGAAAAATTACGTTCGGGCGGAGCGTTACAATCACAAAACCGAAATTTTTATTTTTTTTTTTTTTAATCCCATCGACGCGACTCCGCGATGTTTCGTATTTGTCGAGATCGGGACGAGAAAACCGATCGTTATGTGTACTCGTTTAGGTTAGACGGACGCACAGATCCGCACACGGTTTCTAATTGTTCAAAACGCATCGATTCGGGCAAGCAAAGGCGAATAATGTGCGAAACTGCAGACGCGTCGTACTCACTGATTTTCGATTGTAAACGAAGCGAGAAACGTATTGGTTTTACTAAATGATATGTGATTTTTATTTATTTATTTTTTTTTTTTTCTTTCTGTTAAATTTTACATTTAATTCGATTCGAGCCGTTTTATTCGTTCCGTTCACCCCGGCCGTTGTTACCTCGTCGAAAACGATAATATGTACACCGTAAACACGATTTTAAATTGCCAATGACTAAACTAAACAAATATTGGGCCAAGAGAGTTTCTATTTGTTACCCGTTACTCGCGACTATTATAGTCGATAGTCGTTTATTTGCACTGTAATATTTAAGTAGGCGTTTCGATAAGGTGTCCCAAATGTGTAGGCAACGCATAAGTGCCGTGCGTTTTACAGGGTTGGGCGTCAACGAGATAAAAAGTTAACGTTAAGTTAAAAATTTAAATTAGTTTTAACTTAGTTACTTTTTTTTTTTTTTTCAAATGTAACCTCTAACTTAACGAGTAAATTTATATTACAATCACGTTACGTTAATTTTTATTTTTTTTTTTTTCTAATATAAACACTCCCGGGACACACATTAAAATAATTCAATTATTTTGTTGAATTCCATCATCGATTTAACTATGCAAGTACACACAGTAATTAATTTTACTATATACGTTTTTTTTTTTTTTTTTTTTTTTTATCGCAAGACCTACGTTATAATTACGTATGTTGTTCGTGAAGCTTTAATAAAAAGTAAAATTATTCATTTTATATGGAAAAAAAAAAAAAAAAATTAAATTATTTATAACCAAGTTAATTTACACTTTTTTCTTCTAATTAACTTGTTACCCGTACAAGTTAAATAATAATAATAATAAAAAAAATTAAAAGTAACTTTTAAACTTAATTTAAATGTTTCTATATTGACTTGATTACTTGACGAGTTACAAAAAAAAAAAAAAAAAAATTATCAATTTGCCAGCGAAAAATTTGCCATGGCATTTCAATGTAAAAACGTCGAAAATAAACGTGTGTACAAATTTCCAAGTGCCGGGAAATATTATAACTGGAATTAAATATTTTCAAAGTACCAATATAAGTGCCAATATAAAATGCGCGTCAAATTCAATTTGAATCAATGTAAATACGCATCTACCCACCTATACTTCATTTTCTTCAACCCAACTTGACTTTCGTCTAAGGCAAATGCGGAGGTATTTTTTTTCTGTTTTTTTTTTTTTTTTTTTTGCACGTAGTGTCCGAATTTTACGCGGCAGCGCAGTCTATCGTGGATGCGGAATTCGGGTCATTCGTATTGACAATATTTTTGGCATTATTTCGGAGGCGGGGACGACGACGACTTAGTGTTGCCCCGGACTTTCGCAGCAGGAGCGGAATCGGCCGAGCAGGCTGCAAGCCTTTGGCCGAATTCCAACCGATCCCCGGTTCACGGTACTCCGGATATAAAATCAATCGTTAATCAATGTTTTTATCGCCGACCGATAAAACATTAATACGGTCAAATTCTGTCCGGCGTCCCCCCGCTCTAACCGAACCGAACCAGTCGGTTTTTTTTTTTTGTTTTTTACTGATACTGTCCCGCAGACCGGGTGTAAACCGGTAATCGAAAAAGTGTATCATCGTTTGTTTCGCGACCAAATAAAAATAATTACATTTCGTTTAATTGAAAAAAAAAAAATGATTTACAGCGAACAAATGTTTTGAGATACCGCGAGTGCGTTGATTCGTCGTATACGAGTATATATGGTCAAACGGCAAACTAATCATAACAATTAAAACGTTAATTCAAAATTAAAAAAAAAAAAAAAAATAATAGGTTTTTAGGTTTGTGAGATTCGAAGGGTTTATCGTCATCAACCGTGAATTCTCGGTACAAATGCCTACGGTCTTTGGCATTAATTTGTTACCGACGACATTTTTTCGTAATTGCAATTATTGTTTTTTTTTTACCGAAAACTGCGACGATATATTGCGCAATCGACACAATATTAATAAAATATGTCGAATACAAAAAAAAAAAAAAAAAAACAGGGCTCTTCTCATGCTGTACGTCTCGATAAAAAGAACCGTAGAACATAACCTTAAACATTTCAATATTGTTTCGTAACCTCCTGTTGGAACTCCATCGATAATTATAACTGGGATTTATTTGTTACGCAAAACCACGTCGGGTAGATCAGATGAGGTGAAATGTTTCTTCACTTCTTCCATGGAATTTCGCTTTATCCCGGGGAGGCGGGAGAACCGTCCGAGTGCCGAAAAAACGACGACACGGACTATAAATTTATTTATTATTTTCATTATTTCCCGGGGCACTCTACTACTGTTCCGGCGCAGTGCGATTATTATGACGATTTATCGATATAATAATAAACGGACGATAATTTTGTACGAGTCACCGTCGCCACAACCGCGCAGACGGATAATATTCGTAATAGGGGACACACGCACACACACACATAGATAGACACGGTGGTCGGCACTGTTCAATATTATCAATCGTTTTCTCCGGTGTTTTAGATACGTAACTTAACGACAGTGTAACATTAAAAAATACTGCGGGTATATTTATTCGCCGCGATAGACACGATGATGATGATGATAATAATAATAATAATCTATTAGCGTTACGAGAGCCCCCGGAGCGGGTTGTGGAATGAAAAAAAAACGAAACCAAAACGGCGTTTAAGAATCGTACGTACGCGTAACGGACTATTGTTGTCGAGATGATAATAATAATAATAACGCCGGTAATTATATCGTATTGTTGTCGTTTTTCGCGATAACGCGAGTTTAAACCGACGCCGCCGGGTAAAATAATAATAAAAAAAATTATCAAAGCGGACGATTATTATCATTGTCCGTCGGCGGGCTAAATAGCCGCGAATTGGTTTTCGCCGCACTCACGGCTCCGTGTATAACAATAATAATTGATAATATATACGGCCGCCGGATGATATTCGGTAGACAATAAGGCGGAGAAAAACCGACGGGTCAGTATTCGAATCCCGCCGAATAGGACCGAAATGCGATTTTAAATAGGATATTCGCCCGGCTTGGCTCTACGGAATCCAACTATGGGGGACGGCAAAACCGTCAAACACCAATACCTTGCAATTTTTTCAATCCGTTTGCCTACGTTTAATAACCTCTGCCCCTTGGTATGTAACAAACAAAAACCCCCACAAAGATCTGAACTTACCAACCCTCAACGACTTGGCCAAATCCCATTACAAAAAATTTCATTCAAAACTTCACGTTCATTCCAACCCTTTAATAAAAAATTTATCCTCTGCTTCACTTATCCCTAGAAGGTTAAAAAGGCAATGGCCTAGAGATCTACTCTAAATTTAAATAATAAAAAATTTAATTAACTAAAAACTACTCAACTCATGTCAGGTGGCACTGCTGGGAGCCTTCCTATTCTTAATATAAACGTCAAATTAAAAGCTATCACACTTACTAATTATACTCTGTGTATAGATTGTAAATATATATATTTTAAATAAAAAAAAAAAAAAAAAAAATAGGATATTGACGAGACGACGCCGTTGCGATCGGTACGGCGGAACAGGCGCAGGTCCAAGACTAATTAATTGGAAATGGGAGCGAGATCCGAGATTTATAAATATTTTTTTTTTTATCACGGCCGGTAAAAATTCGTCGGGCCCGGCGCAAAAACGATTGAGACGGTTGGAGTTTATTACCGAACTCCCGACCACCAAACCGATCGTCCTAATTTGTCGTGTGCCCCGTGTCCGTCGCAGTCCACATGCCCGTACGGGGAAATTGCCGAATCATAAACGGAATTATCTGCAAAACGGTCCACCGGGCAGTATCGTTTATTGTACGGTTATTTACCTAACCGTCGGCTTAACAATGTACCCGGGGTCCATCGCGCCACACTACGCGTCCCCAAAAACAGTTGCCGTTTCCGCGCGTCGTCGATTATTCCCAGATAGAGTTTAGGCCGGTGCAACGAATACGAGTAAAAAACGTGTATTTTAAATTATTTATTTTACTTTTACCGTGATAATTGACAGAAACTAATTTTTCCATATTCGGTTACATTTGAGACGACGGAATCCTCAGCGAGTTTTCTAGGCGAGCGAACAGGAGTTCTAGTTTTCGTTTTGACAATTTATAATTCGTGAAAAAAAATATGCTTACAAGTACTACCAACAAGAGATATCATTTTCATCGCGTTGTTTCGCGATTCAGGAGTACGTCTCCACGTCCTAAATATATTTCGAATAGAAAATGGAAAGTTCAACATTGTCGTACTTTTTTTTTTTTTTTTAACATAATGTTACTCTGTAGATGGATAAATCTCCATTTGCATATTTTCTGACACATCTTTTCAACTGATTGTGCAAAAACGAAACTGTCAACGAATTAAAGAACTTTTCATAAGCTTTGAGATCTAACAAACCCGAGCTCACACTATTTCGACTTTTCACTATTCGGCGGCGGTTACTACTTTTTGCGCTCACCCCGTCCTGTCGCGCTGCTTATCGTTTCGTTTTTTAATATCATTACCGGGGCCCAGGGGTACTGAGTAAATCGTCTTCTTCCGGGCCCATCTCTCAAAGGCGACCGTTTTCTCAAAACACGCCTGGCAAAACCGGACACCCGGTAAACGTATTCTTTCAGAATTCTATTTCAGCGGTATAATATAAACGCTTCTTTTTTTTTTTTTCTTGCCCTATCTAGTTTTTAAGTCCCTATTTGTTTTACCAATGTATAATTCGTTACAATTACGCGACGTGACTGGCATGCAAACGCACAACACGCAGGCGATCCCCTGTAGCGATAGTCAGTAACCCATCCGCCCATTCGCCCGCGAACGTCGTTGCTTTTATGATGACGCGTTTTATTTTTCTTCTTCTTTCATTTAATTGTTTGCAGTTTCAAAGGCGCAGGCTATACCCGCACGGTACTATACAAAACTATATGCGTTTTTGTTCTTCTCACGCGGTAAGCAATTGTAATCGCATTTTTTTCCCCCGATATAATAATAATAATATTGCGCAAGCGCGCAAATTCGAAAAAAAAAAAAAAAATGTGGACATTTTACCTCGTACCTAAACCAAACCCAACCTAACCGATTGATAGCGTACGTTTCTACGCAGGAGAACTCGCTCTCCGCCTCCGACGCCAAAAAGTCGTATTCTAAACTATGTGAATAATATTAAAAAATCTGTCCGACCACATCGCCAGAAATACCTTTCACAACCCACTTCCCAACAATCTACTGCCCGCCCGATGCAGAATATTTTTACCGAATTCGGCGCCCTCTCACTTCCTCCCCGTTGGTCGCCAAACATCAATACTCAAATGACCGAATACTGCAAACACAATACAGACAATTGATTTTTACGCGACCGTTTTGTGGAAACGATAACTCAACAATACCCGAACTATACACAAATATATACTGACGACTGGAAAAATTATAATGGCGTGGATTTGTCCGTAAGCACAGACCAGGAAAATCATCTTTTTCCACTTCTGCTCCTCTCCTCTAGCGTACATACCGCTAAAACTTACGCTATTTATTTAGCATGCTGTGTCAATATTATCAGCGACTCTTTGTCAGGGCCTTCACGCTAATTTCAAATGTAAAATTGTACATAAAATAAAAGGGAGTAACCATTACCCGAGTTCATTGTAGGCCACTCTCATCAAAACACATGCTTATCTCATCAGATAGGAACCAGCACCAGTGTATGCGATACGTGCAATACAATAGAGCATATAGACACCGACCGACTGTCCCAAATACACCGAAGCCCGCAAGGTCCCGCAACAACCAACTCACACTTCACAAGGAAGATAAACACCGTAAAAATCGGTACTTTCTTTTGCAATAAAAAATTGTAAATATCGTGTTCTAACATCTGTTCTAAAACTAGGTAAAACGCGTTAAGCATTCAATTAATGGAAGCCAAACATATTGAACCCTTTTATTAAATATATATATATATTAAATAATATTCGCGAGCTCGAAAATCCGAAAAGAAGTGACGGGGGGGGGGGGAAAGATGTGGAAATTCAACGCGTTCTCCAAGAGTTGTACACCGTTTTAATACGACAGCGGCGGCGCCGGAATACGAGTAATTTAACGGAATGAACACTCCGAAATACTAACGTAAATTAGTGTGTCGAGTGCGTTTGCATTAGACACACGCCGTATTATACGTGTAGTTCGTTTCCGTCTTGTAAATACATTATATTGCGTTATATACGTTTAGTGTACAACAATTCTCTAAACGAGATTCGCCGGGACTTTGCGAACTTTCTTTGCCGGTTTCCTTTATCCGTCCGCGCCGGTACTACACGTACACGGGCACTCGACGGACTCTAATTATACGCCTGTTCCACACGAATCGCGCGAATCTCCAAAAATAAATACGCCAAACGTATAGGCGGAGATCGTAGGTGCCGTTTATATTTGATTTGTAGAACTCGCCGAGTTTTGTGGCTTTAAAGGTAAAAAAAAAAAAAAAAAAACTAACACGTAAAATCGTGAAATACTATCAATCTGTATTCGACCAAAACGATAAACAGTAACGCTAAAATTCGACTTGACTGCGTCGCCGAATCATTGCTAATGAAAAGCGATTCCGAGCGTAGTGCGGTTATTCATGTTTTGACAAGAATTAAAAAAAAAAAAAACACCATCGTGTTGATTAACGGCGACAATTGTATGACTACGTGAAGTCGTATGATCGTAAAAAAAAAAAAAAACCAATAGATACAATGAATACCGAGGTAACCCCTCAGTGACACCAACTTGAAAACTCGATTTAAATATCGACTTTGTCAATGTGCCCCGGTCTTAAATCGGTAAAAAATAAAAAAAATAATAATATGTTCGATCCATTGGATGCGGTAAAAATTTACCTGTGTATGCAGCGCGTCTTACTTTGTTCTTTTTTTTGGCAGAGTTCTAAATCCGAATGCAATAATGTTGAATTATGACGACACACGCTTAGCTCGCCTATAAAACAATAAAATAAAATATAATTGGTGGACATTAGAAACCAATAGGATTCGTATTTTCCGAATTACAATAAAAATCGGTTTTGAAAAAAAAAAAAAACCGGCTTTAAATTTCATAGATTTTTTTTTGTATATCGTTAGTTTTTCGCAGTTTTCTGGAAAAACTAACGGGAAACAATATTATAGGTTTTCATTATATATATATATGCAGGGAAACTTGCGGACGACTGCAATTTCCGAAAATAAAAAAAAGAGCGATCCAACTCCAAAATAAATTGATTTTTCACGTAACTCGTGAATGTCAGATTGAATTTCTCGAGCGGTTTTTAATGGTGGTACCTATGTCTTTCGACATGCCACGGTGTCAATAAAAATATGAAAAAAAAACATTTTCGGAATCGCAAATAAATCTAGTATTCAAATTAGTTTCGTATCGTGTACATAAAAAAAAAATTATGACAGCAGTACGTTCTATGTAGTATCAAAATTGTGTAAGACACGACCATTTCAGTGTATCCTATATCAATTTCCATGTACGAAATATATGGCAATGAAATAGACATTTTTTTTTTTAAATTTTTTTCTTTTCAACACCTAAATTCACCAAATAATTCGGTTTAGGTTTATAGGCGGCAATTAAAATGTTTAGACGACATCGCTTTGGTGATATATTTGTTTTTGATATTTTTCCAAAACAGCTTAAGTAGGTATTATGTATTTGTTTTTTTTCCCTTTAATGTACAATAAAACGTTAAAAGTTCGATTATCGTTCGGGAGTCGGATTTTTGACAGTCTTCCCGAGAAAATCATCAAATCCGCGGCCAAAAATGTGCTTAATTCCCAAATGTGTTAAAGATATGGACGGGGGTCGAACTCAAAGAGCTATTTGTTCCAATTTAAGGACGAGAATAACGCCGAAGAAATCGCATGCTCGTTTTATACAGGGTGTGGCACTGAAACGGCCGATTTTAAAAAAAAAAATAATTTCCTCGGTAGTAATTAAGATAAGGATTCTCACTAAATACTATTGGTTCAAAGACAACATGCCATTCAGTAAACACGGAACAATGGAGTGGTAAACAATGTGCTTATGTAATAAAATCGTTTTCCGAAAAAACAACGATAGTTATGTGGCGGCACAGAGTTTCGCATTTCGCCTTCATATTAACCTTTAAAACGCCGATTTTTCGGTTCGGGCTTTTAAAATACCGATAACCAATTTCGAAGAAACGGGTTCAACATTAAAACAAAAAATCCCGGACCTAAAAAAAAAAATAAAAAAAAATCATTCGTACACCTGAAAACGTCACTGTTGTCAGCGCCGCTCCCATAGTGAGTCCAAGACGTTCCGAACGATAGCATGCGTTATCGTTAAATTTATCGTACGTAGGATTTTGCACAGCCATCTAAACCGTCGCCCATTTAAAAAGTATAGTCTATGCACAGAAAGTATTGACGAACTAAAAAAAAAAAAACAAAATTCAAGAAAAACTCGCCAGTACGCCCCTTTCAATGTGATACACCGCGTAGTGGTGAATATACGAGGTAGGCTAGAAGAGCGCTTGGGTAGTGATGACCGTCGACTTGAGGACATAATTTAAAAAAAAAAAAAAAACTAGTAGAGTATCTACACTACATACAGATACATCGGTACATGTATATGTCTTGTTTCTACTGAATATAGTTGACATAAGAATGTCGATGTCAATTTGGTATTAGATACGAGGAGACGAGGATTAAACTGTAGGTAACATTTTTAACACGTGTAAAAAATAAACAAGTTTCAAAGACAGGAATTATTTATTTATTTTTCAAAGACAGCAATTATTTTTATTGAGTATACATTTTTATAAATTTTTAAATGGAAGACGCGGTGACACTAATCGTTCAGAGATAGGATCGAGAGGCGGTAAATCAGATGGAAATGGAGGGCAACAAAAACCGTTAATCGTAGCAAAACGGGGAACTTTGTTATTGAGCAGAGTTTTATAACAAGTATTGCACACGCTCATATTATGAGAATCTAAGTCTGGGTATTTTTCGAGTAAAAAATCTACGACCTTCTGGGGAACGTGCTTCATATCTTTCTCGGACCAAAGGCGATCGCAAACAGCGCAGGAAACACCGAATTTGTTTTGGATAAAACGAAAATTGAATTCGTTATCAGCGACGGGAAATTCGTCAATACAGACATTTCGCGGCGGTTCGGTTATCGGAATGACGAATTCGAGCTTGTTCTTTAAACGAGCGTCGCGGTAACATTCTCGGTGTCGGACAAATTAACAGAATGACCCCCAGCCATAAGACATATACATGTCAAAATAAATGTCAAGTTGATAAATTAACGTTGAAAATCGGCCGTTTCAGTGTCCCCCCCCACCTGTGTAATAAATAAAAAAAAATAATAATAATAATAAAAAAAAAAAAACATTTACTACGGTATAATTCGTTTTGAGTTTTAACGGATAGCCTATATAAATCAACCGTCATCCGGAGTAGTAGGGGGAAAAAAAAAAACAAAAAAAAAATTCTACCGCGTTTTGCCGAATTTAACAATTTCCACTGCGCACTGACAATACGGTTACGTTTGTCTGTATAATATCCATTTGAGGTCGAGGTTTTTTTTTTTTTTTTTTTTTTGCGAACAACAGTTCGTGACCAGTACCATCGACATATGGACGGACTTTCGAACGCGATGATTTGTAACGCGGGTCGTTTCGTACGCATTTTCGTATTCTCGCGAAAACAGAGTACAACGCCGAGGGTGATGGATGACGTAGTCCGCTGCGGTAGCCGCTCCTCTATCGCCGGACCGGCGATGTCCGATCAGATCTCCCGGGAATGGGGTGGCCGGGTGCGGAATGTGTGGTCTTAACGAATGTTTAGAGCCACCTGGACCACGGGGGTCGGTCTCGCGTGTTCCGGCCCGTCAAGACTCGGCGTCGTCGTCGTCGTCGTTTATATTTGTTTTTGCGCCGAAACAACACACCCGTAAACGGGAACAACGCATAGAATCGCATCGAAATGCGTTTTCCGTTTATCGATTTTCCCGTATCGGGCCGGGTACGCGAGCACGAGAGTCCACGACGCCGTTCACCCGGATTTCCGACCCTGGTACCCGGGGACGGTCGCTAAGAACTTCTTAGTCTATTCGAAACCCGTACGGGCCGTAAAACGGATATTTTCGCGACGAAAAGAGTTCGTAGTCCGGTTCCCGAACGCGCATTGGCGAGTAAAAACCATTTATTATCGTACGCGCAACGCATATTTTTTTTAATAGACGCGATAATATATACACGACGTCGGGTTATTAATGGTAATCTATCGGTGCAGCCGGCGACTGCAGTCCAGTAATTGCAGGTGTACCATTACAATTACTCATACCCGACCGAATATATACCTATAATAACGACCGAAGCAATACGAATATGAGTAATATACACAGTCTCCGGACCGGAGCCGAATCCCCCGGTTCCCGGGCCGGTGAAAGCACGCGTCGCTATCCCTCTTAATTATATAATCGATGCGGAAAAAAACCACCGCCGCCGCCGGCAACCGGCCAAGATCGAAATCCGTAAAACTCTCTCGTGATTTATGTCCGTCAGCGTTTCGTGGCTTTAAAGGTAAAAAAAAAAAAAACTAACACGTAAAATCGTAACACTATCAATCTGTACTCGACCAATACGTAAAACAGTAACGCTAAAAATCGACTCGACTGCGTCGACGAATCATTGCCGACAAGAATTAAAAAAAAAAAAAAAAAAAAAAAAAAAAAAAACACCATCGTGTTAATTAAAATACGACCGCGAAAATCGCATAACTACGTGAAGTCGTATGATCGTAAAAAAAAAAACCAACAGATACAATAAATTCCAACTCAGTGAAAACTTGATTTAAATATCGAATTTTTCAATGTGCCCCGGTCTCAAATAGGAAAAAATAAAAAAAATTAATAAGTTCGTTCCATTGGATGCGGTAAAAATTTACTAGTGCGTCTCACTTTGTTCTTTTTTATGTCGACACACGCTTAGAAAAGCTTAGCTCGCCTATAAAAGAATAAAATAAAATATAATTGGTGGAAATTAGAAACCAATAGGATTCGTATATTCCGAATTACAATAAAAACCGCGTATAAATGTTTTTCATTTTTTTCATTATTTTTACCGTAGTATTTTATAATATTCCGGAGTCTTTTGTTCGAGGCTTCGTTGTCTCCTCGCACGTAGGCACTACTTCGGACGACACGTTCTCGACGACTTCCCTCGTATTACCATGACACGATGTCCCGACGAATTTCGGATATTTTAAGTCCCACTGGACGGGATGCGTTTTTTATAATAGACTCGACGGAAACCGTTTTCGCGGGTGTACATGTGTACTCACGGGTTTATTATTTTCATCGCACCGCCAACGCTTTTCCCGACTAAATATTCGTTCAATAACGCCCAACAAAAAACCTACACGAAAAACAGCAAAACTGAAACTCGACTTCAATAAAAAACCATCAAAGGCGGCGCGACCAGGTCCATTTACCCAGCTTTTCTCTTTTTGAAATTTCGAAATGAAACAGTTTTCATCCGTCTGTATTTGATTATCAGTTCAGTTTTAAGTTACTATTCTTTTTTACGTATTTTCTGTATTGAATTTTCATGCCTTGTGCGATAATTAAGTAAAAAGAATTAACTAAAATCCAAACATCATCGTTTTTTTTTTTTTTGTTTTTTAATAAAAATTTTCAAATATTTAAAATAAATAAATGGCACAATATTTTTAACATTTGTCTACGACTACAAAGACTACTAATATAAATATTTGGTGAAAATTTAATATCTTTATGATTACTTTTAGATTCAATTTGCATCAAAAAAAAAATCCATTTTTTGAAAAAACTACAATGGAATAGAAATTCTTTAGGCGAACAAAATTATAGACAAGTATCAAAACGCTTATTAAATGTGGAAAAAATACAAATATAGACGACACTAAAATTTATAAATCGACAATAAGTTTAAAAAAAAAAAAAGAAAAAAAAAAGTAATAATGGTACAAAGTACAAATAACGAACAATTGAAAAAAAATAAACATGCCAAACACAAAAGATAACTTAAGACTAATATATATATATATGATTTTGAAGTACAATAAATAATCAAAACAGAAATAAAAAATTCATTAAGTGCATATTGAAACATTTGAAAAATTGAAAACCAAGAACAGGCGAAAATAAATTAACTTTTATAAATGTAAAGGAATGATTAACAATTGAAATAATAAACACGGACAAAGCGAAAATTTGCTTGAGAATAATAAACATTTTTTTTATACGTGTGGTTTCTTCGAAATTATAATCCGAAAATGCGTTACAAACAATAATTATAATAATGCCATTTGAATAATAATACTAGGTTATCGTCACCAACACGAGATGGTAAAATACATTGTTCTTTTGTTTTTTCATTAGGTGTTCTAAAATATCTAATAATAATTTTATTTAGCGGTAGAACGCATAGTGAAATATGGACCGTCAGTGACGGACCTAAAGTTTGTTGAAGTCGGTCGTTTTAGAGTGACCACTTTATTTCACGTACAAAAACTAGGATAAAAACATTTAAATGTTTTAAAACAACGAATGGGACTACAATAATGCGTACACACAAATAAATCTGTTGCTCGAATAAGAGGCAAATTTTACCAGCGATAAAAAACCGCGGATCAGAATGTCAATTCTCCCGAGATCCGCCACTGGTAAAAGACTATGTTATTCGCAATATATGAATATCGATTATTCATTCGTCCAAAAAAACTGTTATTACAAATCATCCCCGAGTATCTCTTACCACGACTACAACAGAATTCGATTTTTTTCTATTCGTTCCACTACCGATGCAGTTTTTTTTTTTTTATTATTTATTCATACCCGAACGAGATGAGATGGGAATTTTCGAATTTCGATCGCAAAATTTGGGATAATCCCTCTCAAACGGTTTTTACAATTATGTATCACAGCGATGCCAAACTAGTATATTTTTGAATGTTATTTTTTTTTTTTTAACGCTTTTAAAACGCAGTTCAGCGCAAGACGCAAATCGAAAATATTTCCAAAAAAAAAAAAAACAACAATAAATATTTATAAAAGTAAATCGTCAAAAGATTACTTACGTGATAAGACCAAGGTCAATAACGCCACCGTATAGTTCTGCTGGCTTAATAACACCATTATCGGGACGGCATTGCAAAAACATATATTCAACCATAAAGTTATCTAACATACAACTGCATATTTCCTGCAAAAATGTTTATCGCGTTTAAAATACAAAATTATCGTCTCATTTAACCTAAAATGTTTATATCAAAAAAAAAAAAAAGATTTTAAAAATTGATAATTCATAAAAGAAACTGATATTTATCATCGTGGGATTAAATAAAAATAAAAAAAAATACACACTAATTTAGTTTTTAATATTCCCGTTTTTCCAGAAGTCAATATTACGCTAATCGTTTTTCATTTTATACTAACTTTATAAACGTACACCGTATTCGACAGTAATTGTCAAAAATACGTATTGTGACTTTTATTAAATTGATAAAAAATTATGTAAATTTCTTTATAATAAGGGCGGCGATCAAATGTATGGTAAATTTTAAAAAATACGAATTAAAACGTTGTTTTTCACAGATTAGGGGAAAAAAACTTAAAAATGTTTATTTATGTATAACTAAACTAAGATGGGATTGTAAAACGATAATTACATGTCCGTTTTCAACTGTAGAATTAAAAAAATTCTAGCAGTTCTAGCAACTTGTCAACCGTCATAACCCGTTGAACAGCCAAACTATACAACCATTGACAGTGATGTTTCGCTAAATCGTCAATTTTGTTCCCATACAAAGTTTGCCGTTTATTCTTAATGGTTACCAAAAAACTGTTGTCAACTAAAAAGTAAGCAATTACAAACATATATTTAGTGTGAATTTAAAGTACACGAATAATAAATAGTTAACGTTTATAATATTCGTAATTATGTCTAATATATCACATATTATATATATAACATTTATTAATTTTATAATAATTACTTACAGGGCGGATTAGAAACGTAAATTGTCGATGGTTTTAATGTGTCCGGCAGCATAAGGTTTACAAGACCGGATGACTGACCGGGAACGCCAGGGACTCTAGGAGATCGGAAAACACGGAAAACATCCGGTGGTGTAGGAGGACTAACCGTTCCTACTGAATATGTTTTGGATGCCGTGGTGAGATTTCGCACGATGTCTCTGAAATACAATTTAAAACCCTATTGTAAACGATTAAAATGTTTAAAACACTATAAAATATCAAAATATTATACTACGATAGTTAGATAAATTATTTAATTTAATATTATAGACAAATTATGCGAAGGTTATGTGTCCGGACGAAAACTTTTCATGTAATATATGCGGCGGAATTTTATATAAAAATTACCAAGAGTCTAACCGAAAGACAATAATAACGATTTTTTTATTAAAATAAAACTGCGGGTTTTCCAAGTGTTACCAAAAGAACTATCCATACAGGAAAAAAAAAAAAAATCTAAATTTGTACTTGACATGTAAAAAATACACATTATTTTCGGGTTAACAAAAAAAAATAAAAAATCAAGAAAGCCGCGTTTGTCGGATATATAATAAATGTTAGGGATAGCAAACTCAGAATATTTTACTGTCCAGGCGATAAAAATACATGAACTGCACGCACATTATTGGACACTGTACATTTTAAAGTACTAGAAAATATTACACAACTAGTTAAGCCGCGGCAGACAATGTTAGAAATGAATTGCCCATGGATAATTATTAGATGACTATTTTTTTTTTTGGTCCTGTAACTATTATGAAAACCAGAAACAAATGCAATCATCGACCAAAAATACAAAAAATATGAGTATTGATTTAGTTATTGAAATCTTGAAATTTTATATTTCAGCAAAGGAAAAGCTGGATTTAACGAATTTAAGTAGGCTCTTTCGGAACCAATCTTTTAAATTTTTTTTTCAAAAAGACATATATGTTTTCTAATAAAATTAGTGGTTTAATTTACAGATATTCGGTCTCTATGTTAGCCTTTGTCATAAATTTTGACGAAAATCGATGGGAAATTATGTTTTCGACCGAGCGTTGTGGTCTGGGCGAAAATGACCCACTCGGGACGTTTTTTTTTTTTTATATATATTACAGATAACGTAAAAACGACTGTACAATTAAGAATTATATATAATGCATTTAGATCCGATTTAAATCCCCACGATATATAGCCGAGTGCATAACATAGACATAAATTCTATTTGTAATTTGTACTATACGAGAGAAGAAACGCATATTATAGAAAACCCTTTAAACTAATTAATTCGTACTTCAGGATTTTTCTTTTTTACACGTACCTTATGGCACTAATCAGCCGGACCATCAAACGGGCTACTTGTGGTCGTTCGCACAGAAGACATAAAAGAGTCATACAGATGTGTGATCACATCAATGTTGAATGTAATTGGTCCGACAAATACGACGCCATGACGAGATGAGTGATATAATGGCAAATTAAATTTTAGATTATTATTTAATACAATTATATTTCTCGAACTACGAGGCGGTGAAAAAAACTGAAAATATTCGTATAGTATTCACGGCGAAAAATGAAAATTTACAACGATAATCAATTATAAATCGGATAGGTAACAAAAGTCAATAAGAAAACAATTTAATAGTTGCCTAGTGATAAAACAAACCGTGAAACAACAGCATATGATTTTAACATAGAGCGTATTTATTTGAAAATAAATTATTATTAGCCGTACAATAAAATATAATACTTCTAGTGTTTATTATTCATGCATATTTATAATTTAATATTGCCGTATTCGGTTTGAATGATAGTTTTTTGTCATTCTATAGATTCTCAATTAAGCGAAAAAATGCATGGTTTTTTTTTAATATGTGTTTTTGTTTTTCTGAGAAAAATGTTCTTTCAGAAATAGTTTCCGATCGTTTACTTCAAGAGTGGTTTTAGGTAGAAAATGTTCGTTTGCTGGCCCGTTTAGGACCATTTTTGAATGATATTTTTTTTAATAGTCACGTGGTAAAATGTCGATATAAAATCGAAATATTTACGAAATTACGGTATCTGTTTTTTTCCGAATTTGTTGTAATTTAATTTTGAAAATAATCGTCGTGACCTGGATAGCATTATCGTTGGGTACAGATATTAAATAATATTCTTCTCTATATCCCCTACCTTCCCAACTCTCTACCTATGAGTTACAGTGTGAATTATGCTATTGTAATTTTTTTTTTTCTTTAAATTTTCAAAATTAATTTCGTTTAAATATTTTGCCATACCTATAAGTCATGTCGCTCCGGATGTGTGCCCATCCACAATGTGACTCCATTTTAATTTCGGCCCGGATTACGAGGACAGAAACTTTTGAAAAATATTTACAAATACTTTCAAATATTTTTTCTTTTTACACACGATCTCACAGGTACAGTCACATGTGTATTTATGTGTTTTTTTTCTGTGCAACACTGGTATAATACTAGTGCAAGTGGAAATTTTTAATCCATATAACATTTAACATGGTGTGATTCGATGTGCTTCAAACTCAAATATCACGGAAAACAATCATACATTTATTTTCAATATTTGTTCGATTTCGTATACAACTACTTTTGAAAAATATTTAAAATATATACACTACCGAGTAGTTTTTGTAGAAGTTTCCTGACCTAATCTTAACGTATCCCATTACTCCTTTCCACAGTATCCTGGCCGAGCGGCCCAGGTCCATGGACTATACGGATCCGTATTTTAAACACTCTGACTAAAATAACTCGACAATATTTTATTTAAAATTTGACGTACTCGACATCGAAAAATGATTTAGAAAATTCCGGTACGCTTGTTTCTTAATTTCCAACCGAAAGGCCAAATATCAAATATCTGTTTATGAATTGTTCTTAAAACACTGCGGATTTTCATCACCTATTTTACCATCTTATAGTGGTGGAATTTTCAAAAAAACCTTCCATAGTGGACGGCCTACGGTAGAAATGATATTTACTGTCAACATTTCATGGTTCTGACCCCAGCGTTCTAGACCATACATCAGTTGGTGGTCAGTTTCTTTTTTAATATATAAATATACAGAATCGTTTGACTTTCTATATTGTTTTTACGATAATATTGTTGTTGTCGTCTTTTTAAATTACGTTAAAAATAGCCCACGATTATAATAATAACAACATATTTTAATTGAATTCCGGAAACCCACAAGAGTTTATCGGCTATAGAACTTTCGAAAGAAAAAAAAAAAAAAAACATTCACACGGCTCGTGTGTGTAGATGCTGAACTATTAACACGCAATCATTTAAATAAGTGTTAATCAATTTAACGTTTAATAATAATAATAATCGTTGGGCGCATTTTTCATTTCGATTATCGTATAGGGTAGGGTCCCCCGTCGTGTTTGTAAATAGTGCGTCGTCGTGGTTCCGTTCTTCTAAATGTTGTGCCGGTGTTCCCCGGGTCCGGGTAAATGGCACGGACGACCGTTGATAAAGTCAATAAACTCGCAGCGTTTCTTCGGCGTGCGTTTTTGTTGGACTTAGTTGTTACGAGGCCGAAACCCACTACAACGGGCGGCGCAGGAACAGAACACAACGGGGGGGGGGAGTGACCTCCGGGACGGCCGAAGGTGTGGCGGCAAGGCGCGGCGAACAGGAGGGACGTTGATGGTTTCGGTGTAGGCGGCGCGCCGGGTTTGTCGAATCCGTCCGATTGTGTCGATTCGTAGACAAAGCCGTAGGATTAGTTTTCCTGCGTTCCGTCTTTTCCGCCGTACGCGTTGTCCTTTGCCGCCGGGCCAATTATCTTTTGCACGATTCGTTTCGGCCGAACAAATATCGTCGCGGTATTATATTACAAAATCCAACGCGCGAATGAAATATTGGGTAAACGTGCGGCAAGCCCACGCTTGTGTTCTAATTGTGTTATAATTTTTAAAAACTTCAAAACAGATTAGTAGTTTTGTCTACCGTTTCTACCGAAAGTGTTAAAAATCGTCGCGAAAGCGTTTACCATTCGATACAAACGGTTTTGCTCGCATATTGTCATTTATATTATACGTTTTTTTTTTTTTTTTTTTTTTGTTAAATTACCGCTATTACGGGTTTTTTTTTTTTTTCATTTTTTCCTAATGTATTCTACGTGCGGTTGTTATTGCCCACCTATTGTCGACAAAAAAAAAAAAAAAAAAAAAAACAAAAAAAACACAGGTACATACGACGACGTCGTTTGGCGTTCAATCGGAGCAATGAGCTGCTGGGTACAATTTAGGAAGTCGCGAGGACGCAATGAGGTCATACACTGTTACCGGTATCGCACTCGTGGCGGTTACGGTATATTATGTAACGTTCGTAATTACTTTGCCATTGTTTCTTTATTACGGATTTAACGATAATTATTGTAACATTATTCAAGTTCGCTCCGAACGAGTAAATTTTATTGTGAATAATTTTTTTTTTTTTTTTTTTTTTCCTGAGGAATAACGATTTTGAATTGTTAACACGTTAAATATCATTCGGTACGTTGCATAGGTCCGGTTGAAATAACGCGTTTTGAAGAGTTGCCAACGAGCCATCGGACCGGCGCACATTTCGATTTTAACGCGGATAACAAAGAAAAATGTACTTCCGTATTACGAAATTATACCGTCAGTACAGGTGGTAGCCGTTCCAATAAATAATCGAAAACGCGTTTATATAATTCAAGTCCGAAATCAAAACTATAGCGCATTTATACGTCAAACTATTCGTTTTCGCATCGAATAAACGAATGCAATTGTGCATTTCGAGTGTATTTATCGTTTTACCGTAAATATAATTTGTATTAGCGTTTTTTTTTTATGTATAACCTTTGGGCCAACTGAGTCACACCAAGACAGCGGAGAGCAGAGCAGATAAAAGAATGCAGCCGTATTCCAAAGTCCAAGGCAGGTATAGTAGACGTAATGAGCAGGAGAAGATTACAATGGGCGGGACACGTCTGTAAGTTGTAGGAGACCGAAATCAGCGATGGATCAGACTCCTAGTGGAAGAGCACCTGTTCCACAGGAAGGCCCAGGACGCGATGGGAAGATGTAATAAAAAAAAGACTGGGAATAACTTGGTGGAGGTTTGAGCGGGGGAAAAAAAAAGGCAATGGGCAGAGGAGGACGGAGGATTGGGATGAGATGAGATTGGATGGTCCTTAGAGGATTACAAAGCAGAGAAGATGATTTAATGTATGCAGCACCTTACAAAAATTATTCTGAACGCTATTTTCATACTTCATGCAACGTAGCTATGTAATGAAGTAATTGAGCGTTATTTATAAAATATAAAGAAAAAAAAAAAGAAAACAAAGTTATAACGGATTACATTTACCGTACGAATTTCCGATCGAGGACAACAGCAATTTTAACATTATTTTGTTTTGTTTATGATTAACGCAAAGCAGATATTTTTATGGCATTTTCCGGAGAGTGGAATACGATGTAAAAATATAGGCGCGTAAATTAGCGAAATGTCACAACGACGGCCACCTGGGTACCCACTGCCGTAGAACTTTAACCATATCTCATCCCTAAAAATATACTAAAACGAAACATAATAATAATAAAATATATATATATATACTTGTATTTATATTATATAGTAGATAGAAACAAAAAAAAAAATACAATTCTGAGTCGAACGATAAGTTTAATAATAAATACCTACACAATAAGCACAAGACGTAGTTATAAAATAAATACATAAAAAATGTCGTTTAATCAAATCCTAGGTGCACACGGTGTGGATAAAAACAGATGGTACAAACTTCCGTGACTTAGGTGAACATAACGACGATTTCCCAACGATTACCATAAATTTCCTATAAGATTACCAACGATTTTCTATGCGATTTTTTACGATTTCCGTGATTACCAATAAAGTGCCTTTGTAGGCACACTGATTTCCGTTAGTACGATGTGGGGGTTTTTTTTTCCGTCTACGAATAACTTTTTTTACATGAAATTTCACTCCGATCAAAAAACGACACGAGAAATTTTTTGTTGCCATTCGGATCTAGTTGAGATGGCCATTTTTTGATTTCACTTATTAACTGAGAAAAACGGCAATGTTTGCGCAATAACGGTTATCTGTTATTTTCGATTTTGTTGTATTTCAGTTAAAAATAATCGTAGAATCTTGAAATTACCACTGAATTAGTGAACACAATCATAATACCCCATTACAGACACGGTACAGTTTTCAAAACGTTCTGTCGATTTTTGAGATTTTTATAAGAATTTCGAGCTTTGTTAGTTTTTATTCAAAAACGCTCAAAAACTCGACACTATAAATCGTGATTATCGTGATTTGTTTTTTTGGCCGCATAACAATATAGAAAATCCGTAGGCACGGTTTAAAAAAAAAAAAAAAAAAAAAAAAATGTTTAATGTGCACATTTCGACGGGAATCGTAGAAATCGCTACATTTGAAAAACACGATTAACCGAATTTTGCTCAGAATCGTTTTCCGTTGACAATGATTTATCGTCACGTGCGCAAAATTTTATAAATTAAATTCCACTCTAAAGCCGTGTAATCTCAGACTTTCCTCCTAACACAGTAGTGGTCACGTCCACACGAGCTGTATGTTTTGGTTTCTGAGCGTAGCGAATAATGTTTTGGTTTTTTTTTTACGATGTTTTTAATTTTTTTATTTACCGTCTGTGTACAACTTTTCTACGAGACCGTCCAGCTCCGATATTCAACCGTAGCGCGTATTCTTCGCCTAGAAAGCGTTTCGAGTCTAGTCGCTGCTAGTCCGGGGATATGCTGTTTCTAGCGATTTTCGTTGGGTGTTTCCTTAATAGTCGGGAAACGTAAAAAAAACGTAAATGCGAAAACTGCGAAATGTTCTTCTAATTTTCGTAAACTCGGTTCGACAATATACGCAGAGACCGCGGAATATTTTTATCAGGCCACCATTCCGGGCGCCGCGCGCATTTTAACAACGTTTCATGAAACATTTTACGTTTTCGGGTGTTTTGTTAATATTATGTGTGTTTTTTTTTTAAATTTTTTGTGTTTTTATCGCGCGATAACGTTTTTACGGGCTCCCCGTTACGGTAACCGGGACGCGACGCGGGCCTACTTCTTAATCGGACCTATCGGACGGCTAATATATATATATATATATATATATATATATATATATATATATATATATATATATATCTCGATTACTATTATTATTCCGCGTCGCCAATAGTCGGAGGTTATACCGCCGATAATATTAATTTCGTCGCGTTCCGAAAAACTTTCTGTTTTTTTTTTCTCTCTCTCTCTCTTCGTTTTTCCCCATTGGTCATGACGCGATTGAACAAAACCGCGCGGCGGCGGCGGCGGCGTTACGTAACGGCCGACATAAAACAAACGGAACCGATTATACGAACAGGTGCGTTGTATAGTGTTGCACCTACACGTCGTTCCGCATATACGTGTGTCGGTCTACGCGTCGGAAACAAATAAAAAAAAAGAAATAAATAGCTGGACGAGGAAGTGGTGGAGGAGAAGATAGGAAAAGAAAAAAAGTCGAAAGTCCTCGGCGGCGGCGGCGGCGGCGGCGGCGTAATCAGTAAAGCATTCATCGAAACACGCGTACGCACACTAATTTCTTACGGCACGTCGTCGTCGTCTTTGGACGGCCTATAGCGTAATAAATAAATAAATAAAAAAAAAATATATATATATATATATAAGAGGAATGCAGTGGCATTCAGAGGCGACAGGAGTCAAGGCCAAAATCGCTTTCTAGTATTATTATCTATTACCGTCGTCGTTATTACGGGTATTATTACTATTACTATTTCCCTGCCGCAAACACCGCGGACGACCGTGAAACCGTAATGGTAATACGATCGCCGCCGTGTACGGATCGTAAACGCGCACGCGCGCGATTATAAAAATTTCTCCGATTATAAAAATACCGGGGGGAAAAAAAAAAATAAACAAACAAACGCGGCAGACCTCGGGTACGGCCGGGCAACAACTTTCAGCAAATCGATTTTCTATTACAATCGATAATATTCAAACGATTTCCCCTCCCCCTCCCGTTCGATTCCGGATTTAATTTAACGAAATCCAACCGACATCGGGATTGACAATATTATTCGTTATCTTATTATGATAAGACGCTTTGAAAACTCCGGTAAACTAACACAATAATATAATCGGTGTCACATGAAAATGAATACGATTTACACAAGTTGTGGAATAGATTAAAAAAAAAAACAAACAAACGCGGCAGACCTCGGGTACGGCCGGGCAACAAATTTCAGCAAATCGATTTTCTATTACAATCGATAATATTCAAACGATTTTCTCCCCCTCCGTTCGATTCCGGATTTAATTTAACGAAATCTAACCGACATCGGGATTGACAATATTATTCGTTATCATAATAAACATTAGTAGTATTGTGTTTTTTTTGTTTTTTCGTATACAACATTGGCCCGCAACTGTCCGGACGCGTTATAATATTTTATCGTATAATTACCGCGCCAATGATAATCCCCGAATATTTAAATCGATTTATAAAAATGGGCCGGCATGTAAAACAATGGCGTTGCCTATGGACACAAAAAAATCCCCTGCAAGACAATCGAATTCCGAATGTCTCGGTTGATAGGTAGGTATGCTAGTAGTATATTATTATTAAGCAGTTGACGCTTTGAAAACTCCGGTAAACAAACACAAAAAAATAATCGGTGTCACATGAAAATGAATACGACTTACACAAGTTGTCGAGTAAATTAAAAAAAAAAAAAATAAAAATAAAAACGTTACAATCGATACGAAATTGAAACTTCTATGAAATCAGTATAAAAATAGTGGTTATCGTATTGCGAGGGGTGGCGGGGGATGGCAGGGTGTAGATAACAAATTTACCAGTGTTTTATTATCATTTTGACCAGTGTTTCCTAAATTTTTTTTTTTTTTTTAAATTAACGCCCGTTTTAGATTTTCGAAAACCTCACACCGCCGCTCTCAATTTAAAAACGAAAGATCTCTTTTTTGTGCATACATACGGTCAAAACAATAATGTAAATAGTTTTATTGTTTTTTTTTTTTTTTGAAATGTTAATACTTATAAATGTAAATTTTTAATAATAATAATTACGTTAATCTAATTATTGTAGTTTAATAATATAAAAAGTAAAATGTTGAGCAAAAATACATTTATGCTTATCACTAAGTGACTTCCTCGAGGTTGATGTGTTATGCCACTAGTGAATTGATATCTGGCTCAATTGACGTCAGATATTAGTCTCGAATCTCCCTTTGCTCACATTTTTCTATTTTAGGTTTGGCGGGGGGGGGGAGTGGTTGAACAAGACCAAAGCCTTTTTCGACTAAGCATGTCGACGGAGAGGCCATAATTAGTAACTCCACTTCTTTCCAAAGTAGAGGGTTTATCGTTTGTTGGTTGAGCCGAAACCACTCGTATCCATTGTGTTTTAAAATCGATTTTGACTTCTAAAGGTTGCGCTTCAATTCGAGTCCTCTTAAAAATTTAAAATCGGCCCGTAAAGGGGGGTTCCCACGATCGGGAAACACCGACCTATCTAAACCACATTGAATGTCATTTTTTTTTTTTTTTTTTTTTTTTTTTTTTGTTGATCATATATCAAAAATCTGCCGGCTAAATTACGTTGCACTTGCAGTATCCATTTAATCGAGTAATTTTGCCCGCCATCCGGAATTCGCCCCACGGCGAAACACAATAGTTTTTTTTTACCGCGGTTCAGGTGCGAATTTCGTCGGTTTGATATTTCTGTCCGACGGGCGGGTACGTTTAACGTTTCATTTAAAAAGAAAACCATTATTTTAATAAAACACGACCGACCAGCGATGGATGGAGGGAGGATGGGAGGGGCAAGGACTTTTGGATGAGCACCTGCGTGCAGCCGCCTCATTGCACTCTTTTGAAACAATCCCTCGCGGTCCCGTGACAGACCGAGATAGTTCATCAAAATAATATTTTGTTATTCGGGATTAGGTGTGTACGTACATGCGCCATCCGTATCATAATGATTCCCGAACCTGGCGACGGTTTTTTACCCCTATTTTCAATTTTGTCGTCGACTTTTCGACCCCGAAAAAGACAAAGTGAATCGCTTAGCAACTCGGGGCGGCGAAGTTTTCGTTCTATCCACGAGGCCGTCCGTGTTCGGTACACACACTGCGGCCGACCAAACGGAAATCGCGAATTTCGACGGACTCATTTTGACGGAGCCTAGCCTCACTCATAAATTTATGAACACCCGCCGAAATATTCGTACCCATAGGGCGAATTGTGTAAATGCATATATTTATTTATGGCCAAGATTATTCTCTAAACCGGAGTAAGGATTTGTAGGGTGAAAATTATTTAAAACGAAAACAATTTATAATCGTCTAATAATGATAAAAAAAAAAAAATAAAAAAAATGATCCGAGTTAACTGAATAAATATAGTGAAAATGTTCGATTGTTGGTCCAATTAGGAAGATTTTTTATTGAATTGACCATGGATAATTATTAGATGAATATTTTTTTTTTTGGTCTTGTAACTATTATGAAAATCAGAAACAAATGCAATCATCGACTAAAAATACAAAAAATATGAGTATTGATTTAGTTATTGAAATCTTGAAATTTTATATTTCAGCAAAGGAAAAGCTGGATTTAACGAATTTAAGTAGACTTTTTCGGAACCAACTCTTTTAAATTTTCTTTTCAAAAAGACATATATGTTTTCTAATAAAATTAGTGGTTTAATTTACAAATATTCGGTCTCTATGTTGGCCTTTGTCATATTTTGACGAAAATCGATGGGAAATTATGTTTTCGACCGAGCGTTGTGGTCTGGGCGAAAATGACCCACTCGGGACGTTTTTTTATTTTTTATATATATTACAGATAACGTAAAAACGACTGTACAATTAAGAATTATATATAATGCATTTAGATCCGATTTAAATCCCCACGATATATAGCCGAGTGCATAACATAGACATAAATTCTATTTGTAATTTGTACTATACGAGAGAAGAAACGCATATTATAGAAAACCCTTTAAACTAATTAATTCGTACTTCAGGATTTTTCTTTTTTACACGTACCTTATTGCACGAATGAGCCATCCCATCAAATGGAATCCTTGTGGTCGTTCGCACAGAAGACATAAAAGAGTCATACAGATGTGTGATCACACCAATGTTGAATGTAATTGGTCCGACAAATACGACGCCGTGACGAGATGAGTGATATAATGGTAAATTAAATTTTAGATTATTATTTAATACAATTATATTTCTCGAACTACGAGGCGGTGAAAAAAACTGAAAATATTCGTATAGTATTCAAGGCGAAAAATGAAAATTTACAACGATAATCAATTATAAATCGGATAGGTAACAAAAGTCAATAAGAAAACAATTTAATAGTTGCCTAGTGATAAAACAAACCGTGAAACAACAGCATATGATTTTAACATAGAGTGTATTTATTTGAAAATAAATCATTATTAGCCGTACAATAAAATATAATACTTCTAGTGTTTATTATTTACGCATATTTATAATTTAATATTGCCGTATTCGGTTTGAATGATCGTTTTTTGTCATTCTTATAGATTATCAATTAAGCGAAAAAATGCATTGTTTTTTTTTAATATGTGTTTTTGTTTTTCTGAGAAAAATGTTCTTTCAGAATTAGTTTCCGATCGTTTAATTCAAGAGTGGTTTTTGGTAGAAAATGTTCGTTTGCTGGCCCGTTTAGGACCATTTTTGATTGATATTTCTTGTATTTTTTTTAATTGTCACGTGGTAAAATATCGAAATAAAATCGAAATATTTACGAAATTACGATATCTGTTTTTTTCCGAATTAGTTGTAATTTAATTTTGAAAATAATCGTCGTGACCTGGATAGCATTATCGTTGTGTACAGATATTAAATAATATTCCCCTCTATATCCCCTACCTTCCTAACTCTCTACCTATGTGTTACAGTGTGAATTATGTTATTGTAATTTTTTTTTCTTTATATTTTCAAAATTATTTTCGTTTAAATATTTTGCCACTCCTATAAGTCTTGTCGGTTTTTTTTCTGTGCAGCACTGGTATAATACTATTGCAAGTGGAAATTTTTAATCCATATAACATTTAACATGGTGTGATCCGACGTGCTTCAAAGCCAAATATCACGGAAAACAATTAAACATTTATTTTCAGCAAATGTTCGATTTCGTATACAAATACTTTTGAATAATATTTAAAATATATACAGTACCGAGTAGTTTTTATTGAATAAATATATTAAGATGGATTATTTTATTCTTTATGTAATTACGTACAGCCTGAGCGTAAGATTTTTTTTATTTTAAAAATAGGCATACACCTAACAAATAAACCGTTAGAAACAAATAAAACTATATTAATCACTGTTGGCGTTTTAATTAAATTTAAAAATCGGTTAACAAAACGTATTTAAATATAATATATTCCTTGAATAATTATTATTACAGATTATCTGCAGGTACTAGTGACGGAATGAATCGCGAAGTTCGTTAATCGGGGTTTTTGGATTCGAAAATTCGTATTCCGACAATTATCGTAAATCCGGATTTCGAATTTGAAAGTCCGGATTTTTGTCCGAATCGAAATTTGGTTTTTTTAAAATTGCGAATTTGCTTTAATTTATTTCTCAAAAAACCATTATTATTATTATTATTATTATTATTATTATTATTATTATTATTATTATTATTATTATTATTATCTTTATTATCAAATACGTTTGTACGATTAAACAAATATCACAAAACGGTAATCAGTGTATGTAGTGTACAAAGTGGAATTTATTAAGCACAATACTAGCTGACCCAGTAAAAGCTTTTTTACTCTTAAAAATACAACATTTTTGATTTTGGAATTCGAAACATAAATTCGATTTTCGTATAATCCGGATACATGATGTCACATCACTAATTGATAAAACCGTCATAAGTCACACCCGAATCCACTGGAAAATACCAGAGGTCTTTCGTAATTCTCTTCACCGCGCCACTGAACTAATTACAAACCTATAGTCTGGTAAATTGTAGGTCGTATACGGTCATTCGATTGGATACGAACTAGCCTGTTTTTTTGTCTTCTTCTTTTTTTTTTTTTTTTCTTTTTTTTTTTTCGAAAGCGAAACTAGTCATCGCGTTACACTATATTCGTCAATATTATTTCGTTCGAGACATTTGAATAACATGAATAATCGTTATTTTTTTTTTGTTTCACCGCGATAAACAACGCATGCACATTTACGTCATTCGTATATTGAACCGTTGACAATGTCGTCCGATGCACATTACAATATTTTCACTTTCGTTCGCCGAAACTAATTGTTATTTGTACTCCGACACAACGGCCGCCCGGCGGGTATTTCGTAAGTTTACATATTTTTTTTTTTTTTTTTTTTTTTACGCGTCAATTTTTGTACGTCGACGCAAAGAAAATAATAACAATAATAGAAAAAATTCGAGACACCCTTTGACGGACAATATTTGTATCTCGTTATACGTTTATATACGTAATACGTACGCGGAGGGAGTAAAAAAATTCAATACGGAAAACACGAAAACACTACCCTCGGATAATTGGCTGTTTGACTAACGCGAGTCTCGGAACGTACAACTGTAATCGCATACGAATGTAAATAACGGGCCTAATGGAAAAATAACGACCGGCAAATTTTACAGGATTTAAAAAAAAAAAAAAAAAATAAAATCATTTTCGGTTTCGGGCTATAAATCGAGTATATCTCCGAACGATGTTCTACAAAATTATACAGACGCAATCGGGGCGCGATATTTTAGCGCGTATTTTTACGCGATCGGCAGGGTTTATAGTTAAAGTGTACATGTACAATGTGTGAACTTTTTGTATTTAATACGGTGTACAAAATTAAGCGTATAGCCAGCCCGGTCGTGTTTAATATCAGTTTTGAATACGAAAACTTGCGATCAAACGTGTGTTCGAAAAGTACATAATATTTTTTTTTTTTTCTATCTTTCTTCGGGATTCCGCGAGTGGGCAAGATGCTTATTGGCTATTGGTCGTGCTACCTTAACGCGCGTTGTTCGCTTCTCTCGGATATGGCTTTTTCGGTTGGTAAACATTTTCTGATTTTTTCACGTCTGATCGCCGAATCTGCAGATTTTCCGCTTGACGGTAAATTATTCGAAAATGTTTGTCGGAATTCCCAAATATTTTTTTCAACAAAGTGATTTTTATATATTTGTTTTAATCGACGACAAACGACGGTGTTTCGGTTTGGTGTTTGTTGATTTCTGCGTTACCCCGACCACGAGGGAGCGAAAAAACACCAGTATTATTTTGTTCAGAATCGTTTTGTTTTTTTTTGTTTTTATTAATTACAACGATTTATCATTGCCGTCGGTGTATAAACGTAATCGCCTTATATCCTATACTTTCCGAACTTTTCACATTCGACCGTAGTTCTTTTACCCATTTTACATAAATATGTAAGTTGGGATTTTTTTTATTTTGTTTTGTTGCAATTGAAACTTTCATAGAGCGCGCGTTATTTTATTTATCCCGGCCGACTAAAAGTATATTATAATTTCGTTAAAACAATAATCGTGTGCGATATAAAAAACGTTCGATTTATTGTGAACATTCAAATCGAAATGCGTATACGTATATTCAAATAAAAAAAAAAAAAAAAAAAAATGACGATTAGCTTTCTCGCGTAAGTGTTACAAGCGAATAATCAACGCATATGACAATAGCCGAACAGCAGCTAGTGCAGTTTAAAAGCTCGCCGTTTTCGAGTTTTTGGGTCAACGCGAAATAATGTATATTGTAATGGAACTTTTTTTTTTTTTTTTATAGTACCAATAGTTGAACTACAAAAGTATATTTCGTAATAATTATAAAATGTTAAATGAGCGCCGGTGTAAAATGATAGTATTATATATGGGGCGAAATTCGTGTTAGAAAAACCGCGTGGATCGTATTCCGTCCAATAACAACGACGTTTTCTCATAACTTATAACTCTAACCGCCCAATACGGGCGTGTAATATTATAATATGTTTTTTTTTTTTATTTTTTTAATAAAAAAAAGCATTAAGTTGGAATATTTTAAATAAAAATGAAAAAAAAAAAAAAAATTATATTCGTTCGGCATTGTGTACGTTATAATTATATTATCGGTGTTTTTATTGTACGGTACACACTATGATTTCATAATGTTTTTGTAATTGTTTTGTTTCAGTCAATTTAATTTGCACGCGAATTGTTACGAATCCGGTATTTTTTCGAGGCGCATTACAGTTAAAGAAAAAAAAAAAACAAAATATGGTCCTGCAGTAGTACAGGAATTAATGCAAATTATATTCGTGTCTAGGGAAAATAAATATCGTAATATCGTTTACGGACAAGAAATACAATCGAATTATTTATTTATTTCGTTATTTGTTTCCCCCGCATTCGGAAAGAGTTCATTATTAACTCCTGCTATGCAAATATATATATATATATATAAGAACCGTATGCTAATAATTCGTTATAAATAACTATAATCGTTGATTTCGCGAAGCTGTATAATGAAAAATATTAATTCTTTGAAAACTTCTCATAAAACAAGTTAAGCTATTATTACATTTAAATAAGTAAATACTAATGATATACAAAAACTCGTGAAGTTTAGTCGTTTGTTTGTTTGATATATACATCTTTATTCCGTTTAAAGTTGTTTTGAACTTTAGCGAGAACGAAGAATAAAAAAAAAAAAAAACCTACATTAAATATAATTGGAATAAATTTACATATTATCGTTTGGGTGGATGAATGCTCGTAAAAAAAAAAAAAATAAATAAATAAATAAAAAAAAAAAAAACCAAAACATTAGAGTCAATATTATGATTGTTTTCATCATTACACGATGTTTCCTGATACAGTAAAAATCAAAGGAAATTCGATAACGGCGCCACAAGACGGTTGACTGGAAACGTCTGCGGAAATCTTTCATCTGCAAGGGCCCAGTGTTGTATTCAGATCGAGGATCTAAATTAAAAAAAAAAATTATATGTTTTTTTTTATTTTTTTTTTATGACAATTAAACAACGTCCGCGAAAATGTCAAGTGCTAAACCGAGGTTTATTCGTAATCGCTGGTGCCGGTCTGATTACTCGTGTACGTTACACAAACTCTTGACGATTAAGGTGTTCTCGTTCGGTATGGTATTATAATTTTTCTTCGATTATTTCAGTCGACGGACTGTTGTCTTGATATAACGAGTAACGGTTTTGTCCGGACGGTATTTCACTTCTATACGGTTCGACTTAAAATTATTTTTTAATAATTGAGTAAACGCGGTTTAGTAGTGTATAATATATACTATTACACTCGTATAATGATTTTGGCGCCATCGATATTTTACGACGACTCGCTAGTACAGACAGACATACGATAATTTTATAATATCATTCGCCTGGTCGGCAAAGTGCAAAATATTATTACTATTATTTGCCGCTCACCGATTGCGTAGTCGTCCGACAGTCTGTCTGTCGAAGTCTTGCCCAAAGATAACTCCAAACGATTAGGTTAGATATAGATTTAATAAAAATTATTGCACAAACCGTACTGGCTAGTTGGACGGCCCACACTGAGCTAGACCTAACCAGCAAACGTCTCTTGTGCGTATCGATTTGGCGTAAAACCGATTTGGATTTATGGTATACAACTGTGGGGTTGTGCCAGTAAGTCTAATATCGAAATAATACAACGGTGCCAGTGCATCGCTCTTCGTACCATTGCCGCAGCATATCGGTATGACAAAAACCGATATCATCCGCCGCGATTTGAAAATGACATCCGTGTAACATGAAATTACCCGCGAAACATGCAAGAAGACAACTCGCAAGACATCAGACGACTCAAACGACTGGAGGAGCAATTTGACTTAGTCCAAATATTAGATTAAAAATGGGGCTGCTTCATTGGAAGTAAAACCCCACACGAGTTTTGTCTATATATATATATATTACATTTGTATGTATTAATACTGATTTATATTTATAAAGGTTCTTTTATCGTTTAAATAAAAATACATCTAAGCAATTAAAAAAAAAAAAAAAAAAATAATAATGAATAAAATTTATCTTAGTACATAGATAAAAGATAAAAACTTTATATTTATCTGGATGAAAAGAAAGATAAGGAATTTACCTATGTATAGTTTTTTTGTAGTTATATATAAAATCAACATTGATAAAATTAATAAAATGTTAAAAATGTTCATTTTTATCCCGCCAACCACTTTTCCACTTTGACATTCTATTTTTTGAGAAAAAAAAATACTCCTGGATACACCAACGAGATTTACATCTAGATCAATTAAGTTTAGATTATACAATTATTTGTCTAAGATAGACAATTTTTTGTAATTATCTATTATCGAGAACGATTAGTTATTTATCTGTTGGATAATTGTCAACATACCGTACACGATTGTTGGTGAAACGCAAACATATCTAACTACGTTTCTTTTTTTTCTTCTTTTGCGCCGGAATTCGGTAAATACCCATTTAGATTTTATTTGGATTTCTTCAAAGGGATAATCCTCCGGGGGCCGTGTATATGGTCCGCCCGGGATAGACGATTGGTCGCGGAAAACGCGCCGGGCCGGTCGAATTAATCGATTATTCCCCGACGAGAAGAATATTGTGCGGTTTTTTTTTTCTCCCCCGCCGCCGCGGTAAAAAATCGCGGACGTTATTGAAATATGAAAACGCCGCGGGCGGCCAGCGACAACACCGATATTTATTTTCGCGTTCCCCGACGAATCGCGGGGACAACCCTTGGAAATCGTTGTCAGCAAAACGATAATATATTACGAAAACGAAACGGATTCCGAAATCCTCTGCGAGCATCCTCGTTCTTGCGGTTCAATCGTTTATGGGCCGCCTAGCCGTCTGTAGACCGAGCGTGTGTAAATCGATACGAATCCGAAAGACGGCATTTTACCGTCAGAACATTCCGAGGAGCTTCCGCCGCGTATACATTTCGGACGTCGTCGTAAAGTCCGTCCTGTAATCTTTCGTTACGGGGGTCCCGAACGCCGAAATAAATCGAAAAAAACCGCTCGTTAGAAATAAATGGTTTCTGCACGTATCCCCACACCCCTCCCCCCCGGGCAAAAAATATTATCTTACCGCAATATGTAAATTATATAGATATTGAAATACCATAACAGTATCAAAAGACATTCAAAATCACCGTGGAAAAATTACCATAATCGATAAAATATGGTTTTCGCAATGTTATTTCCATTATGTTACCAGGATGTGAACAGTGAAACCCAGGGAATAATCCGGTGAAAAAAATGCAAAAATTTTCCTGAGCACTTGTGGTATTCGAACCCGGACTTACAGACCTGTAACCTGACTACCACTTACTCGGGGAGCTGTTTGCCTTAACCACTGCTCCATTGTGTCATAGACGCGAATTAAAAACGGATTTACGATATTTAAACGCATTTTATCGTTCGATTGATTTTAGAAACGAATTTTTTACTCTGTGGGGAGGGGGGGGAGTTGTGCAGGCATTGGGTTTGAATTGGGCTTCTCTCCCCAGCCGGGTTGCCGAAAAAAAATTTTACTCGAGATAGATTCGAGCCTGGCGACGTGACAACTCCTCATAAAGTATACTTGACCCACGTGCATCACTACATAAACATCACTCAACCCCCTCATCAAAAAAAAAAAAAAAAAAAATACTTCGCTCACAAAAGATTGTGAATGTATGCTCTCCGCGTTACGATTATTATTTATTATTATTATTTTTTTTTTTTTTTCCGCACGACATTTTCTATGCACGCTTGCAGTTTGAAAACGACACCGTATCCTCTTTTTATTCGCCCTATACATACGGGTAAATCATAATATGCAGAGGAGATTAATAAATAACACGGCGTATGAAAACCGTTGCAGTATAAAATTCTGTGTATGTACACGGGCGCGCGCGATATACGCGTGTGTTTGATTAAAAAAAAATAAAAAATAAAAATAAAAAAAAAAAAATTATAAAATAAAAAAAAAAAAAAAATTATAAAATAAATGCGCCTCGCACCGGTCAAAGTGAAAAAAATGTATTCCCGTTAAGCCAAACAAAACGTATTCGTATTATAATATAATTATTTTATACGCTCGTGTATGTATATTATGCATATACCTATATATATATTAATACGTACGCGTGTATTGAATTCCAACGGTTTTTAGGGGGGGGGGGGATTAAAAAAAAAAATAAAAAAAAATAAAAAAAATATTCTATAACGAGAAAATAAATCGCGTAACGAAATTAAAATCTCGTACGATATAATATAATATATTATTACGCCCGTACCCGCCTGTACGCATTATAATACACACACGTAAATCAAATCGATTTTGAATCCCGGACGATATTATACAGTGTGTTTCGCTCGCGCGATATTTTTTACGGCCGGACTGGCACACCGGTCGAAATTGTGTTCGGGCTGGTCCGTAGAAAAGTGCCGGGGCACCCAAAAAAAAAAAAAAAAAAAAAAATACACGCGTTCCGTGTCGGTTCATTCAAATTTTCCGGTTGAAAAATATTATCGTTGTTACCCGTGGAACACGCTGAATCCCACGAAATCCGTGGGAATAAATATTATTAATAAAGAAATATTCTGAGTACATCCGGTGATGTGTCCATAAATTAATGATAGACAATTTTAAATTCTATATGAAAATAATAGTCACAGTAAAATGATACAGAGGAAGATTGAGATAAATTTTTAAACAAAAAGAATTATTTTGATGTGTCAGATGTATTTTTTCTCAAATCACGTAATAAGAAATACCTAAAATAACGTCAATCACCAAGAGTTATATTACATACTTGGTTTTGGAATTATGAAAAAAAAATATAAATGGTTTGCTATAGGAATTTGACTGATTGAATCTAGGAGGCTATAATAAGGACTAGGTAATTGATGCACTAAAAACCTACAATAAATCCAGAAAAAATTATCAATAGTATTAGGAAAAAATGTTTTTATATCATAAAAATGATACAGTGTTAAGTGAACATTTAGAAAATTTGTTATGAAACAAAACATTTCAAGTAGAGTAAGAAATTGGACGGTTTCTATTATAGCTGATTAGACCGGTGACTGTGAAGTGACGAACAATTATCTGTATGTGTACATTATTTTAATAAAATAAATTTACCTGAAAAATTGACAAATCCACACATTTTACTGTTTGGATTCAATGGATTGATGATAGTAATATTCTGTAAAAATAATGTATTATTAATTTTAATAAACATGGTTTTATACAAATATGCTATGCTTTTATTTTACAGGGCAAAAAAAAAAAAAAAAAAATTAAAAACTTATTATTTTTACCAAAAAGAATATTTTTTTACGGTCGGACGGGCACACCGATCGAAATTGTGTTCGGGCTGGTCCGTAGAAAAATGCCGGGGCACCCAAAAAAAAAAAAAAAAAAAAAAATACACGCTTTTCGTGTCGGTTCATTCAAATTTTCCGGTTGAAAAATATTATCGCGTTACCCGCGGAACACGCTGAATCCCACGAAATCCGTCCATTTAGTAGAAAATTACGTATCTCTCCCGCGGTGTGCGGACAGTTTTTCGATATTTTCGCGAAGCGGATACAATTAATTTTATGAAATGATAAAATATATGACAATTTTTATTTACTGTATTCCGCACGGTATATTTTTCATTATTATGCAATAATAAACAATGCACCACGCATTTTTTTATGCAATGTTCGGAATACCTTTGATGTTGTGCAATCGTGCGGTAGAAATATAACATATAAATATAAACGTGTACATTGTGTAAACTACTGGTTCGTCAGCCGATCGGGTAATTTTAAGATGAAAACCTATCGAATAATTGATAAACGACTGTACAGACAAATACTGTGGGCTCTCGTACCAGTTGTCCATTAGACCAGTGAAAAGTTGCTACGAAGCCTACGAAAAATCATTCAAGTCGAGAACAACATGTTCACCTACTTCATGAAATGAGCGATTTCACTAGGCGGTATATTTTTTATACTATATAATACATACCTTTAACTGCGATGCGTTCATATTAAAAAAAAAGAAAAAAAAAAAACCCATATCGATATATGAACGTACTCGGTACATAATCACGACGACGACGACGACGATCCGCATTTTAAACTCGGCAAAACGGACGAGTTCGCCCCGTTCGATCGAGCAATGTTTTATCGTATTTTTTTTTTTTTTATTTTGATTCCCAGTGCGAATGACGCTTTGTTATAATTTTTCCTGTAGGGATTTAATCACTTTTTTCTCCCCGAGACCGGTACGGAGGCACGTGTGCTTTAAAAAGTTTTATATACGACCCGCTGATACCTCGTATCCGGTACGGATATGGAAATAATTGATGATAATCACAGATGGTACCTCGAAGAGAGGTGGTTTTTTTTTTTTTTTTAATTATCTCCTCGCCGCGCCGCCGGCGGAAAACTTTTTACATTATTTACAACGTATTAATCCTTGCCGGTTTCGCTGATTATTAATTTTACTACGTGCAAATATTTTCAAAACGTTTTGCCAGATTGTTCGCAATTAATAATAGACCAAAGCTAATACGTTTAAATTCACGTTTTCGCGGCGTATTTATTGATATCCGGATCGTAAATCGTGATCGTTTATTACATATAAACACAAACCCGGGTTGTGGATCGATTGGGGGGCCCCGGGACGCCGGCCGCACGTTTGGTGGGCTCCGACTTTTCAATCATTTATATTGCAACATTTTTACCGATGCGAATAATCTCGTAGCATTTCGCAACGTATACAAATAATAGTGGAACAAAAAAAATAATAAAAAAATACAATTTTCAGCGTTAGATTAATAATAATTACGGTACGTCACGAACGGGTAAAAAAACATCTAATATCAATTATTATCGCGTACACATAATGTATTTTACAACTCCCGTTTTAATCTAAAAACTCTATCAAATATTCAAATGTCAATTTAATATCCGTTAAGGAATTTATCATTGAGTAGATTTTCTTATATGATATGAGAAACTACGAACATTTTTATTTCGTAATTTGTTTAGTGTAATCGTTTTGTTTTCCCATAACCATTTTGAACGCGCTCCGTAAAAAATCGATATTTCGTTGACCGAGATGGGCCTCGGTACCTTGCCCTCCCTAGCCCCCCCTTAATGCGGGCGTGTTTAAATAACTATTGTCCGATACACATTTATACACATTTCATTAAAAAAAAAAAAAAAACAATGATTTTATTCAATACTTTATTTAATAATAGGTATGGTTGGTGAAAAATTCATATCATGTAGATGTGTCCTGTAAGTATAAATGCATTAATTACTTGTACTTTTTATTCTGATTTCCAGTACAAGAAAATATCGCTATAATTATATTTTTTATTATTATTTTTTTTTTTTTGCTCAACACTTTCGCGTGTAAAACTCAAATTCGAAAACTGATGAATCGTCGACGATATACCCCGAACAGAAATTATCATAGCGTGTTACGTTGATTTATTAATACAATTACACTTTGGCCACACCAGGCTAAGATAAAAGCCGGACGTATAATTCGCCGTTACATCGGGGGATATATTTTTTTATCCTCAACGGTATATTATTAGCATATTCAAAATAAGCGTTATTTTTGCTTTTTTTTTTTTATTAAAGCTTTTGTCAAAAAAAAAAAAAAAACCATTTCAGCTTATCGTTCATAATAAAATAAATAAAACAATACGATTCTATAATATAAACAGAGATTAAAAAAAAAAAAAAAAAATAAAAACAGAAACATAATAACGTGTAAAAAAAAAATACACGATGTAAATGCGGCGGAATAAAGGTGTTAACCTTTTTTTTTTTTTGTTTTAGAATGTAAAAAAAAAAAAAAAAAAAAACCAGTAGGACTGGGTAGGTTAGGTGCGATTTCGGGAAGGTACGGTATAGAAAGAAATTTAATCATTTCTAACGGAAAACGATTCGGAACAGAGTTCGGTTAAACATATTATTAAAATTGAAAATTGTATTCATTTGTAACTGCAAAAAAAATTTCGCGTGTTCCCATAAAATTGTTGAGAATTCGTACGTGATCGAATGAGCTTGAACCACATCGATGTGAAAAATCGCCGGTACGCGTAATCCGACGATTTTAATTATGAAATAACACTCATAATACATATATATATATATATATATTTTTATTTTCTTACCATTAGCTATAATTTACGTGTGTTAAATCTTCGAGAATTTTTGCGCGGCCATACATATTTTATTCACACATGACGAAAAAAAAAAAATACTCAAAGAAATAATTCTTTTTTCATTTTTATTAGGAAAATAACATTTACAATCTGTACAATATTGGCACAATAAATGGCAAATTTGCAGAAAATAACGTAAATATAAACATAAAAACGGTTATAAGGGAGGTTAGGACCCATTATTAAGTACAATTTTTCTACATTTTTTTTTTTTTTTTTAGGAATGAGTGTCTAGATCAGGAAATCACGGCACCGGCGTCTTTTGAGACGACGTGGAGGATCGTTCGGAAGCGTAAGAGAGTATCGATTTGAAACGAGTGGGTTGGAATGGAGAAATAATCTGGAGTGGAATTTTCTGTTTTGGTAACGTTATCGACTGTCTCAATATTAAGGTCTCTACGAAGAGAGTGGTTGCTGACGAACCAAGGATCAGAAGTTATTTGGCGTAGGCAAATTGATTGGAACGATTTGATATTTTTTATTTGGGATGGCATGGTGCAATCCCAGATTTGGGTACCATAAGCTCAAACGGGCCTTTTCATAGATTTATATATTAATAATTTATTTTTTAGAGGAAGATCTGATTTGAGTATTGGACGCAATAGGTGTAGTCTGGAATTTAACAATTTTCTTTTTGCTTTGAGATGGGGACCCCAGGTCCTTTGTTTTTTGTCTAAAACTATACCGAGATATTTGACATGTGACTGCGAGGGAAAAATAGCTCCTCGAAATGTTAGAGCTGGTGAAAGTATGGACATGTATGGACTTATCGGCGTTAATTTTTATATTCCATTTTAGTGCCCAGTTGTCGATTAGGTTTAAGTGGATTTGTAGAGCGAGAGAAGCTTTAACGGGATCAGATTTTTATGACAGTATTGTCGTATGGTCAGCATATAGATAGCTACAAAAAATATTTTTTTTTTTAAAAAAATAAACCGCGAAAATTTCAAACCACTACGAAATGCTCGAAAACGGTTTTAAAATCGTACCACGGTTTGTAATTGGCTGGCGCGTCAGTAACGGGCGAAAACGTCAGATCTCTACGATTATATTCGTTCGAACAACTACACGGTGTTATAATAAAGGCGAGGCGGTTTTTTTTTTTTTTTTTTTCGCTATTATTCTATACGTTTTCCGTTATAACGTAACCGCTAACCGGGGGTCTCGTGCGTATATTTCCCAACGATAAGAAACCGAAGACTTTGTCGGCGCGAAAGCCCGTGGGGAAATTACGACGGCCCCGGCCCCGTGTTCGATCGGTTAAAAAGTCGTACCGTAAAAACTGGCGGCCGCCAACGGGAGGGATCCCGTTCCCGGACTCGTCGAGCACCGAGACACGGACGCACGTGCCCATACATAAAATATATACTTATCTCGTTTATTTCGAGGAGGGGAATTTTTACGGCCGGTTAAGGAAAACCCGGGGAGATAATCATAAAAACGGTGTACGGACGAAGGGATTTCGGAGGCCGGAATACCGTAAGTAGTTATAATTTCTCCCGTCTACGGCCCAGCAAAACCCCCGGGAAACCAGTATGATTTCGGCCTCTTTTCAAAACTGAATTTACCCTCTTCTAAATTCACAAAATATTTTTCACATTTCTACGGCCCAGCAAAACCCCCGGGAAACTAGTACGATTTTGGTTGGCCTCTTTTCGTGGCGGTTCTAAAGCGCAGGGAAATATATTAAATATTATATTGAATATTGAAAATTATTTGAAACGAAAACAATTATTACTGCAAATACTGTGTTTTATCGTAGAAAAAATATTGTGAATTTATAAGAGGCTAAAATCATACTATTTCTCCGTGGGTATTGCCGTGCCATAAAAGGAACAAATTATAATTACTAGCGTATGCTCATAAAAAATTATGTTTCGCAGCGCTGCTCGGAGACGGAGTGTGTGCAGTGTCCGGAAACAGATCTTGTCAAATTTTCAGCTATGATAAAAGAAACAATTTTTTTTTTTTTTTTTTTGAGACGCGAATTACTAAATTTGTCGTCGTATATCAATGGAACGAGAAAGAAAGAAAGAATAAAAAAACACCTATCGACCTATTCAAATTTCGTTGCCAAGTACGCAGTCATAACGTTTTAAGTTAAAATTATTTTTTAGACGGACCGATGTTATAATTCGACAGATTCAACACTTTTCCCGACGAAATAAATGCTAAACGGACAAAACATAATAATATGTTCGAGCAAATACGCTATTTTTTTGGTCCACCGTGCAGGACATGTTGATAAACGATTTAAAAAATAAAATCGAATAAACACCACGATGACATAACTGGTGGGTCATTTATCACTCTGCTATGGACGTATTGCACAGAGTACTCACTCTATTGCGTACTATTCCGTTATTATCACAAATTGAAAATATTTCGATTCCTATGGATATTCCAACTTGTTCTATAGAATCGTGACGCCTAATCCCCCATATCAGACTTTATTAATAATATTATTATAAGTCTATCGAATTATCATTTGAACATCTGTCCAGTTGAAACGATTACTGACAATTTGCGAAATGCCGACTCAAGACGATTTCCGTGTCGAAATTTCAGATTTGCTTACTGGAATTGAACAAATTGGTCTTGGGCCCCCCCCTCATTCCCCCCAATGATACCTTCCTAAAACCGAGCATGGCTCCAATCGTCATGTGGTTTCTGGTGAAAATTCCGTCTAGTCAATGTTTAGTATTGCAAGTCAATTTTTAATTTTTCTTTTTTTTTTTTTTTACACTGTATTTAAAATCGGGAAAAACTATAAAATAATACTCAATCTGTTAATCTGTTAATTTCAATTTAGGATTTTCGTTTTAATTTAAGCACTTTATATCTGTGCTTTCCAGACGTGGTGCATTTTTTTAAAAAAAAAATATTTGAAAGTTTATTTTGGTTTTATATGGCCCATTAAAATGCTTAACAATTTGATCCGAGTTTCTTCGTATTATTGGTACCGATTGGTGTAAAACGTATTGAGCGTTATGCCTTTTATTTTGCCGTATAAGCGCTTTAAGTATAAAAAGTGTCCTCGTGGTTTTTACAGGACAGCACCGCCGCTGGATTTTGTCTAGAAATGGACGCCGGCCTTCCAAAAAAGATCGCGGTCCACCGGCGTATAGGTAATATATGTAATCTACTGAAAATCCGAGATAACACTCGACTGGCCAACCGATTCGGCTCGATCGTGTTTTAATAAATGTACGTTATTTATTTGTGTCTACGTCGATCGCCGTACATTAAAACGTTCACTGTGGATGACGGCGGCGGGCGAGGCGTAAACCGCATTTTTCCTCTATGCGACTACGATAGCTATGATTTCATCGATTCGAATATACGTGAGTCGAATGAAATCCGTCCGGTAGGCAGCAGGTGGTCACAATAATAATACCGCAAAGCGAATATTGGGTATTTACACGGCCGTCCCAGATTCCGCGATGGGTTTTTTTTTAATTTAAAAATAGTTCGTTAAAATAATTTTGACTCCGCCGGGTAATTTATATTTTTTTCCTTTAAAACCGCCAACGAATACACTCCTCTTAAAAAAAAAAAAAAAAAAAATATAATACCATTCGAGTCTAGAAATATGTAGCAGACATCGTAAAAAAAAAAAAAAGTAGGTACATCGTCTACAATATTAATAATTCATTTTATAATTTTTTTAAATATTTTTTTTTTTTTTTTTTAGTAATAACAAATATAATACGTCTATATTCCGACTAGGAGGTATAGAAACACTTTGATGTTTAAATGACTGCGTTCTACTGCAAACATTGCCTAACGATTGTAAATATTAAACGAAACGACCGGCTTTAACGGCCGGCGACGGCAAAACGACGTCTTTGCCCTCTGCTGCGGCGAAACGTCCGGGGTACAATAATTGGCCGTCGCCCCTTTCCACTGTTTACAGCCGCGTGAAAAAAAAAAAAATAATAAAAAAATAATCCTATAGCACAAATGTTGCGATTATATTTGTTTTCGTCCGAAATTGCGACTAGTCGGCAGAAGAGAGCGCATTTTCGATTATATTTTGTAACGCACGACCGGATCGTGCGATTTCTCGTCTCTATCCGACTCCGAGGATAACGCCTACGTGGTTTTTACCATTTTACCTTTTGAGTAATAATGATAAAAATGGTTTTAAAAAAAAAACCGTTTAACACCGTACCGGCGATCGTATTGTTGATCTAACCGATCGGTAGGATTTCTCGGCGCTATTATAACGTAACGAGCCGGTACAAGATCGCATCACCTTTGACCTCCCGCAACACAGTTTAAATATTTATTCATCAAACGAATTACTAATTCACAAAGTTCCCTAACGACCCGTCTGCAGGACTTACGGCCGCGTCTGGGTATATAATAATATATATATATTATTTGTCCGTCGAATGAATAATACGCAGCGAGTCTTTATTGATCGTAGTAGTATTATTTTTTTTTTTTTGTTTGCCATCCACCCGACAAGCGTTTTATTATTCCAGATATTTTTTGTGTAATACTAGCCGGACCCGACAGACGTTGTCCCGGAAACGCCGCGAGGCACTACTTCGGGAAACAGACGTTGTCCTGTCCAATCAACTTGTCTGTGATCGTTTTGCGAATTTGTGACACCCTGTTGGAAATGCGTAAAATCGCGAAGAGAAAAATAAAGTATTTTCGAGTGATCGTTGGTCGTAGCCATGGATATTCAATTTGGGGAATGAGTACAATCAGGACTGCGGCAATGAGAAATGTGTGACGATCTTGGAACGCAATCGACTTGGAACCATGCGGTTTTGTTCCAAAATTCAAGTTGAAATCGAAAAAAAAAATAACTATCAGTTTTTGCCGAATTTTCTGATATTCCTAGCAAGTTTTCCGGTTTCCCTCAACCCCCCCGCCCACGCCCCGTAAAATTTGGACTATGGCGAATGTTAAGAAAGATAAAAAAGTTATGCGCCCACCGACGAACAGCGTTTAATTTGTACTTTATACAGATTACAAGTAATGATTGTGTGTGAGGGGGAGATGGGGGTACCAAGCCCCGGTAATCGATGTTTTTCGTTTGAAATAAAATACTCGAGTGTAATATGCGCGTATATTAAATATTATTATCGTTTTAAAAAAAAAGAGAAAACGGAATACAAAACCGTTAGTAAGCACGTACAGTCCATAAGCAAAGCAGTACTTTTGAAGTTCTGTTGTTTACGGCCGTGCTATCTCTGCAGGCAGTGAATGTACGTTGAAAAATAGCAAATCGATACGACGGGTGTGTAACGGCGTTAAACGCTGACAGATATAAATTCTACGGTAAAACGATTTTTTAAAATGTGTTTTGATTCTTATTATTCGACGTATACCGTACATTTCGGTGGTGAGCATAAACGTTTATAGCCGGTAGTCATACACGCTTACGAGCCGTGTTGTATTTGTATTTTGCATTCTAAATAATAATACGTTACGACGATATTGATGGGATTTCGCTGGCTGTTGTGATACGAATGTACAATAATATATATATTTTTTTATATTCCAAGCGTTCGAAATGACTTTTCGGGAATACAAAAAAAAAAAAAAAAAAATCGGAAATTTCAGAGGCCCCGGCACCGGTCTTCCAAAAACTGATTTGGACGGTTTCGGAATATTAACCTCGGTACAGAGATACGGTCCACCGAACATTGCCAATCGTTTCGTCAGCAGGACTTCGACCGTTTCCGTTCACGAGCTCGTAATATGCCAGACAGCCAATAGAAAAAAAAAAAAAACACAATTTTAAGAAAAAAAACTATTCCGATTTGAAGTCAACTCCCCTATTTTAAGGGCGTGACTAAAATTGTTCGATTTGATAATGTGACTGTCGAAAGGTCAAGTATTATAGATCCTTTTTAACGGGTTAGTTCGTCCAACAAATTACCGAATTTGCTGTTGTTTCGCTTTCCCCTAAATAACGCGTTAAAATGTTTTTAACGCGTAAAATGGTGTATGCTCTTTTTTTACATTTGTTGTCTAAATCTAATTAAATGTTTTTTTTTTTTTTTTTTAAATTCCATATAACTTTTAAATTTTGCTCGATTTTCAGTTGTGAGTTTCGGGTAGCTTTACGCATTAAATATTTTTGAAACCAACAACAAATACGATTTTGTTTGCATGAGACACGTGACAGAGCTTCGTGTACAATTGACCACGGGAAAAACATTGGACGGTTAGGTCTAAATCAGCAACGTTCAATATACGGCCCTGTCTATTAATTATGGTCATTGAAAAGCATAATTTATGGGATGTTGAAGCCGTTTAAATTGGGATGGTAGATAGGTTGGTATCGTTTGTATTCTAGGGATCATGACCGTTGCCCCAGCTCCACAGCCAGTAAGGGTTATACACTCAAGCAGATAGTTTTTTTTTTTTTAAAGATTTCATTCCTCGATTCCTTGCAATGGACCTGTTGGACCTTTGATTACGTGGAGCAACATTCTTAAGGAAAAACATCTATTGTAATCCGGATGATTTACATATATTCTGTACAAGGGCATCCGTTTTTTTTTTTTTTTTACACGCGGATAACCTTCGACGGTAGTTCTCTTCGTTGGAATATTTTGGTAGATTATCCGGTCTACATTTGTAGCGACCAGACTGTAATTGCTTCTCTTAATTCCAAAGAGTCTAAACTAAAATGTAACTTGATCACTACATTTGTTTGTATATTTTGTGAAAGAAAATTACCGATTTAGCGTAACGCTTTAGTTACCATGGTAACCGACCTTGCCGTTTTATTTTGTATAGTTATTTAGTTTCCATGGTAAATCAACGGAAGTTTTTCGTTGATTTTAAATTTTTATCTTTTTAGACCGTCCAAATTTCCGGCTTTTCCTGTGAATTTTTCAATAAATCTCTTTCGTACAAATCTTGTCCTGACGATTTCAAACACAACAAAAACAAAACATCAGCCGAAACTGTCGAGCCGTTCCTCGAGTGACGATAGTTACATACACGCGGAAATTGATTTTTATATACTCGTATATAGATTGTTGACGCTAAAGTTTAGATTTTTTTTTTTTTAGGTTATACGCTTATAACATATCAATGGACGGAATCACTAACAAAGAGTCATTAATGTCAAAAAGTGCATTAATGAAATACAAACGAATTCAAAACTAGGGTCAAAAACTCAAAAAAGGGCAGTGGGATGCCAGGGACACGGACTTTATCCATACGAATATCGTGTAGAACGCGCAGTCAGCTAGGTTTCATGACTGCTGCGATCTCGGGACTTTTCGTCCGCGTTGGTCGGATATTTGTTTGCCAAAAGCGAAAAATCTAAACGGAAATATTTTTTTTTTTTCACCGGGATTCGCCTTAAAGATCATTTAACGAAGTCTCGCGGAAAAACGATCGTTGTTCGTTACCAATGTTAAATAATGTTGTGCCGCGATTGTACCTCGTACCTTGTCGACACCGTCACAGCCGCTGCCTTACGACTGTTGTTAGCACTCGCCCCGCCGGATAAATCCACACCGGTCACCCGGTACCGAGTTCCGATTCGGAAGCGTATCCGGTATTTTTTTTCCTTTCTTTCTTTCTTTCTTTCTTTCTTTCTTTCTGTTTATTAAAACCTTTTATCCTTTCTCGTCGCGCTCGCTCTCCCCTATCCCCGCACATGTTATTTTATTGCATACGCCGGGTGTTTCACCTGCCCGTCCGCCAAAAGCCTATATAAAAAAAACGCGTTTCCGCGCGAAAGCCGACGCACGGCGTGGGACAACTAATCTAATTCGATCGGCGCAATAATACGATCGAGTATATATATATACGTAAATACCGTTAAAAAAATATCAACAGTTTTCACGTTTTAACGGCAAAGAGAGAGAGAGAGAGAGAAAAAAAAACCAATACAATACGTACGACTTTTACCGGAATACTACCCGTACATAACGTGGCTAATAGAACCGGCCTACTTTTTTTTTCCTTCTAAAGAAATCGAAAAAAAATTTGTCGCGAGAGACCATTATTCTAATCGTAATTATTTAATACGTCATCGCCGTATTTTAGTATGATAAAACGAACAATTGAATATGCCGCCGAACAATATTTGTATTAAATTTATGAGATATATTTGGAACATTAAATCCCTATATTATGGAAGTGAAACTCGGACGATATCGGCTGGAGTACAAAAGAGGCGTTGGAGGCGTTGGAAACGTGATGCTACGAATGATGATTGTTAAGTATTCGACCTCGGGATCGAAAGAGCGTAATAAATACAAAAGTGCTAAATAAGAGTATCGGAATGAAAGACGCTATGGAATAAATTTGATAAGAGGGAGAAATGTACGGATCGCCCGCGTATAATCAGACACGGAAGTCGGTTGAAATTGACTATAGATGGGACTGTTGCAGTGAAGAACCTAGACGTAGGAATACCTAGGATGGAATACCTATATAAAACAGATTGTAAAGGATTTATGATGCAGTTCGTATTTACTACTGAAAACGGACGCGGGCGACAAAAACCTAACCTAAGCCGAAAACTAATCGGAGGATTGATAATACGAGAGAGAGAGAGAGATGACATAACGAAAAATCAATGAAATATTCGCGTTAAATTACAAAGGCGACCGGAGAAAAATGTAAAAATATCGTATATAATATCTAATATTAAGTAAACGATTAAGGTGCCGGGCGTGTACGTATTCTTTGCTAGAACATTTTAACCGGCGACTTTAGGCGAACGCTCGAATAATTCAAAATTCGTCATATCGTTTTTTTTTTTTTATCCTCTGACGCGTAATATAATGCTAAATTATTGCACTTATAATGTACTCATAGTCTACCCGCGTGTAATTGATTTTATTACATATGCAAATGGTTAATGTGCCGTGCAGTACATCATCGCATCGTTCCCGTTTCCGTGCCTTATACCGAATTTGAGTGGCAATAATATTATCGTATTATTATTGCGTTCGTTGCCGCGGGACGCCCGTTAAATTGATTTTACGCGAATAAATTTAAATAATACATCAATGAAGACTGCTCGAACAACTTAAACGAAAAAAATAAACCAATTACTTCGCGAAATACTATATTTAATTTGTATGCGAAAAACCGAGTTTCCAAATGGGTTATCGGTTACGAATGTCACGCAACGCCACAGAGACGGGTAAAATGGGTAAATAATTTGGAGACATTACCGACAAAATAATAATGCAATGTTATAAATGAGTAATGTGTAATAAAATAACCGCTCGTTATTATTTTTTTTGTTAAAATTGACAATTATTTTTATATTTCCCCCCCCCCCGTATAACTACCGCGATCAAAGAATCGCAAGTAAATTATGCATGTTTTTCTCCCCAACCCCCCTATTACGAGATCGCCTCGGGGCAAAACTGTCAATCAAAATTACTATATTGAAGTCGATGACTATGCTACTACTACTATCACTATGCTCAGTGAAAAAGTGAGAAAGAAAAGACCAGACTTGTGGAAAAACATTTTTTTTTTTTTTATTTATTATAATTATAAAATGTTTCAGTACACCTAGTGCTATTACAACTTTTTAATTATTACAATTTTATTTGTTACACATTTAAACGATTATAAATTTATTAATGACATAATTATTAATAGTGAGAGTGATATAATAATGTGTTACATATATGAATATAATAATAACGATGAGGTTTAGTATATAAGTAATGATCTTCATTTTCTGATGATGAGTCTTCTGTGTCTGTTAAAAGAATGTCCTGGAGAAGTCGAGGCCGCAGACGTCTATTGAGTGTTTTTTTTTTCCTATATTGTAATGACGAGCACTGTCCGAGTTTTTTAGATTGGCGTGGACATTTTTAAATCGGGTTTTAATCCATGTATTTATTAGGGGTATTTTCGTGTCATTGTGAATCTGGCGATTTCTCATGAACCACGGTGCTTTGAGACATATCCTTAAGAATTTATTTTGTAAGATTTGTATTTTTTTTATTTTAGTTATAGAGGCAGCGGACCATACAGGACAGGCATAAGTTTTTGGTGGTCTGATTATTTCGGTGTAGAGAAGGAGAGAAGATTTTATTTGGAGAGTTGGTTTGTAGTTCACTAAGGGGTAGAGAATTGTCATCCTGGCATATCCCTGAGTAAGTTTTTTGTTTATGTGGATATTCCATGTCAATTTTTCATCGAGAAAAACTCCAAGGTATTTTACTGAGTCATCTTTTCTGTTCCATTGTATGATCTGGTTGTTTATGCTTATATTTATTGGATCGTTATATCTTTTTAATGTGAATATTTTAGCCTCGCTTTTGAAAAAACATAGACTCGTGGATTCTGCACCAAGACAAATGCACCGGCGCACAACGCATTTACCGTTAAGCGATTCTTGACTGATAAACGCGTGCCAATACCGGACCGTCGCCCGTATTCACTAGATATAGTCTCGTGCGACTATTTATCTATTCCCAAAACTGAAAACTACTTTGAAAGGAACTCGATTTCAATGTCACAACTTAGAAGAGACGGACCGACTCAAAGGCCCGACATCCTGAAGACTTGCAGCATTGCTTTGAACAATGGCAGACGCGTATACAGCGACCTGTAGATAGAGCAGCAGAGTATACAGAAGGGCGTCGTAGTGAAATTGTTAATTTTTCAAAATAAAATATATTTTTATCCGTTTTTAAATAGCCTAGCATATTGTTTTTTCACATAATAAATAACTTTCGTTCTGTAAAAAAAAAATAATAAAAACGAATCATAATTTCGTTTAATAATTTATAAGAGCGGCGAACCGTAGGTACCTCCTATATGTTAATTGTCGAGTTGTTACGATTTATCGCAGGCGTCTATTTTTTTACATACTAAATTATGTCCGTGTTCGATTTTCGGTAATTTCGTTGGATATATTCAATTGTAATCGGTTATTTTTACCCGGTGAAATCGTCGACGGTACACTACACTAAAGAGAGAGAAAAAAACAAAACATTAATATTTATATTATTATTGGTTTTGAGTGTATACGTCGTATAACACGTTGGTATAAACGTATAAAACGTACGCGGTCCATTAGAAATCTGTTCATGTGATAAGTGAGTAGGTCTACGCGTCGCGTTAAAAAATGTAGGTATAGGTGCGCGACAAAATAATAATAAAAAAAAAAAAACAGGTTTCAGATTTCTACGTAGGTTCAATGTGAATCCACACACATGGCGTGTTAATCATCGTGCCGTGAACATACGCGTATAATGTCATTAGAGACCGTCGTCGACGTATTAAAATCGTACAAACACGATAAAACATTGTCGACAAAACGAAATTGGAATTTGTCCGCGCGACAGCGAGTCCCGCGAGAGTCGTGTGAAGTACCGCGCGGCGGTGCGCCTTGGTTGCGTCCCGCCAAGACGATTTTCACGGGAATCGCGTCCCGCGGCTGTCGGTCGGTCGGTCGGGCAGTACGATTTTTCTTCTTTTTTTTTTTTCCGCTCTGTTTCCAACGGTTTTCCGCGGTGTACGCCGCCGACGGCTATTGTTCCCCCAGATTCGTGGCCGACCAGCAATCGCAAATCGAGTCGTACAGTCTATCGCGATGATCGCGGCCAACAAACCAACGCGGCCTCTATACTATACCGTCGGTTACGGTTTTTTTTTTTTTTTTTTTTTATTATACAATAAATACGACATATAAAACGATATTTAGTTTTATTATAATATAGAGAATATTACAAATTGCGAATATTATTAATAGAACATACCTTCGTTTGTTTCACCCGTTGGAGGGTCTAAATTGTAACCGTATAACCAATAACGTACGGACAGTTTCATTTGCTGTGTCCCTATAAATTACATATTTCATATTGTAATATTATTGTTTGACAACGGCATAACTTAACGACACACGCCTATTAGTTTTTTTAATCTACTTCATTGTATGCGACTAAATGCGGACACTACGTAACATTTGCAATTCCTAAAAAATAAACAATACTTAATATATTGAAACAAAATTACAAAAAATGTAAGCCATTATTATAGTGTACATGAAATATTTAACCGAGAATAACGTTATTTCAAACGCGGAGACCTCAAAGACATACAACAGAATTGAACACTTACAAGATTTCGGCAGTAATAAATTTGACGCAACTCATAAATATATGTAGGTACATATAAGTATTACGGGATACATCTTAATCATATGCATTATGAAATTCTCAATTATTTAATGTTTTCTAAATATTACTTCGTTTAGACCATAGTAGTACATCTACTTGTTGTATTCTTTCATTTGCCCACAAATTATGTGTATTTTCGGCCAATCGCTCCATTTTACTCGACATCATTTGATGGCAGACAAATCTAAAAGGTCCGGGTTCATAACCATTGGATTGCATAAATGGTTCGTTGGGCAATCGTACAGTTTTAATACGGGACGGTGGATTATCAATAGAGATATACGATAACCCAATGCAATAACAGTTCTGTGAAATGTCCAAAATTTAATATATAAAAGATAAATACACTTGTTTTGTATTCACTTGAGCGTTTGCACAGCTAATTGAGTTAAATTAGTTTCGAATTGTTTTGGATTTACCGAGCTGATAGAAAACACTTGATTTTGGCACAGTGTTAGATTCCAAGTTTACAGCGAACGGTGCCCACATTGCCCCGTGTGAGTCTTCTCACAAACCATTTTAATAGGGCTTTCTGTTTTTATTTTTTTTGCAAAAATTTACACTTTTTTAGATGGTTTAAAAAGAAAAAAAAATATATATATATATATAAACTTACGTTTTGACTGTCGTTTTCTATTGGTTTATGATTATATTTGTATTATGTATTCTGGTCGGCTATATTAATGATTGTATTTTTGACGAACGTATATTATTAACTCTATGATATATTTATTTGATCATGTTACTAATTATTACATTCAGCAAACAAATTTGTATTATTTGATGTTTACGAACCCCGGATTGAAATACACGAATTGCGTTCCAGGACGCAATACGAAAAAGTATTATTCAAATTCGAAATACTCGAAAAATCAATCAAATATTTCCGTCTTCCTCGTAATTCGCGCGTGGCGTTTTAGTTTTTGAAATTACCGTTTGGCGGGCTCAATATATCCCCGTTTTTATTTTATTTTTTTTTTTTATCACTAGTCGTTTTGCGCATTTCGTATTCACCATTACTTATACTTACATCCACACTAGTATATTTTCGTATACTCACCTCGTCATACGATATATTGCAAACTGTTATTGGATACTTTGTTTCTTAGGCGTCTGCGGCTCCGCAAGAAGTCCAAAAACTCGGACGCAGACAATGCGCATAAGTGGGCCATATTATTATTATTATTATTATTAATCGATTAATGTTGAGAAATAATCGGCGATTTTAGAATTTGCACTGGTATTTTTTTCTTCTTAAAAACACCGCGGCACGGGGGCAGGGGAAACTCGAGAAATTATAAACGGCACGACGATTATACGGCCGCGGCGCTGTATTTGCATTGGTAGTCGTTAAAAAAAATATCCGCAGCGTTTCAATTGTATTCACTGTTGCCCCAGAGATGATTACGCAATACAATTTTATTGTACATTTAGTATAACGACGGTAAGACAAATATCATTACGTCAAATACGTGTTAAAATTACATAGGAACGTACGTTAAAAAAAATATTCTACGCCGTACAAAACGCGCACGTAGAGCTGTGCGCGTATAATTGACTTATTGTAATAAATCCGATGTTAACGTAGGTGATGAATAACTTTTTTTTTTTGTTTTTTTTTTTTTTTAACGTTACCGGACAACGGCAGAGTCATCGTCGCTAAACATCGTACAGTGGACATTAGGCGAACAAAATGTTGTAGAATATTGTTTTAAAAAAAAAAAAAAAAATAAATAAATAATAAAATTAACACTTTCCCCGAGATCGGCGTGCGGTAAAACGTATTGAGCGTTTACTTACCGAGTTCCGTCGTTACGCGGCGCGTCTCTCGCAAGATTTGCCGCATCATTTTTATATGTATATATATATATATATATAAAATATTATTATTTTTATCTATGTTTTTAACTGCCTGTATTTTTTTTAATTTAACGCAGGCACGTCCGTAATAATAAAAATATATATAATTCGCCCGTTGTCTCTGTAAAACATTATTTTCACCGCGTTTATAACGGCACCGTTGGCGGCGCGGTAGGCGGGTGATGGCAAAAAAAAAAAAAAAAAACTTTTTCTTTTTCAAATCATATTAAACGAAAATGTCATTACGAATTTGATAAGGCGACCCCGCGGGTTAGCCATGTTATATTACGTACAGCTACCGGGATGTCGAAATTTCAATGTCGTCCCGATAGAATTCCAGCAGTGGCGTGTATATTTAACGTGACCGTAATTTTTTTTTACTCAAAGCGGGACAATTGTAAATTTTAATAGGAAAACCATAACAATTTTTGAGTAAAATGACAACACTAGAATTATAGTAAAACACAATGCGTTTTTATATATTAATTACTACAAAAAGACATTATTATTTTTTATATAAAAATGACTACAAAATAATAGACAAATGTTTTAAATTTATAGTAGATTAAATTATTCGACTGGTTTTTTTTTATATTTTTCGGATCCGCAAATCTGCTTTAAAATATCCGGTTTGGTTTTTATATATAAATGGAACTATTGACACGATTTGTTTATGTTACTCTTAGTTAAAAGAATGGCTTTTAATGTAGAAACTTCCAACTTAGTTTTTTCACTGCTCCATATTTTATTCATATGAGAAAACACTCTTTCGACTGGAGCATTACTGTCTGGTAGACATAAAATGTACTCTACAATTATACGAAAATTCATGTGTGAGATATCTTTAGCACGGAAGTCTGTAAATACTTCTACCCAACGATTTTCAATGGCTATATGTCTAGTGTTCCAGTCTGTTATTTTTTGATCTGTTAAATAATTAGAAATTAATGAAAACTCGTCAATGATTTCTGTGTCTTGTTCGCTATTAATAAATTTCTGTTCAATAAGCAAATCCATTACTTTTTGAACTATCTCCCATGTGGGGATCTTTCTTAAATTTGCCCATTCAAATATTTCCACTTCCTTGTTGAACTGACACCACTGCTCCAAATATTCTTTACTTGTCTTATAAAAATCAGTAGTTATAAAATGACGGATAATCCAAAGCGGGACATTTTTGTGTTCCTCGGGGACAGCGGGATGTATGGTCACATTATGTATACTGCAGTTACAGTTATAATAATAATAATAATAATAATAATAATATTATAATATACGTGTGTGATTAAAAAAAACGCCGTGTACACATTTTCGCGGGCGCGAGTTTATAAATCCCGGCCGGTTCCTCTCGCAGTTTTTCCGCCGCATATAAATCTCCAATTTGAGTATAAAAATTATTATAACTTTTAAACACGGCGGGGCGGTATATAAAACGGCATTAATATCCATTAAGTTTAGTTCGGAGCTATATTATATACGTGCGATATGAGAGAGAGAGAGAGAGAGAGAGAGAGAGAGAGAGAGAGAGAGAGAGTAGGTACCTATGTTACATTTCCGAATTCGATGATTATTATTCATTATTTTTGTTCGTAAAATTAGTTTTTTTTTTTTTTTTTGTTCCCGCCCGTGTCAAAAATAATTAACAATGGTACCGATACCTAACGAAGTGGTTAACGGCAATATCCGCAGTCGTTATTTTATACAACATCGAATGATCGATGAATTCCGCCCGGTAAAATTAATATCATTTTATGTTATTTGTATCGACACCGAATTTTCGTTTGGCCCGTACCCGTCATTTCGCTAAATAATTTACAGTCGGGATGATAAACCGAGGCAATTGGATTTTTGGTTTTTTTTTTTTTTTTTTGCATAGACGTCTGTTTCAATACTCAACATTCAAAAAGTCAATAATTTACGCGTTCAATACGGTCACAAGTATCTCTCTGGGATTTTGATGTGATTCTATCTTTTTCTCCGGTGTTCCAATATGCAGGTCCGTAAATGTATTTTTGATGATACTGATTATTATTTTAATGGAATTTTTATTTTGTATATTTGTGCATTTTTCGACAAATTAAACCTAAAATGCATTTTTGTTTTTGTTTTTTTTTTTTTTTTTTTTTACAATTTTTTAATACAGTGAACGTAAATTTACGCGCAACGTACCTGACCAGCAAAACAAAAACAATTTATAATATTAAAATTAATTTTTTCGACTATTAGTTCAGAATGAATGATTCAGAAGTAGTTAAGAAGTAATTAGAGGATATATCCACCAAATGAGTAAAGAAAAAAAAAAAAACACTTCTATTACATTTTTTTTTTTATACCGTTTAAGTTAATACAAATAAATGAAAACGCATTTCTATAGTGTAATTTTTTAAAAGCATTTCTTGAAATTTTCTAGGGCATTAAAATCCCAGCCCTAGTTATAAACAATAATATTATACGATTTTGAACATATTTGTAATTGGCTGTAAAAAAAAATAAAAAAAAAAAAAAAATAATAATAAATAAATAATTCGATTTACACAAAATCTGTACTATTCGTATTTTTAATGGCTATAGAGAATTACCCGGTATATTATTGAGTCCAATATAGGTAGTGCTCGAATTGGAAAAATAAAATAAGAGGGACGCGAGATTTAAAAGAAATTAACGTCCTTTGCAATTATTATTATACTCGACATTACCCGCGGGGGACTTTAAGTGCAATTCAGAATATATAATTAAAATAATAATAATTTATGACTGAACATTAAGTATACAATTCTAAAAAAATTATTTACCATAATTATTATATACGAGTTGATATTTCGTGTTTTGTTTTTTTTTTTTTTAAATATTATTATTTGCAAAAACAATATTCAAGCGCTGAATATAAGTGTGTTTATTATTGTGTAAATTGCGCAGTCTTCTTTTGGCGGGCGGTTTATTTAATTCAATAGTATATAAAATAATCAAAATCGGAAACAGTTGGAGTATTTACCGGCTCGAGACTAGGAAACGCTCTTTCATCCGGTATTTTTGATTTAATTTAAGAGAAAACAGTCGAAGAAATGAATATAGTCCGAGGAGCTTCGCTGGGTAACACACGGCATTATACTGACGTACGCCGACGATATTGCCCTTTTGGGAAATAACTTAGAAACCGTGAAACAACATTGTAAAAGTCGAATAAGTATGGCCATGCTCAATACCTGACCCAGGAACAATGACTCAGAGATAGATGTAAACTAGTAAACACCGGATTGCAAATGGAAAATTGATGTTTCCATGGCCTAGGAAATGCGTTCGGCTCTAAGATTTTATTCAAAAGGCTAAAAGTTCAATTACTCACCGGCTACGACCGGGAACTCTGAGGCAAGTTCAACAAACAACACTTGTAGTGTTGGAGCGAAATATCCCAAGAAGAATTTATAATGTCGGTATGCAGAAAGCGACCGTCCGACAAAATGATGAAAAACGAGATTTTAGTAGGACTTGATAGCAATTGTCAGATTACGCGTATTGTAAATAACCAACTAAACCGACATAGGAGTTTAACGCTATTTATCAAATCGTTCAAAAACTTACTGAATGATTGAACCTGTACAAATTATTTTCGACAAGACTTCAATTTGACGTAAATAGAACGTTTGCGGGATAGGTGCTTTTTGCAGTTCAAGTTATATGGACCTCGAGCACGGGGGAGTGGAGAAAATGTCGCAATGAAGTGCCGAGGGATTCGTTTCAACGACCAGATATAATAACGGAAATTAGGCAAGTCCGGACACGCTTGGGGAAAAGATGACTGACTTATTTAAACGGTCACTAAGGAAGACCCGATTGATAAAAAAAAAAAAAAAAAAAAAAACGACTGAATAGAAGAAACAGTGAAACCGTCTGTACAGACGGCTGCGTTTGAATAGATTCCCGGATTCCTGTTTACCTGCATTGGATACCGTAGCTATTATCGAGATATGCACAAGTTGATTGTTGTATATCTGTTGCAGCCGTTTTATATGGAGTTTATAACAAGCGAAAAGTCTAAACCATCAGACTACTGTTGGATGCACATACGTTTTGTTATTATAAAATGGTATCGAATGATATCCGACACTAGACTAGCTGGAGTAGCTGTAAGTCGTATTCAAAACTAGAATATGCACTCAATTCTCCACTACCATTAACAGGGCCACGGATAGTTATCGTTCGAATCTTAACCGTTGTTTTTATAATGGGCACCCAAACATCTATACATTAGGTGATGGATGTGTTGTTATTGAGTGTAGTCGGAATGCGGTACTAGAAAATCTAAGAAAACCCGAGAAAAAGAAGTATTTATGAGAGAAATGCCGAACAAGTAAACTAAAGTAATCTCATTAGCAGATATCGATTTTTAAGAACAATAGGTTTCAAATTTTTACTTAGTGCAAACTAAAATGCATATCGTAATGACGGTTTACATCGAATATTCAAAATCAAAAAGTCGTAAAGTTTTATAAAGTCACGGATCAAAATATGAAAAATGTAAAAAAAAAAAAAAAAATGCTGGGAGACTTGTCAGCAAACCACCTCGTGGCGTTTCCCGAGTAACGGAAATAGGCTCGAGCGTTCGTCCGTATGTGTCCCCCGCCAAAGGTACTCGGGAATCAATTTTTTACGTAATGTAAAGAATCAACTCACGAACACCGGAACAGACCGTACGGGAGCGATGTGGCGGCAAATTCGTTTGGAAGGCCGGAAAAGAAGAAGAAGAAGAAGAAGAAGAAGAGGATAATATAAAAAATAATATTATACTTAAACTGCGCGGCGAATTATTACGTACTCGTTTATTATGCGGGAATAACAGTAAATTTTTATGTTGGGAAATTCCGATGGAAAAATAAAAGTATATATATATATTTTTTTTTTTTGCGGTAATAACGAAATCGATATTTTATTATATATATAAATGTACGCACCGTAAGTATAGATTCTCGTTTCGCAGTGAAATAGTCCGACCCGTCCCGGGACCCGGTGTACGCATAGAAAATGTCAAACCGGAGGCATTTCGAATTTTATATGTACCGCACGACGGGCGTTATTATTATTGCAGTTTGTCGACGTGTACGCCTACGACGGGTATTCGGCTGCGGCGGTGGTTCAGGGAGGAACGTGCACTTATACGAAATATACGGAATATTCGGGGGGAGGGAAAAAAACGTTTGGGCGATGGCCGACGGTAAAAAGTAACATTTTTTTTTTTTTTTTTACCTATATAATATATAAATATATTACTCGACCGCCGAGGCGGGCGGCGGTGTTTTTTTTTTTTTTTTTTTTTCTCCTCCCGCACGTCCACGATATATATATATATATATATACATAATAATACGTAGTATGCCCGCGGTAAAACTTTATTCCATAAATTTGAATAATTCGTACGTTATCGTTTCCGTACAATATTATATATCAGTCCGAAATAAATTAAATCGCCCGGCGGTTTTATTGTATTCCGCATACGATGGCCTCGTCTGGGCATTTACAACAATAACCTCGGCGCGAATACGAAACGGTGTATCGTTGTCATTACTGTTATTGTTGAGCCGAACATATTCGAAAATAAGCCCAACGGGGGAAAAAAAAAAAAAAAAAAAAATAACAAACTATTTCACACACCGACAAACCTATTTTTTTGCGGCGAGAGGAAAGCAAAAAAAAAACAAGTATAAGCTTTACGGAGTGAAAATCTAAACCTATTTACTCTGCACGGTCCATCTGTACTTAGTCGACAAATATATATATATTTCTATCCGATCGACTTTAGCTACAATATCGGTGATATTGTATAATGCCGAAGAAATAAAATGTTTTAATATAAACTCGATTCGTATAATAATAATTTACTGCACGCGCGTAGCTTATTAGTATCCGAGGAAAATAGAACGGTTTTTTTTTTTTTTTTTCATAAGAGAAACGGTAGAAGTCGAAATACGGCTATGCGCATTTACGTGATAGACGAAAAAAACTTCGTGGCTTTTTGCGTTATCATTTTTCCCCGACCACCACGATTTCACTACCTATTCACATTACATCTATTTATTCTTATCGGTTTTAACGTTTAGCGGCTCCTATGAGGCTCCTACCCACGACGATACGGGACGAATTTCGTCTCAAGTTTGTCCCGTATTAATCCCGTTTTTCCCCCTACCGTTGATTCCGAACTTAATTTATTTATCAGCAATCCAATAAGGCATACCAAAGGCTACCACCATTCATGTACTGTAGACAGACGGAAGAAATCGTTTTTTTTTTAGTTGACACTATCAAATAAATTATCATTGCGACAACACATTTAAAAAAAAACCATTCACGCAATGAGTTTAAGAATATTTTTACTGAAAGAAACTATGTTACTCGATGCATTTAGTTTGGCACAAAAGTACAAAAAAAAAAAAAAAATAGCCGAGGAAAACATTTACCGGCCACCGTCATCAGAATAATTTTTTTTTGTATTTTCGTGCTGAACTAATTGCATCGAGTAACTTAGTATTCTTTCAGTAAAAAATATCTATTTATTATTTTGGGTTTTAACGTTTAGTGGCGCCTCTTTGACTCTTTACGATATTATATTGGCGTAAGCGTTTTAACGTGAACAAAAAAAAAAAAAAAAAAATGTAATAATTACTTTTAGAGGCGGAGCAAGGAAACGGGATAACTTGGATTGTTCGGGATGATTAAACTTTCGGGATTCGTATTCGATCGCAGGACACCCCGGCGGGGGGTGTCTATTTGCGCCACTGATAATGCCAGTTTTAATGTCAACTGTACGGATGGTAATAACTTTGTAACGGTAAAAAAAAAAAACGCTTTTTTTTTTTTAATTTTGTTATATTACGTTTGGTTCACGAATTATCGCACGTGGCGATTGCATTGCATCTTATTCGCAAATTATTATCTCTTTACCGGGTCGAGCGTTAAACGTAATAATCTGCACGTTTTTATTGTGTTATTCTTCAACTATTATCATTGCACGCCGAGAACTATCTAATTTCGAGTAATTACAATTACGTTTTAACACGGCGCAAATACGATAATGATTCGGGGGATCTTCATTGATAAATGTATTATTATTATTTTTGTTTTTTTTTTTTTTCCATTAAAACGAGATTTTGTTACATTCACGTCAAACGGTAATTTATCGCCGTAATACGTTTTCAACTATTAGTGTAAAATTATCTGATAAACGAATCGTCCGCCGTTCCGAATGGCCGGGCCGCACAGTGTCGCGGTCGACGTAACGTTTTCCAAATAAAATCGCGTCAACCGTACACATAAATACACACCCCGCGAATAGTGACCAAAACAACAAGAGGAAAAAAAAAAAAAAAAAAAAACAAACGGCGTTGTAAATTCAAAATCGTTTTGAACGTAACGGGCGTTTGCGAAACCCGTAGAACAATTAATAGTACGTTGACGGTGTTTGAGATTTCCGCGTGGCGTTCGGATAAGACTAGGCGACCGAACAATAAAAAAAAAAAAACACCGCCTTACACAATCGTACGTATAAAATACATTCCGATTATCTCAGCACCGTACACGGTCCGAACGCGGACGTATTATAGAGATTTACCTAATACCGTTGAAATATTATCGTGCGGTTTGAATTCCGCGAGTCGTGCCGTCGACCTAAATACGCTGTTTGAGTTTGCGTTTGTCGACCGCGAAATCCGTTTAAAACTACTACTGTTGCCGGTCGTACAAATAATATTTAATTGCGAATTCGATCGGTATTTTTTACCGATGTCCGGCGTCCGCAGTAATCGCACCGACTCTTTACGTCGGGTTGGCGAACGGACCACAATAAACCCGCAATATTTTGATTGCAAAATGAGGCGAGGGGCCGAAAATGTGCGATGGGCATATTATATAGCGTACGGCAAGACGAGAAAATAAAACAAAAAAAAAAAAAAACCCAATTGATTATCCCGGATTAGAATTGTCCGGCCCCCGGGGAATATTTTAACTCGGCGAGCATTTTTTTTTTTTTTTTTTCGATAAGTAGATCTCCCCGGACGCGTTGACTTCGAAATTATTTTTTTTATTATTTTCACGACGTATGGGTATATAAACGCACAGGGTTAAACGGCAACGTGTTTTACGTTACAACGCCACGATTCGGTCGACAATAAATAACAATTTGTTATTAAATAATAATGAAACGATTTTTTTTTTTTTTTGAAAATATATGTACTTTAACATTAACTTTTTATACTAACTTTGTATATATATTTATATTTTTGCGCTCGCACAAATCTATTTTCAACGGGAATTACACTTTTGCTATCGGGCCGACGTCTATTTTGAAAATATTACAATATTTTGTCCGAGTTGCGTTTCCGTTAGTAATAGTCCGATGACCGTCGTTTATACAAACGGCGTGGTTGAAAAAATACCAGGTATTGAAAATTATTTAATTTTATTAATATTACGTCGTATCCACGCGAAACGATTGTTTTCCCCTCAGATTTTATTAAACCGGGTAATTTTTTTCACTAATTCAACGCACTCAAGACGTGTAATATTTTGTGTTTCAAACTGAGTCACGGTATTTTTAAAAAAAAAAAAAAATATTATTTTTCTATGTTCCCCTGTCGGTTTATTTGCTCAGATTTGAGCTCCGCGTTTTAATACCAATTTCAGTTTGAATGATTTCCAGTACATCTAAAAACTGAAAAATGTAATTGGATACGAATTGTATCATTATTTTCGTTCGATTGAAAATAGCGTTTATATAAAAGTTTTTTGTTGCAAAATGCACTTTATATCGTCCCGAGTATTATTTTATATTGGATCTTATCTATCCGGTGCATTCCGTTTTATTTTTTATCATACGTCGAAAATTTCACCTTTCTATACTATTAATCAATTAAATATAACGACCGTGTTCCTCATCCACCAGCATAAAAAAAAAAAAAAAAAAATTAAAAAAATAATAATAATAATTATTATTATAATAATTTGATTTACGATACCGAAACGTTACGCAATAATATAATATATTCAACGTAATTATAGTCAGCCGACGATATATATAATCGAGTATATTACATATATGCAGGTACCGACCAATCAAATATTTTAAATGCATCGCCACGGACGGCCGCGGTTAATTAATATTATAATAATATATTACGCGTCGTACAGATAATAATTGTAGTTTTTTTTTTACGGTATTTATGGTATTTTAGGGCGGGCTAACCGCCGACCGTGTGTGCCGTTCTCCCGAAGAAAGCGTTACGGGACGGATTTTGTCGTGTTTTCCCATGTCTGTCCCGCACTAATCATCCCGTTTTTCCCCTTACCGTTGATTCCGAACGTAACTTATTTACCAGCAATCCAATAAGGCATACCAAAGGCATACCACCATTCATGTACTGTGGACAGACGGAAGAAATCGTTTTTTAGTTGACACTATCAAATAATTTATCGTTATACTAGATGCATTTAGTTCGGCACAAGAGTACAAAAAAAAAAAAAAAAAAAATAGCCGAGGAAAACATTTACCGGCCACCATCATCAGAATAGTTTTTTTTTGTGTTTTCCTGCTGAAATAATTGCATCGAGTAACTTAGTATTCTTTCAGTAAAAAATATCTTTTTATTATTTTGGGTTTTAACGTTTAGTGGCGCCTCTTTGACTGTTTACGAAATTATATTAGCGTTAGAGTTTTAACGTGAATAAAAAAAAAAAAAAATAAATCTAATAATTACTTTTAGAGACGGAGCAGGGAAACGGTATAACTTGGATTGTTCGGCATGATTAAACTTTCGAGATTCGTATTCGATCGTAGGACACCTTGGGGGGTGTCTAATTGCGCCACTGATAATGCCAGTACCGACCAATTAAATATTTTAAATACATCGCCACGGACAGCAGTGGTGATTTAATATTATAATAATATATTACGCGTCGTACAGAATATAATTGTGTTTTTTTTTACGGTATTTATGGTATTTTAGAGCGGGCAGACCGACCATGTGTGAAGTTGTCCCGAAAAAAACGGTACGGGACGGATTTCGTCTCAAATCTGTCCCGTTTTAATCCCGTTTTCCCCCTTACCGTTGATTCCGAACTTAACTTATTTACCAGCAATCCAATAAGGCATACCAAAGGCTACCACCGTTCATGTACTGTAGACAGACGGAAGAAATCTTTTTTTTTTTTAGTTGACACTATCAAATAAATTATCATTGCGACGACACATTTGAAAAACCATTCTTGCAATGAGTTTAAGAATATTTTTACTGAATGAAACTATATTACTGGATGCATTTAGTTCGGCACAAAAGTACAAAAAAAAAAAAAAAATAGCGGAGGAAAACATTTACCGGCCATCATTATCAGAATAATTTTTTTTTTTGTATTTTTGCGTACATATTAATATTGTATTTGCGTTTGAAAACTATTATACGGCACAATATTAATACGTTTTTTTTCTATATTCTTATATTAAGTTAGGTTTAAACTAATGTATCCAGTATTTTTATTTTAATATTATGGTCACCCTATTTTCCAGTGAAGTGGTTTTATCGTTTTCATAACAGGGCGATAAATTAAAAATCGTTACACCTACAATGAATGAGATTCTCGTATCGTCGTCATATTTTCGAAACGCCATTCCGGCCGTCGTTCGAAAATCCACGTGCCCACCGCTGTCCGGAGCCGCAGCGAAGTCGGAAAAGTAAAATAGACTTAAAAAAAAAAAAACACGGGGCAATTCCGTTCAAAGGCCCGTCGCTAGAGGAAACCGATTCCCCCCGAGCTGAATTTTAATTGAAAATACAAATAATAAATTACGACATTGTCGTTGTTTTTCACGAATTTAATCATAATAATTTAAACCGCGCAACGCCCATGAAAATAAATTACGACATATCGCTCGAATTTTTGAGGGGTTTTTTTTTTATTATTATTATTATTATTATTTTTTTTTTTATTGTATTTTTATCGCATTGCCGACTACAACTAATCACGACAAACATTGTAAACATTGATTTTACCGAATATTAACGGCTATGAAACCGTTACAGAGTTTTATCCGCGTAAACGGGAAATATACGGAGTAGAGTATGCGGCACGTCGGTGGTTTTTTTTTTACGATTTTCAAACTTGAAACGTTTAAACCGCGGTCGGTGATCACCAATCCGGTTGGCGGATTATATTGTAATCGTTACAGAATTACAATTCTATACTCGTATCGTTAGTTTCGCCGAGATATTATGCGAGTTCCGAGGAACATTTCCGGATTAGTAATTGTGTTTCCGCTATGGTCCCAGGTTGTAATAATTGCGCTAATTTAAACGGTAAAAAGTTATTATTCTAAACATATGTCTATTAGGTATTAAAAATTATTTAATTTTATTAATATTACGTCGTATCTACGCGAAACGATTATTTTCCCCTCTGATTTTATAAAACCGTGTAATTTTTTTCACTTAATTCAACGCACTCAAGACGTGTAATATTTTGTGTTTCAAACTGACTCACGGTATTTTTAAATAAAAATATTCCTTTTCTATGTTCCCCTGTCGGTTTATTTTCTCAGATTTGAGCTCCGCGTTTTAATACCAATATCAGTTTGAATGATTTCCAGTACATCTAAAAACTGAAAAATGTAATTGGATACGAATTGTATCATTAATTTCGCTCAATTGAAAATAGCGTTTGTATACAAGTTTTTTTTAGCAAAATGCACTTTATATCGTCTCGAGTATTATTTTATATTGTATCTTATCTATCCGGTGCATTCCGTTTTATTTTTATCTTACGTCGATAATTAACCATTACAAGTTTGGCGCGTGCTTATAACTCGCGAAAATCAAATGTTGCGTTTTTTTTTTTTTACAATATTTGAATAGGCCATTTACAACGGAATAACGGCGAGCTACGCGTATGTATTTATTAATTTAGACATTTTTAACGAGCCATCACAAAAAAACTTAATTTCTCCGGGCGCTTTTTACTTATATTTCGCATGTTCGCAAATAAATCCAACCATTTATCTGCAACATCTGCGGTATTCGAAACATCTACAGTTACAATTTAACCGCGGTGTAGTATTACGATCAAATTTGACAAATAGTACTCTTTCGCAAAAAACTTATGTCGTTTTCGATACGACTCGTTTAAATTAACGGCGAATTCGCGTATTTAATACGTACACGCTCCGCTGAAATATTATACAAGTGTTGTTATTTGCGTTGTTATCAACATGCCGTTTATGTTAGTAATATTGTACGACAAAAGGCGTTTTGAAATATTACACGGATTCATAAGTTTTATATGAATATCTAAAGTTTTTTAATATAATAACCGTTTTTCACATGCTGGGGTGAATCACCACTTCCCGGCGTTACAGGAATTATTCCCCATATTTCGGTTCTTCTACTGTAACTTTTACTTGGTCTTCTTACATTTTCTCGGCTGGCGTATTTCGCCGCTCGGCTAATTGAAAAAAAAAACACCACGATAATGCGAATTAATAAAAAATATAAAATATTTAAATTGTTATTTGCACCAAAAGTCGATGCGATTAGTTCGCTTGTAAATACAAAACATTTCCGTCGTGCTTCTACGTATGTAGCTTTCGTTCGGAAATACTGAAATTTTTTTTATTTTTTTTTCGCAATTATATTTTCGACAAGAAAGATTAATAATAATGAAAAAAAAAAAAAAAAAAAAAAATTGTAGTAAACGAACAATACAATGTCCGGCGGAGTATCGTATAATTTGCGAAGTAAATTTTTTTGTTTATTTTTAATTTCATATCGTTTTCGATACGAGACATATAGTTTGACTTAAGTTGTTCGCGTAATATTTAATATGCAAAATATCGGATTAAACCATAACCCTTTCGAAACAACCGAGCAAATTATTCATTAAAAAAAAAAAAAAAAACAATAATAATAAAAACCCCTTACGCGAGCTCTTATAAATTACTGTTATAGTTTGTTAAGATAAAATTATTATCGCCCTGTTCTATGCCGTTAAGTCTTTACAATACTCTGTGTTAATATATAACAATAATAATAATAATAATAATAATAATAATGATAAGGATGAGCGTCGACGTAATATATAATTAATATAATATCATTATATGGTATACGCGAACATGTTTCGAGATTAAATTTACGAGGCGGTTACGTGAAGTACTTAGACAATATGTGTGTGAAAAAAAAAAAAAAATAAAGGTTTTAATATTTTCCACGGGATCCTCGTTTTAAAGTAACGTACGATAAGTATTTAGTGGGTTTTTGATTATTTTACACGTACAACAATGGTAAACCGATTTGTACGCCATAACAATGGTTTATTTAAGTATTCGCTTGTGTAACACAAATATAATGAACGATGTGTAACCATCGAAAATAATAATTAATAAACTGTCGACCGGCAATTGTTTTAGTTCTTAAAAATTACTCACGCTTAACAGGGAAAACTTGACGTTTTTCCTTAATTTTTTTTTTTCAATTTTATTTTTGAACATTTATTTAAAGCCGAAATTTATTTGTATGAAAAATAACGGGACAGTGCGGAACGGTAATTATTGTTTCTTTTTTTATAATTTTTAACGTTCTTTTTCTGTACCGTTTAATACGAAAATGTTGTCGGCTGATTTTTTTTCACAGAAACTTCTGTCACCGGCTATTATCATGCGCCTCGAAACTTGCTGTCTACTTAGCAATTTCAAGGCTTTTCAGAACATTTCCTATTCGACTAAGATCGTTTTTTTCCCTCACTGGCGTTTACTCGTCCGCAAGGGGGGCACCCAATCGGAAACCTGCCTCAGCGGTAGATCGGCTGATCCGATGATCAGGATCGCTCGTTGTCCGCGAGGTCACCGGCAGACTTGCGATTTTATTTCCCTGGGGTTTCCTGAAGGTTTAAATGTACGATCACCACCGTTACCGATATATGTCGATGAAGAACTGGAGCAACGAACCACTACGGTAGTGAATACGTTAACACAAGATATTATGATTACAAGGAACGAGTTAGAGTATCGTCGGTTTGATAAATGGGTCGCGTCATCAAGGGCGGTGGACATTTTTGCATTTTTTAAGATATATATATATAAAAAAAAAAAAAAAAACTAGATTAACGAAATAATCTAGACGTAAAGGTCATAATTTCGTATCGTTTTTCTTTTGTCTTGAAAATATAGCTCGTTTAGTATCCCTTCAGTTAACACTTTTGTCGGCACCTTGAACGTCCACACGAAAGCTAGAAAACTCTATTTGATTCAAATCGATCGGAATTTCGGGACGGGTTGCGGCGGCGGACGTTTAGATTGTAGATAGAGCTGAAATTGTTTTATTTTATACTAAAAAGTGAAACCCAACACGAAAATAGAACGATTCCGATCAGGAAAGTCGAATATTACTAATGATTAGTAGGTATAAAGACATCGCACGTGCATATAATTTTGCGGTATAGGCACGAGACAAGTGGCAACCGATACGCGTTAGTAAAAGTAGTCCGAATGTTTCGCGCAACCCTATTTCGATAAATCGAAAATTTCACACTGCAGATTGCACGAGTTATTATTATTTCCGCGGTGATACAGAAGAACGTGTATTAAAAAAAAAAAAAAAAAAAGTAAACCACCGACGTTCGTTTGTTTGCGCGCGAATTTCGAACAAGACGATTTCGCCGTCGCGCAATCTATAGACTCGGCGATATTTTCATAAATTTGAAAAATTAATTTTCAAGGCAATCTTGCCGCTGAGGTATGCGAAGCGATAAAAAAAATAACTTACCGTGATTTTTTTTTCGTGGTATCGCAACCTACGGGGGGAACTCTACACGACAGGTCAATCCTGCCCCCGTAGGCGCATCGTTTATTAAAAAGAATCAAAATTCTTAGCACACTCAATGTTCTTATGTACTAAACAACGTACGAATCTAATGGGCTTAATTTTACGGTTTGCGTTTACAATTTGCTGCTTACACATAATAATATACACACGGAATTTACAACACGGTTTTTAATGTTATAACTACGGCTGGGCTTAACTACAATGCTATTTGTTCTTACTACTAGTTTATACAATTTATACGATGGGATTCTGCGCCGCTCTCTGCCTTTGACTTTCCTCTTCCTCACTCGTCTTCAGCATCCCGTCGATGAACTTCATCGTTGTCTCCCAATTCGACGGGGTCTCCAGCGTCCTTTTCACCGCCGTTTCCGGGGTGAAGGCTCTGCCCGTGGATGCCTCCAGTAGTACCGTGCTCGTCTAAAAGGCTGCGAACGTACCGAGTCTCAATACCTTACGATAGTGACGACTTTTGTTGTACGCACAATAGTCTGCAACGAGTTCGCGTCAATATTTCGAATGCAATATTAGTTTAATATTGCAGAAACGATTTTATCGCATCAATTATATAGTTGAAATTTTGACGAAAATTCTATAAACCGCGGCGTTTCGCCTGTTATGCCCAACACAACGGTTCGAGACGAACGAATTGACACGGACAATTGTAATTTATTCTGCAGTTACGAAATGATTACAATTTTCAATTGGAATACATCAACACGTTTTTACCGAAATTCGCTCGGATTGGTTTTTCGTTTGCAATGGTTTTGTCGTTGCGTACACGTACAGCGCAATTAAATTCCCCCCGATACCATACTTTCCCAACTATCCGCCTACACAACGGTGACTCACCCTCTTGGTGCGGAGCATGTCCGTATTTTTTTCTTATTTTTTTTTTTCTTTCTTTCTTCCATAATCTGTTGTGTTCGTATCCTTTGAGACCATCTAATTATATAATGGCGGGGGGGGGGCGGTGCACCCATCGAGTGCAACGTGGTACTTTGTCGTTTTTAAAACACACGGTTTTTTTTTTTTTTATATTCGATTCCGTGTATACAATGCAAATACGGCTATTTTTTTTTTTCATTATCAATCTAATGACATACTACGATCACTTACGATCCGCATGTCTGAGCAAACGAATGCGCCTCCCGGTTGAATAACCACCGTACTGTGCGCTAACGTTAAAAGAATCAACGATCCTTGGCGATTCTCAACCATCAATAATTTTGCTGAACCACTCGTAAAATTATCGTCCGTTCCTCCTCCACTCTGTTAACCGCTTGTGATTAACGTAGCGCGACAATTTTTTTCATAACTCGAACGTACCGCACTTACATATAATATATTGGATTCCATAAATATATAAAAAAAAAAAAAAAAGAGTTTGTTACGCGCATAACATTTTGCGACTCCCGTGGTTCGGCCGCGGTGATGTTGATTAAAAAACGTTAACCTATTGAACTGAAAGCAGTACGTTCGACGATATTTTTTTAATCAAACTAAACTGTGCTAATCGCATTGCCTTATTATCCCAGATAGCTAGAAAAACGATGTGAAATTGTATTTTGTTTTTAATGACAAATATTATTTACTCATTACGAGTCGTGTACAAAGTTTTAATAATAATTGTTTAGTATTATTGTTTGGCCCCGAAAATACCATCGTTATTATCGTTAGTATCTTAAGAACATAGTATCATTATAATAATATTTCGTCACGGTGTTTTCATTCGTATTTATAACCCTTGAGAATTCCTCGAGAATTTCGAACGGCACCTAGGATCCCTTATGGGAAATTCCCGAGGGCTAAGAATCACAATAAGGCGCAGGAACTTCTTGAGCGTTTGTGTGTTTCGAACTAGGACCTGACAATTTCCTTTCAACTCTATGAACTCTTTAATGTCTCTGTCCTACATAATGCGCCACTATACCAGATATAAAACGCGAGTGAATCTATGATATTTAAACGTTTTGTTGTTATTTACGTATATCTAGCAGTGGCATCACCAGGGAGCGAGGGACGAGGGCTATGGGGCTCTCCTCCGTTTCTCGTACTTTTCCAAAATAATTTTTATCGTAATCTTTTCGTGTTTATGTAACTTTATTACGGTGGATACGATTAATTTTCATATTTTTATTTTAAGTACCTTTACTCTATACCACCATATAACACCGTATTCGCCACCGATACCCGCGCGTGTCTGTGAATTGACTCAACGGGCCGAGATCCAACACGCGTATACAAACATTGTTAATTCATGAAATATAACCGACAAAATGAAAAAAAAATACGCGAAATTAAAATTTTTAATTCAGCTCTTGGCGGTACTGCGAAACAAATTTTAAGCTCAATAAGTATACTGCAAACAGTTTTTTAAGCATCTTAGAAAAAAAATATGCCTGATCATTACTATTATTATTGTTACAGTAACACGACGTTAAACGAATTTTCGGTGCGAACAAACGGGTTCCGGTGTAGAAATCTTTCGCAATCGATTGAAAATAATTATAATTATTATTGTCGTGATAACATACAACAATAAAACATCACTCCGAACACGATGTGTTGTAGAATCGTGCAAAATCGATAGAGCAAATTATCGCTCTAGTCGTGCTCATCTCACGGACCGACAGGGGGTTTATAAACATCACTTTTTAGGTTCTTAGCATAATATTATACATTATATATATGTTGTACACCGATGATGGCATTTTTATTATATTTTTGGTTTTCGATTTTCTTCGCGAAAAACTATTTTGTGCGGACAAAACGCTTAAAAAGTTTCATCGATCAACTTTTATTTTATACGGGCTCTTCGATAGATGTTTCTTTTATTGTATTTCACCAAAAACTGGCAAGTGACTTTTAAAAAATAACTACGCCAAGTGAAAAATATTCATTTAAAAAAATTTATTAACAAATAATTACGCTATATTTTAACTGGTTAAGTCGTCAATTCATCACAAACAGTAACTTATTATAACTTGATTTCGCAACTAGTTACAGTCCAACATTGGTTTTCGTTGCACATTTTCAAAAAGACTTATGCTATGTTTAAAACAACGTTTTTAGTAAAAACAATATTTTACGTTTTGATTTAAATTGATTTTTTTTTTTTCAATTTTATCAAACATACATATTATTAAACCGTCGCACAAACGATAAAAACGACATTTATATCCCATACATTTTTATTTTTTATTTTTATTTATTTGGTTGTTTATTAACGGTTTTTCGCAGTAAACGGTTTCCGGATTTGTCTCTTATTGTATACATTATATACATAGACAAAGTCGCCAAAGAACACTTCAGGGGCGCTATTTAAGTTGGGCGGGTATTTTTGGTAAAAAGAAATATTTTATCGCGTAAACTTTACAGAATGGGATTTTTATATTATTATTATAAGGTTTGGAATTCTGGACTTTTATTTAAACTAAAAGCTTCTTTTCTCTCATCCTTAATTTTTATTTTTCAAATCCTACTTAGAAAATAGCAATTTCGTCACGCGGGTAGGCTCAGCCGTCTCTAACCTTTCTCCTATCTTAGCCGGTGTTCTCCAAGGGATAATTTCTTCTCCCGTCTTATATAACATATATATACAGCTGACCGACCCACCAACCCATTCACCACTGTAGCTGAATTTCCTTAAAACAAGATTATTCTTACCTCGCATAATACCCCGCAAACTGCCTCTCAACGCTTACAAATCCATCTAAATATGATGGAAGAATGGTACTCTAAATGGAAAATCAACATCAACAACGAAAAGCCCCTCGTATATTACCTTTACGCTTAAATAAAACATAGTTCCTCAGTAGTTTAAAATAACAAAATCATTCCACCGATCTCAAACGTCCGTTACCTAGGGTTGACGTTGGACAAAAAACTAACCGGGGCTGAACATATTTAAAAAAAAAAAAAAAAAGGATCCAATTAAACACCAGACGTAAGTCCCTCTATATGCTTCTTGGTAGGCGATCCATAATTAGTCTAAAAAATAAACTTCTCCTATACAATACCATACTAAAACCAATGTGGGCTTACGGCATTCGGCTTTGGGGTGCTGCCAAGAAAACAAATACTAATAAAATACAAATTTTTCAATCGACAACATTACGTGTGATTACAAACGCGCCTATTTACGACTTAGGCCGATCGCACACCAAAAGAGCAAAACTGTGTTAGACAATGCTAGTCATTTTTGTGTTAGTCAACTAAAAACAATTTGTTTTTATAAAGTGCACACTACCTAGGCAAAACACCATTAGACAAAACAAAAATCAGTAGTCATCATGTCATCTGATGAAGATGTTGCATATATGATGTTATATATAACTTATATATATTCAAATTACCACCAACATCCATTTCTTTGCTTATTTCTTCCCATAACTTGTCTTGCACAATTCTATTGCTATGGTCCTTGTCTCCAAAATCATAAATGGATGGTCTTTTTTCCACTAAACTTACTAGTATTTCCCCATCACAAGCCATTTTGTGATAAGTATATAAAAAATATTATTAAAAATATATACGAAATTCGAAAAAAAAAGTACACACGAATAATTATTGTCTAGTTGTGACTAACGAAAAATGTGGACACTCAGACAGTATCAGTCATGACTAATTGTGTTTTAAAGCAAAAACGTTTTGTTTTGACTATGTCTTATCAGTGTGCGTATGCAATGTAATTTCTTATGTTCTATTTTTAACAAAACTGTGTTAGGCTGGCTAACACTGTCTAACGCAGTTTTTCTCTTTTGGTGTGCGGCCGGCCTTAAACATTCAAACTGTCTTAGAGGTTGCAAAATCGTCTTTACAAGCTATTTCGTTCCGGTCTTGCTAACCGTTCAAACATCTCAATCTTCGCCCTTGATTCTGCCAACATCCCCGGGAACCCACCGAGAAGGTTCAATAGAACTCGGCGTAGGGGCCATCTAACCACGTAACTTGAAAACCTAACTCTTAAGCCACGTCATAAGTGGGTACCTACTATCGGGTAGTTTCTTAAAACGAGCAATTCAGGTACAAAAAGATTAGTTTTGATCGCGTGTGCTTATTGTAAAATACCATTTACGGATTGTATATTTTTGAAATAAACATTAAAAAAAAAAGAGAAGAATATTATAATTATTTTGTTCTTCTATTATGGTTTTTCGGCTCGTATCGCGGCATCGTATTTCCCGCGCCGCAGCCGAAACCGGACGAGCGTCCGGTTCAAGGTCGCGCGTCGCTCGAAGGCCGCGGCGCTCATCCCGCGTGCTTTCTTCTCGGGCGCTCGCCGAACCGGCCGCCCGCCCGTTACACATACCACAATAATGATATGCGTACACGCGCACTTTCTCTTTCGCCGCCGACCAGACCCGACTCCCCTGGCCGCCTACCGCCGCGGTCCCCGGCCGCCAGCCTCCCACCACCGCCGCCGCCGCCGCCGCGGTGACGGGCCCGCAGGCGCCGTCCCGACCGCGGCAGACCGCCCGCCACCGGCCCGCCGTATAAATAGCCGTCCCGGCCGCCGGGTCCGGTTCATTTAGCCACTCCGACCGCGCGATGACCGACCGCTCGCCGACTACCGCCGCCTCCGCCACCGCCGACGCCGCCACCCGCGACCATTCTTAAGTGTGCGCTTTATCCGTTCGACGCGACACGCCGCCCGCGTACTCCGGACTTACCAACGCGGCCCCACACGCCAAAAGTCTTTTCCGCGCCCGCCCGCGAACACCGTCCCGTTTATCGGTCCGGTAAATACGCTCTCGAAGACCCGGGCGACTCGCCCCCGGCCCAGCCATGGATTCGCAGGTAACCAGATCGATATTAGTTTAATAGTTTTCGGCGGCGTCTGTCACTTCAATACATAATACAACACGGTCATATATTTAAAAAGAAAAAAATGACTATTTTAAATTTAATTTAAAAAAAAACTTAGTTTCCATTTTCACCCGTTGAAACATGTGTTTGTCGGATCTGCGGTATACCCGTATGCAAATGGTTAGTCTGGACCCGGGGTTTTAGCCGAACTTCCGTTCGCCGTCTATTTTACTAATACGTATTTGAAAACGTAATGATTATTAAACAAAATTTTTTTTTAAAAATATAATGTTTTTGAATTTAAAACATTTAAATATATTTATTTTTTTAAATTTTAAAAATTTAACGTATTTGTTGCGCGTTAAATTTTTCGTTACTTTCTGAAAGTCTAGTCTAACGTTTATGGATTACGATTGTTAGGTACCATTATTAATTTTTTCGCTCTTGTTTCTTTTACATTTTTCGTTTTTTTTTTTTTTGTGCGGCTCCCTAGTCTCTTCCAGTTGGCCACTCCCGGTTAATACCTTTGACTATCGTGCACGCATAATGATCGATTTTGACTAAAAGTCATTGATGCTTAACCGGTCCTTAATACTGTTTTTGAGATTTCCCAGCGTTATGTTTGAATTATTTAACGACCACCTGGGTTTTATTTTGACGTATTGGATTTTTCCTCTTTTTATAAGCGTTTGTATTTCTAACATTTTGCGGTTTTTTCAATTCGCATTTAGTTATTTTCCATAGGGTTTGGTTATATTTTCAAAATATCGCATTTCTGTGTTTTTTTTTTTGGAGGGATTTCAAGCGAACCTTTTTTTTTTTTTTTTTAAATAAAAAACAAATAGAGAATGATAGAGTTTGCATTTAATAAGTACAACAGATATATCAATGTTTCTGAAGACGCCCGTGTCTTATAAAATTCAAATGTTATATAATACAAATAAAACAGATAAAAAAATACTTAGATATATTAACGACGGACAAATTATATTACAGTCAAATATTTACAATTATTTTTTTCTCGTATGTTTTAATCGTTTTCCATATAAATTTTTTTTCCCGAAATTGAAAACCTACAAAATCGAGAAACAGTTGTTTTCGTATACACTACCAGCGGCATTATATTATTTCCTGTATTTTCTTTTAGAATCCACAGTATTAATATAATACTAATTGTATACATTTTTTACAACCCGTAAAATAGCACATTTTTTTTTGTAAACCGACAATACCGAATTCGTTGTAGTTTTTTTTTTTATTGTTGTTGACCAAAGTTAGATATAATTACCTACCTATGCGAACTCTAACCAATTTATTTTGTTTTATTTGAAGCGGTTCGATTGGATTTTCAGTAGCACTCCTAAGATCCTGATTTCATATTGAAACACTGATTGATAAAAATACTTTGATATAGTACAAATGTTGTCTTTTGGGTAAAATCGAATGCAGTGTAATTACTAAAAACATAATGGTTTTTTTTTTCTTTTTAAATGCAATAAATGTACACAGTCCTATAGATACGAGTAAAACCTAAGCCGTTGTTCTTTTTTTTTTTTTTTTTACAGCAAACGAGTGTTATTTTAATAATATTATATCGTCTTTGAAATCATTGTCGTTTCTAATATAATTTTATTCATCTGGAAAATATACGTTTAAATTTTAATATTTCGAAATCCATTCGGAAAAAAAAAAAAAAAAAAACTCTCGATATCGAACGAATGAACTCATCTCTACGGCAGACTTGTACAGATACTTTCTCCGGCCGTCGGGGTGACAACAAAAACTAGCAATAAACGTTCTATGGATTGTTAAAAGAAGAAGAAGAAGAAAAAAAACAATATCACGGTCCGGCCAAGTGCAGTCGAGTGCAGCGGGTAAAAAAAAAAAAAAAAAAAACACGTTTATTTCTCGGATGCCGTGCCGTATCGTTTTGACAGACAATATTATCGTTCAAAGGAATCGTTCGAGAATGAAACTATATAAATATCGAGTTGTCGTCATTTTTTTTTTTTTTTAATACTTCGACGGTCGTCTGACCGTTTTGCAGCTGTTTCAACTGTCGGCGCTATTCGTCCCGATAATTATTATTTAAGTCGTGCGCTTACGAGAGACGGTTCGCCGCGCAGAATAATTAGAATATACCGTGTACAGATTATTTTATTAAAACAATCGAATTTGTTTTTTTTTTTTTTGTTATAAAATTGCATTGAAAAACCGTAGGATATAATGGTGGAGTTGAAAGATGAGAGAGAGAGAGGTGGTTAACGACGGACAAGTGGCAAAGTGACGGCGGCAAAATCTCTTGGAGGCTAATCATGTCGTTAGAAGAGAGAAATAGAGAGAGAAAGAGAGAGAGATCGAGTAGTTGGTAAGGCTGGATATAAAATATACACGACGATAAATTGTTGCAAACGAAAAACGATTCTGAGCGGATTAGTATATAAGTCGTGTTTTTCCTCATGTTGCCGAGATAACCTTGAAATCCACAAAAATAAAATTGACGTGTCGACAATAATTGTTGTCAGATTTTTTTAAAAATTTTATAGAAAAACTATTGGGAATCGACACATTTATTTTCAAAACATGCACCACCGGGCATAAGAGCAGCATCTCTCAAGATACGATGGGTACAATTTAAAGTATTTTCACTAACCTTCAAGTAAAAGCAACACCGGCTAGAAATGCCGCATCTACTAAGGGGTGACAAGGAAAAATTGGAGCATTTTTACTTGCTGAAAAAGAATACATCTATATTAAACTAATACATCTCTCGCTACACTAATAATCTAAAAACATTACTATTTTTTAAAGTTTATAATTTCTCGTCCCGCTGCAACAGGTTCGTTCGCTATATTGTATGTGCTCAAAAATAAGAAATTTATCAAAAAAATATGCTACCTCTCTACCCATTATCACCGTCACGTCACCACAACTGTAAATTGGCCTGTACGAAACCGGGTTTTTTCTCTCGAAAACTTGCTTTACAGGAACAACTCTACAGTCAACAGATTTCGTTAGTCTTTTTTTGTTGTTGAAAAAACGTTGTCCTCTTAGGGCCGTTCTCACTAACGTAAACTCAATTTAAAAATCTGATAAACGCCTTCGATTACGTCGGTGCGAAAAGCAACTAAATGGCTTAGTTTTTTACTGCAGTGTACATTGTACTCGAATTTTGAAGACTATATTTTCTAATCGATATTGTATGAATAATTAAACGTAATCAGTTTGCAACATTTTTTTATTCTTGTAGTTTTTGGTATCATAATTAAAAAAAATCGTAGTATCACGTGCCTTTCCTACAAGAAAAAATAAAATTATTAAAATCGGGTTATTTTATACGGGTCATGAGGGAGTTTATTTGCGAAGCATGTTTTGAACAGACAAATAGATCAACGGCGGGCCCCTTTAATATACAATTAAAAAACTGACTGAATTCTATTAATTACAAGAATTTTTAATTGCCATTTGTTAACGAAAATGATTAACGATTTGTAAAATGCCACGAGGAAGATAATATTTTACGGATTTTCTATCCGATATTGTCTTATGAAATGGTAATAATCATTTTTTTTTTTTTTTGTTTTCTTAAGGGAATTTCGAATCGACCGTTAGGATAGGAATCGTCTATAGGCAATTTCTTGTTTTGTATGAGTTACGCAATGTTTTTTTGTGTGAAATGTAAATGATTATTAATGGAGTACACTTTGTCACAGCGGATAGACTTTCTCGCACGCGCACACATAAGTCAACTACTCATTGCTACTGTTTATGAATCGACCAATTTATGCGACAAAAAACTATCTTTGTCGTTCGGCAATCAGTCCGATTGATGTAACGAAGTGACAAGAACTCTCCTAACGGATTCGGATTCGGCATAAGGTCTCGATGACGGCGGTCAGGCAGAACTTTTTAACATTAAATTCGTAATAATTTTTTTAAACGATAAAAAAAAAAAAAAAAATGGTCAAATTTCTAATCGAATCTATAACGATCGAAAATTCGAAAATTTATAAAAAGCCGCCTGGCTGTTCTCAACAATGAGTTTACGATGAATTCAAATCCGTTTTCAAAATTCTGATAGTTTTACCATATCGGACCGATTGCAGAGAGATACCGGTGGTTTTTCCCGACAAAAAATCAAATCGCCATAATCGCGAGCGCCCGCATAAGCTCCGGTGTTCCTCTCGGTTTCCCTTTCGGGCGTGACTTATTCTTTAATAATAACTCAGTACAGTCATTATCGCGGTAATTGAGTGTTGTCGACAACGATTGTGCTTGCGAATCATTAAAATAATGATTCCCGATGGTATAACGGACGAGGTGGAATTGGCGAATCCGTTTTACTCGTAGTGATAATAAATAATTTATTAAAAATCGAATGGATTTATATATATATATATATTATTTTCAATACGTGCGGCCAGACAAAATCGATATTGTGTGTGTGTGTGTGTTACGGTTAAACTCGGATCGGTTTTAACACGGCTAATTCAAATTTTTAAATTTAAATTTGCTTTGCGTTCGTTGTACGCGCGGCGTAACAAAGCAAATACCGAAACGTTATTGTACATTGCCAATAGCCGGCGTACACGTGATATTATTATTTTCAGACAAATATGCCATTATGGTCATTCGATTAGAATAATTGTATCGTTGTTACGTAGTCGAAAAAAAAAAAAAAACATATCGAATTCTACCGATTTTAGCACGACTCCGGACGCAATCGTTAAAAAACTGATAGCCGAGAATAATAGTAAACGATAGATATGCTGCCCCGATAACCGTCGGGGCGAAAACGATAAAATTAGTTTCCTGGACGCGAGTGGTGTTTTAAATACCGATCCGCGAAAAGTATTCGAAATACATCGGAAACGGATACGTTGACTTTCGATTAGCGAATCGTTCTCCGCATTCATCGACCGACACCGCGTACCATAATATATTGGCGAGTCCAGTGTTACAGATTGGCGGCGTACGTTATTATCATTTCTATTTGGGCGGTTTATCGAAAAAACAACAAAGAAAAAAAAAAAAAATGAAGAAATGTATTCATTTAAAAACCAGTTGATCGAATACTTTTACTTTGGATGGTTTGTGCAACGCGGACGCTGTCGGCCCGTTGTTCTTTCCGGCGGCGTACAACGCGGCCATCTGGTTTAGATTTTTTTTTTTTTTATGTTTTTTCGGGCTTACCGTAAAGTTCGTGTCGCACGGGCAAACGGCGCGATATTTTCTATCGTATCGAATTTCAATATCACCCCGGCCCCGATGAATATAGACGATAACACGAAGAAGTGAAATTGTTATCGAATTACGTATATAAAAAAAAAAAAATAAATAAATAAAATAAGAACATACCGAGCCCCACAGGTTAGGCGTAAAATAATACGTTATTATTCATAATAAACAGTTATTTATTATTATTATTATTTTTTTTTTTAAATAATTGTACATATAAACTTAATATAAACACGGTGATTTAATAGGCAGTTCACTTTATTGAATATGTGTATCGAAAGAGAAATTTATTACCGTTCATGTACTCGATTTATTCGGATGATTTCGATACCTATACATACGTATGCAGACTGAAAGTTTCCCCGCACGATAAACTATATACATATTTTTTATTTTTATTTTTTAAAATTAAATTAGGCATTTTTATACGTATAATTATAAAAGGTAATTAATTTTATTTTTTTTTTAATATATACTCTCGTGTATATAATATAGCCTAAGTTAACATAACCTAGTTTCGACCGGCGACGGTATTATTATTATTATTATTTTTTATGCAAATCGCAATTTGAAAACGTAACGATTGATGAAATATGGAAATTAAATTACAGTAAATTATATCGTCGACACACCGGACAACATTTAGTGACCGCGTTGGTTTGCGCGTGATTATAAAAGTAATAATACGCCCTCGATGGAAATTGTATTTTTTTTGTTTATTTTCTATATTATTAAGTATTTGGCCTACCGGAGGTAAAAACAAAAAAAAAAAAACACACACACACACACACGACGACCACGTGTACTACGAGTCCGCACACGGGAAATATTCAATCAGATCCGTTCGGTTTGTTACGCCGGGGCGTCGTGGTCGTCGGATTAACCGGAGCTGCCCGCCGCCGCCCCGTGCCGAATAGCGTACGGTAAAGACGGGCATAGCCGCTCGCGTTTTCTTCGTTTCTCGTTTATTTCATTTTTTTTTTTTTATTTTCTCTCGTTTTTCCTCGTCGTTTTCCCGTTCCGTGCGTATAATTTTCCGTTCGCGAAATAATCAACAAACCCAGGAGCAAACGGTACCCCAGACTTTCTGAAATCCCCTTATATATATATATATAAATTATAGAGGCGGGGTACTTCCGGGCCGCCGCACGGAGTCAGGTCACGTTCTTCCGGCTTTCCAGTCGAAAAATCACAACTCTGCGCAGTGTATCGAGGAGGTACCTTTTTACGTACACACACTACACGCGTACATTTTTTTTTTTATTTTTTTTTATATACGTATACTACCGATAAAACGAAAAAAAAAAAAAAATAAAAAACCCGTTCTTCATCTACCGGGCCGGCCGTAGACGTGTATAATAATAATAATATCGATCGTGTTAATATTGCGCGCAAGAGTTATACGTTTAATATACGTAGTAGTTGTATTTTTTTAATATATATATCGATAACTAATAGCCGGTTATACCGATCGTTTGTATTGGATCGGTTAAGCCCGGGCCGATACTTACGAGCCGGTCGATATTACCGTACGGAATAGAAAGCCGGGTCTGTGTTTGTGAAATGGGGAAAAAAAAAAAAAACACCCACAAAAAAGCGCGTTCGCTTTCAAAAAAAAAAAAAAAAACCGTGCGCGAATTTTTATTTTTTATTTTTAAGAATATCGCAGTTTTATTCCGTCGCAGGCGTATAACAATATATATATATATATATATATATATATATATATATATATATATATATATATATATATTTATAAATAAGTGACGGACCGACACCGCCCGGAGACATAACGGAATTTTTTTTTTTTTATATAATATATTTTAATAATATTATACCAAGACCAAAACGAGACTGCGCGCGTCCTACAAAACGCGTGATTTCGGTTCTAATGTCAATACAATGTTTGTACATTATACTAGTGCCGAGCCGCATAATCCGGTTCGATCATAGATCCGCATTGTAAATCCCGATCGAGCGACCCTGATCGGGCGATCGGGATTATTAATACTAATCTATTAGAAACAAATTCAAATCAATTGTCCCGGACGAAATCGGCAATCCGTTCACACATTATATGGACAGTGTCTTTGAGACGTAGATAAGTAAAGTTTATCTCGACAAAGATATAAGATAATCGTTCCAAAATCGTCTAGACACAGATAAAAATATCGAATATTTTGAATTATCTCAAATAGACAATTGGAATTTATCAAGGTAAAATGTAGATATATAAATGTATACATTTTTTTTTTTAAATAGTCCATTGTTGTTATTGTTGAGAACATTTTGATTCGGAGTCACAAATGTAAACGATGTTATAATAATTCTATAAATGCAAACGGGTGTAAACCGGTAGTATTTATTATATAGCTTATAACGTCGAATTATTAACCAAATGTAAAACATACGAGTAAATTTATGTTATTTTATAATTTATACTGCGGAACATTAAAAAAAAAAAAAGTAAAATATTCACTTTTTAATTTTCATCTAGATAATTACTAAAAGGGCAATTATATATGCATCTGGATATGATAATAGATACAAAGAAATATTATCCAAACAAGCTTCGACAGTGATTATCGATATTAAACTACAGGCATACTCCCTTAATATAATTAATGATTTTTTTTTATTGTTTTTTTATAATCGTATTATATCGTCTAGAATTTATATTTCGATCGTAATATTATTGCGTTTGATATTCGTGAATTGAATAACGTTAATTTTCGGATCGATCGAACTTCTGTTCAGCACCAATATTATTTATCTTTACTTTCTCGTCCCGGGTGTATAGATAGGTACGTTATAATAATATAAACACCGAAGGTTACGAGTTTTCAAATTTACTTTTGTCGAAAACGTGTAATGTGCGAGTTGTCAGCGAAAGTAGTAAATATTGCGTTTCATGTTTAATACGGGTGCCGTATTTAAACGGGACCCGGATCTAAACGTTTTTAACTGAAATTACAATTTGTTTTTTATTAAAAAAAACATTGAATTCACATATTTCTACGATATAAATATACGAAATATGTATATAATTATAATACGAGTATTCCCTATCGTTAAATTTCCGACGGAATTATGGAAGAATCGCCGTATTAATCGTAAGAATAAATTTCCATTTTATCTTCTATAAAAAACAAAAGTGTAAAAAAAAACCATGTAAAACAATAGGATGTCAGAATTTTAAATAATACACCGTAATGGTCGGTTAATGATAATGTAATTGTGTAAGGCAGCGGCTTAATTGTCTGTGGGAGATGGTGAAGAACTTGTCCCCTTCTAAAATTTTTGTAGATATCGTTTTGCACCTCTCCCCGCCAAGGTATGACGCAATAGTACAAGTCTCCGAATCTTCAAAAATCAAGAAAAAATACAATACGTTGATTTATTTATCATACGACGAAAATATTTTTTTCCTCAAATTATTTCATAAAAGTTCTATAATATGTTAACGTATTGTCAACGTTATCGCATTTTCTTGGATTAGACAAATGAGAAATCTTATTTATTTTAAATTAAAACATAAAATTAATCTTTGATTATTTTGTATACATATAATACAAATATATTTAGACCACTCGACTTGGGTAAATAAATAATTTTGCCTCCTTAGTTTTTTACACAGTTACGCCATTGGGTCCGTAGGTATTTCGAATTTAGAATGATAAATCGCTATGCCTCTAATGCCACCCAACGTAGACGTTTTCGGAATGTAGGAATTTAATGTGTTTGACAACGTCAATCAGTATTATGAGTAGGCATATTAAAAAATAAAAAAAATAAATAAAAAACGGTATTATTACAACGATAGTACTTACTCAGACGTTTCGTATTTATGATGTACATTAAAAACCAACAACCGAGAATAGATCGTGGTTTTTAAATCTAATAATCATTTCAACACTATAGTATAACACAAAACGTTTGGCGTATCTTCAAATTAAATCTCGTTTTTTAAAAAAATTTTTTTTTTTATATCTAAAAACGAATAAACAAAACAAGTCGATAAAACCATAAATATGTCCTACAGCCGTATCGTATTTTCAACGTTCAAATATTTATTTAGGTATTGACATTAAATCCGGTGTTTTTTTTTTTTTTGGTACTTTTTATGTCGGTTTTTATACAGAGTTTTTTTTTTTTTTTTTTTTAGTAACATAATATATTAGTAAGCTATCGAATGTTGGTGGTATATTTCAATTTTCAAAAAAAAAAAAAATGTTTTTTTTTTTAAATCATTGAATAGTGAAACAAAAATCTTCAAAGGGAACTAGCTGTCACAAATATACAATAAAAGACAATATATTTCTTTTTTTATTTTATATTTTTTTTTTTGTTGTTTAAATGGCAAATTCGACGAAACTACAATCGTACTGCTCCAATAATCAGCTTGTGCCATTTGTAGGTGAATCTTTACAAATTTTTGCCCAAAACGAATATCGTTCAAAATGAACGGGGTAATATATATAGCAGTTATTTTGAAAATTTTCAAAATTTAAATCCTATAGAATTTAATAAAATAAAAAATGAAAACGCGTAAGATCTTTTCGCTCAATTACAATTTTCTGTTAACGAGACGGAAGTTATTAATTTGATTAAATCGATTTTCTGAACTATTATATTAGTTTCTACCCGAAATTTAAAACGATTAGTATTGTCACGGGGTGGTAGGGAGTATACCAGTTGTTGTTTTATTTAAACCTAAAAAAAAAAAAAAATCATATTTTCGAATAATTTGATTTGTCGATATTATTTCGCTATCAAGAGTTTTTTTTTTTATCAGTTTTTATTATACGATTTATTAATCATTGATCGTGCTTTAACGTTGCGTACAGATTTAAAGTAAATTACCCTACTTTATGTATCCTATTATTCCGACTGTTCACCAATTACAGTGGCCCGACCGCGGTACGAAATTTGTATGATTTTTTTTTTTTTTTTTTAAACCGTATAAAGTAAGTGACAATTAGGTTTGTTCCGAGTTTGTTAACAATCGATCCGTATGTTTTGTATTACGCGATTATTTGTCGTCGTTAAAAAAAAAAAAAACTATGGTTTATGTAATTATTATTGATTTTTTTTTTATTTTATAACCATTATTTGAATGATTACGATATGCTGCGTTTTATAATGTCGATACATTACACTTAGGTACTGGTTTACTACGCGCTGCGAGTTCGAATTTCACGGGCCATAAACCTAAGCGTTTTGGTGTGTCGTAAAAAAAAAAGAATAAGAAGAAAAAAAAAGTAAATAGGTAATAAAAAAAAAAAAAAAAAAAAAAAAAAAAAAACTGTATAAAAAGGAGCGAGCGGAATTTTTAATATAAAAATGTAATTACTCCGACGATGGCCGCCGTTACGATGGCGCGTTCGCGTTGGTCATCACATCATTCAGTATACAGGGTGACCGCATTAGTTGGCCGTGTTTTGCAATTACAGTGCCGCGGAGGTGATTTTTAACACGTCCGTGTTGCGGCCGTGCCGTTTATTGTCGGGGCCTAGCGAAAATCACGTCCCGACGGCGACGTCGCGGTTTCCCCGACGGCGTTGTTTCCTGATCAAGCGTCGAAGTCCTGCGCCCGTCCCCGGGGATCTCCACCGCCACGTCTTCACTAGCCGTACGAGTCGACTGTCCAAAACCGCCCGAACCTCGCAAACCGGCGCGGCATCGGCACTGACGAACACTGCCGCCTTCGGCGGCGGTTAGGGTTAAATGCCCGCCCGAAATTCACTTACAAATACGACGTTTACGAGTACAGTAGAACTCCAATCATCCGGACGAGAAAAATACGGCACGTGCCGTTATTCATACACGTGTTTCATAATCGTTTTTAGATTAGATAAAGAATAGGTATTACATATATATATATTATTCTTAATAATATCCGTCATTCCAACGTAGGTATATTAAAAATTATCGACAATAAAATACATATACATATAACATTTTACAATATTGCCACACATACATAGATATTATTCTTATTAAGTCAGGTTAAAAACTAAAATATCATCATTTTTCAAAATAAAATAAATTATGTGCCAAGTCAGCTTTTTTTTTTTGGTTTTAAATTATGTCACGTATGTACTTTAATTAAAGCTTATTTTGTTTCAGTTGAATATCTAATAAAATTACATATTTTTCACTATGGTTACGTGTGTATATAACTTTTGACATATCATATGTCAATCATCCGGATATTTGCTTATCCGGACCACCCTTGACATTAATTAGTCCGGATAATTGGAGTTCTACTGTAATTTAAAAAAAAAACCGAACGTAATCTCGAAAGGCAAACGCGTTCCTGCCGAGTAACAAAGAACAAACGAATTGTCGTTTTTGTGTCGGTTTTAATACCGCGCTGTCCGGGTTAGGACATAAGAAAACGCTACGGTTACGGCCGCGATTGTTATTCGTGTATCCGATCGGGAATTCCCCTGGCGCGCCACAGGCCGGCTTGCACTCGCTCTCCCGACGTTTCCTACAACCGCCGCCGCCGCCGCCGCCGAATCGGCGAATTTCCGACGTACACGCCTCCTACACATCGGATTCGTGTAAACGCGGTTTGCCGTCGTCGTCTGCGATCCCGTTTTGTAACCGACAACCGCGAGCTGTACAATATCATAATATTACTAATGCGCGATCATCGACCCCCCCCCCCCCCTGTACAAACGTACATGCAATACCGTAGACGGCTGTTTATTTTTTTAACAATAATGACCCGGGAACGGATTGTGTAGCAAGAGAGAATGTGTATTTTGGAATTTGTTCGTATTTGAATACTGTTCGATGAGCCGGGCTACATAAAAACACATAATTATAATATGAAACGAAAATGTGAGCATTTTTCTGTAAAGATTGGCATAAACCACACGTTTTTTCTATTATTTTTCGTTCGATTTGTGAAAAATACGAAATAAATAGATTATGTTACTCGTATTAGTAAAAAAAAAAAAAAAAAAAAACATCTAAACCACTTGAAAATATTAAAATATGCAAATTAAAAAAAAAAAAAAAAAATTTCGCATTTGTAGGAGTTCCCCGGTGCACAAAACAAACGTATCGTTGAGCTCAATTCTGTTATATTTATCCGTATCCTATCGTAGTCAATGCTATAAAATCCCAGTCTTGATAATAACCTATAGTATTATGTAATCGAATTTGTATCCTCTTCCCGAATTTACGTCTATCCCGGTATATATATATATAAATATGTATAAAAAAAATAAAAAATATATATATATATCCGTTATCTGTCGGGTCGCGTACACTTGAGCGGCGAAAGTTTTCCAATAACCACCGGTGATCAACGGCGATCCCGGGGCAGGGGATAAAAAAAAAAAAAAAATAATAATAATAAAAAAAATACCCACGAGTTGTTCGTATTTTATTATTGTCGGACGGTCAAATAATTTCGGGTTGCCGAACGGTAGGTTAAAAGTACGTAAAAATAACCCCGTGTAACTTAATCATAGGTGGTGGGGGGGCGAGATAATATTTATATAAAAACGATCGGGCGGGGGTGTGTGGCGATAAACGTATTTTTTAATAATATACAGGGTGGTTTTTACCAGAAGACTGTGTATAAATGTTCGAGACGAGCGTATAGAATTATAATTATAGATTCGCTGGGTGACGACCCCGGCGGCAATTGCAACGACGACGGGGCGTGATCGCGGCACCTGCAAATAAATAGCCTGGGGCCAAAAAAAAATTCATTTTCACGTTTTTATCCTGTAAAAACGTCCGGCCAACGATATTTATCCCATGCCACCCGCAAAACATATTTTTCTTGGATTTCTCAACGGTTCGCATAAAAACGCCGTCAATAGGAATACGGTTATATGCGAAGCGAACAAGAGTGATCACGGGCGCGGGCGTGCGAATTCGAAAATGACCGTAAAACAAAAGAGCTTAAAAAAATTCCATACTGCGATTGGATAGAGAAGACAAATCAAAACCGCTTGAAATCCTCCGAGACAAAAGGCCGGATCGCGGTAAATGTGAATCGCCCCGTATCACCGTGTAAATTTGGCGAATTATTGCGCGCCCGACGATTTCTACGGGCGATCGACTGCGTATAACAAATCTAGAAAACACGTCACGTAAATAATAACGTACATGATAACGTGTTTTTTTTTTTTTTTTTTGTTAAAAAATATACATACGCAACATTATTCAAAACAAAAAAAAAAACCGTAAGTGAAACGGGAGAAAACGCGACGACGGCGAGACAGCGGCGGTCATAAAAATAGGAATGTAATTTGCATAACGTACTGTCGGGCATCTAATTAGAATTGTTTCGCGGCGGAATATGAATTAAAAATTTATTGTACACATATACTTGGCGCACTGTTCTTTTTAACGTTTCTGTATAATATACCTCGAACAAACCGTAATATCGACTCGAGTATTTTTTTTTTTTTTCCCCGAGTTTACGATATTTCGACACAATACGCCATTTCTAAATTATAGCCGTAGGCGCTGCGCACTGCCTACAATCCGCACGAGAGACCGTTTTTGACGGGCGTCCCGTGGGAAAAAGAAACGGTACTTGATTTAAATTTAAAAAACGAGACCGCATCACATCGAGTAATTATATTATAATAATACGGTAATTAATTAAAACATACGCAAAATACTGTTGAACGATAACGTGTATTCTTTACATAACACTATATATATTATTAATTTCTAATCCGGAGTAACTTTTACAGAAACACTATAATTTCGGCATTCCCTCTATAATTTAGTGGGTTTTTTTTACTTTACTAGCCATTTAGGTTTTGAGCTGCTATGTTCCGGTACACCGTTTCATTTTCGTCGTAATTATTATTATTATTATTATCCGTACTTATGGCTCAAACACCTCCGTTCGTAGCCCACATGTTCAGCCTTATGCCACGAACCAGACCGCGTGTCCCTTATGTCCAGCTCATTAATCTGCCGGGAATTCGATCTCACTTCTTCGGCAATAGTTTTCTCGGCTAACCAATCCTATTCGAAATCGTTGCCCTAGTTTTTCTGCGTCGTCCTTCGTAGTGGGCCCATGATATCGATATTAAGTGGCTCATGTATGTTATCGGTTTGGATCCGTAAACACAATACAGACTTGTTGGGTTTAAAGAATGCACTTTTGATGTTTCGAATCGTGTGGAATTACGGAAAACATTTACATATTTAACACGCAACAGTCCTTCTCGTCGTTCTATATTGAGAATCCGCAGAGATCGTAGACTTTTTGCAAAGAAAAAAAAGAAATGTCTATAGATTCCCTACGGTCGTTTTTCGTAAAATTTACCAAAACCGTCCGTACAACAGTAATCGTCGAACGGTCAGATTGATTTTTGTTGATTTCTGTGTCTCGGGGCAACGCTGCGGGGGGGGGGAGGGAGGGAAAAAAAACAACCGATTTCACTAGCAATACCGCTCGGTCCGGAACGGTTTTGCGCATGGCGACGGCGACGTTTTTAACAACGGGCCCGACCGGAATTTACCGCCGACGCGGAGTAAGGGAAAGACGAAAACGAGTAAATGCACCTACTAATATTATAGTATGCAAATGTATACCGAACGACTGACGTCGCGTCGTCCCGGCACAAACCGTTTCACCATTAGGACGACAAACGAAGCGTGCACGAGACGCGTCTGGTGGACCAATTTATACGAACCGTCCAATTATTATTCATAATATTACATTATATCAGCAGTCCTCAGACCGTTTCTGTTTAATAAACGTCCGCGTTGCGTTTACGCGATGATAACGACGTCTTCCGGTCCGTACATTAGCCGCGATATATAATAATATTTTTCATTTTGAAACCCTGCCCGTAGGTAACTATTTTAAAAAAAAAAAAAAAAAAAAAACAAGTATACATATATATATATATATATACGTACGAGGCCTGTTCAAAAAGTTCCCGAATTTTTCGATTTTTTTATTTATAGTGCTTACCCTACAAGCTATTGAGACTAATCGCCCTCCGAGTATTCACCCACTTGGTTTTTGCCAACGGCGTTTCCATTGTTAAAACCAATCCTGGAAAACAGTTTCTGGAATTGCTCGTAGCTCCGTTAGCGAATTTTCATTTAGTTCGTCTATCGTAGACAATCTTTGTCCTTTTAACGGAGATTTTAGTTTTGGAAATAAAAAAAAAAAGTCTGCTGGTGCCAAGTCGGCAGAATATGGTGGATGAGGAAGCACGCTCATGTGAATTTTCACGCGAAAATCTCGAATTAACAGGGAAGTGTGTGCCGGAGCATTGTCGTGATGGAGAAACAATGAGTTTCTCTTCCACACTTCAGCTCTTTTCCTCCACACTCTTTCTCGAAGACGTTTTAATACTTCTAGATAGTACCATCGGTTAACGGTTTGTCCTGCAGGTAGAAATTCGCGATGAATAACTCCCAGGTTGTCAAAAAAAAAAAAAAAAATACCGTTAGCGGGACTTTGATGTTTGATTTGACCCGACGAGCTTTTTTTGGTCTTGGAGAAAATTTACCAACCCACTGTGATAATTGGACTTTTGTCTCAATATCATAGCCATAGACCTACGTCTCATCACCCGTTATAATTTGTTCCATGAACATACTCGGATCATCATTAGCGCGATCTAACAATTCTTGACAGATCGTTACGCGATTGTCTTTCTGATCTTGCGACATCAACCGAGGGACAAATTTTGCTGGAACGCGGTGCATTCCAAGTTTTTCTACCGGGATTTCATGACACGAACCAACCGATATGTTACAATCTTCAGCAATTTCTCGAACAGTTAAACGTCTATTAGACCGCACAATTCCGTTGACTTTTGTCACATGAGCATCGTCTGTCGATGTCGACAGACGTCCTGAACGTGGGTCGTCATCAACTGATTCCCGACCGTCTTTAAAACGTTTAAACCAGTCGTAACACTGAGTACGTCCTAAACACTGGTCACCATAAGCATTTTGCAGCATTTAATGAGTCTCAGTGTAAAAGATTTACAAGGTTTAACACAAAATTTAATATTAATACGTTTTTCGTGAATGTTATTAATCTTAAAAATCGCACGATACACACGACTCGTCTACTTTGAACCACAGACGTGGTTCTAGCTGTAGAAATGCGTTTATTAATCGTAAAATATATTATTATAGACGGTTCCTATCGAGGTCTAAATTATTCGCTAACGAATCTACTGGACCGTTTTCAAAATGTTGCGACGTCCACGACGAGGTTGCATTATTATTTCAAAAACCCCGCATCAACCGAATACGTATTCCGCCGTTATTATACGAGTACTGACGTGACGTATAATTTAATATTATTGGTCCGTTTCAATAGCCATCGAATGCAAAAAAAAAAAAAAAAGACCGGAAAAAAAAAAAACGAAAAACCAAACCGGTGTGCGGTATGACACGGTATCGGTGGAAAAAAAGAAAAGAAATTCGACCGTCGTGACGTCTGTGCGGATTACCGACATATGTGTTACGTGTCGCATTTTTTTCTCTCCGTCGGAAAGCCAGAAAATAAAATAATAATAAATAACAGTCGGTAAAAACGTTACGTCGATTGAAATACTAAGGGGGAAAAACCGTGAAATAGATACAAAAATTAGAAAAACTATGGTGGGAACGTTAAATTAGATAAATCGGTACCTTAGTTATATTGATAACATATTTAAAAACTATTAAATTGATAATCAAAAAAAGTACATGTACCCGGCGTAAATGGGTAAAAAAAACTCTGGGGAAGGGGGCAAAATTATATAACTAACCAAATTAAAAACCACGAGGGGCGGTATAAATATGTATTTGTATTCTATGTTTACAAAATAATCAAAGACTAACCGAATAACTTAATTGAATAAAATTTAAATAAAAAAACGAAAGACCACATCATTGTCTCAATAGAAATTTTTCCTATTTGTGTGACCCGGATGATGTGATTAGGTTAACAGTACTTCAACATGTTATAAAACAGGAAAAACGTGAAATATACATAAAATTAAGGATATAAATATTTTTATCTTGTGATAAGTAATAAATGTGTTGCATATTTTTGTATTTATTTAAAAAGATTCAGAGATTTGCACCGTTGTCAAATCTGGTGGGACGGGGGAGTGGCAAAATGGTACCGGGTCTCAAGTTTAATCGTAGGTTTTTTCGCGCAATAGAAAATATGTTCACTTTCTCGTACGCGTTTTAATATAAAATAATAATGAAAAATAAAAAGTACGCCAACACCATATATTGTTATATACTACAGTGTCTCTCCCACCTGTAATTTCGCCGTTACCGCGTCCGAATTTGAACGCGTATCGAAATTTTTCGCCAAATTATTCTCTATTCCAATCCGATATTTGAAAGTCCAATGCGTATATAGTAAAACTATTATGTTAACTGTTTTTTAAGGCACTCAATATTAAATATGTTTTATGTTAATTTTAAATAGCGAACATTTTTTTTTTTTTTTAATTACTTTATATTAGACAATTTTCGTAATTTAATATTTGAACATAACGAATACAATTTTTTTTTTTTTTTGTTAACTATTCACTTTTAACCGACGACCTGATCGTTCGTTTAGCTCGAATCAATCGGGTTAATTATTTTGATCGATTTGCACAACTCCGTTTACTGTTATAATCAATAATAAACAATTGTATTGTTATTCGTTTAAACATATAAAATGTAAAAAAAAACCCGTTAAATCAACCCCCCCCCGTCCACCGTACTTATTGGACATTTTCGACACAATTTTCGCACATTTCCGAAATATAATAAATTCAATTTCGCGAAACGCCTATAACCGCATATTGTGTAATAAAAGAAAATAAAAATGAAAAAATCGAATCCGTCTCGTCGACAAAAAAAAAAAAAAAAAATAATTTTTCGTTTCGACGTATGTAAACAATATAGTGATTCTATATTAAAACATTTACAGCAATCGGTAAAGTATGCGAATAGTTTTTTCACCGGTTTGGTTCGCGTTGTTGCGGCCGAGATTCCCGGGTGATTCGGTGACGAACGTGCGCTAGGGAAAAAATCGCGTTTTCCTATCCTTTTAGTTTTACGTGCCGGCAAAATAGTCTTTTTTTTTTTTGTTAACCATTCACTTTTGACCGAAGGCTTTGTTCGTTCGTTCGGCTCAGTGTTTCCCAACCGGTGGTCCGCGGTCCCATAGGATTTTTCTTCGATTTCTATTACAAATTAATTATTTTTTTTTTTTTTTAAATAGCGAAAAACATTACGACTTATCGAGGAACCGTGCAATATTATACGGTTATCTTATCGTTGTTGCCGCTGTAGACCGATAAGCATTTTCCGCATTTATAAGTGTCTGGGCATCAGAGTAATACATTGAAGTGTAATTATATATTAGTGAAGTATAGTAATAAAACATAAAGTGAAATAATAAAAGTTAACATTTTTCGATAAATTTCCTGTATTCTTGTTAATGGGCAAACAAAAAAAAAAAAAGGCATGCCTCGTAAAATTGATGTGGCCCGCGACCCATAAAATATTGTCGATGTGGTCCGTGGTGGTAAAAAGTTCGGGAAACACTGGTTTAGCTCGAATTAATTAATCGGGGTTGATTATTTTGATCGGTTTGCACAACTCCGTTAACTGTTTAAATAACAATTGTATTGCGCTGTTCGTTTAAACATATAAAACGCGTAAAAAAATCGTTAAATCAAATAATCAAACAATAGGTACGCCAAACGCTTGGGCGTCTGTCTATACGTTAAAATATTCTAAAATGTCTTCTCCTACCCACCCACCGCCACCCCGCCGGAATTTTACCGTTACCGCGTCCGAATTTAAATGGTTAAAAAAAAAATCTTCTCGCGTCCTTCGTATGAAAATAAATGGAAAAAAAAAAAAAAAAAAAAAAAAAACCTAACGACAAGTAACCCACGTCGTCGATACGAATTTACAGTCGCGAAACCGAAAACGGTATATTTTAACATACTATTATTTATTATTATTATTATTATTACTATCGTGTTAGACGCGATGCCTACACACACGTAACAAACCGTTTTCTTTTTGAATAATAACGCCAATATTTATTATTCGTATTATTGCGTTTTGTTCACGGAATGCATCACGCGAGTCGACATGTCGGTTTTTTATTCGCGTTTTTTCTCCCCGGTCCGCCATATAATAATAAAAGGAAATATCATCGTCTTCTATTACCAATCAACTCGGACGACGGAAATAATCGAAAAAAATCGCGTTTCCCGAACATTATTTACGTATAATATGACCGGTCGCAAATTCCCGTAAATAATAACGATGCCCGGTTTTTTTTTTTTTTTTTTTTAGCCGTATAGAAAACCGCGTTGTTGTTTTTTTTTTTTCACGCGCCCGCGTCCCCGGGAAACGCGGGACGGCCTACACCGGCTCCGGCGATTATCCGGTAGGAAAAAAAAATAAAACTAAAACGAAAATCGTAACAAACCCAATAAAAACAAATGTGCGCGGAAAGATTTTACTATTTTTTTTTTTTTTTTTACAAAATTGTAAGCGGTTAACGGATGGTCCACGGAAATGTTTCAAAAAAAAAAAAAAAAAAAAACATACGTCCATGTTTACGTACATCGGAACGAAAAATAATTTTTTTTTTTTTTTTGTAACATTTTGGATACGATTTTTTCATTTTTATTTTCTTTTATTACACAATATGCGGATATAGGCGTTTCGCGAAATTGAATTTATTATATTTCAAAAATTGCCAAAATCGTGTCGAATATGCCGAATAAGTACGAGGTGGGTTTTTTGGATTTAACGGTTTTTTTTTTTTTTACATTTTATATTTTTAAACAAACAGCGATACAATTATTTATTATACATCATAACAGTTAACGGAGTTGCGATCGACCAAAAAATTAATCAAAATAATTAACCCGATTAATTCGAGTGAAACGAACAATCGAGTCTTCGGTTAAAATTTAATAGTCGACAAAAAATAAATTCTACTAGTTAAGTTCAAATTTTAAATTACGAAAATCGTATAATTTCACGTAATTAAAAAAAAAAAAAAAAAACGTTGGCTATTTTAAAATTAACATAAAACTTATTTAATACTGAGTGCCTAAAATGTTAACTTAATAGTTATACTTTATACACACTGGATTTTCAAATGGCATACTCGAAATGAGAATAATTTGGCGAAAAATTTCGTTACGCGTAAAACAAAAATGGCGATAAACTTCATGCGCGTTTTTAGACAATAAGCCTTTTCTACTCCCCCGGTCGGAATCGTATGACAACCCAAATAGCTCATGTCGATTTTACGTTTAAATTAATACTAATATATAATAAAAAAAAAAAAAAGACACAAAAATCTCAAGTGTCTTTTACCGAATAGAATATCGAGCGACTAAAATATTGACAAATATACTAGATTCGTTGGTAAACATTAAAGAGGTTTAAAAAGCAAAAAAAAAAAAAAAAACATAACAAAACGATGCGACGGGACTTTTATCATACGCGGCCGGGGTACGCGCAATATCCTATAGCCGGTCGTTGTAAAGAAAAAGAAAGCAAAAAAAAAAAAAAAAAATATAAATTCGGTTGCCGCGGTTATATAAAAAACAAAAAAAAAAAAAAACTTAACCGCGTTCGCCGCGCCGTCTATTATCGCACGGTAGTCGATCGACGGGCGGGCGCCACGCCGTCGCTAGGCAGAATTCGCGTTGTCGTGTCGGTATAAAAAAAAAAAAAATAAAAAAAAATGATAATAACGTCGTATTATAAATTTTTATTGTGATTACGATTGTCGTCGTAATCGACTGGCACGGTGGATCAACGATCGCGACCGTTGCCGGCACATATTACACGCGCGCGCGCGCGACAATAATAAATAATAATAATTCAATGGGATATTGGTCCGCGGATTTTTTATTGTCATACCGCCCGGCGGTCGAAACCGCCTTCTAACCGCGGTTACTGCATATATCGTCGTCGTCGTCGTCGTTGTCGTTGTAAAAAAAAAAAAACAAAAAAAAAAAAAAACGTTCCCATCAGTACCAAAAACAAACGAAAACCGTTCCAACCCGTCGATTTAGTTGGAATATTAACGGTTACAAAACAAATCTCAAATACGGTAAATATGCCCAAATATATCCAAACAATTCTCTACAAAAATTCCTTTTAATTTATTTAACGTTAAAAGTTCAAATGTTTTTTTTTTTTTTAGTGTATTGCACCAATAGGTGGATATATCCTCTGACTTAATTACTTCTTATCTGCTTCGTAATTTTAAAAATACATTTTAATATTTTAATTTTTTTTTTTATTTCACTGGTTAGGTTACGTCGCGTGTAGGTGTGCGTTACATGCGAACGCAAATATATATAATCGCAAATTAACTTTCACTGTATTAAAAAAATTGTAAAAAAAACCTACGGAAATACCGTAAATTCATCAATAATTGCCTTAAGAATGCAATTAAGGTTAAATTTGTGAAAAAATGCACAAAACTACGAAATAGAAATTTCATTAAAATAATCAGTATCGCCCAAATCACATTTTCTATTTATGAACCTACGTTTTGGAACATCGGAAAACAAAAGATTCAATTGTATCAAATCTCAAGCTTAATTATTATTATTATTATTATTATTAGATATTTGTCCGGCGCGAGTTTTTTTTTATTAATATTTTTAATATTTATTTTCTAATTTGTTTCACTTATAAACACAATCGTCGACGGTTAGCGATGGCATAGCTAGCATTATAATAAATATTTTTTTGATTAGAATAAATCAAATCGGAAAAAAACAAACCGGTGGAATATTAAACATTCCACAACCCCTTCCGCCAGATCTAGTTTTGAGTAGAATTAACCGCAGGTTCGGTCGGTCGTAACCAATTTAAAATAAAATGTTTTCCCCTATGCAATTCTAAACGTTTACCCCGCCGCAGTAAACGACAACAACGTCGGATTATCCTGTTGCAGACGTCGGTAAATCCCCCTACACTTATCCCGAATATCACGTGTACTTGATTATTTCTACTGTGCTCGTTGGGTTGTTTCACGAACGGTCTACGGAAATTACTTTAAAAAAAAAAAAAAAAAAATCAATTATCACACCTACACTCTATACAGAATAAGAACAGACCAGGGGCGGACGAAAACACGTCGCTGTTGGCGCATCCATTCGCACTACGGCCGTAGTAGACGATTGCCGATTAATTAACAAATCCGCCACCAGGTGGTCCGGCAGCGCCCGGAGGTCAGTTGCGATGCGCGAAGGCATCGTCCGTTCTTGTTCCGAACAGAGTACAGGCAGTTCTGGCCGTTTCCCGGGATACGGTGCCGACCGCATCGTCGGCCGGGGGGTCTCGGCAATGTCGAATTCCGACTAGTCACGGGACACAGTCCTAACCTCGCGTACAATCGGGCGACAGTAAACAAACACCCGGACCCGTGACGAGGGCGCTGTGTGCGTAATCCGGCGTATGAATTTCAAGTCAAGGGCCGCGCGACCGGGACGCGGTAAGGTGCCCCCGAACGCGACGGCCACCAGCACCACCGGCGGACCAGCCAAGGCCGACCGTATAGGAACTCCGGCCGAGTGCAGGAGGTCGATTCCTAGTCGGGTCCAGTCGATCGGCCGGGGAGTCCAGGGGGGGACGTCGTCGTCGTCGTCGAGCCAACCCGTCGCGTCATTCCCGACCGCTCGTGAAGCTAATCGGAATGGCCCGGGTTCGGCAGCTCTCTCGTCCCGTTTGTATCGTACAACGTTTCAAATCGCGTACCGTATAAAGGTTCGCTCGAACCGAAGCGGCAGCGGTAGCGGTAGCGGCGGCGAAATTCAATGTCCATACGAGTGCACTCACTAGCGCGAAATATACATTTTCGCTGCAGACACTATATTTTTCGCTTACCGCTGCGATAAACAGTTGTAAATTCCCAACTCATTTTAATTGTACAGTGCAACAATGCAATATGAATAATATTATTATTATTATTATTATCATATTCAACATCCTAACTCTAATTATAATATATTATAATTTTTTGAGATCTATAAGTCCCTAAGCCTAATTATAATCCTATGGTACCTTTTTTGTTCTTCATCATCCATTACAGCTGCTAACAGTAATACATCTTCTTCATCTGAACTTGAGTTTTCATAATAAATATCCATGGTATGATAACAATTTAAAAAAAAATGTAGAAATATGTTGTTTTGTACTTTTAAATATTAATATTAGTAAAAAAAAAAAATATAATACGTAATAACAAAATACATGTACGCGCATGGGTGTCACAATGTCGACTAGTAATTTTTGGCGAAATATTTCGCTCCGGTTAGGTTAGATCAGCGGTATTTAAAAAGCGATAAATACCGCTGCCGCTATCGCTACCGCTGCCGCTTCGGTTTGAGCGAACCTTAAGACAAACAGTAAAAACCGCGTCCCGAGCGTGTTTCGATCGCATATTTTTACCCGGTCCCGTGCCGTGTTCGGCGGGCCCGCCACGCGGATGCCGGAGTCGTAAGTTTGTAACATACACACTAGCGCGCGCGCGTTCTTTTTTTTTTTTTTTTTTTTTGTTCATTTTCGATTCCCGCCCGCCGCGGTGCATAAAAAAAAAAAAAAAAAAAAAAACGTTCGAATCGCTTGTCTCGTACGTCTTGTTATTCACAAGACAATAACCGCGTGTGCGACGGCGGTCGTTAGGCAAGTGCCGGGCGGGTACGGTAACAGTCACGGACGCTCGCGCCGCGTAAACGATTTAGAAATCGTGCGAATTCGGCGTAATCGTCACCCGTTTGAATAATATATCGACGGAAACCGTTCAAGACCGACGTCTGTTACCTATCCGAACAACAATAATAACAATAATGACAATAATAATAATAATAATAATAACACCAACAACAACAACAACAACAACAACAATAATAATGATATAACGCTGTGACGATTATTACTATTACTATTATTATTTGCGAGCCGATTGCTGCTCGGTCACGACCGACCGGATCGATTTATTATAATAATATATAGTCGGTAGAAAAAAAAAAAACCAACTATCGAACACACGCCCCCTCTCTCTCCCGAGGCTATAAAGTAGCCTGTATTTATTATTATTACTATTATTATTGCTGTTTTTCTCTTTTTAACGGCCGCGAGCCGTTAAAAACGCGGCCCGGAAAAAAAAAAAACCAACAACGTCAGCTTCTACACAGTGTAGTTTTTAACCGTTTGTATGGGGGTTTTTTTTTTTTTTTTTTTCAAAATTTTTTTTGTCGAGCAATTATTGCGGTCGGTTTCGCCGCCGGCACTAAATGCCCCTTCTCCGCACAATCGTTCGCCCAACGAGATAGGTATTGACACGTGTTTAATACGAAAAAAAACACCAAGAGTTTTCACCGTCATGTGAAAACAACGTGTCTATGACGGCGTCTTGGGATTTCAATCGGTTCCCAAGTTCTCGTCGCATTTGAATTTTTCATTCTCTTTTAAACGTTTTATATTTCTTTCGGAACACGTTTCGTCTCGTTTACGCGCCAGACCTATTGTTTCGAGAACGATTTCAATTGCGTTCGTATTATTATTATGTGGTTATTTTTTCTACAGTGTTCAGGACACACGCATAACAACATCACATCTATCCACACTTCGCATCGGTATGATAATCGCGTGTACCGCTCTCGTTTTCGAGTATTACATAAAAAAAAAAAAAAAAACAACACCAACGATAACGATATTTACACGCGGTCTTAAACCTAAACCGCCGCGTTTATATTGGCGGGGCCGCACATCAATTTCGTATCGTTTTCGTACTTGCTCGCGGTCCGATTGCGGAGCGTTCCGGTTCGTCCACGCTCAGGTGTCTGTACATTATAATTTTACGATTTTTTTTTTGATTTTTTTAACAAACGGCGAAAGTGTAAATGAATCGTAAAACACATCATTACTAAGCGCTACGGCGTAAAGTTGATTACGGCCGGGGCATGCCGTTCGTCGAAACAATGTATTTCTAATGTAGTCTGTCATTGTGTCCGCACAGTACATACGTACACACATCTTGACAACACTATTTTTTTTTTTTCCTGTTAGTTCGTGTTATCGTTTAATGAGCCAAAGGGAAAGTCTTATAAAAAAAAATATGTACGAGCGTAGTTACCGTACCGTCTCGTAATACAATTTGTTTTTCTACTTATTGTTTAGTGAATTACGTTCGGAATAAATATAACGCCGTCAATAGCATTGTGTTTTATTGTCAAACTATAATTATAATTAATAACGTAATCGTATTGATTGTTTCAGGCGTTTTTCGTGAGTATTCTGCTGATTGCCGGCGCAAACGCCGTGATCAATTCCGGTGCAAACGACGACAAGTCGACGACACGGAGGGACGCGAGTCTCGGGGTGCCGTCGGATTCTTATGGTCCGCCACCGCCGTCTTATAGCGTTATTCAGCAAAATTACGGGCCACCGCAGCCCTACAGTCCGCCCGATCTAAAACCACCAAGCATTACATACGGGGTACCGGCAGATTCTTATGGTCCGCCGAAACCCGTTTATGGACTTCCGAAACCTAGCTTTAAACCTCCAAAGCCCGATTACGGACCACCGCCAAAACCGGAATACGGAGTTCCTCAACCGCCAAAGCCCTTGTACGGTTCACCATCCGGGCAGCTGAGTATAGCTTACGGCGTACCTCAAATTCCCTACGCCAAGGGCCCTCCAGGCGTCCCGTCACCGCCAACTCCGCCACACATCTCTTATCATGGGTGGCAACCGATTCCGGGTCTTTCAATCCCGTATATTAAGCCGAACAACGGTTACGAGCAGTCATCCATATCAGGCACAGCTTATCAGGGTGTTTTTAACTCCGTAGATACCTCTTATGGTGGTTCACCCCCGCAAGTGTCGTCATCGTATAATGGTCAAAGTTCTCTAAATTCAGATTACGGTCCGCCTAAAGATTATGGAAGTTCTCACGCTCAGACATTGAGTAGTTTATATAAACTGCCTCCGCTCATACCAGATACCAGTTATGGACTTCCAGTTCCTCCTAAGCAACCTTCTGACTCGTATGGCCCACCTAAATCAGAATATGGGCCGCCTCCGAAACCGGAATACGGACCACCTCCAAAACCAGAATACGGAGCACCGCCAAAACCAGAATATGGACCACCTCCAAAACCAGAATATGGACCACCGCCGAAACCGGAATATGAACCGCCTCCAAAACCAGATTATGGACCACCGCCGAAACCGGAATATGGACCGCCTCCTAAACAAGAATATGGACCGCCTCCAAAACCAGAATATGGACCACCACCGAAATCGGAATATGGACCGCCCCCGAAACCAGAATATGGACCACCACCGAAACAGGAATATGGACCGTCTCCGAAACCAGAATATGGACCACCGCCGAAACCTGAATATGGACCGCCTCCGAAAACAGAATATGGACCACCGCCGAAACCAGAATATGGACCACCATCAAGTGGATCATACAGTCCACCAAAGGATTCATATGGACCCCCACCTAGTGGTTCATATGGACCCCCACCTAGTGGTTCATACGGACCCCCGCCTAGTGGATCATATGGCCCTTCGCCTAGTGGCTCTTATGGACCATCACCAAGTGGCTCATACGGACTTCCAACAAAAGTATTATATCGTCCACCTCTCAAAGATTCATATGGACCGCCTCCTAGTGGAACTTATGGTCCTCCGCCAAATGATTCTAATGGAACACCGCCTAAAGGATCATATGTATCACTTCTCAAAGGATCATATGGACTACCACTAAAAGGATCTTATGGACCACCGCCAAGTGGATCATACGGTCCACCTCCAAGTGGCTCATACGGCCCCCCACCAAGTGGCTCATACGGCCCTCCACCAAGTGGCTCATACGGCCCTCCACCAAGTGGTTCTTATGGTCCACCACCCAAAGATTCACAAGGACCACCACCAAGTGGATCATATGGCTCACCACCCAAAGATTTACAAGGGCCACCACCAAGTGGGTCATATGGAATACCACCGAGTGGATCCTATGGTTCACCTTCAAAAGATTTGTATGGACCACCAAAGGAATCATATGGCTCACCACCCAAGCCAACGTATAGCTTACCACCCAAAATATCGTACGTGTCCGCGCCCAGTGGATCATACGGCTTTCCACCTAGTGGATCATACGGACTGCCTCAAAGTGAGTCTAGGCCAGCATATCGTCCAGTACCTCCAAAGGAATCATATGGAGCTCCACCAAGCGGAACATATGGCACCCCGCCCAGTGAATCATATGGACCACCGTCAAAACCATCATATCAGCCAGCACCGCCCTTTAAAGATACTTATGGAGGTTCTGCTCTAGGCCCCGTTGATAACTCATTACAAACTCAATACGTTGCAATATCTGGTTCATCATATGCCGGTCTTCCACCAGAAGGTACTTTTGGAACACCAATAGCAACCTGCTGTGGTACGCCGCCGCCAGATTTAGCGTCACAAAAGCCAGCAGAATTTAATTACGGTTTAGCCTATGGACAAGCGTCCGGAAAACAAATAACGGGACCAAATATTCAACCGAGAACCCCGGTGAAAATAAGTACACCTGTTCCAGTTGGCGTTGTAGAATCTACTCAATATAACAATTACCAAAATGAACAGTATATACCACCACCAGTTCCAGAAATATCATCGATTGGAAGTGATACATATGCTGCTTCGTCGAGTTCTTCAGATTACAGTTCTGCTTCAAATCCATCATTGGAACAAAATCAACCCGATTCTCAAAATCAACAACATTACAATGTTCCAACCATACCAGATTCGTCAAATAACGCGGTATTCAATCAAGGGCAATCATCGGGGTACAATTTACCACCGGCTGAATCGTATCAACACGTAGAACAAACTGTTTCAGTGAATAATGGACCTCAACAGCAAAATAGTGAAAATTTCGGAACACCACAACAAGCATTTGACCTAAATCAGCAAATCGAAGATAATGACAAACAACCGAGAGACGCGGAAACTAATTTACAGCAACCAGGAAATACGAATTATCAAAATCAACAGGACGGAGTGAATGTAAATGATATAGTAAATTCGTTAGGTTTAGAAGGCTCTTCCGTTGTAGGATCCAAATCTGTAAACTATAACGGTATTCAAGAGTATCCCGTCCAAGGTTCAACAGGAAATTACATGCTTCAAATTCAACCGGGTCAAGGAGGCGGTGAAAACATTGCTCACGATCAAGTTCTTTCGAATGGATTACTCCAGGACATTTTGTCAGCCATAGAAAATCAGCAGAAATCAGATAACTCATACGATAGTCAGCCGCAAGGGTCGGAAGTGCAACAAATTTCGACGGCAGCGTCAAACGCCAGTATAGAGAGGCCCAGCAAAGAATCCGCCAGTAAAAATCAAGACAACATGGCGCTATTCTATAGCACAAGAGACGGAAAAGGTTCTAGAGGAACTGAAACGCTATCCAGTGAAATCAACCATTTGAGCGTTAACGAGGTGTCGAACGGAAATTACGTTTCGTACAAGTCGCCCAAAGTGAGCTACGTGTACAGTGATTCGACACCGCAAGTCGTGTCACAGACGTATCCGCAACAATCGACCCCCAAGACTGATGAAAGCTCAACCAGCTCGTTGTCGAGCACAAGAAATAATTAAAATGTAGTATTTAATATGATTAGGCGTACTTAGGTTTAAACGATTATTTTTATTATTTTTTTTTTGTTTAAAACACTCTTGATATATATATATATATATATATACTTTACTTTACTTATCCGAACCATTGTAGGTTGCATTCGAATCGAGGCGATAAGCGCGTATATGAATGTCATCACAGTTATTCAAATACTCATTTGGACGTAATATTTTATATCGCCCCGAAACGTTTCTATTATGATTTTTATCGACGACAGCGCGGTTACCGGGCGCAGATCTTATTCACGACTGGATTATCACGAATACGAAATAAAAATATCGTGCATTATTTTGTTTTGGATCGTGAACGGCGTATAATATTTTAATCGAAAATGTGAGAGCAAAGTATAATACGCGCGCGAGCTTACCTATGACAGATATGAATGCAGATTTGAACACAATACTTTATAGTAAAATTTATCACAGTAGGTATGTTGCCCCGTAGGTTATAAAGAAATCTTATTCAAAAGTGTCACTATTATCCCGCATTTCGAATGTATTACTGGATGTGCGTTTTGGATTATAAAAACCGTTTTTATTATCTACCAAAGATTTGGGACAACTTTAACTAATACGTATATATAAATATATATATTTATATGTGTGTGTGTATATTATATTATTATATATTTTATGTAATAGCGTTTAGCACGATTGCCACTAAAACGTGCCATTAATTATTTTATTATCATTATTATTGAAATGTAAAAAAATACTGTTAACAGAAAGAAAAAAAAAAAAAGAACTACCGTTTGAAATCATTAACCGAAATCCGTTTATTTGTATCGTATTATTATCGAAATAGTATGTCTTATCTTGTCTATTTTTATGGAAACGTTAATCATTATTATTTTATATCTCTACTCATTGTTTAAAAACGAAATATTATTATAGATTTATAATCGTACATTTTATTCTCGCCGCTTCTTTACAATACGTTTTTATTTTGTATTACTGTCACGGTTTATATATTGTATTTACTAGGTTATTAATAATTGTTAGTGCCTGTTTGAAAGTTGTATATAAAATTATGTATGAAAATGTAAACTATTTAATAACACAAATGTCGTGCGTTATTTTTTTTTTCCCTCCGTATTTTGGTTTCAGCATGCTTATATTATACAGTACAATATTTGTTTATACTACTACGGCAAAACCGAGACTAAACAAATACTATTTGAGAAATAAGAGTCGAATCGGATCAATAGAACTTATTAATTTTTATTCGATTTTAGTTGGTTCGAGTTTCTTAAGAGGCCGTCACAAGTACATTCGATGTTTCTGTACTTTTAACGGAGCCTTAGTATTGATTATTTTTTTAAATCATATAGACGAGCGTACAATTATACAGTGCTACTTTGGTTATTCTGGTGTTTATGAAATAAAATGCAACATTAAAAAAAAAAAAAAAAAAAAAACATATTTTATTTTTATTTTAACGCGAACAATCTTAAACACATAAAGATATTATTTATGATACACAAATTACTGCTCAGTGGAAATGGATAAAGTTTCCAAGTCTCGTTAAAATTATTTCAATTTTGCAGTTTTCTATTAATATAAAAAAAATCAACGGAAATATCGTACCGAATTTAATCAACATATATTAATGGGATTAAAAAAAAAAAATGTTTGAATAATCTCTAAATAAATATCGGAGTTTTGAAACTTATTTCGCAAAAATTAATGTAATAAATATTGAGATTATTTTACGATCGATTTTTCAATACTCGAGGTAAATTATTATTATTTGAGTATCGTGATACTAATTTACATTTGACATTTTTAATTAAAAAAGGCGTATAAACTATTTATTATTAACGCTGATAAATACAAATAATAATATTTTTAACGAGAAAAAAAAAATTATGTTTAATTTCTATATAAGCGAAATTGTTTTTCGCCCATTACATTTCGATAATAGTTTAATTTCCGAAGAGATTCGGGCACTTTTACCAAAAGCATGGAAGAAAAAAAAGATTAAATTTTGCCACGAATTAAGATATACGGGATACGGAACGACAGCTTATCAGTAAATGAGAAAAGTTTCTCACACAGCATCTATAGTCAAATTAGACTCCTAGCGCTTAATAGTGAAAGCGGTCTGTTTGTTTACAACAAATTGGTACAATATGACATAAAAAAACATAAACTATATTTTATTTGAAATCATAATATGTTTAATTGCTTAAAAAAAACACCTCTAAAATTGGTTATTTGGATAGTTGGTGAATAATATGAACTCGGTTTGGTTGGAATAATTGAAACAAGTTTACAGTTTAACACGTTGAACGCAAATTTATGTATTGATTAACGTATTGAAGTAAAGAGTCAGTTAGGTAATTGTTTTCAATTTACTGATCTTTGTTAATTTTAAATTAGTTTTTTTTTTTTTTGTAAAATTCTTGTTATCATAGTGAAAATTAATAAACCTACAGTTTGTGAATTTTTAAAAATAACAACGATCAACGGTAAGCACGTGGGGGTCAAATAGACCCATTATTGTATATTGTAAATTTTAGTAAGCCACTGTTGTAGGTAGGTAGTCGAGAAAAGGTGAATACACTTTATAATGTATATCAATAAATTATTGCATGAATATAATCATTTATGATCCTTAAAAAAAAAAAAAAAACTAAAAAATGCTAGTCTTCAAGTCGGCAAAATAGATTTTCACTGTGTTCTAAGGGTGCCACCAATGTGGCTGTCACAAACCCGCCATTAAATGATACATATCAAATTTACTTTTTGTACAATTTTTTTCTTCTTCAAAATGTAAATAAAATTAGAAAAAAAATAGAAAGAACTATAATAAAAAGTTGTTGACTGCGGGTCGTGACAAGTACTTATATTATTACTAGAGTGTATTCACTAATATGTGAATACATATTTTTACTGCGACTTGAAATTAATTTACATTAATTTAGGCAAGTGATAAATTCGTTTCAAGTGTGTTACAATAAAATTAGCAGTATTTGATTTTTCAATAATTCCATTTTGTTTCTTACATTTTTAGAAGATTTTGTCAATTTAGACAGACTTACTGTAATTTTTTGTCAGTTTCAGCAGTTTCTATTTGTATGTCTGTCAATTTTAGATATTCAAAGAATACAATAAGACAACTAGAAACACAAAAAATTGAACTTAGTTCAAAGTTTCGGGCTCATAGAAGAAACTGTAGAAAATGTAGAACGAATACGAGGACTGTCGAGGGTAGCATTTAATGACAAATGCATAGTGTACTAAATAAAAGTCCTAGTTTAAATTTACTAAATTTAGTCAGAGGTGTCCATCGCGGAATGAATTGGATATGATTGCAGATTGATTTCACTCCTTTGGACTTTGTCAACTTGCACCTGTTACGTCTGCTGAAGTCGAGCATTCCTATAGTCCAGAGGTTCCTATCATACGGTCCGATAATGTATGGTGGTCCACGAGCCATACCTACAAAATTTAATAATATTTCATTTTTCCACTGTGGCGTGACACGAATACCGACAACCGTGCGTTGTACGTCGTTTATTTATAAATTTATATCACATAATGCCACTCATATTATTATTTCAACCGATAATCATATCTTGTTTGTACAGCATGATTAGATTATCGGTAGAATACAATAGACTATGTGTTATGTTTTCAACAAGGATTTGCCGGGCTACTGCTCTACATTCGAAATAAACAAAGAAATCAGTTGGACGCCGTTAAAGACATGCGTGTAGATTTGAGCAGTATTCCCCCAAGAATATCTTTGTTAGTAAACGAAACGTAAGCCTAAAAATCACATTAAATTGTTTTTATAATTGTAATGTACCTTTAATAAATATAATAATATGGTGTACGTATTTTTATAATAGTAATTTGCGTTCAATTGCAAATAAATATAAAACTTTTACTTAAAATTCATCGACTATGAACAATATTATAAGGCTGCTGTGAGGAATTTTATTGGTTTTTATTTATTCATGATTTATGTTATTCTAAAATGGTGAAAAAAAATCGATTCTTGTTTACAAGAAATATATGGTCTAAAGTTGTGGTGGTCCGTGACGTATCTAATAAAGTTCTCCAAGTGGTCCGTAGTGTCAAAAAGGTTGGGAACCACTGCTATAGTCGGTACTTATCTGTGTCAAGACCAAACCATAGAGTCTTTAACATTGAATATTCTAGTATGTATACATCTCGTTACAATCAATGTCGAGAACTAGGTAGGTTAGGTATATAAATAGTGGTTTTTTTTTTTTTTTTAGTTAAAAATTTGCATATTTTCAATTTTTTCGTACCTATATATATTTTGGGTTTTTTAGTACGTAAAAATCCGAACTCTAATTATTATTACCTATACGGTGTCGTTTCGTTTTCGGGGGCGGTTGTAGTTGGCCGGCCGTTGCTGTAATATAACACGCCGGCGGATTTTTGTCGTCCCGCGTCACTATTAATAATCGAGAACGTAATGCGACTGTGGGGAGTAAAAGTAACCGAGAGTTATTATTCCCGGTTACAAATCGCCTAAACCCGGCTAATTCCACCTCCTGTTATAAATTATCTATATATAGTCTAAATTACACTCTCGGGAGAGAACGTACGCGCATTATTCGCTTAGCTATAATTTATTTGTCAATTTGACGTTCGCCCGAAATTTCGAAAAACTCCCGTATCTCGTGAAAAAAAAAAAAAAAAAAAAATTAAAATTAAACAAAAACTTTTCAACACTGTTGATATTGAAGGTATTAAATTCTCGTGTTTGCCTAAAGTACTTATAACGAATACTTTGCGAACAACTACAATCTAATTTTTATTATATCATTTTTCAACCTTTACAATTTACCATTATTGTTCTGCGGTGTAAATAGGGATAAATAGACAAAATTAATGGATTTGGGGAATAAAAAATGGAAGGAAAAAAAAAACAATCGAGCATACCGGCATAAGCCGTAAGATGAACATTAATACCAAATGCTACATGTGCATTATGGTTTTAATGAAATAAAATAGTTGGTAAACGAAAAGTCGAATGCAATTACGTTTCAATCAGAAACCGCTGAAAATATTTTATTTTAATCTTTAATTACAGTAACAGAAGAAGATGTATTAGACATTTCTATCTACTTTCCTACTCTGGAACCCACCAATTTTTGGACAATCCAAATTCATTTAGGTACTGTCCGAACCCTAACCAGTTTTAACGGCTACAGCTATTTCAGTACCACGCATAGGATTGTGAACAAAATTAGAAAACGAATGGGACAAAATACATTGGAGTGACTGCATGAAAATTAGTACAGAAGTTGCTTAAAAACTCGATAAAGATAATGCTTATGAAATATTCGATTAATACGCACTTCAGAACCAATAATATTAATAATCAAATTATAAATATAATGATTCAGGACGCAGTATAATAAATATTTTTTTTTTACCTATGTATAAAGAACTGACTAAAATTAGTTCTATTATTTTTTTTATATTTCCAACAACGTATGTATTCGTAAATATCTATCAAATATCGCTACAATTGAGCTTAAAATAATTTTAGGTTTATTGACCATTGGCCATTAGGTATTTAGTAATTTATTATGTGAACAAAAACTACAAAATCTATTTTTAATGTAATTTAGTGTTTTTGCTGAATATTTCAAGGAAGCTTTTCTCTTTACTTCCCTTCATTATTTGTTCCAATGGCAAACTCCATTGAAAATTTACGATATTCCTCTTGCCCCGGAACAGAAGGTCTGAAATACACACTAGCGGCCAACAATTGTCTTATTTCTCGCCAGCACACCGTTACAAATTCAAACTTAAATAATAAAAAAAATCACAAACGAGTAACTTTATATTACAACCACGCGAGACCAGTCCCCCGTATGCAAACATATACCGGGCCACTACGAAGTGTGGTGCAGAAAAACTTTGGCGATTTAAGAGGAAGATACCGAGAAAGATTCATTAGCCAACAAGCAAACATTCCTACATAAACTCTCTGCAGACTAATGAGCTGTACAAAGGGGAAAACCTAGTTCAGTTCACTTAACACCTAAGGCCGGAATGGGCCGAGCAGGACGAAGAGAGGAGAACCGACACCGAGTGGAATACCACACCAGAGATGAACGGATAGTGTTTGAGAACTTGCGATGGAGATTACTCAAACCCTAGAGGAATTCTGAAGAAGTAAAAGAAAAAAAGAAATGGCAATTCGACGGAGAAGAGCGGAGAAGCGTAGTTTTTTTTTTTTTTTTTTTAGCATATTAAGCCGTATAAAAAAAAAAGTTTATTTTAAACTGTATTTTTTTTTTATTTTTTAACGTTATTTTATTACGTAAAACACACGGCCCTAATGATCGGTCGTGTCACGTAGTAAGGCTGCGGGTAGATTTTAACGATTTCGGTTGGTCTCCAATAATCGATCGCGACTATAATAATAATGACCGTACGAAACTTTACCGCACAGGCGGAGTTTGAACCGGAACAACGATTACAATATTCCGGAAACACTTTTTATAGAAAAGTACACCGCCGCGATTTGTTTTATAAACGATACCTAAACCTCGTTACGAAATTGTGGAATTCGATCACATAGTTTCGGAATCGCAACAATAACCGCGATAATTTTTGTTCACTTCGGGCTATTATGTATATATATTTATATACATGGTGGGACGTGGTTACTACCTTATCTAAAACTCTCGCAACTGAGCAGATATTAATAGTTAAGCGTTGGTTTATGGCTTGTTCGAAAGCACGTTATCAAAGGATTTTGTTATAACTAGTTCAGTGACAAAAATGCAGTGGGCGAAGCAAAAGTGTGCGTTAGAATATCGAGATAGGATCGAAAGGGACCGAAGCCGAAAAGAGAGGTAATAATTCATTACAACAAACTGAGTGTCGTCATCTTATATTCGTCCCGAAACGCAAGTTGTTCGTGAAACCGTAGAAAACATGTCGCCAAACTAGACTTTGACATTTCAATGCGCAGTATAACTTCGCAAAGTCAATCCGGGGTGCCGACTTGGTGTTTTACCACGCGTAAAAATACTGTTTGTGTTTGTCCGGATTAGATTGCCTGGACGACGAATGAAAAAAACCTATGGCGATTTTTCTGTCGAACGATATCCCGAACCGGACGTGCGTTCTAGTCGGTGCCAACAATATGACCTACGGGACAATACAACAAAAGCGTGTCGAACGGACTTCCAAATACATTTATTATTTCATAGCTTTCAGAAAGCTCGCGAAAACTGCAGAAAATTATTACGATTGTTTACTCCGAAAGTTTCCAAACAATATAAGAGTAATAATCCCTATTTGTAAATATACGTATATATATCTTATAATGTGCACCATCGTATAGGGGAGTAAATGTTCATGTTCGACCAATTTGATTATTGCGGCACAATGTACTTTTGAAAAAAAAAAAAAAATACGGATTTCGGTCCGTTTATTATAATTCAGCTGTTCGATAATCGCAAGACGGCGTGCTCTCAGAAACCATTACAATATCGCACCTGCGGGTCGTGTGCCTGATCGGAAATCGATCTGTTTCTGGGCGGACACGTCCGGGGATACCGGTAGTGCGCAGAAGAAACACAATGGACCTTCTTCCAGCACCGCCGGGACGCCAGAAAACGTCGAAAGGGCAAGGGCGGCGATTATGTCTCGGATCCCCTAGGCGATCCGCACACAAACGTTCGGCTGCTTTAGGGATGTCTAGTCGCACAGCGAGCCGAATTCTTCACGAGGAACTTGATTTTCACACATACAAATTGGCAGCGGTGCAACAACTAAATCCACGCGATTATATTGCCCGAAAAAATGCACGTATTACAATATCTTCGAAGGGCGTGTATCCGAGAGCTAAAGTCTAGAACCTCGCTGCGTTATTTTTTTTTTTTATATATATACAAAATGTTTCGTGTCAAAAAGTATTTTTATGCGATTTTTTTTTTCCCCCATCTCTGATTTCCACGGACATTAATCAAATATGATAAAAACAATTGTGCGAGAATATAAATTATAGTAAATTAAAATTTAAATAAAAACGCGCTGTAAAAAAAAAAAAAAAAAAAAAAATAGATTTTCCAATCCGTTTACACGAAAAATTCATAAAAACTATTGAATGTATGGATAAATCGTTGTAAATAAACGCAATCGATTTTTAAATGATTCAAGTCGGCGGCACGGATTAATATTAATATTTTGATCGGACAATTTTTCTTTTTTTTTTTTTATGCCTATACACAAATCTAGGGTAGAGGGGGGGGAGGGATAAAACAGGGAAAACTATTGAGATTGATACATCTGGGACATTCTGATATACTCTGTCAATACAATTTTTTTATATATATAAGTTATTTCGTGTCAAAAAACTCTTTTACGTGTTTTTTTTTTTTGCCAAACCCGGATTTTTTTTTTTAAAAAAAGGCGCATTAACTGGTAAAAAAGTGCGTACACGGTACCTATTGAAAAACGGTGTTAACGACTCGATACAGTTGTGCGCGGTAAAAAACCGCCCGGCCCCGTTACTATAACACACTACAGATTATATGATATTTGTGTCACTCGGATTTTTTGAAAAATGATTTCCCCTGCCCTGCCGTGCGCGGTAATGTTACGCGGAGCGTTAACACTTTTCGAAAAATCTTTAGTAAAAAAAAAAAAAAAAAAAAAAAAAAAAAATAGAAAAGAAAAAACCCCCCCTTTCCGTATGACTATGTATTATTATATTGTATGTATAGTTGTTTGAAGTGCCCAAGTACTGTGTTGATTCAAACGGCAATGGGCGACGTTTCGCCGATATTATTACAAAGATCCGGTACGCGAGTAGGGGTTTTGAATATAGCGCGTGCACGGCGGGTAGTAATTATTATTGATATAAAAAACAAAAAAAAAAATAATAATAATAATAATAAAAAACCGTGTAAAACGTTCGTTTTTTGTTCGAAAGTACACGCGCCGAACGTATGTGACGAGTGCGAACCGTTTGAGGACACTTTTAAACCGGCGTCGCCGATTTCAACTGTTTCGCCGTTGCCGCCCGCGCGCATAAATACGAAAAACCTCTGTTGCAATCTTGCAAACCGCAGTCTGACGAGACGATTTACGAAGTTGCGAATATAATCTTGCCAAGGGTAAACCCAACTGGATATTTTAAATACACGAGGTCCGTTAAATGATTACCGTGATTTCGTTTTGAAAAATTACAAAAATGATGTTACACGTCCGTTTAAAGATATCTCCTTCGGAATTACTCTCCTCCGGACGATATCCAATGGTCCCGGCGATCTTGCCATTTTTCAAAAATGCCCTTTGGTACTGTTCCGAAGTCAAAGCTACGAGATCTGGTTCTGGCGCCCGATTTAATTTCCTCTACGTTTCGAAATCGTTGTCATTTAAGCGCAGATTTTATACTTGGGAATAGAAAAAAAAAATCACATAGGGCCTTGATCGCGTGAGCGAGGAGAGTCCGCGAGAACACGGCAAATTTTTTATCAGCCAAAAACGAACGGATTTGGCCGTGGGACCCTTCTCGTCTGTACATTTTACCTGTAAAATTCCACGACAACACTCAATTGAGATTCGCTTTGTTAACTCACGTACGGTCAATCGGCGGCCATTTCGCGTTTTATTCGCCAATTGTCGGCACACCGTCGTTTCTGGACGACGTCGACGGTCTTTCAGAACGTGTGATCGTCTTCAGTTGACCGCCGACTGTCCTTAAAAAGGTGTAAAACACTCGAAAGTCACGGAACCACTTAACATAATCATCCCCAAAAGCGGTTTTGATCGTTTCCGTACGTTTCCGTTGCATCATTTTTTTTTACCGAATTTCAAGCAAAACCTGATGCGAACGGAAAAAAACTGACCGTGGATTTAACCACGTGTAATATTAAACCGAGATAATGTAGCGACTTCGGTTTTTTTTTTTTTTTAAATATCCACTTGTTCGCAGGGAATACATTTATTAACAATTTGGAAACGTTATCGTGTGTAGATAATAGCCGTAACAACAATTGTCCTGGTACTTTTTGAACAGACCTCGTATATTTGGGTATTTGACTTGTCAAATATTCGAGCACGAACACAGATACTTTTAAAAATACATTATTAGGAATTTCGCCGATCTAATAAAGTATATAAAAATTAATTCGCATTGACGTAATGAAATTTTTTTTTTTTTTTATGTGCCCGTCGACCTAAATTATTTGTTGAACTGATTAAAATTATTAAATGATGTAAAAAAAAAAAAAAAAAAATTAAAAAAAAATGCATAACGTTTATTTTTTAACCATACCTAGACTTTATTTTTTAAAGAGGTCATTAAAATGAATTATATATATATAAAAAAAAACCCTTCTTAAAGGGTGGGTTTATTAGGTTATATTAAAATAAACTCCAGTATATTATTCTCGGTTAAAATTTTGACTATAAACTTAATTTTTTTTTTTTGTTCATGCGATAAAATTATCGAATACCCATATCCACACTACTGGTTTCATTATAATTATTATTGTTTTTTTTTTACGGATTTTCGGTCTAATATACGTCGCCGATTTATCGCCATGACTACGTTTTTAATATCCACGTTGAAAACAATATTCATTGTCATTTAGCGTGTACGTTACAAAAAAAATGAAAATTACCACGTAACATAAAATATTTTACACAATATAATATATTCAGATTTTCTTGTTCATTTTTTTTTAGATTATGATTAGTGTGTGTGTGTGTTTTTTTTTTTCTTTCCGTAAACGACTTTTCTACCGGACATCTTGTTCCGATATTCAAGCAAAGCACATCTTATGAAAGAAATTTGGATCTAGTCGGTGCGCCGGGGCGGTGATTTTTTAATTTTCGTTGTAGTTTCCTTAACAACAATTGAGAAGAGCCGGGTGAAAACGTACTAAAAACGGGCAAATGTACGACATTTTACGGTTTCATTATTTTTTTATTACTTTTTTATAACTCGGTTAAAACTAATCGCAAAGGCCTGGAATCTGTACATAATATTAATAGTATAGCAATTTCTATGGGTGACGAGTTTCCAAAAAAAAAAAAAAATTCTGACAATTTTTGAATTCGTTTCTCGAATTCATAGGCATTTACAGTTTTCGAGGTTGTTGTTTGATTATATGTTTAGATAAAATCGGTTTGTCCGACCACGAAAGCTAGCAGATTTCTACACGAAGTTCATCACATGAGTTGTACTTAGAAGTCGAAAAATGAAAAAAAATCCGAGCGTCGTGTCGTAGGTTTTTTTTTTTTACGGCAATTCAAAACACGATTTCTAACCGAACCACTCCTAGAATCGTTTTTTTTTTTTGTTAACAACGATTCATCGTCGCGTACACATATGCCCGCATTAAATTCCCTTCTATGTCCAACGTTCCTAAATTCTCTCCTACAACAATGGACATTCTTTTTTTTTTTTTTTTTAGGAAACCGTGTAAAACGATATATGTTGTGTTTTGCCGTATAAGCAATTGGGCCAATGTAGGCGTAATTATATTATGAAATCGACGTTAACGCAAAAATTTGTTCGCTTCGGTAATTCGGTTATAAAATTAGTCGTCCCTTTTTAATTATAAATATTTTAAATTACAATGTTTGTTTGATCAGGTATACCCGTACGCATGCGGCCCTTTCGTATCCTGTTCACGTGTAGAAACTTTCGCGTTCGACTACGGTCAGTGTTAGTTAACAAAAAAAAATAAAAAAAAAAAAAACAAAGCAACAAAAAACGTAAAAAAAAAAAAAAATCTAAATTAATTATTTTTCCAACGTTAGGTTATGTTTGTCACGCGTACATACGAAACTTTTCGTCGGATATTGCGTACGCGGCGCCGACTCTAATCGTATTAATAAAAAAAAATTATTACCGTTTCGAGAATACCGTTTCCGAGTGCCCGAAATGCCCGGCATAAATACATTTTTTCACCTGATTACGAGTACGGGGGATGTTGAAGTACAGAAATTTTTTTTTCAGTTAAAAAACGTTGAATTGAAAATGCACTGTGAGCTGGAGCATTGTCTTGGCGAAGAACCCAGCCATTTTTCCATAGATCTGGTCGCTTCTTTCTGACACGTTCTCTTAATTTAATTAATACCTCTTTATAATAATATCGATTAATTAATTTTGTCGATTTTTTCAACGTTTTCGTTTGTTGAAGACGTGGTAGGACGTCCAGAACGATCATCGTCTTCGACGTCCTCCCTTCCACTACAAAACCGTTTGTGCCATTCAAAAACACGAGCTCTTGATAAACATTCTTCACCATAAACTTCACATAACATACGAAACGATTCCGCGGCAGTTTTTTTTTAATTTAACAAGAAATTTAATGTTAACACATGTTGTTCGATTTTTATATCTAACATTTTTCGGCGGTATAGTCGAACTCGCACTAATAACAAGGCTACTAACGTATAAGAAAATGAATCGATGCCATCAGTGTTCATTGTACTTTTAGATAAGTGTTTTCTAATCATATTTCAATAATCGTTTTATAGATAACGTTAATAGTTTAGGTTATATTTAGAAAGTCTCGTTATTTTATTGTCACGCCTCGTATATTATTTTATGTACGTTGTTTTACGTTAACATTCAATTGTCTCTAATATTTTACGAAATATTCGGAATAGTTATGCTCGCCAATTACTATGCCCACAACTCTAAACCGTCTTTTATCACCGTTTTTTATACCGTATTTTTTTTTACCGTATCATTGCGGCGGTATCGTAACGCGAACGCGCCGAACGCATTTTTAAATACGACAAATCGTCACTTGTTCCGGTAAAACTCGACTTTTAACTAAGAGATAATATTTTATTAACGCGTCCGTTTCAACCCGTACCGTACCGATCGGTACTACTCGGATTTTATATTTCGCGTCATTTTTTTTTTCTCGCTATTCTCACGGTCATTTAAAAAAAAAAAAATAATTCCCGCTGCCGGGGACCCGGTTGAGCCCGTCACCGAAAACTACACCCCGCATAATCGTGAAATCGTAATTTCACACGTGGCGTCTTTTCCGCGCCGTTTGTAAATATATAAACGCGTACACGATTCGGCATCAGGCCGGCACCGTATTTTTAAAATTACCCCTTGCCAAGGGTCGACGGACTCGGGCGGGGTCCGGTCGCCGGCCGAATAATTTAATACGGACGGATTATACAAACGGTATATGGTTCGAAATGTTTCGAATGATAATGTTTTCAGGAGAACAAAAAAAAAAAATATAAAAAAAAAACCCCGCATTTCAACAGACCTCCCCGCCCCCGATTTTTCGATTTTCAGTTTTTTTTTTTTTTTTGTTTTCACCGAAATCTAGTGCGTAATTAGTGTGCGTTTGTGCGACAACGGTTAATGCATAAATTCAAAAAAAAAAAAAAAAAAAAACCATAAATAATTAAAGCTTGGCAATCGTTTACCCAGCCCACCCAATGCGATTTAAATCGCCCTTTTCAAAATAAAATATTTGCCACATTGACCGGTCGTGTATGTTTTTTTTTTTTTTTAGTGAAAATATTTTACGTATTAATTTTTTATTATATTCAAATAGGTGGATATCTGAGTCAATGAGCCTAATTAGTAAATAATTAATTAAAAATCAACATTTATAGTGGTTTTTTTTTTTTTTTTTTTTTAAATCTATACATGAACCGTTGTTGCACAATTCACACTAATTACGCACTAAATGATGGTAAAAAAAAAAAAATAAAAATGAAAATCTGAAATTTAGAAAAACACCAAGAAGCTCGTGAAGAACAAACGATTTTTTCTGAAAAATTTAACTTTTCAATAATTCTTTTTTTTTAGTTTTCAAAAAATGTGTAAAAACTATAATAATTTTCCTGAATGTAGATAAAGGACCGCGTACCTAATGGGAATGATACTTTAACTTAATACATTCAGAATTGACTATAGTTCTCTACTTTGAAAACTATCAAAACTCCCAAGTTCGGTATAGCCAGTTTACACCTATTAAATAAAAAAAAAACATATATATTTTATTGTTAAATAAATTACAGAAGAACAAAAGACCAATGGCAATGACTTTCTAAAAACCGTAGTTTAGATAGCAGTAATGAGATGTGATAGATTTGTTACTATTTTTTTCAATATTAGTTTATTATGTTAATTTATAATGTTAAAAAGTAAAAATTGTAATAATTCAATTTCCATGTTTATTTCTCTGTCGATGACAATTTTTTACATTGAAATTATTTTTTCTTGCTAAGTTCTCGTAATGAAAATTAATTTTTAATTTGTCAACAAAAAAAAAAAAAAAAAAAATCTCTTGATTGTAAATAAACAAAAAAATTGTGTAATTATAATAGCTGTATAATGAAAGCTAACCGGAATTCGTTCGTATTTAAAAAAAAAAAAAAAAAAAATCGAGATATATAACTCGACGTATACATTAGTAGAATTCATTTTTACCTCCCTTGGAATTCGAATTATCGACACTCGACGAGGACGTACCACGACACAGTCTCGGTAAAAGTAATAATAATAATGTGTCTATGGCCGGATCGGGATTTTGGATCACTCGCGTGATTAAAATGATAAATTGTCATGGGTGCATTGTCTCGGCGACGATCTTTACCGTCGCGATTTACGTGCCAAAAAGACCGCCCGGACCTCGGTGATTCGGAATTGTTTTGCCGAGACCATTGATATTGTTCCGAATTGGATTTGTCCGAATCGAAATATTATTTCGTGTGATTCATTATGCGAACCAACCGGGGGCGGTGAGGGAGTAGTTTACTTTGCGTTTTTCCGTTTGATTATAATAATGTTTCTTACACCGTGTTACAGCCTAACAATTATTTTATAATATATATATATATTTTTTACGCAAAACTCTATAATAATAGACAAGTTTATTTTATTTCAAATATATATATATATATATTTATGTATTTTTTCAGATATCTTTTACTTTTATATATATATATTTTTATTATTTACTTTTCCAAATTACTTTTCTTTTTGTTTTTTTAAACTAAATAGCTCGGGAAAGATTAAACAAAAAAAACAACAAACAAACAAACAACTATACATCAGGGAAAACAATTTTAATACGTAAAATATACGCGTTGTTCCCTATGAATGTTAACGATCCGCGAGAAGGGAAAATACTGTAACAGTAATCTACGAATAATAGCAGAGAGAGAGAGAGAGAGAGAGAGAGAGAGAGAGAGAGAGTGAGAGAGAGAGAGATGAGAGAGTGTGAAATTTTTTTTCCAAGACCATGATATTGTTCAGTTATGATATATACGGTTGAGTGTCGATAACTCGAGATTTTATCTCTTTTTTTCTAATATAAAATAATATACCTATCGCACCTCTCGATGCCGTTAAATATTTAGGTTTAACTCTTGACCAAAAATTCTCCTGGAACAAACATATTAAAACGAAAAGATTGATCCTTAACGCTCGATCTAGATCACTAAAAACGTTATTATCAAAAAATAAATATACTAGTTTAAAAACCAAACTATTATTATACAAAACTCTTCTAAAGCCTATATGGACACATGGAATACAACTCTGGGGATCGGCAAAAAAATCTAATTAAAATAAAATTCAAGTCTTTCAGAATATTACTTTAGGAAAAATCACTAACGCTCTATTCTTTGTTTCTAATTTAACTCTCCACGAAGACCTAGGTATCAAACCGTTAATAACGGAAACGGAATTATTTTCCAATCGGTTTTTATCCCGACACACTGATTAGGGAGTTACATACCTTCAAACTTCCTGAAAATCCACAACGCAGACTCAAAAGGAAATGGTGTCGTGATCATTTTAAATAAAAATATCTCAATAAATATATCAATATATATATATATATATATATATCAATAAATAATATTTATGCCCAGCCGAGTGTCATTATTCTTCATATTCAAACGAATTCTTGTTATATTGTCTATTGTGCGTTTATTTGTATAGATTGGGTATTTAATTGTGAAAATAAAAAATTCAAAAATTCAAAAAACCCACGATTTTACCGTGTAAATAATAATTTTATTACAGTAGTAGTAGTAGTAGTAGTAGTAGTAGGCAATAATATTTCGCGTTTCTGTTTGTTTGTTTGTTTTTTTTTTTTATTACAATTTTCACTCGTCTCGAAACCGTCACTGTACGCGTACAAAATAATAACGATATTATTGTTAATATACGAGCAATATTACAATTATTAATATTATTGCAGTTTTCATTAAGGCCGAACAACAACCGTTTTGTACGCCGTACACGCGCGATTTCGCACATTTATCGCACCCGTCAAGTATTTATTAATTTAAGCCGACGTCTTAATTAGCATAGTAGTAGTCTTTTGAAAATTTAATTACGAGCCGCTGCTGCGCGAATACCGACGACACCAGGTCCCTCGTCCCGGCAGGCCTCCATTCGGTATTATTCCTCCGTATCGAAACCCCCCAGTGTTCGTTTGGAGTTTTCGTTCCCGTAATGCATAACTATATTATTGTTGTGCGCGTCGCGAATCTCCCCGACGAAAAATTCCGTCCGGAAGACGGAAATGCCGTTTGATGAGTCACCAAATACGAAAAAAAAAAAAAAATACCTGTAAAGGTATTAGAGAGGGATTTCCCGTGTAATCCGTACCCGACGATAATTCGCGTCTGACGAAAACCGATTCTGAACAATGTTCGGTTAATCGTGTATTGAAACGCTGTACGTTTACGATTTCCTTAAAAATGTACTCATTAAACGCTTATAAAAAAATACATATCTATACGGATTTTCTCGATACGATAAACCCTGTGTGTTAAATTTCCTAGTATTTTAGAGATGTCAAGCCATCACACAAAAACTAAAAAAAAAAAACTCGAAAATTGGTTATTTGAGCAGTTATTGGAATTATACACGGAAGAAAAAAAAAAGATTAAATTTTGCCATGAATTAAGATATACGCGATTCGGAACGACAGCTTATCAGTAAATGGGAAAAGTTTCTCGCACAGCCCCTATAGTCAAACTAGACTCCTAGCTCTTAATAGTGAAAGCGGTCTGTTTTGTACTAAAAAATGGTACAATATGACATTAAAAACAAAAACTATATTTTATTTGAAATCATAATATGTTTAATTGTTTATGCCTACCTAGTAACCATAACTAATAACTTTGGTAGGCAATGAAAAAAAAAGTCCACGGATTTTCGATATTTCTAATGTGGTCAAAACTTATGATAAACGTGTGTCAATTATCGAGCTTTATTGTAAAGCCATAACGGTAATGCATGAAAACTATCAAAAAAAATCACCTCGAAAATTGGTTATTTGGGCGGTTGGTGAATAATACGAACTCGGTTTGGTTAGAATAATTGAAAAAAAAATTTACAGTTTAACACGTTGAACTTACATTTATATGTATTAATTGTCTTATTAAAGTAAACAGTCAGTTAGGCAATTGTAATCAATTTACTGATCTTAGTTGATTTTCAATTGGTTTTTTGTTTGTAAAATTCTTGTTATCATAGTGAAAATTATTAAACATACAGTTTGTGAATTGTTGAAAATAAGAACGATCAATGGTAAGCACAGAGGAACAAATATACCTACTGTGGAGTATACACTTAAACCCCCTTTAAATAGAAAAATTAATAAAAAATCGTGATCAAACCTAACTGTTTATGCGATCGTATTGAAATTACGAGTATAGGCTGTAAATTGTTCAATGTTGTATGAAAATCAAATAAATTTAAATCGACATAACGCGGTATAATTTAAAATTTACTTATTTTTTTTATCAAATCAGTGTAGGAAGAAATTAGTAACTAAATAACCCATAGGTCAACGGCCTATGATAAAAGCGAACATTTCGAAATGTAATCAGAAACAAAAATAAAACGTCGGTACGCTGACTTTAAACGTGGTCGTAGAGACACTGATAATGCAGAACGCAGTGGACGTCCAAAATGAGGCGGTAACGCCAGAAAACATTGAAAAAATCCACGAAATCGTTTTGAATGATCGCAAAGTGAAGTTGCACGAGTCAGCTGACACCGTGAAGATATCGAAAGAACGCGGTGGCTTTATATTAGCACGATCATTTGTCCACGAGAAAGCGTTTGCTCGCTGTTAAGCATAAAAATCAACGTGTTGATGATTCTATAAAAACTGGCAAAACTACACGGGTTAAAGATCGTATTGCTCCGGCATCCACCGCGTTCTCCAGATTTGGCTCCCGGCGACTACTGGCTATTCGCACGTCTCAAATAAAAATGCTCGCCAGTAAGAAATTTCGCTCGAACGAAGAGGTTATCAGTGAAACCTAGGCGCATTTTGATGCGAACGATAAATCATTCTACAAGAATGGTATTGAAACGTAAGAGCGGCGTTGGAAAGACTGTTGTGCTCTTGATGGAGATTATGTTGATGAAGAATAAAGTCAATTTTTGATGAAAAACCGTGTTTTCTTTGTTAGACCCGGGACTTTTCGGCCAATGTTTTACTATTGTAATATTTTTTAAAGAAAAAAAAAAAAAAAATCCGCACGCACGTTACGACAAATCTTTCGACGGTTTTCCCATAATTCAAAACTCTTTTGATTTACACCGTTGTTGCGGTGAACATTTGTTTTATTTTTTTTTCATTTTTTTTTTTTTCTCTATCGGCGGCGTCGCAAATTAATTTCAACGTAATCGCTACGTCGGTTCCGGGAGCCGATTGTAGAATATATTAAAAATTCGACGGGTCAACTTCCCGCGGGTATATATCACGGGCGCCCTACTCGGAGTTTCGGAGTCACGTACTTTTTACGTCCCGAAAACGTTTATCGTGTTCAATCGAAATCGTACACCGCTAACATGTTCGCAGTTACGTGCGCCCGAAGAGCGTAATGGTTTTCGAGATAAGTCAACCGCTTTCGTATTGTACAATATTGTAGAAACGTAAGCAGATTCGGGTATCGTGACGGCAAAGCCCGTTTATTTTTTTATTTTGCGATACAGTGTCTCGAGCGTTTTTTGCCCGTTACGGAAGTCGACCGGGGAGGGGCAAAAATAATGGTTTAAAAAAAAAAAAAAAAAATTATTAACTAAGTCCGTATTCAATATTGTACGGCTATGCCTGGCGTTCTATACAATTTTATATTGAAACGGCCTGGTCTCGGTGTATTTAACCGCTTCGGAAAAACACGAAGCGAAAATAAATGTTAAAAATCCACTGTCCACTTGCCGACCCGATAGTTTTAAACAAATTTCTCGTTCAATCGGTTTAAAAACAAAAAAAAAACAAAACGGGTAGAAATTCCTTTTTTGAAATTAAATAAATGAATAAATTACACTAATAATAATAATAATAATTATCCGATTTGAAATGTCTACGGTTTTTTGCGGTTAGAATATCAGCAAATTACTTACACAATATAATTCACGAATTTCTGAATTTCGGACAGTCTTTCGATTGTTTCCACGGCGTGCCCGTTGAGAAAAAACGAGCTTTGGAATTTCAGAGAAGAAATAATCGCATAAACTTTTCATTCGCCAAACAATGCATTTACACAAATCTGAGCAAGTTGACCGATTTTTTTTTTTTAAACTAATTTTGTTTAAGTTATTCATTTTTAAGTATTTTTATCATAACTACACTCATACACGTATTTTTTTTACTCTTGTATTTAGACTTTTATAGACCTAATGTGCAAAACTCGTCATTTATTCGTAAAATAATTGCAAATAATATAAGTACACGGTATTTTGGTTGAGCTTTGGCAAACAATAAGATGGTTAGTGGAACTGTTTTTTTTTTTTTTTAATTGTAATAATTTATTTAATAAAAATAAATGCAAAACACATAATAATATGCATTTGTTTAAGGTTAAATGTTCGTCATTTTCAAACAATTATCTAACAAAGTCAGTAATATTGAAATGATTATCTATTGTTTTTTTTCTTTTTATATTCTGAGTGCAGCGTAGAAGTTTTTAGTTTTAAAAACACATTAGATGTGTTTTTTTTTTTTCTCTAAAAAAAAAGTTCGGATTTTTCGCTTAATAGTACTATATATTCGACACACAAATTCTAGATAGATTATTTACAGATTTTCTAAAAAATAAAAAAAAATAATTAACGAATTCGTTGTCTTAGTTTTGGTCGTTGTCCGGGTTACCGTGGCTGCCCAGAGGAAAAAAAATACGACTAATCTTAGTAGCAATTTGCCGACCTCAGCCGACCTGAATTGTATTTCGATTGCAATAATTTATCGTTACTTTGAAAAGATTACATTAAATCCTGTACTATCGTCCAATCTGCCCAATCTACAACGGGGCAGTAGTGGATTTTTATCGTATATCGATAAAAAAAAAAGAAAAAAACTTATCATAAATGGTAAAACTGATTTTCAATTAATAAATGAATAATAAATACAATATTTTAGTACAGTGCGGTGGTTTGCATAACAATAGTATTTCGATAATGTTTCTGAATATGTTGACACAATATTGGACTTTTGTAACCTCCTACCATACTTGTCCGTAATCGTAATTGTAACGTATAGAAATTACGATCTTATTTCGATCTGCCATTGGAAATATTGTTCAATGATCGTTCTCATGTTTCAATTATTGACCCAAAGACGACGTCAAACAGCAAACGGTAAAACGAAATTTATATTGAACACCGCCGTTCCGTAAACGATATTTAAATGTTTGTTCAGTGTGCGGGAAAAAGAAGAAAAAGAAGAAAAAAAAACCGTTTATTATCAAATGAAACGGTAACACATGACGGCCTCCCTCGCAGGTTCATTAAAACGGCGGGTACGTTTTGATCTACAGAATTAAAAAATGTTAACTCCTCCGCGCCCTTGACGTGCCGCCTAACAGTAAAAGTTATCTTGGGAATTATTAAAAATTATAAATATAAAAATTGAAAACGCGTATACCGGCGTTTAGCATTTAAGTAAAAAGTTTCTCGCTAGGAGTAATTTATTGCGCGTTGTAAAACTTTTGAAAACAAAATCTTACGCGATAAATTAATATATTCCGTAATGACGAGTGTTGAGGATTAAACGAACAACCTGCAGCGCAGTAAATCAAATCGGACGGAAACAAAATGGGATAATAATTTATTAGAAAGATGTCCCGGGCGTATCCCAAACCGACCAAACGAAATAATAATCTTTCATAATATTTCGAATCTTAGGCTCGAAATATAGGCGGATTACATAAGCGCAAATAGAGGCGAGGCGAAGAGCTTAGCCCCCACGAAAATAAACTATTCAGTCGTTTTCTTGAATCTAAACCTCTAAATCTTTTATCATACAACTACTAATCTTGTTTTTATTTTATTTTTTTAATTTTTTTTTGGACAAAACAATGATTTTATTTCATCAATTATCTGTAGTTCTGTATTGTCTCTAACCTATGGCTCGCTGACCGGGTCCGGCTTGTCGAGTTTTTTGAACCGGCCCACCAAGTTTACTGATGTTTTGACAATTCGTTTTGGGCGCGTGCGAATTTTCGAAAATCCATTAACTTTAGAATTTGAGACTTTACCAACGGAGTTTCAGCTTAAAGTTATCGGTCTTACGTCAGACAACCAGCCTTAAAAACTGTTTCAAAGAATACAGATTGCGAAAATTGTACGCCATGTTGCCAGAGGACTTCATCCTTAATCTTTTAAAATACGCAAGCGAAATTATTTCAATTTTTAACTCATTATTTACCCAAATGTGAGCCAACTTTTTCAAAAATTAAATACTTCAATTCAAAGCGTAGAACCATCTTAAACGACAGACGTTTACGAACGATGCTGCTAGTTGGAAAATTCAAGTTTGATCCAAACTACCACGGAATTTTAAAAGACAATCGACGATTCAAACGTCTCATTAAGTAACAGTAACTTATCACTATGAAAAAATGATTTTCTTTCGTGTAATTATACAGTTAAATTAAATAATTTTCGTTATTTAAATCGTTTTCATTACGTCCCCGTCGTATCGTCTCCGGAAAAATTTGTCCGGCGATGCCGAAGCGTATCTCAGATATGTCCAGCCGTAAAAAAGGTTGGAGACCCCTAGTAAATGATTTTAGAACAGTGTTTCTCAAACTGTGAACCGCGCCCCCCAGGAGGCCGTAAGTATTTTACTGAGGGAAGGTTGGCGCGAAATATGTGTATATATTTATTTTACTTTCAAATGCGTCTATGAAAAATAATCATATTTATTTTCGATTATATTTTAGCATTTTCACAACTTCAGACATTAAAAAAAAAAAAAAAACAAACATAGACGGCGCTTTTCAGAACAGACATTAGATGCAAACTTTTGCATCGCAAATATTACACCAGGTATTAAATTATTATGCAGAAATATACAAGCCCATCCATCGCATAAACTTTTAAAACGTATACTATAATTTTATCTAGTAATTACCAATTTTTTTTTTTTTTTATCTATGCGTATTTAAAATTTTTAAAAAGTTTTTTTTTAAAAATACATTATAATAACGAATGTGAATTTACTTTTTATTTAATTATAGTGTATAGTTTATAAAAAAAAAAGAGGGCCATAACAATTCTACATCAGGTGGCCACATTAGAGAAAAGTTTGAGAACCGGATTACTATGTGCCGTTTTTCACCCGTGGTGACGAATATTCACACGTATTGTACAAGTAAAGTTAATAATGAAAAAAAAAAAAAATATAACGGTACGTTTTGTAAGATATCGTTAAAAATGACTGCTTACGATTAAATGTCCTGTATTATTGATTAACATCATAGCATTGAGGAGGGACGAAAGCCATCTGGGCATGAAAAAAACATTTTATTGTGACGATTCTTCTCAAACTCAATATCAACTTAAGATGCGATATTCAATTTATATATAGTCGTGAACATTTGGCCATATTTGGACAAAACCCGGATAAAGTAATATTTCTGTACCTCAGATCATTACGTAGAAACATCAACATATCCATCTCGCACTTATCCGACATTTTCTTTATATCGCTTTTTCTTATCAGTTCGAAACTCTAAATAAATCATGATTAATAAATCTCGTTCCGCCTATGTGTTTCGTCGGGTTAAGGTTTTCACCGTTTTCACATAGCTCAACTGAGTTATTTGAACAAATGTCTTCATTAGCGAGTACCGACGATATTGTTTGAATTCCACATCTTGAGGACAAAAATACAAAACCGAACATTGTTCAACAAGTCCCGACGTACTAACCTACGAGGTCTGTTCAAAATGTACAAGGAAAAAGGTTATTAAGGCTAATCTACACAAGATAACGTTTCAAATTGTTAATTTATGTATTCTAACAAGTGGATATTTTAACCAAAACCCAAAGTCGCTATCTTAGTTCAGTTTAATATTGCACGTGGTTAAATCCAGTGAGTTTTTATCGTTCGCTGTTTTCGACGTGTCTGAAATTAACGACCAGAACGTGTGCATCAGGTTTTGCTTGAAACTTGGTAAAAATGATGCAACGGAAACGTACGGAAATTATTAAAACCGCTTTTGGGACGATTCATTAAGTGGTTCTGTGATTTTCGAGTATTTTAAACGTTTCAAGGACGGTCGGTGGTCAGCTGAAGACGATCCACGTTCTAAGAGACCATCGACGTCATCCAGAAACGATGGTTTGGCGTCAATTTGCGAGCAAAAATGCGAAATGGCCGCCGATAAACCGTTCGTAAGTTAACAAAGCGAATCTCAATTGAGGCATGTCATGGAAATTTACAGGATAATGTACAGACGAGAAGGGTCGCACTGCCAAATTCGTTCATTTTTTGGCTGATAAAAAAACTTGCTGTGGTCTCGCGGACTTTTCCTATTCACGTGATCAGGCCCCCATGTGATTTTTTTTCCTATACCCAATAATAAAATCTGCGCTTAACTGACAACGATTTCAAAACGTAGAGAAAATTAAATCGAACTTCAGAACCAGAACTCGCAGCTATAACTTTGGAACAGTACCAAAGGGCCATTTTTGAAAAATGTCAAGATCGCCGGGATCCCGGATATCGTCCGGAAGAGAGTATTTCGACGGAGATATCTTTAAATAATACGTAATTTTCATTAGAAATAAAATCCTGGTACTTTTTGAACAGTACTCGTACACGCGTACGTTTTTTCGCCTTCGTGCCCGGCTACGGCCGCGCGCCACCGCACGACAGGGGGGGACATTATTTTTTATATAGGCGTTCCCCGATCGACCTACCCCCCTGCAACAATAAAAGCACCGGACGATTTATACCGTCGTAATAGAAACGCGTATAAAAATGCGGTAAAACGTAAAATATATAAAAGCCGCGATAAAACCCCGGAGACGCCGTAAAACGGTACGGTCGTCGGATATAAAATCAAAAAGCCGATAGTTAATCGGGAATCGCGGAGCCCGGGTACAATAATAATTACGTATATATTGTCGAGAATCGATCCGGTATCCCACCTGCCGCCCACGATTTCATTAGGCTACCTATTTTGCTTATCCTGATTAAATGTATTACATTAGATATTATATTATCTAGACCAGGGGTTCCCAACCTTTTTAATACATCGAGTACCATCACAAACTTTTATAATCAATACGCGTACCACCTCAATTCTAATACTAAATTACGAGTCAAATTTCTTTTAGCGTATATTTTTATTATTCATTCATTTCTTTAAATTTGTTATTATTTGATATTTATGAAAGTAAAAAAAAAAATCGGGAATTTTAATGAAATTTAAATATTTCAATTTTAAATTACAATTTTCAAATTAATAAAAAAAATAAATAATAAATATAAATAATAATAAAATTAATGTGATATTTGTTGTTATTTATTTTTTCAAGGACATCAGTATCAGGCTGAATGGAACTAATTTTCACTCTTAAGTCACTTTGAATATCGAGCCTACTTCCGTACTTAATTTTCAAATACAGCAATTCAGAAAATCCACTCTCACACAAATAAGTAGTGACAAATGGAGTTAAACATTGTAATGCTTGCTTAAAAAGAGATGGGTATTCTATTTTTGTTGACATCCAAAATGAAACCGATGTTTTGTTTTTAAATGCGTCTTTCATTGAGCTGTCACTTACCATATCAATGAACGATTCTTTGTTTTCCACGTCTTCTGGAACTTCTTGGTCTGAAGATTCATACAAAAATGGATTTCTAATCCAATTTTTCTTTGTACAGTCTTCAGAAAAATATTTTGAAAAATTCATCTTCAGTGCTTCCAAATGCTCCAAGATGTTAGCGTTTAAATTTTCCTTCAGAGACAGTTCGTTTTCATCGATAAGTGAGTAACGATTAAGAATTGCACAAATATATTTTTATAAAATTAGCTAATATCAAATAAACTAAACTAAACTAAATAATATTGAATGCAAATAGTAATAAAAAAATTTCTTCGCGTACCACGGGTTGGGAACCTCTGATCCAGACAAATAATACTTATCCACGGACAATATTGATTTCGCTAGATTCGTTTCGTTTTTCAATAACCGTTGGAATGCGATACGTTTTATTCAAATGTATTCGTTTAATCTATATCGTAATTTATGATGTTATGTAATGGTAATTATTCGTTTTCAATGCTCAACAAATAAATAAATTACCGCGATTTCGTGAGACATAAATGGACAGTAATCATAATTCAAATTGGTAGTACATAGAAGCAGTTACGTTTTACTATAGGTAAACCGCAGATTTTTACATTTTGTGATAGCTGTTTGTAACCCAAAAAACTCAAAAATTATCTGTTTTTCTTTTTTTTATCTACATACAAATTTGTTTCAATACTATCTGTTATCTTATTTAGATAAATTTTTATTTGTTTTCTTATGTCGATAATTTTAAGGATTCCGTACATTTTTATGACGTTTTCAATTATTATATAAATCGACGTATTAAGATTTTTTTTCTCTTAATTGCAAACATCGGCCCGCGCGAGAAAATCCATTTTTTTGATTTAGGAATTATGATTTTTCGTACAAATTTAACTTGTTTAAAACGATTGGTTTTGATGTAAACTCAAATGCGTCTTACCAACAACCAGATTATAGGTGTCTGTATTTTTGATGTAATATAATTTTTTATTTCACTTAATGGTTGTCATGGGTATTCCAATTTATTAACAGGATATAATATGTTAGGTCGATATGAATATGGCAATTTATCGCATTATCACAATTGAAATTTTTATCATTCGTTCATAATTAAAAATATCCAGCATTTTCGTTTGGTTTCCGTATTGTAGAGAATAGCTGTGATTACAATACCACTAAATAATAAAATAAAATATGATTGATTTTTCTTTTTTTTTTCACAATATCCTGTAGTTTTTTTTTTTTTTTTTTACAGCCGTATTTCAGTATTTTTATTAGGACAGAATTGCGTTCGTCATATTTGATAGGTAATAAGGGCATATCGGTATTTGCCCTAGTAACCGATTAAAGTAAAAAAGTCCAAAATCTTTACCGTGTCTCCTCCGGTACGGTATTAAGGAATATATTTTATTTTCGTATAATTTATTCATATTCTATGGTCATATCTCGTCAAAGCGAGTCTTCACAGATTCCCGAAGAAATATTGTCATAGGCAGCACGCTGCCTATTATTGTCGGCAACTTGTATTGCAAATCAATAAAATAACAATATTATGGTGTCGTGAAAAAATATTTCGTGAAAAACAAGTTGTTATAACTACTCGAGTACGTAGACAATTTAGAAAATTCATTTAGGATTCATTTGGCATTGTTCGGTTTTAATGTTTTTTTTTTTTTTTTTTTTTTTTTTTTTTTATCGATTTACCGACAAAACGCAATCAAGATATACGTTATAATACTGCAATAAATTTTATCGTGTATCGTGTCGGAACCGTAAGTTTTTCCCGCCTATTGCGGAGTTGGTTTAATGTAACGGAACGAATGGAATAATATTGTTCACGGATCGATATCGCTGATGTTGCACGCAGTACCCACATCAAAAAGTTACCGATAATGCCAACAAAAAAAAAAAAAAAGAAAGAAATATGCTATTTTAACACAAAAAGTCTACTAATAATTGTAAAAGTTTAGCTGAATATTTTTTTTTTTTCTTTTTAATACCGAAATATAATATACTAACCAACACGTTTTCGTACGATCGAGACCATCACCTAAATACAATGTCCGATATCTATGCGATACAATAAATTAAAAACTGCTTTATTAACCGAGCGTCGGATATTTTTTGTTGATATGTTTTCATATACCCGTAATATGTTTACCTGGTGCAACGTGTCGATTAACCGTCGATTTTTACTCGGCCGAGACTTTAATATCACAGGAAAACATCGTATATACGAATTCGGTGACGCGTGAATAGAATTGTGTTTTCGATAAGCGCATCGCTGGAGTGCTATATGAAAAAAAAATCAAAACGCCACAAATTCCCAGCCCAAATAAATAATATATCGGTCTCGATTTATACCGTTCGGCATTTCCGTACAGTTCGTTTGTGCGAGGTGACGTGGACAAGAATGCAGTAAAACCACTAGAATCACATCAAAGGCAAATCGCAGGGGCTTCGTGTCCGTTCAAAAGTAATTGCTAAGCGGGTCCAACCGTAGCAAATGTTAAATTCCTAGGCGTGTTGAAAGTTTATATATAGAAAAAACAAAAAGAACAAAAAATGGTTATAATTCGAAGGGAATTATAATAATTGGACGTAGCGAATAATTTATTCAAGTAAATCGTGTACGAAGTATGACAATAAAATAACGAGACTTTTTGAATAAAAGTTGTTTATTTTAAAAATGTTATAATTTAATGATTATCACCTTCAAAGTACCTTCCCTCAGCATCAATACACTGTTGCATACGTCGCTGCCATTCTTGAAAACAGTGTTGCCAATTGCTTTCATTCAGCCCTTTTAGAAGTTCTGCCGTTTTCATTTTTACGTCATCAACTGTTTGAAAATGGGAAAAGAAATAAGAAGGAAATAAGAAGAAGTCACAAGGAGCAAGGTCTGGCGAGTACGGGGGATGTTGAAGTACAGACATTTTTTTTTCAGTTAAAAAACGTTGAATTGAAAATGCACTGTGAGCTGGAACATTGTCTTGGTGAAGAACCCAGCCATTTTTCCATAGATCTGGTCGCTTCTTTCTGACACGTTCTCTTAATTTAATTAATACCTCTTTATAATAATATTGATTAATTCATTTTGTCGATTTTTTCAACGTTTTCGTTTGTTGAAGACGTGGTAGGACGTCCAGAACGATCATCGTCTTCGACGTCCTCCCTTCCACTACAAAACCGTTTGTGCCGTTCAAAAACACGAGCTCTTGATAAACATTCTTCACCATAAACTTCACATAACATACGAAACGATTCCGCGGCAGTTTTTTTTAATTTAACAAGAAATTTAATGTTAACACATGTTGTTCGATTTTTATATCTAACATTTTTCGGCAGTATAGTCGAACTCGCACTAATAACAAGGCTACTAACGTATAAGAAAATGAATCGATGCCATCAGTGTTCATAGTACTTTTAGATAAGTGTTTTCTAATCACATTTCAATAATCGTTTTATAGATAACTTTAATAGTTTAGGTTATATTTAGAAAGTCTCGTTATTTTATTGTCACACCTCGTAGTCGACAATTCGCAGATTTGTCTGGCTCCCAATGACGTATTAACCCGATGCCCGTAAATATAAAAAAAAATAAAAAATGTACTCTTCAACGACGGTTCACGTCCAGCTGATTACACGACTACCGCCGCTCCAGAGTCATCGAGGCCCCGGTGTTTCGATTATTTCATTCGTTTCTTGATTTTCGCAAAACGGCATTGGGCACAATGTATACGGCGCGATTAAAATGCGTTTATCCGATTGCGGACCGATATAGTTGAACGCGACCGTTTGATCGCCGGGAAATCGCCTAAATTCGCATACAATTGGACAGACAAGACGATCGGGTCTGTACCCGTCGAGATTATTTTCGGTTAGTGTCGTGACGGCGAACCCGCCAAGGGAAACTTTTACCGTCTACCGTTTAATCGGCCGCCAAGAGACGGAAATAATCGCCGATATAATTTCCGACAGGATCTACGGAACTGTAAACCCTCCTGATCGAAAACCCGGACCACAAATGACACGTCAAACGAGTTATTTATTTTACATTTTTTTCTTATACATTCTCCCCCCTCGGATAATAAATGGACCAAAACGATAGATTTCAAATTAAATTTATACACGTGATTAATATTTAGACAACAATCAATTGTCAAAAATGAATTACGCGTATAATTCGAATAGTAATAATTGAGATTTATGACCGGTTGCAAAATCGGTTTTATACTAAAAACGGCAAGAGTTTCACACGAACATTTTAAAGAATAATATTTTATGGGGAATCATTTTAAAATTACTTAAGTTTTTGAAAAATGTATCGTATGTTCACAAAATCCAATATAACCTTTTTTTAAAAAAACTTTATCTCTTTTGAGGGACGTGTAGATGTTAAATAATTACACCCAAAAATTTTTGAAATTTACATAAGAAAATTTCGAGCTCGTGTCACAGAATTATTGAAGTTCAAAAAAAATGTCTACTCTCTGTATATATATATATATATATATAGATTGGTCATTATTTTTATTGATTGTAATAAAAAAAAAAATAAATAAATAATAATAATAAAAACGATCAGTATTTTTGAAAAATGTGTTTCATTCATCGCTCGCAAAAAAATATTTTTGTTACCAAGGACGACAATTTGATGTGGCGTCCACACCGTACGAATATCCGATTAGTTTTCTACGTTAAAAGCCCGCACCGCCAGTTTCGTTACAACAATAAACAGGAGTTTTTATTGAATTTTAATTTTTTTTTTTTTTTTTAGCGAAATCGGCCGTAGTCTTCCGAATCGGGTTTAGTATTGCGTTATGAACCACACGGCGTAAATGCATTTAATTCCGGTGCGCCGGAAGTTCTGTGCAGGCCGCGCAGCCGAGCCCGCGTAATCCAATAAAATACGAGCATTATGCAATTGGCCCCGTGTCCCCGTAGGTCCGACGCGCTAATTTCATTATCCTTCTTGGCCCGGTCGGGTTATCTAAAAGGTACCTAACGGGCATTGGGTTATTGAGTGGGCCGTCGCAAACAGATCCACGAAATAGTATTAAAAAAAAACTCGGGTCGGCGCAAAGACGTTAATGTCATAATGTATAAGTATACGAGATCGGCTTGCGCCGCGAATTATTGGCGGATTTCAGACACGCCCGTGCAAGAAATCGCACCCCGACCATTAACGAAATTGTAGCTGTTCGGTTTTTTTTTTTTTTTTATTGGCATTGACGCCGGTGCTACTCAAATCGTGGCCCGCGGCCCCTCGGGAGACCGTGTATGTATATTACCGGGAGGGGGTTGATGGGCTTGAAATATTTTTATATATTTATTACATATGCGCCTATAAAAAATACTCGTGATTGTTTTCGTTTGTCGAAATTGCATCTTCACAACTTCAGACGATAAAAAAACAAAAAAAAAAACGTTGACGGTGCTATTCACTACGGACTTTAGATACAAATTTGCCCATCGCAAATACCGCGCCGGGCGTTGATTTATTTATGCAGAAATATACATGCCCACCCGGTGCATTAATTCTCAAAACGTTTACTGTAATTACCAAAATTTTATTTTTTTTACCTATGCGTGTTCAAAGTGTAAAATACAAGATACGGTGATGGAAAAATGAAGGGCATTAACGGTTTTCCATCAGGTGGTCACATTAAAGAAATATTTAAAAAGCACTGTTTTGTGCGGCCGTTTTTTCGCCAGCGGTGCCGAATTATTTCGCGATCGCGTCTTCACGTGGAAAATCACCCGTTAGAATATTGTCTGCGTTTGTCTGGAACAGTAAACCCGCATTACGGTTTAACATTTCAAAAGGGTTCCGAACCGAACGGTTTTTGTATGTTTCTAGTAGAGCTAACTATTAGACTTATAGGGCAATACTTAAGCGTGTCGTTCGGTTTCCCAAAAAAAAAAAAAAAGATATTGTATCTTCCTTCAGAAATCTCGCGACAAACGCAGTACACTGTTAAAACGGTTTATTCGGAAAGTTTCTCAACAATATAATCGTGTTTAATCGGATACGTATAAAAATATTTGTACAATTATATATCTGTACCGTTGTATAGGACGGTATTTGTTCAAACTCGACAAATTTTATAATTGCCACAGAATATACGAGGTCTGTTCAAAATGTACCGGAAATTTATTTTCAATAATTACCAAAATAAAGTTACATATTGTTTAAAAGATATCTCTTTTAAAAAAATACCCTCCTCCGGACGATATGCAATGATCCCGGCGATCTTGCGATTTTTCAAAAGTCCTTCGGAACCGTTCCAAAGTCAAAGCTATGAGTTCCGTTGCCGCGTTCGCTTTAATTTCCTCTACGTCTTGAAATCGTTGTCATTTAAGCGCTGGTTTTAGTCTTGGGGATAGAAAAAAAAATCACATGTGTCCTGATCAGGAGAATAGTGAGAGTCCGCGGGGACCACGGCAATTTTTTTATCAGTCAAAAATTCACGAATCGACAGCGCTCGAATGTGCCGGCCCATTGTCGTGGTGAACAATCGCGGAACGAATTTGGCGGCGCGACCCTTTTCGTCTGTGCAGTTTTCTGTAAAATTGCAAGACAAGACTCTTGAGATTCGCTTTGTTAATCGGCGGCCATTTCGCATTTCTTTCGCAAATTGTCGCCACACCATCGTTTCCGGAAGACGTGGACGGTCTTCCAGAACGTGGATCGTCTTCAGTTGACCGCCGACCGTCTTGAAACGTTTAAAACACTCGAAAATCACGGAACCACTTAATGAATCGTCCCCGAAAGCAGTTTTAGTCATTTCCGTGCGTTTCCGTTACCATGATTTTTACCAAGTTTCAAGCAAAACTCGATGAACACTTGTGCTGTTCGTCAATTTCAGACACGTCGAAAACAGCGAACGATAAAAACTCACTGGATTTAACCACGTGCAATATTAAACTGAACTAAGATAGCGACTTCGGGTTTTGTTTAAAATATCCACTTGTTCGCGGGGTATACATCTATTTACAATTTGAAACATTATCGTGTGCAGATTAGCCGTAATAACAACATTGGTCCTGGTACTTTTTGGGAGAGACGTCGTAAATCGCGAAATAACGGATTTCGGGCCATTTAATATATTAAACTATAACGCACGCCTCTGTGCGCATGAATTTTTCGGATATTTTCAAATATTTTATTTATGCTGCTTTGGCGAAAAAACATGACGTGAAAAAATTATTATTGTCGCCACGAACGTTTAATGTTTTAAGATGTATTCTAAATGTTAATCCTTAATCATTTCCGGCGGCCGGGGCGCAAAACTATTACACACACACACGGTGTGCATCTACATAGTTTTTGATTTATTCAATATTAGCATTGATAACGATTTACCCACGATAATAAACATTTCATGTAAAAAGTGCATTCTATGTGTTAAACCATTATTATTTACATCGACCATACGCAACGCTAGTGACCACACGAAATACCTCTACACGTTTTCGGCTTTTTTTATTTTTTTTTTTATTAATAAAATGTGAAAATATCGACCAAAAGTCTCGGTCGTCAATATATTTACCACTAGGTGCCGTTGAATATTTAGGTTTAAATCCTGACCAAAAATTAACCCGGTACAAAACGTATGAAAACTAAAATATTTGATCGTTAACGCTCGATCTAGATCACTATACACTGTTCGAAATATGCCTGGAAAAACGTACGACGAAAACGCGTCCGGTTTCGCGCAGGTATTGTCACGTGTACTGCCCGTGGCGAGCGATGTTGTCGATTGTAGACAACCCGACTGTACTATCTAAACCACCACCACCACCACTCCGCTTGACGACGACCTGTTGACAACGTACTTCGCGTATACGTAGTAGGATCAAAAAGTTCCCGGAATTTATTTATAGAAAAAAAACTATTTTTCTTATCAAATATCTGTTTATTGGAATTAAAAGTAGACATTATTTAGCTATCTGTAGGGGCTTGTGGAATTGTAGAAATTTTTTTATCCGTTAAAAATTGCCGAACTGCAAAAGACGAGTGGCATGGTGCATTGTCATGATGCAAAAACCAACCATTTTCCCATTTTCTTTGCCTTTTTCGCCGAATTGAATCTCTTAAACGCTTTAAAACTTCAATATAAAAACTTGAGTTGACTGTTTGTCCATTAGGTACAAATTCCCAGTGAACTAACCCTTCATTGTCGAAGAACACAATCAACATGACCTTCAATTGTGATTTGACAACACGTGATTTTTTTGATTTTTTATGGACACGATTACCACTCACATGAGACTAATGTAATTTTAACGACAAAACCTACAGATAGCTAAAAATGTCTACTTTTAATTCCAATAAACAGATATTTGATAAGAAAAATAGTTTTTTTTCTATAAATAAATTCCGGGAACTTTTTGATCCTACTACGTACATTAATTTAACCCGCCTTCGGCGTTTTAGTTTGTTTCGTTTAAACAACATATTTTTTTTTTTTTTTGAAATTCGATTTCATCAACATGAGTGATAGCGTCGAAGTAACTAATCCATCACCAATTAAAAAAAAGAAAATTGGAAAAGTGAGTATTTTATTAATTTAACAATTGTATTTATTTTTTTTAGCAAACGGTGTGTGGTATTATTATTAACCTTTCATTAATTATGTATATATGTAAATATAATTTTTTTTAATTTTGTGTATATATATGTAAGTATGAATTAATTTTCGCAAATATGAAATTGCCCATATTTTTCGTAATAAAAATATTTTTCGTTTTCATAAATATAACATTATTATTATTTGTATGTAAAACGTACCCAAATCTTTTGTAATATGTATACAGGACCTTTTAGAAGTATGTAAAAAAAAAATAGTGTAAGTGACGACGTATATAGATATAATACAATAGAATACGCACGGGGCGAAAACGGACAATAACAATAAAATTTTATTTATTCCGCAGCTGCATGAACCAGCCGCCGACCGATCACGACGCACGCCGAATCCGTAGCCAATCACAGCGGACCTGTACGCGCGATTTTATCCAGACTCGTTTGGAATAGACGACAAAAACGTTATTATCAAAAAAAAAAAATAAATATACTAGTATTAAAACCGAACTATTAATACACAAAACTCTCCTAAAGCCTATATGGACATATGGAATACAACTCGGGGGATCGGCTAAAAAATCTAATTAAAATAAAATTCAAGTCTTTCAGAATATTACTTTAGGAAAAACAACTAACGCTCACTTTTTACATACCTTCACACTTCTTGAAAACCCACAACGCAGACTCAAAAGGAAATGGTGTCGTGACCATTTAAAATAAAAATAAATCAATAAATATATCAATACATAATATTAATGTCTAGCTAAGTGTTAATGTTATTAATGGGTGGTTTCTTAGTCAAACAATTACATGTTATATAGTCTATTATCGTATACACTTATTGTGCATTTATTTGTATAGATTGTGTATTTAATTGTGCAAAAAAAAATAAAAATAAAAAAAAATATTTATAATAATATACCCGCAAAAATACACAATCCGTGATTAAGTATATTCAATTAGCCATATAATAAATTTTAGTTTGTTTTTTTACATGGCAACTATTTAAACGCAAGTTCGAACAGAGCGATCGAATATTCTGTGCAGTTGCTGTTTAACTATTGCGAGATATCGTTTTGCGTTTACTGACTGATCAATATTTAACGTATTCAGAATTCCTAAAGTTTCCCCTGTCGTTGAAAGTATTAATTTGCGAATATTTTATATGGTTCAATTGCGCAGTCTGATGGAATCGTTCTTGAAGTATTCGGCCGAAGTCGCAGAATGCACGATATTGATGTCATTCTGTGTAATGATACTTCTTTGCTACTTACTCGAATCGCTGGGCAGCTCTGGAGTGATGCGGAAAATCACACATAAAATAATGTAAGTAAATTTCCGATATAGATGTTAAGTAAACAGACGTTTTTTTTTTTTTTAATATACAACATTTGTTCTACGATGGTTGTATCCAAAAATATAGATTGATTGCTACAAATTTCGTAATGTAATCAAAACTATGTTATTTATTTTTTTTAAGTAATACAGTAATGCGGTATTGTTTTAACGACTCGGATTCTTTATGACACAGCCGAAACTGTAGTGGTTTAAATAACTCACATTTTTAAACACATAAAATGTAACCGAAATATGAATATAGCATTATTTTACTGGTTTTAAGTATTTCTAGTTTCTTAATTTTATATCGGAATCCCACGGTTATCCCAACAAAAAACATTTGCTAATATTTAAAATTACCACCGTTCATACATATATGAGGTGTGACATTAAAATAACGAGACTTTCTAAATATAACCTAAACTATTAACGTTATCTATAAAACGATTATTGAAATATGATTAGAAAACACTTATCTAAAAGTACTATGAACACTGATGGCATCGATTCATTTTCTTATACGTTAGTAGCCTTGTTATTAGTGCGAGTTCGACTATACTGCCGAAAAATGTTAGATATAAAAATCGAACAACATGTGTTAACATTAAATTTCTTGTTAAATTAAAAAAAACTGCCGCGGAATCGTTTCGTATATTATGTGAAGTTTATGGTGAAGAATGTTTATCAAGAGCTCGTGTTTTTGAACGGCACAAACTGTTTTGTAGTGGAAGGGAGGACGTCGAAGACGATGATCGTTCTGGACGTCCTACCACGTCTTCAACAAACGAAAACGTTGAAAAAATCGACAAAATGAATTAATCAATATTATTATAAAGAGGTATTAATTAAATTAAGAGAACGTGTCAGAAAGAAGCGACCAGATCTATGGAAAAATGGCTGGGTTCTTCACCAAGACAATGCTCCAGCTCACAGTGCATTTTCAATTCAACGTTTTTTAACTGAAAAAAAAATGTCTGTACTTCAACATTCCCCGTACTCGCCAGACCTTGCTCCTTGTGACTTCTTCTTATTTCTTTTCCCATTTTCAAACAGTTGATGACGTAAAAATGAAAACGGCAGAACTTCTAAAAGGGCTGAATGAAAGCAATTGGCAACACTGTTTTCAAGAATGGCAGCGACGTATGCAACAGTGTATTGATGCTGAGGGAAGGTACTTTGAAGGTGATAATCATTAAATTATAACATTTTAACAACTTTTATTCCAAAATTCTCGTTATTTTATTGTCACACCTCGTACACAAAAAAAATAAAGTCTCCAAAAGCATTAAATTTTTTTGTCGTTAATTTTAGAAATTTGTAAATTATCAAAGTTACAAATTTAATTACAGATCGATTTTGCAAGAATACGATGACGCTATACCTAAAGTGACGTCCGATAATTTTCCATCAGCGCCTCCGGCTATTATACCAGCAAACTCAAATGTGCCGGGTAAGCTATAATTGAAAAATGTATATATTGATCCAATAAAAATCAATTAGAATACTACTAGTATTAAACAATAAATGCAGATTCATAATATTTTTGTGATATACTGCATTTGATCGTATTAACGGTACAAGCGTTCAAAGTTTACGCGTAAAACGGGGAAATCGTGAGCAATCTATTTGTTAACTAATACATTACATTACTTCACCGAGAAAAAATCCGCATCATTCGCCAGACATCCGGTCATTGCACCAATCCCCGAAGACAGATCGTTCGAAATCCGAAAATGGTGGACAAAGTGTTAAAAACTAAATCAATAGTTTAGTTTTATAATAATCGCCCGGCAAACCGGAGAATGGTGTTCGATTTCCAGCGTAGGGGTCCTAATTTTTAGCACTATTTTCCGGACAAAATAATCATTTTCATTTTACAATTTTCATTGTAAATGATTCTAAATGTATTGGATTTAATTAAAATATTATGGAAACAAAACTAAACCTATTCAATTAAAAACAAAAATATATTCATCAAAGTGATTACATGTCTAAGAGAACCCATTGTATTTTTCACATTTTTAGTTGACCGCATTCATGAGCCAATGATACAAAATGAAAAAAAGAAATACATGCCAACACTTGTTGCACGGCCTACTATTGGTTACTCTAGAAAACCATCCAAAGTACGCGTCGATATTTCTTTAATGGTAAAACGCAGTAGGGAAAGGCCAATGGATAAGGATAATACATTTGTTGCACCTAGTAAAAATGTTCAGAGGAAAATAACCTTTATGTTAAACAACATTACGGAACTCAATTTTGAAAATAAGGTTAATATTTCGTTACTAAAATTTAAATTTGCTGTTTTATGTTAACAATTGTTTTTTTCTAATGTATACCATAAAGTGTGAAGAATTGAAACGTATTGTAAAAGAAGAACATTACCCGTGGTTGTCTAACTGCATGGTAATGGATCGGCTTAGTCTTGAGTCGTGCTATCACACGGTGTTTTTAAAATGTTTGGATCATTTAAGAATCAAAACTCTGAATGCAATCATAACAACAGAAACAGTTAGAAACATTCGAGTAAGCGTGGGAATATTGGACGATACGTTATAAGACAAATAATTTTTTTTTTTTTTTTGTGAATTTCTTATATATTCAGATTCTATTGAAACGCGACAAGAGAAGAGTAAACTCGACTTACGGGTTATTACTGAACAATTTGGGCCGTTGGCTCGGTATGATAACCATAGGGAAAAATTTATCGATCATAACTGTTTTGGGTGATCTCAACGGCATATTATTTGAAGCATATTCAAAAGGGGATGACGAATTACAATTCGTTGTTCCATTTGTTATAACCATGCTTGAATCATGTGCCCACAGCAATGTTTGTTGAATATTATTATTATTTCTATATGTTTCTGACATAATAGCGTTTATGTTTTTATACAATTATGTTAATTTTTTTTTTACTATCATAGACATTTAGTACGAAAAATCCGTGGACAATCGGCGTATTGAACTGTTTAGCAGATATATACCGAAAACCGGGTTTAAAATTAGTTTTGAAAGTTAAAATTGAACTATTATGTAAACATTTAAACGTCGAACTCAAGGTGAGAGTTAATTTATAAATTGTTCGAAAACTTCATCAATATTTAATATTTTGTACTATAGGATTTGAAGCCTGGTGGATGTCTGCTGGTAAACCCGCCAATTATAATATCTTGAAGAGTTACACTCTACGTCATTGAAACTTTCTTCAATGCCAAAATTATATTGTTTAAAAGCCAATTTTTGCTCATCTTGATATTTTCTTATTTATTTTATGATATTTTATTCATATTTTTTTATTTTCTTCTCTATTTTGTACTATTATCATAATATTCTATATGTTTTTTTTTTTGCTTATATTAAAAGCTAATCCATTTGAAAATAATTGTTATTTTAATATGTGTACTTTATTGAAGATATTCGAATCCTTAATATTTTTTTAATTTTAAATGATCAAGCATGATGTCGATGAGGCCTAAATATGTGTATCATTTACTTTGTTTCTGAAAATCTTTTTTTAACCTTTTTAACAAAATAACAAAATACTTATATATTTAATAATCAGTAATTATTCAACAAAATTTAAAATTGCATCCTGATTTTGATATCATCCTGTTCAAATGAAGACGACAATGACGTATCCGAATGCATTTATTCTATTGTTGAAGATCCATCTCAACGAAGAATGGCAGACAGAAAGTCCATGGAAAATTTGTTCGTTTTATATTTCTATACGTTCTATACGTTCTCTGCGACTTTCGGAAAATAATTATTAATTACCGACATTACGTCTGCACGACCGGATGGAATAATGTTTTTTTTTTGTTCGTACCGTTATACTCGCATTACGAACGAAATAATTTAACATGGAGATTTTATTGATGAAAATTTAATGTTTTCATGAATTTTGGTCGGCGCTACCAATAAAACTTATCACGCAATACGAAGATGTGTCGAACCGTTCTTTCGTTTTTTTATACAAAAAATTCCCATAAAACTGTCAAACCGTGTGTGCTTGTTGCGCGTGTGGCGTCCAAAGAAATTTAGCACGTCCATCCAGGAGCATTAACAGGAGTGAGAGAAATTAAAGGGTTCGCAACATAATTTTAAAATTCAAAGTGGTATTATCAATGAATAATAAGAAAAAAAACAAAATCGAAAATAAAAAAAACGTTATTGCCGAATTTTTATTATTACAGTATAAGTTTTAAACAAATAATTATAAAAACCACAACGAAAATAAAAATTGAACAAAAAAAATCTATCCACCAATTCACCAACACAATCTAAACAATTTTCAGAATACATGCTTCATATGAAAATTTTTCCAAGATTTCTGGTTGATAAGTAATTTACATTCAACAATTTTATTTACTGAAAAAACTCTTATTTTTTATATTTATTTGTTTTATACCGCCCGAAAGCTTTTATTATAACAATCATAGAACGAAATACATTTCTTAGGTGTACATAAAAATTTGTGGTGTATTAAAATACGAAAGAAAAACATGTGTGGATTGTCACTCCCAGCGGAGTGGCCCCGGCCTTAGTCCAAGAATCCTATACTGAGTCATATGGTCTCCGGCGTTTGTGACGCCTAGTGTCTTAAGAGTAATCAAGTAGTTGAGTTACTGCTGGACCGGTGTGTTGACCCGGCCATTTCTCATGATTGCGGGCAAATATGGTAACCTCGCCCTGGACGGTAGTGATTATCATATCTCGGTGGATAATATCGTTTCTGCCACAGCGATAAGCAGAACGGATTTCTTCTCTAGTGAGTACCGACGATATCGTTTGATTTCCACATCATCCGGACAAAAACTACAAAACCGAGCATTGTTTTAAACCAGCAATTCCACTCACAGCGTTCAAAATTGAAAACTCAAGGAAATCTCAACGCGTGAATGCGTTTATAGTATTTACGTATGTATAGTGACGTGTAATATATTGTAACTATATATTTTTTTGAATCGTTGCGAACAATTCGTATTACGTTACGTACATTTTTAATGGCTACCGATGCGCATTATAATCAGTTCCAATATCTGTCGACGAACAATTGGTTTCATACTATCGCAGAGGAACTATCGAATGCGATGTTTGATTATGTAAGCACGGATAAAATGTCTGAGGGTACGTAAAAAAAAAAAAAAAAAATACGAAACAAAATCGTCGGGCGGGAATGTATGAAATAGTACCTATAAAAAAGTTGGGACGAGTTGGATAATATATTAAATACATTTAATTTAATTTGTATAAATTATAAGGAGAATTTATATAATCATACGGTGGGAGTTCAACCCATTATTTCCTCTTCTACTGTTTTACGATACTAGTAGGACGTATTGAATATTTCTGGAATCCACAGGCGCGACACGGAGACACGGTTTGACGGTTTGATAGAAATATTTGGTAAATGAATCAAAATCGCGGACGCGAATTTTTTTTCATCGAAATTCACAAAAACCTACACCAAACCGAAACTCAACATAGATTTAATTTTATTATTTACAACGACAAAAAAAAAATCGTACAAAGTATTCTTTAGTATAAAAGGAGCGTAACACAAAATAAACTTTAGAAACAAGGAATCACAGAGAACAGCTCAAATGAGCGAAATATTATGTATAAACGATATTTGTGTGGGTGTTGAAGAATGTGCGATTAACATTGAGAGAAACTAATTAATAAATTATATGCCTTAATTTTCGAGCCAACATCCATCAGACATCAAATCCTATAATACAAAATATTAAATATTGATGTAATTTTCAAACAATTTATATATTAACTCTCACCTTGAATTCGACGTTTAAATTTTTACATAACAGTTCAATTTTAACTTTCAAAACTAATTTTAAACCCGGTTTTTGGTATATTTCAGTTCAATACGCCGATTGTCCACGGATTTTTCGTACTAAATGTCTATGAAAATAAAAAAAAATTAATATAATTGTATAAAAACATAAACGCTATTATGTCAAAAACATATAGAAATAATAATAATAATATTCTACAAACATTGCTGTAGGCACAAGATTCAAGCATAGTTATAACAAATGGAACAACGAAATGTAATTAGTCATCCCCTTTTGAATATGCTTCAAATAAAATGCCGTTGAGATCACTAAAAACAGTTATAGTCGATAAATTTTTCCCTATGGTTATCATACCATATGGTATTTATGTGGAATATGTTTATAAAAAGATCAGTTATTTAAACCACAACAGTTTCGGCTGTGTCATAAAGAATCCGAGTCGTTAAAACAATACCGCATTACTGTATAACTTAAACAAAATAAATAACATAATTTTGATTACATTACGATATTTGTAGTTATCAATCTATATTTTTGGATACAAACATCGTAGAACAAATGTTGTATATTAAAAAAAAAAAAAACGTCTGTTTACTTAACATGTATATCGGAAATCTATTTGCATTATTTTAAGTGTGATTTTCCGCATCACTCCAGAGCTGCCCAGCGATTCGAATAAGTAGCAAAGAAGTATCATTACACAGAATGACATCAATAACGTGCATTCTGCGACTTCGGCCGAATTCTTCAAGAACGATTCCATCAGGCTGAGCAATTGAATCATATAAAGTATTCGCAAATTAATACCGTCAACGACAGGGGAAACTTTAGGAATTCTGAATACGTTATATATTGACCAGTCAGTAAACGAAAAACGATATCTCGCAATAGTTGAACAGCAACTGCACAGAATATTCGATCGCCGTGTTCGAACTTGCGTTTAAATAGTTGTCATGTAAAATAACAAACAAAGATTTATTACGTGGCTAATTTAATAAACCTGATCATGGATTGTATATTTTTGCGGATATATTATTGTAAATATTTTTTTTATTTTTTATTATTTTTTTACAATTTAATACACAATATATACATTTGTAAATGCACAATAAGTGTATACGATAATAAACTATATAACATTTATTTGTTTGACTAAAAAACCATTAATAACATTAACACTTAGCTAGGCATTAATATTATGTATTGATATATTTATTGATATATCTGTATGTTAAATGGTCACAACACCATTTCCTTTTGAGTCTGCGATATTCATTTTCAGGAAGTGTGATGGTATGTAACTCACTAGTCAGAGAGTCGGGGTGATTTTCTAGTTTGAATCGTGGAATTCCGATATAAAATCAAGAATCTAGAAATACTTAAAAACAGTAAAATAATGCTATATTCATATTTCGGTTACATTTTATGCGTTGAAAATGTGTTTAAAATTTAGTTAAACCACTACAGATTCGGCTGTACCATAACGAATCCGCCCAGAATCACTAAATTATACCGCATTATTGTTGACTTATAGAATATCCTGATTTATAATTGTATTATGATTGTCGTTAAAGTAAGTTGGTTTTTTTGTTTTTGTTTGGTAAAAATCGTCGTAGAACAAATTTGGTATATTAAAAAATAAATCTCCTTTTTACTAAACTCTTTTTATCGGAATTTTACCCACATTATTGTGAATGTGGTTTTCCACATCACCACACTTCTTCCCGGTAGATCATATACGAGGTGCGACAATAAAACAACGAGACTTTCTAAATATAACCTAAACTATTAACGTTATCTATAAAACGATTATTGAAATATGATTAGAAAACACTTATCTAAAAGTACTATGAACACTGATGGCATCGATTCATTTTCTTATACGTTAGTAGCCTTGTTATTAGTGCGAGTTCGACTATACTGCCGAAAAATGTTAGATATAAAAATCGAACAACATGTGTTAACATTAAATTTCTTGTTAAATTAAAAAAAACTGCCGCGGAATCGTTTCGTATGTTATGTGAAGTTTACGGTGAAGAATGTTTATCAAGAGCTCGTGTTTTTGAATGGCACAAACGGTTTTGTAGTGGAAGGGAGGACGTCGAAGACGATGATCGTTCTGGACGTCCTACCACGTCTTCAACAAACGAAAACGTTGAAAAAATCGACAAAATGAATTAATCAATATTATTATAAAGAGGTATTAATTAAATTAAGAGAACGTGTCAGAAAGAAGCGACCAGATCTATGGAAAAATGGCTGGGTTCTTCACCAAGACAATGTTCCAGCTCACAGTGCATTTTTAATTCAACGTTTTTTAACTGAAAAAAAAATGTCTGTACTTCAACATCCCCCGTACTCGCCAGACCTTGCTCCTTGTGATTTCTTCTTATTTCCTTCTTATTTCTTTTCCCATTTTCAAACAGTTGATGACGTAAAAATGAAAACGGCAGAACTTCTAAAAGGGCTGAATGAAAGCAATTGGCAACACTGTTTTCAAGAACGGCAGCGACGTATGCAACAGTGTATTGATGCTGAGGGAAGGTACTTTGAAGGTGATAATCATTAAATTATAACATTTTTAAAATAAACAACTTTTATTCAAAAAGTCTCGTTATTTTATTGTCGCACCTCGTAAGTAGCACAGAATGACACAATCAACGTGCACTCTGCAATTCGGGCTGATTTCGTAAAAATCAAATCCTTTGGGTCGCTATATTGAACAGATTTATTAATTTACAAAATTAACCCCGAAACGACTGCGGAAATATAAGTAAATCTGAATACGAGAAATATTGGGACCAGCCAGTATACGAAAACCGATATCTCGTAATGGTTAAACAGCAACTGCACAGAATATTCGATCGCCGTGTTCGAACTTGCGTTTATATAGTTGCCATGTAAAATAACAAAGAAAATTTATTACGTGGCTAATTGAATATACTTAATCACGGATTGTATATTTTCGTGGGTAAATCATTATAAATAATTTATTCTTTTGGTTTTATTCAATAAATTACAAAACCTATACAGGGTGGGGCGTGGATACTTCCTTATTATAAAAAATCATTACACTAAAAGTATTGGCAATAATGATTTAATTATTTGTATTGTGTACATTTAATGATTTATTTTATTTGGTTTTAAATACTACATCTCAAAGTCGGCTATCGTTCTAGTCAATGCACTGAGATAGTCAGAATTTGAAATTTCTTTCAACTTCTTCCAGAACATGTGTGCATATGTCGGCAATAGCAGCAAAAATATTGTTTTTGCGATGACGAACGATCTTTGGACGATCCTTGTATACCCACGCTTTAAGGAAGCCCCACGTGATTTTTATTGCTGTGGTTATTAAATCTTAAATCTGGTGATCGTGCCGGCCACTGAAGATAGCCACTACGGGAAATGAGCCGTTCGGGGAAATATTCGTGCAAGATATTCATTGACCTTCTTGCCGTGTAAGCCGTGGGCCATCCTGTTTCAACCACACATCCCCTATATTCATGTCTTTAAGTTTGGGCAGACAAAAATCCACAAACATGCTTACATATCGTTCAGAATTTTACCGTAACTGCTTTTTCGTTCTCTTCAATGGACCATGAGCCAATAATGCCGTTTCTGGAAATTGCACACCAAAGAGTCACAAGTTCTGTATGCAGAGGCTGCTCATGAAGTTATCTCGGGTTAGTGGGGCTCTAATATCGCCCGTTTTTTTTCTTCACACATACTGAAATATGGAAATGTGCCTAGTCACTAACGAAAACAAGGGCGTCCTGAAGCAGGTATTCGAGGAAAGCTTCACATGGATTTTTTCACGCAACATAGTCGCGTGGATTAAGTTGTTTCACCACTGCCAATTTGTATGGGCAGTGATTAAGTTCCTCATGAAGAATTCATCTCACTGTGCGACTAGACATCCCTAAAGCAGTTGAATGATTGTGTGCAGATCGCCTAGGGAATTTCAAAATCGCCGCTCTTGCCCTTTCGATGTTTTCTAGCGTCCCGGCGGTTCTGGAAGGACCATTATGTTTCTTTTGCGCACTACCGGTATCCCTGAACGTTCCCACCCAGAAACAAATCGATTTCCGATCAGGCACACGACCTGCAGGTGCGATATTGTAATGGTTTCTTAAAGCACGCCGTGTTGCGATGTTCGAACAGCTGAATTATAAACAGACCGAAATCCGTATTTTTTTTTTTTCGAAATACATTGTGCCGCAATAATCAAATGGGTCGACTTTGAACATTTACTCCCCTATACGATGAGGCATATTATAAGATATATATATATTTACAAATAGGGATTATTACTCTTATATTGTTTGGAAACTTTCGGAGTAAACAATCGTAATAATTTTCTGCAGTTTTCGCGACCTTTCTGAAAGATGAAATAATAAATGTATTTGGAAATCCGTACGACACGCCTTTGTATTGTCCCGTAGGTCTTATTGTTGGCACCGACTAGAATACACGTCCGGTTCGGGATATCGTTCGACAGAAAAATCGCCATAGGATTTTTTCATTCGTGATACAAGCAATCTAATCCGGACAAACACAAACAGTATTTTTACGCGTGGTAAAACACCAAGTCGGCACCCCGGATTGACTTTGCGAAATTATACTACGTATTGAAATGTCAAAGTCTAATTTGGCGACACGTTATCTACGGTTTCACGAACAACTTGAGTTTCGGGGCCAATATAAGATGACGACACTCCGTTTGTTGTAATAAATTATAACTTTAATGATTACGAGCGGCGTTTTCTAATCGTTCCGTGCGTCTCTCGTCACGGACGACTGTGTTTTTTTTTTTTTTATTTTAAACCACCTGCCGATTTTCCCATATAAATAAGACGATAACGTTGGATCATTACCTCTCTATTCGGCTTCGGTCCCTTTTGATCCTAACACGATATTTTGAGACTGAATTTAATGTTATCCTACATATTGTAGCTCAATATTTAACGTCTATAGAGTAAATTGCATAAACCGATTGTGATTACATACTTAACGGTATAGCCTATGGGTATATGCGGTGCCGGAACATGAATTCTAGGGGCCCTGGTGCAAATCAAAATTTTAGGACCGCCCTAAAAAAATTCCAATTCGCGGCATAGTACCTATATTAATAATTACTTATGATTAACATGTATACATGCTGTTAACGATCGGTAACACGAGTAAAAAACGAAGAATCTCGCAAACATTCTACAATTTAACAAACAAAATATATCAAATTGTTTGGTACTTTCGTGTATAATCGAGCGTCTAAATTTATCTACAAAAAAAAACATCGGTTAGAAAAACTGGTATCAGTTTCAGAAATAACATTTTAATATTTTTATGTCATTTATGATGATATTTTCTTTACACAGCAATCCCTCCTGTCGAGGCAAAATAATAAAAAAATAATTCTTAATCGAAATCGACTATAACTATTCGCAACCATTTGACTGTAAATTTAAATACATTTTATTATATTAGTTTATAGTATTTTGAATACTATATTATAGGGGCACACTAAGGATTTTATTATGTTAAACCCGAAATCCGTCAATACTAGTTTCAACTAGTCCTATCTAGTTTCCTCAAACACCATTTGTCATCTGGTTTTGACTAATCAAGACTTGAATTAACCGCAGGTTTTTATGAATTATTCGAATAAATTAATGACTGCAATTCTCAATTAATACATACGTATTTACTAGAATCCGTACTTTACCTACGTACACGTAGATACACAAGCCGAGTACTAGATATTTTCCTGACATTTGGTGCCCCGAAATTACTCCGTTCAAACAACGGGATATTATTTTTAAACAGCGCGATCGCTGATCTTAAAGAAAAATGCGCAGAGTTAGTAGTTGTGCACGGGAAGCCGGAATTATGTCGACGATAACTTTGAAAACCGTATTTCAGATGATGACAAAGGCAAAACAGATCTTGCCAATCTAATCGGAGTGGTATTAGCAAGACTAAAGCGCGACCGACATATAATCGAATCTTTAGATAAAATTCTGGACAATAATTGTTGCGGTAGTTACCGAGTAAAATAAATTAGTATTTATAAACAGTAATCGGTAAAAGTTTTACCCTGCCGATACAAATAACGTCTTTAGATTATCCTGTCTCTAACGAAAATCAATGCCAATATATATTTAACCTAATATATATTTATTTTGACTTTCCTAGTTTTAACCAATGGCACAAAATTGACTTCTGAAAATTAGTTTTCATTAGATACTACTAGTTGTCACATATATGTTTCAAACACAACTAGTTGCAACTTCAAAAAAAAAAAAAAAAAAGGTAAACAAATTTCCACGTTAAGAAACTCGGTTTATTCTATTTTTAATAAATAAAACTCACCGATTTAGATGATAGGAATTAGCTAGTTGAAACTCGTTTTGACTAGTTAAATCTCGTAATAAAGAGATTCAATCGTTAAAAATATATATATATATATATATTAATTGACAACAATACAAATACCACGACTTGGGCCGTACTTGAAGATGGGTAATTTCCACTACAATATTAACCAACGAGAATAAACCATGTTCGAATATATTATAATTTTCTAGTCGAAATTCGTACACTTAAATGCATAACGTTTGCGGTCAGGCGTACTCGCAAGCACCGTAAATGAATATTCATTATTATCGGATTAACGTCAATAATAGTAAAATTTCCAGAGTCACCGATGCGAATTAAAACTATCGTCCCAGTGCATCACCGTCGGTCTGATCCGTTAAATCGGTCGGAATATTTAATTTGTTACCGCAACACGCCGCTTATTTGACTCTAATATCACTTCACTAATACTACCGCCTAACGAAACAAACGGACGAAGCACGTAAATAATGGTAAACTTATGACTTTTCAGTGGGAAAAGCAGGTGACGCTTAACATTTATAGAAAATAAAAAAATAATGTTATATTTTTATATAATAATGCAAGCAAAATATGATATCGACGTTTAGTTTTTACAACGTTCGTAATTTGAAAATGTTACCTATTTTTTACAATTATATAATGTGTAATAAAAATTACTACACAAATAATTGAAAATATTATTGTACAACTTAAATTAGCATTAATGCCCATTTTTTTCAACATAATTTTTCAATATATACGTTTTTTAATACAAATGAAAAATATGTTTTAGCATTCGATTTTTAACGTCCGATCAGATAGTATTGTATTGTATTCAATCTGTAATTAGAATTTAAACTTAAAAATTATACATAAGTCAAAAAAAAAAAACATATATTTTTTTTTTAAAATACGTATGTAATGCAAAATTCTAACTAATTAAATGGTATTGGCGGGATGACCGTGGGTCTCCCATACAACGATCGGAAAGTAGAAAAATTTCTATTCATTTTTATTGATTTAATAAACAAAAAAAAAAAAAAATTCAATATTTTTTTATTTCAAGGAGATTTTACATGCGTAAAAACCTCTGAGAAAAACTGTCATATTTTTGAAGATCTTACAGTTTAGGCGCACCGATGATGAATCTGATTAAAAGCATCTATACCTTCTTTACAAAACCATTCAATTAGACATTTTCGTATTTTAATTTTAGTGGGATGTTCTTGTGCACTTCGTCATTTTCCGGCGATTCATAAAATATGTACAATAGTATCACCACACAGAATGACGCCAGATATGTGCATGCTGCGATTTCGGCCAGATACAACATAACCAAATCCATTGTACAGGGATGCACGATTGAACAATATAAATTATAATTGTACTTAAACCGTGCAAGAAGGAGAGAATAGATTTAAGTCAAAAAACTTCAGACGTCGACTAATCGGAAATACTAAAAACGATATTATGAAATAGTTCCATAGAGAATACACATAACGTGTTATAAACGTAAACGAACGGATTATTGAAATAGTTGTTTAGTGACAAAACAACTATTGTGATGTAACATATGGGTAATACGATTTACATTGAGTGTATTTCTTCGAGAGTAAACTGTCGTTATTCTTATTATGTTTATCATATATGTACCGAGTGTATAGAAATCGTACTATATATACATTTTTTAATATTTTAATTTTAATTTTTTTTTTCACATTCTGAGCATTATAAGGATTGTATTGTTTATACCCCATGTGTGTTTAAAAAAAAAAAAAAAAAAATTTATTCTGCTCTCAAACATAATTTCCACAAGAAATCTTTCTCCGATTTTCAAATGCATAATTTTATCCGTTAGAATTTTAAAACTAGTTAGTGAATAGCAAGGGGTTGTTTTGATTTCGGTTACATTTTTCTAAATAATAAATCTATGAAAAAACGTTCGAATATTCGGCACTAACGGTATCGATATTTTCGATTTTGTTTTTTTGTTGTAATTCTGTTAAAAATACCATTCTATTAAGATAATACGTCAAATATCATTAATAGATACTGCGGTAATATGATAAAATAATAAACTCAAAAGAACTTTTTTTTATAGGTAACTTTGTTTCACTTAAATTTAGTGACAGCTGACCGATGAACTACACTTGTATCATTTTTTTCATCGAAACAACAGCAGTTTGTCGGCAAGATTAACAACATATTATTTCCTTTTTTTTTTTTTTTTTTTTTATATATTTATCTACACCACGATTACTTCGAACGTCAAACACAAATACGACGACACCCGATTGGAAAGTCAGTGACCGTGGAATCGGAAAGATTATATTATAGCCGAATTATCGCAATGTATTTTAAATATAAAAAACTATTATATAACGATAATACGTGCAATGTTATTAATAAATACAGATACAGTGGTAATAATCGTAAACTATTTGAAAAAGACCATCCGAAAACAGAGTATATACATTAGAATATTATATTTTAAAATCATTGCTGCTGATATGTTCAGAGTTTGTGTTTAGCTATAATTGGCGTAATTTTCGAATTCGTTTATTTGCTGGTAGCAATATTTAAAACGAGTATTCATTTAACATTTTTCCTAAGTTTCCTGATTGGAATGAAAAACAAATTTACCAAGTTTTCCATCACTATTTTTAATGTTAAATATTAATCATCACCCTAATACATATATATATTTTTTAAATTTTATTTGGTATATACAATCTATTCCTTTAGAAACAATAAGAATATTTGCTAATAGAAAATAGGTACATGATTATTTGATGGGAGGAGCTAATATATATAAATGTTATTTTGTTCCATTGTTAAATGGAACAAAATAAATCTACATTTGATTTATACATCGTTATTCATAAGGTCATTATGCAAAATAAAGAATATTTATCTTCATGTTAGGAATGAAATTGGTATTTAATTTAGTGAAATTACATGCAATTTAAAAATGAAATGTAATTTTGTTGAATAATTACTGTTTATTATACCTTAATTATTTTGTTGCAATAAATAAAATTCATAAGACGTTCATGGTAACAGAAACTTGTAATTCAGATTAATAAAAACCTATTCGCACTTAGTAAATGAAAAATGGAGCCCCCACGGATAACTAACGCTTAACTAAAACACATTGTAAAGATACCAAAACATTCATTCATCGAATTCTTTTATTTGCTTGTATCCACATTCAAACTTTAGAGTTTTCATTCTAAATCTTTCCTGAAAAGCATGAATAACAAATTGACAGTGTTCCAACAATATTTTTAATGTTGAATATAAAGCCTAATAAATATATATCTATATATATATTAATATAATAACGCGAACTAAATTTGATTTATGCATTGTTATTTATAAGGAAATTTTACAAAAAAACAATATTAAATTTCAAGGTACGAATGAAATTGCTCTTTAAATAGACAACGTACATGATTATTAACTACAAAATTTACTATTGTGTTTGAATAAATAATTTGTTTAGCCTAACAGGCACTTGTTACTCAGATTAATAAAAGCCTTTAGCACTGAGTGAAACATTTTCGGCCTTTATTGATATTATGCTAAATATATAAAAATTAATACATATTAAAGATACAAAAATCTTCAATAAAAATACAAATATTAAAATAACATTTATTTCCAAATTAAATTGCTTTTAATATAAACAAATAAACATACAAAATATTCTTAATAGAAAAATAGAAAAATACAAATTGAAGAAACAAGAAATAAATAAGAAAAACTCGTAATGAGTAAAAATTGGCTTTTAAACAATATATGAGTGCCATTAAAAATTAACTGAATATAACTTTTCAATTTTTATCAACGCCCGGGTTATCCAGCAAACATTCATCAGACTTCAAATCCTAAAGTACAACAAGTAGTATTAATGTAGTCTCCTGAACATTTGAGAAAAAATTCTCACCTCGAGATCAACGTTTAAATGTTTACATAACACTTCAATCTTAACTTTCAAAATTAATTTTAAATTTGGTTTTCGGTATAGTTCAGCTAAACAGTTCAATACGCTAATTGTCCACGGATTTTTCGTATTAAATGTCTGCAAAAGTACAATAAAATAATATAATCGTAACGGAATACAAAAAATTATATTCAACATACATTGCTGTGGGCACAAGATTCTAGAATTTTAGTAATAAAGGGCACTATGCAATGTAATTCAGCATCCCCTTTTGAATACGCTTCGACTAATATGGCGTTGAGGTCCCCGAATACAGTTACAATTGATATGTTTTTGCCTATGGTAATCATGCCGAGCCAACGGCCCAAATTGTTGAGCAATAACACCAAAGTCGAGTTCACTCTTCTTTTGTCGCGTTTCAATAAAACCTAACGGAATACAAGAAATTGGATTAAAAACGAATTATTCGAATTTTTCTTTTCGTGTCGTTCGATATTCCCCCGCGCTTGCTTACTCGAATATTTCTAACGGTTTCCGACGTAATGAAAGTATATAGGGTTTTATTTTTTAAATAATCCAAACATTTCAAATACACCGTGTGATAGTTCGACTCAAGACTAAGCCGATCCATTACCATGCAGTTTGACAACCACGGAAAATGTTCTTCGAAAACAATACGTTTCAATTCTTCACACTTTGAGATATACATTAAAAAAAAAAAAAAACAATTGTTAACATAAAAGAGCTATAACTGAAATAACGTGTACAAATTTTAATTTTCGTAATAAAAAATATTAACCTTGTTTTGAAAATTAAGTTCCGTCATGTTGTTAAAGATAAAGGTTATTTCCCTTTGGACGTTTTTCGTGGGTGCAACAAACGCAATGTCTTTGTCTATTGATCTTTCTCTACTACGTTTTACTATTAAAGTACAATTGACGCGCACTTTGGGTGGTTTTCTAGTGCGACCAATTGCAGGCGGTGCAACAAGTATATGCGCATCATCTTCCGGTGTATTAATAACAATATTTGTCTGGTGCATGCGGTCGACTAAAAATTAACACAAGCGGTATTTTTTAGACAGAAAAAAAAAAAAAAACGATGTACACATTTCTTTTTCTCGTGTTGCCAACTATATTTTTTGACAATTAAAATTCAAACCAATAAATAATAATATTGTACATTAACCAAATAATATGTGCCATTCATTCTGTTAGCCATTTGTATTTAATAAATATACGCGACCAACATCTAGTCCGAACAATAGTGCTTAAAATTCGGACTCGCAGACCGGGAATCGAATGCGATTCGCACCCTTGCCCGGAGATTGTTTTCACACCGAACCACCCGTTGGATTATGTTTTATCAGTTTTTCCCGCTATTTTCGGACTTCGGACGATCTATCGTCCAAAAATTTGAATGGGGCCGTGGTGCACCGGCTGAGTATCGGATTAATGGGTACGATGCGGCTCTCGGGACCGTGTTAATATGTGTCAAATAATTCCCTTAAGATTTCCCCTTTCAAGCGTACACATACGATGCTCATACATTTTCTATTTTTATTTACGCGTAAATTATTTTTTTTTTTTAAATTTATTTTACCGTGTATTATTTATCAAATTATGTATTTGGGATCGACATCAATTGTTGAATATTAGTAATATTCTAATGGTTCAAATTCGGTTGAATATATAAACTCATATTGTAATTATAACTTACTCGACAGCTTGGAGTCTGTTGATTTTATAGCCGGCGGCGCATTTGTAAGATTCTCCGACGCTACTTTGGGAATAGCTTCCGTGTGCGCGTCATCGTACACTCGCGAAATTGATCTGTAATTAAATGAAACATTTGTTAATATTACAAATTTTTAATATTATCGAGAAAAAAAAAAAATTAAATTCTTTTGGAGAGATTATTCTGTTATGCGCGTATGTACGGCGGTGGTTTTTACTATTTTTTTTGGGGGGGGGGAGGAGGAGGGGAATGCTAGGCGGGGATTAAAAATCAAAAATACCTATAAACGGTATAAAATTATGCAAATTTCGTATATTAGGGACATTTTATACGATCGAACGTATTGGGGAAAAATTCAGACCATAGCGGTTTTTAGCTGTGCGATCAAGAATCCGGATTCATTGAATCGTACCGCACGGTTGTATTGCACGTAAAAAATCGGTATAACAATTACATCGTGACTTTTGTTGAATGCCGTGTTCGTCGGTTAAAACAGTCGTCGTCGTCATATTTCGTATAATAAAAGGAAAACATCATTTACACCTAACCATTAATCGTATTAATCTGCTTACATTATTTTTAGCGTGGTGTTCCGCATCACTTCAGCGCTGTCCGGCGATTCGTACAGGTAACACACAAGTATCATTATCCAAAATGACGCCATCAACGACCATTCTGCGATTTCGGTAAAATACATCAAAAACGATTGCATTGTGCGGCGCAATTTACAATATAATATACTTAACAAACAAATGTGAACTGTAATCGACAGCGAACATACAGAAAAACAAAAAAAAATAACGACCAGTAAGTAAACGAAAAACGTTATCCCGTAATAGTTAAATAGCAACTGCGCAGAATATTCGGTCGACGTATCCGAACTCGCAATTAAATAGTTGCTATGTAAAATAACAAACAAAGATTTTACTCGTGGCCAATATAATATATACTATTGACATAGAGTTAATTTTTTCGAGAGTATATCGTTATTTATATTACAATTGAAAAAAAAAATCGAAAATCCTCTGTAGATGTACACCGACCGCTGGAAATGAATAATGTATCAATATTTCGAATACAATCTACAAACACCATGCGATTTTGGCGATAATAGCAGTTTTTTGCACGTTACCGTCGCTGATTAAAGCCGTAGAATAAAATATTGGACATTTTTTTTGATATATTCATACGTGCCCCAAGTCGTGCGCCCGACCGCTGGAAATGAAGAAGGTTTTTTTTTATTTAGAATACATCTTCAAACATTAAAACGGTTGTGGCGATAAAAACGATTTTTTCACATCGCGACCGCTTGTTTATAACGGTATTATAGAATATTTGAAAAAAATCATACGTGCCCAGTGGCTGCATTAGAATAAAATAAATTAAACGGATTCGAAATCAGTTTTTGCATAAAGTACATTTTGCCGTAACAATCAAATTGGTAGCGTTAGATCAAAAATCCCGCAATACAAGAGTACACAAAAAAATGATTTATTTTTCTACAAGTAACGATTTAATTACGATTTTATTGTTTGGTCATTTTCTATTAAAAAAAAATCGAAATTGTATACTGCGGTAATCGCGAGTATTTGTACACCGTTTAGTTAATAATCCTGCGCCCGACCGCTGGAAATGAAGAAGGTTTTTTTTATTTAGAATACATCTTCAAACCTTAAAACGGTTGTGGCGATAAAAACGATTTTTTCACAACGCGACCGCTTGTTTATAACGGTATTATAGAATATTTGAAAAAAATCATACGTGCCCAGCGGCCGCATTAGAATAAATTATATTAAACGGACTCCAAAGTAGTTATCGCAAAATGTGCATCCGCAATAGTCAAATTGGTCGACTAGGATGACGAAGTCTAATGTTTAATACAAGAAAACACAATAAACGATTGTATTTATTCAAGTAACGGTTTGTTACGATTATATTGTTCGGACAATTTTCAGAGTAAAACAAATTATAGTACACTGCAGTTGTTGCGAGTTTTCTGATTGATGAAACTATTAAAATATATGGAAACCTCTTCGACACGCTATCGTATCACCTAATGAGTCATATAGTTGGTACCGATTGAAACACACACACACTCAAAAAAAAAAAACCATTTTGTCGCGATATTTTATACAAGATAAATCGCCATATTATTTTTGTTTTCTTGACGTGGGTATGCTAATCCGGACACAAACAGAAATAATATTTTAACTCGTAGTTAAAATGTAATGTCGTCTGCTCGAAATTATTTTTTGCGGAATTGTACAACGTAATACGTAAAACAAACTACTGAATTTGCAACTGGTTTTTTTTTTTTTTTTTATCATTTTACAAACGACTATAGTTTTAGGACCATATTAGTAGATGCATCCCGAATTCGTTTGATCGTCGGTTTAAACGCTAGGCAAATGTAAATCGCAATTGTAATAATAACACGTTGTTTGTTGTAATTGTTTCATCCGTCCCTCGTCACGGACACCTCTGTTATTTTTTCAACTACTTGCCGATTTACTTGAAAAATTAATCATTATACCTGTGAACCTTTACCCGGCCGTGGCCTTTATCGTATCCTGCTCCAACTGTATCGAGATTCCGAACCGAATTTGAAGTTATCCGACCGAATTCAACACAATATCCAAGGTCTAAACCAGTGTTTCCCAACCTTTTTACCACCACGGACCACTTCGACAATATTTTATAGGACCACCTCAATTTCACGAAAACTAGGAACACCTTTTTTTTTTTTTTTTTTTGCCCATCAACAGGAATACAGAAAATTTATCGAAAAATGTTAACTTTTATTATTTTACTTTACATTTTATTACTATACTTCACTAATATATAATTATACTTCAATTTATTACTCGGATACCTAGACACTTATAAATGCGGAAAATGCTTATCGGTCTACAGCAGCAACAACGATAAGCTAACCGTATAATATTATACGGTTCCTCAATAAGTCGTAATTTTTTTCGCTATTTAAAAAAAAAATAATAATTAATTTGTAATAGAAATCGAAGAAAAAATCTATGGGGCCGCGGACCACCGGTTGGGAAACACTGGTCTAAACCAATTAGTAGAGTCTATTACATATCCTTTTTTTTTTTTTTTTTTTAATTTCACAATTTACATACACAATCTATACAAATTAAGGCACAATAAGCGTATAGGATACGAGACTATACATAACATGAATTTATTTGAGTAAGAAGCCACCCATCAATAACACTGAGCGTGGCATAAATATTATTTATTGAGGAGAGATATTTTTATTTTAAATGGTGACGACACCATTTCCTTTTGAGTCTGCGTTGTGGATTTCCAGGATGTGCGAATGTATGTTATTCCCTAATTAGTGGGTTGGGGTTGGATTTTATAGTTTGTCAAAAAACCGTTTGTAGAATAATAGACGAACGACTAGATTTGCAACATGTTTTTTATTGTTTTACAAACAACTTTGGTCCTAGGACTATATTTGTATATGCATCCCGAATTCGTTCAATCATTAGTTAGACCCTAGTTAGTTGTAATAAATCATAACAGTAATGATTACAAGTCGTATATTGAAATTGTTTCGTCATTCTCCTGTCGCCGACGGGTCTGTTATTTCTTAAACCACCTGCCGTCTTGCTCGCATAATTAATAAGAAAACGCTTCCACATTTATCCTCTCCTCAGATTTGGTTCCAATGCTATTCCGTTCCAACTGAATCGAGCCTCTGGGACTGTTTTTAATGTTATTCGACCCAATACAGTCCGATATTGAACGTCTAATCCAATAGGCATAGTGTATTGCATAACGCAAATGTGATAACTTGCTTAACTGTATAGCCTATGGCTATATGCAGTGCCGGATATTGAATTCTGGGGGCCCTGGTGCAAACCAAAATTTTAAGACCCCACTAAAAAAAATTCCAATTCTTGGCATAATGCCTATACAAATTTATTCCAATAATTAATATCGATATATGCTTATAATCAACGGTAACACGAGTAAATAATGAAGGATCACGCAACCATTTTACAATTAAACAAACGAAATATATCAAATTGTTCGGTATTTTACGTGTATAATCGAACGACTACGTTAATAATCATTGGTTAGCACAACTGGTATCAGTCACCGAAAGAACAATTCAATTCTTATTGAATTCTTATTGAATTGTTCTTTCAATTCAAAATTAAAATTGTCATTACACAATTATCCATCATATCCAGGGATAAAAATATCAAAACAATTTTTAACCGACATCAAATATAGTCATATTAGACTAGTCGACAATAAATTTACATACATTTTACTGTTTTAGTTTATGGTATTTTTATTACTATATTATAGGGGCACACTAAGCATTTCAATATGCTAAAACCCGAAATCCGTCAATACTAGTTTTAACTAGTGCAATCTATCAAACACTATTTATCATCTGGTTTTGACTAGTCGAGACTTGAATTAACCGCAGGTTTTTATAAATCATTCGAGTCAAATAATGACTGAAATAATTAAATAATATATACGTATTTACTATAATCCGTACTTTACCTGCATACACGTAGATACACAAGCCGAGTATTCGATGTTTTCCCGGCGTTTGGGGCCACGGTTCTTCATCATATAGACATCCAAGGATAATTTTTTTATAGCGTTATCACTGAGCTAAAAAAACTAAGCACATTGCTGAATATCATGCACGGAATGCTTTTATGACGTCGTAACCCGGTATCCGGATGTTGACAAAGGCAAAACAGATCATTCTGTTCTAGTTGGGTGGATTTAAAAAGAATTTAGCGCGATATACACGCCGCAACTTAAGACGCTATCCAGGACAAACATTGTTGCAGAATTAACTAAGTATAATAAAAACGTAATTTTAAATAGTATATAGTAAAAGTTGTACTCTACCGAAACAAATTACGTCATAGGATTATCCTGTCTCTAACAAAAATCAATGCCATTATTTACCCTAATATATATTTATTTCGACTTCTGCCTAGGTTAAACCAATGTAGCAAAATTTACTTCTGGAATTTAGTTTTCATTAGATACGACTAATTGTCATTAATATATTTCGGACACGACTAGTTGCAACTATAAAAAAAAAAAAAAAAAAACGTTAAACAAATTTCCACGTTAAGAAACTCGGTTTATTCTATTTTCAATAAATGAAACCCACCGATTTAGATGATACGACTTAGTTAGTTAAAACTCGTTTTGACTAGTTAAATTTCGTAATAAAAAATTAAGGAATTTCAATGGTAAAAAATATATAAATATATTAATGAATACAATACAAATACCACAACTTGGGCCGTACTTGAAGATGGGTCATTTCCACTACAATATTAACCAACGAGAATAAACCATGTTCGAATATATTATAATTTGCTAGTCGAATTTCGTACGCTTAAATGCATAATGTTTGCGGTCAGGCGTACTCGCAAGCACCGTAAATGAATATTCATTATTATCGGATTAACGTCAATAATAGTAAAATTTCCAGAGTCACCGATGCGAATTAAAACTATCGTCCCAGTGCATCGCCGTCGGTCTGATCCGTTAAATCGGTCGGAATATTTAATTTTTTACCGCAACACGTCGCTTATTTGACTCTAATATCACTTCACTAATACCACCGCCTAACGAAACAACCGGACGAAGCACGTAAAAAATGGTAAACTTATGACTTTTCAGTGGGAAAAGCAGGTGACGCTTAACATTTATAGGAAATAAAAAATAATGTTATATTTTTATATAATAATGCAAGCAAAATATGATATATACGTTTAGTTTTTACAACGTTCGTCTTGAAGTAATTTGAAAATGTTACCTATTTTTTACAATTAATTAATGTGTAATAAAAATTATTACAAAAGCAATTGAAAATGTTAATGTACATCCTATATTAGCAATTATGCTCATTTTTTTCAACATAATTTTTCAATATATACATTTTTTAATACAAATGAAAAATATATTTTAGCATTCGATTTTTCTACGTCCGATCAGATAGTATTGTATTGTATTAAATCTGTAATTAGAATTTAAACTTAAAAATTATACATACGTCAAGAAAAAAAATATATTCATGGAGAGTTTTTGCTTTTATATTCGTATATAATGCAAAATTCTAACTGATAAAAACGGTATTGGCGGGATAACCGTGGGACTCCCATAGAACGATCGGAAAGTATAAATATTTCTATTCATTTTTAATTGAATTTTTTTGTTTCAAGATTTTACATATGTAAACCTCTGAGAAAAACTGTCATATTTTTGAAGATCTAACAGTTTAGGCGGTGCGATGATACAATTCTGGAAAAACATTGTTGCGGTAGTAATAGAGTATAATAAATTAGAATTTATTAATAGTTATCGGTAGAAGTATTACTCTTCCGAATCAAATAACGTCGTTAGATTATCCTGTCTCTAACGAGAATATTTATTTAGCCCAATTTATATTTATTTCGGCTTTTTTCTAGTTTTATCCAATGACGATAAATTTACTTCTGAAGATTAGTTTTCATTAGATATGACTAGTTGTCATTAATATATTTCGGAAACGACTAGTTGCAACTACAAAAAAAAAAAAAAAGATAAACAAATTTCCACGTTAAGAAACTCGGTTTATTCTATTTTCAATAAATAAAACCCACCGATTTAGATGATACGAAATAGTTAGTTGAATCTCGTTTTGACTAGTTAAATCTCGTAAAAAGAGTTAAGGAATTTGAATCGTAAAATATATATATATATATATTTATTAATTTACTACAATACAAATTGCACGACTTGGGCCGTATTTGTAGATGGGTAATTTTCACTACAATAATAATCAACGGGAACAAACCATGTTCGAATATATTCCAATTTGCCGGTCGAATTTCGTACACTTAAGTGCATAACGTACGCGGTCAGGCGTACTCGTAAGCACCGTAAATGAATATTAATTATTCTCGGATTAACGTCAATAATAGTAAAATCTCCAGAGTCACCGATGCGAAATAAAACTATCGTCCCAGTGCATCACCGTCGGTCTGATCCGTTAAATCGGTCGGAATATTAAATTTTTTACCGCAACACGTTGTATCGTTGACTCTAATATCGCTTCGTTAATACCACCTAACTTAATAACCGCTCGTTGCACGTAAAAAAACGATAGACTTTTGATATTTTAATTGGAGTGGAGTTGACGTTTAACATTTATAGTTAATGAAAATAAAGTCATATTTTTTTTTGAATAATGCATTATACTTTATCGACATTTAGTTTCGTACCACGTTCGTCACGAAAATTCGTTTGAAAATGTTTCCTATTTGTTACAATTGTAAAGTACGCGATAATTTGTATTCTATAAATAATTGAAATTATTCTTATTTTAACTACATTAGTAATTTACTAATTTTTTGTGTTTTTTACATAGGACAATGGGCAAGGGGCCCTTTTCCTCTTTTTTCAACATATTTTTTGAATAAATACCTTTGTCTACCATGTGCGTTTTTAAAAATAAAAAAAATAATTATTCTGCGCGTAGAAAATATTTCCACTAGAAATCTTGCTCCGATTTACAAATGTATTATTTGATGCAAAATAATATTTTATCTAATTGGTGAATAGCACGGTGTTTTTTCTTTGTCATTTTCGTTATAGTTTTCTTGATAATTGGCATTAATCGATTGGGAAAACGGTAAAATTTACGACAAAAACGGTATCATTATTTTTAATTTTGTTGTAATTCGGTTAAAAATAATCGTTGAGAAATTTTGACAGATTATTAATATTAAAAATTAGCTCCTTTTAGTCGAACAATGTTCGGGACTTGTTTTTAATTGATCCTGGCGATTTATGATCTATTTATAGGCGTTCGGATATGGGTAGTTCGCGAGATTCGTCGAAAAACATTCATACACAGAAACTTCCAAACTCGAGAAATAAAAAAATGTACTAGATTATATTTTGAAAATCGAGTGTACGAAAAATGTATGCTCTATGCGTTTTTGACATATTTGACGGTGGAATTGAATGAAAAAAAAAAAATAAAAATCAATATTTTCGTTTTATTTTGTAATACCAGTATCACACTCTGCGCCAATTTAACGGTTCGGTGGCGTTAATATTATCAGTTTACGTCCAATATTCGTATTGTTCACAAAAAATGAATATTGTAATAACGTACACGATATCGTTGCGTAATATTTTTTTATATCTATATTTAACACGTACCCTATGGTGTTTAGACGCAGACAAAGTAAATTTCGTCGAAATTATGATGGATGATAATGACGTCAAAAAAATAGACCAAGATAACAAAATATATTTAAATCGTTGGGAATAAGTGAAATTTTAATTTTTCGAGTTTCGACCACGTTTTATAGCATGTATAGACAATTTTTTTTATATATTAATTCGATATATATGTATATAGCAACTTTAAATCCGGCGTCCTTTATGAGTAACCCTCTATATGTTGACATATATATATATTTTTTTACCGAAAAACTGCTTGTAGGGGTCCGTGATTGTTAATAATAAATAACGTTTTATAGTTAAATATATAAAAAAAACAGTCTAAATACAGATTAATGTAACAAAATATATTTAAATCGTTGGGGATAAGTGAAATTTTAATTTTTCGAATTTCGACCACGTTTTATAGTATGTTTAGACAATTTTTTTATATATTTAGTCGATATATATATATTTATGTATATAGCAACTTTAAATCCGGAGTTCTTTATGAGTCACCCTCTATATATTGACATTTATATATATATATATATATATATATTTTTACCGAAAATCTGCTTGTAGGGGTCCGTGATTGTTAATAATAAATAACGTTTAATCGTTAAATACATAATATGTGGTCGTAACAGTTTCCGCCCGCCCGTCACGGCGGATTATCGATTTCCGGACGTATTTTCATAGCGGTCCATTCAATTGTATACGGCCAGTTTTCAGATTGTACGGCCATCGTAATAATATATTTTGTCGATTCGACGTGTAGGAACACCACAATCCACGTGCATAAACGATAGACCGTTACGTACGAACGCCGTTCGCGTTGCTTGTTTTTCGATTTTTTTTTACAGTTCGACACGAGGCCCCGATACCATGTCGTGCCAATAAAAAAAAAAAAAAAAAAATAGGTCCGCTAAACGCAATCGGCGAATGGTTACCAGCGTTACGCTGTCCCTGTGATGATGGCGTCTGTAAAAATCCCGGACGTTTTGCGTACCTATGCCGCATGATTAAATGTAAAAAAAAAAAAAAAAACTAAAAAAATATTCTCTATCTTTATTGAACGGCCGTATTTGACAATTGCCGTTGGGCAGCGTGCAAAATCCAATTGAAATTAAACATTTCACAATGTACCTATTCGATTTCGAATATTAAATATTTCAAAACGCTCGCGATAAATGTATTGTTTTTTTTTTTTTTTTAAATGCGCTTAGAAACCCACGACGGGAGTGTTCGGGAATCGTTATATCGTCGAGATCTCGAAATATTTTTTTTTTTTTTTTTACCATGACTTACTAAAGTTCATCATCAATCACACTACGCGACTGCGCCATTACATAATTAATCTGCTGTTTAAATATTATTATTATTATTATTATGCTTAGTATTACTTTGCTCGCTTCGCGAATATAACACGAAAAATATTTATTTTTTTTTAAAGAAAAACTGCAATTTTCAAAGAGCCGAACGACGTTCTACAATATATTTCCCACGATATGTTGCTGTCGTTAAGTACGGTATTGTCCAGAGTGGAATTATCATTGTCTTGGCCACGATACCACATCAATTATAATATTTTTACCTACGCGGTGTTGCAAAATATACACTTTTTTTTTAATAACATACAAAGTGATAATAATAATCAATAATACTAAAAAATAATAAAAATACAACAATAGTATATAATCTAAGGAGGTGGTTTCCAATCGTTTATGGCCGGCCGTGTCCGTTTTTAGACAAAAATTTGTCCGCGGCGCTTTCCATCGTATACGCGGTAATAACCGAAAACCGTCCGGAACATTCCGCAGTGAACATTTCACATAATTAATGGTGTAAGTGTACTGAAATCGAAATTAACAGAAAACGTTTTGTGTTTTCTTTTTTCCGGGTGTTCCTCGTTTTAAAGAAAACAAAAAAAAAAATTGACGCCAAACAGACGAAAGGTTCACCGGACCATAATGATGTCGGTGATTGGAACAGGATTTCCGGTCGACATGTTATTTACAACCAGTAATAATAAAAAAAAAAAGAGCACAATTATCATACGTAAAACCGATACACCCTTCGCTTAGGTTTAATTGTTCGTATATACAGGGTGGGGCGTGGTTACTTCCTTATCTGAAACTATCGTAACTAAGCGGCTATTATTAGTAGAACGTTGATTTATGGCGTATTAAAAAACACGTTAACTAAGGTTTTTTTTTTTAACTAGTTCAGTGTCAACAATGCAGTGGACAAAACAAGAGCGCGGGTTCACCGTGGAGGCCTACTTTTCTTTTAGCCGTTCGATCATCGCAACTCGGAGTGCTTTCGGAAACCGTTTCAATATCGCACCTCGCAGGTCGTGTGCCCGACCGGAAATCGATTTGTTTGTGGGTGGACACGTTCGGGGATACCGGTAGTGCGCAGAAGAAACATTGGAAATGGACCTTCCAGAACCGCCAGGACGCTGGAAAACATCGAAAGGGCAAGGGCGGCGATTTTGAAATCCACTAGGCGATCTGCACACAAACATTCGGCTGCTTTAGGGGTGTCTAGTCGCGCAGTGAGACGTACTTTTCACGAAGAACTCAATTTTCACGCATACAAATTGGCAATGGTGAATCAACTCAATCCACGCGACTATATTTCGCAAAAAATTGCATATGAAGCCTTCGTCGAAAACCTACCTCAGGACCCCCTTGTTTTCTTTAGTGACGTGGCACGTTTCCATATTTCAGGATGTGTGAACAAACAAAACATGCGATATTGGAGCTCCACTAACCCGAGATAACTTCATCAGCAGCCTTTGCATACAGAACATGTAACTGTTTAGTGTGCAATATCCAGAATCGGCATTATTGGCCCATGGTTTTTTAAAGAGAACGAAAAGCAGTTACGGTAAATTCTGAACGATAAGTCAGCATGTTTGTGGATTTTTGTCTGCCCAAACTTATAGAAATGAATGTAGGGCAAGTGTGGTTGAAACAGGATGGCGCCACGACTTACACGGCAAGAAGGTCAATGAATATCTTGCGTGAATACTTCCCCGAACGGCTCATCTCTCTTAGAGGCGATCTTCAGTGGCCAGTACGATCACCAGATTTAGCCCCATGTGATTTTTTTTCTGTGGGGCTACCTTAAAGCGTTGGTATACAAGGATCGTACAAAGATCCTTCGTCATCTCAAGAACAACATTTGTGCTGCTTTTAACGACAAAAGCACACATATGCTGGGAAAAGTGGACAGAGATTTTAAATTCCGACTATCTCAGTACATTGACGAGAACGGTGGCCACCTTCAAGATTAAGTATTTAAAACCAAATAAAATAAAACTTTAAATGTATTCCTATACACAGAGAAAAAGGATTAAATCAATATTTCCAATAATTTTTTGTTGTAATTTTTTAAAATAAGGAAGTAACCATACTTCACAACAAGGCCCACCTTGTATATTTTTTTTTGTTTTACGGGCCTCTGGTGCTCCTGAAACGGACTCGTGGTGTCCATTCTGGGTGCCACGGTTCACGGTTCAGGAAATGCCGATCTCTGGTAAGGCGGTGATATAATTTATGGAGGATTTGTGTCGTCATTTGAGAGAAATTACATCCGATATAGTGACGGTCGTTGCAACTCGAATAATCGAATAAATAGGATTTAGTTTTTAATAATTACAAAAATGAAATAACATACTGTTTAAAGATATTTCGTTTGAATAATACTCTCCTCCGGACGATATGCAGTGATCCCGGCGGTCTTGCCATTTTTCAAAAGTCCTCCGGAACCGTTCCAAAGTTAAAGCTACGAGATCTGTTGCTGCGTTCACTTTAATAACCTCTACATGTTGAAATAGTTGTCTTTAAGTCTTGAGAATAGAAAAAAATCATATGGGGCCTTACCCATTTTTTGGCAGCGCGACCCAATGCGTCTGTACATTTTCCTGTAACCTCGCACGACACGATTCAATCGAGATTCGCTTTGTTAACTCACGAACGGTAAATCGGCGGCCATTTCGCATTTTTTTCCGCAAATTATCGGCCACACCATCGTTTCTGGACGATGTCGACGCTCTTCCAGAACGTGTGATAGTCCTCAGTTGACCGCCGACTGTCCTTAAGAAGGTTTAAAACACTCGAAAGTCACGGAACCACTTAACATAATCATCCCCAAAAGCGGTTTTGATCGTTTCCGTTGCATCATTTGTTTTTTACCAAGTTTCAAGCAAAACCTGATGCGAACGGAAAAAACCGACTGTGGATTTAACCACGTGTAATATTAAACCGTGATAATATAGCGACTTCGGTTTTTTTTTTTTTTTAAATATCCACTTGTTCGCAGGGAATATCGCGTCTATTTACAATTCGGAAACGTTGTCGTGTGCAGATTAGCCGTAATACCATTTGTCCTGGTACATTTTGAACAGACCACGTATTTCCGGGCGGACACCGAATTCCCACTATCCGCCCCGGATTGGTCGAGACGGGCGTCCGGCGGACGGGGCGCACCGGCGTGTCGGTATCGTGCGGCGGACCGGGGCCCGGGCGATTGATAGTATTATGGAAATTGAAAGCAAATCGAATTCATAGGTGCGCGCGCGGCCCGACGATCGTTCGATCGGAATAATAAATTCTATTTGCATGAACTGTCCGGGGGCATTATGTCTCCGGTGACACCCGCCCTCCGCTCGACAAAACGGTATAAAATTTTCGTCTGAGAGAGCGGAGTTCTAAAAATTCGCTTTGCTTCGAAAACGGAACGGCCGGGCAAGTGTATGAGTGTAAATAAATATTTGATTCGGTACGGGTCCGTAGGCATCGAAATTACCTATCGGTAGTCGTATAATAACCGGTCACGATTTTTCATATGAAGACTGGAAATCGTTAATTTGGGCTATGCGTCAAAACGATGATTATGAGTTATACAAATTTTTTTTTTTGTTTTATCGAACAATTGTTGATAAAAAAAACCTAAACCAAATTTTTTATTCATACTCTAGATTATGTTCGATATAGTTAATTGTAAAATTATATTGAATTTTCTTCCCGTTGTATTTAAAATATTATATTTTATTCAGAAAAATGTAGAAGATTGTATGTGTCGTGCATTTAACCGTCACAAACGGGGTAAGTGCCAATGAACATAGTATCTAGTTTTTTCGATAAATTAAATCATTTTAATTTCCAAAATTACATAGAAATTAATTTTTTATGATTATATTATTATAATTATAATTATTTAATTATATCTTCGAAGAACGCCTGATTTTCTTCCATTAAATACGGCAGTATCTGTTGCACGTCCCTCTTATTTGTTTAGTCATATACACTGTTACACTACACGGTAGTGTTGGGCAAAATTGACTTCTTAATTTGTTGAGTTGTAATCTCTTTTTTGAGAACCTCGCAGGTTAGGTTGTTCTCGTCTTAACGACTCCGTTTTTTTTTCCAATTTTAAACCAACTGCATTTGGAAATGTTTAGTTTTGGCGTGTTGATGTATAAATTGGCTGTTTGTTTAAAATCAATTAAGTCGTCAGGTTTGAGCGTAGTAACTATAAAATGATGATTATTCGGTGTAGCATTCACCGTAAGTTCAATCAGGTTCTTAGGAACATGGAAATTTTCAACCCGGTTGCGTTTCTCGATGCGGGCAAAATCCCTGTCACACGGCAAATATGAATGGCCAGAGACCAAAAACGTATGGTTTATCTCGTCATACTTGCCCGTATTTGTCAAATAAATCCAAAAATAAATAACATTCTTTTTGGATTGCTGAGGACTCGGCACTACTGAGTGCGTTAAAGAGGCACGAAGCGATTTCATTACCACCTCGTCCACTCATACCCTCATGCCACAATAACACGAGCCCCTTGTTGTTGTCACCAACACGGACACATTGATTAAAACACGAAAGCTGTCGCCAATAGAACATCTGGCCGTGGGTTAAAAACGGAAAAGACAGAACTTGTCCAAGATCTATTGAACACATTGTTACTAGTAAGGAGCTGAGATGATATAGTATCTTGTTGCATTCATGCAATGACACTTAGCCTGTTATAACCACACCCGGCACATAGCTCTCATGACGTTTGTATGGGCTTTTTGTACACCAATCAAATGGACGTGGCACACAGGCCCTCTTTATAAGTTGTTGGCGATGGCACGTAGTTCCATGGTTTTGCTGGTCTAACTCAATTTTTTTTTATTTTATTTTTTTTTTTTTTTTTTGGTGCCCATTATTGATTTCCAGTCTTCATATATTGATAATTTATCGGTAAAATGTTCGTGAAATACATTTACAGATTGTACGTTTATCATCGATTTCGCGTTACAGCGTTGGTGCCACACAAGAACAAATCATTACGCTGAATGTAAAGCGTTCGGTGTCAAAAAATCAATCGATGTAAACGACCGAAAAAACAGTCAAAATCACATTACGATTTTTCTTGGCTACCGATAAAGTATCGATTTCCGGACGATTTTTGAGGGCACGTTGTACGGTCATGAATCGTACCACGTCTAAAGAGCGCTAACAGAAATCATTCAGGTAACTACAGAAATATATAATTGAATAATAATGATAATAATATAAAAAAAAATAGATTTAATCAAAAACCGTTATACCGTAAATATTCCCGTTTTTCCGACCTTTTTAATTTTTTTTTTTTTCAGTTTTTCTCCTTTGTTAAGAAATGTATAGAAAAAAAATTTAAAAACAAACCCGTCTAATTCACCAACTTGACAAAATTACCAGAGACCATCATCACTCCTCGTCGACCTCGTAGTGTTGATGACCGGATCAAGATTTCCGGTCGGAAAGTCTTATTTATTACTAATCCTTTTATTTATTTCTTTTATTTATAATCTCATTGATAATTTTCTTTATAATAAAAAAAAAAATTCCTCGGGTCGGGAGATATGGTCCCGCTCACCATTTGCCGCCTAAAATACGTCACCGAGTGTTTTTTTTTTTTCATTTTTATAATGCACCCGACGATGTAAATAATAATCGGGTCGCGTCTCGTTTTTCGTGTAAATTGTACCCGACCCGGTGTCGTTATTGGCGGCCAAACGGAAAATTATTTCTCCTGCGATCTCAGTACACGCGTGTTTATTTTTTTAATATTTACACGCACGGGATGAACAGTGGCCCGTTGCCAAGAGATTAACACGATAGGCAATAGGCGGATATACAGGTATACTTTAATCGGGAGAAAAAAACAATATAGAAACGCTGACTCTAGTGAAACGAGTTAAATATGAAATACAGAAAATTAAAAAAAAAAAAAAAAAACAGTGTTGGCGACGAGCCGTTGGACGATCAATAAACGAATCGCAAAGGAAATTGTATACAAAAAAAAAAAAAAAAAAAAACCAAAGACTGTCTTCGGTAAAAAAAGAGGAAAAAAACTAATAAAAGTCAAGACGTTTAATTCGTATACCGTGTAGGTTTGATCGTACAAAAATGTAATGAAAAATGCGTAACTGCTTACGGGTGGGCCGCGATTGTTGATGGAATGTTTGGAAGGCGGGATATCGAAGAGAGTTTAATTTATATTTGTACGCCACTATATATCATTGGATGCGAAATACGTTTTTAAATAATGTTTGGTTAATCGTGTATTGAAATGCCGTGAATTAAACGATATCCAGGGTGCGGCAGAGCCCACTGACGTGTTTTGATGGGCTATAAATAACGAACAGTAAAACTTAGAGAAAAGGTTTTTTTTTTATTTAAATCAGTATTCAATCCCATTTTTAAAAATTATTTTTTGAAAATTGTATCTCCAAGATGGCGGCCGTCGGCATTGATACACTGTTGTAGACGATCTCTGAAGCTCTCATATGATTTTCGGCACATTTCGACGGTTATGGCCTTGACTTCCGCAGTGATTTTCTGTTTAATTTCTTCTATTGTATGTGGGCAATGTCTAAAAACCTTATCCCTAAAGTAGCCCTAGAGGAAAAAATCACATATGCTTAAATTCTGAGGACCGTGCTGGCCAGCCTATGTCTCCTCTTAGAGAGACTAATCGCCCAGGGAAAATTGTCGCAAAACAGCAAGTGAATTACTTGCTGTATGCGCTGTAGCTCCGTCTTGCTGAAACCACACATCTCCCAAATCATGTTCTTCAACCATTTCCTTCAAACTATGCTGCAGATAAGTTTCCAACATCACAACATAACGAGCGGACGTGACAGGGACGGTCGTGGTCTCGTCCTCAAAAAAGTAGGGGCCGATCACCCCAAATTGGGACACAGCACACCGTCACTGTCACTGTCACAGACACTGTCACTTTAGGAGAGTGGAGTGGTCTTTCAAGAATCTGCCGTGGGTTAGTTGTAGCCCAGTATCGAAAATTTTGTTTATTTACAGTTCCGAAAGATGAAAATGGGCCTCATCGCTAGAGAAAAATGTTGATATCGGAGGAATTTGCAGAGGAATTTGCTGATAGAGATTTTTCCGGTTGCCGTTGTCAGTAGCATTTAACACTATTACAAGCATTAATTTATAGGGATGGAATGATAAAACTTCGTGAAGAATTCTCCTCAAAGAACGGTCTGAGATTCCCAAAGCTATAGCGTGTTTCCGGGCTGAGCGTCTTGGTGACTGCTCAATTGACTCTTTAGCCAACTGCACATTTTCGGGGGTTCTTACCATTCTGGGTGCTCCGTGTCTAAGTCTACTTCCCAGGGTACTTCCGGTTTCTTCCGAATACCGTATCCACAATTTGATAGTGTTAGCAGAAGAAAAACGGCATTACAGTACAATTCAAAATTTACCACTTATTAAGGCCTGATCTTATATTATCACAGGCTAATGACCTCATTAAACTCGTCAGTCGGCTCTGCCGCACTCTGTATATAAATATATTTTTTTTTGACGATTATTTTCAGCTGAATTATAAAAAAAAAAAAACAACCGAAATCAAAAATGACCGTAAACCGTCATTGCGTAATTATTGCCGGTTTTTTTTTCCTCATTATTGGAAACTACAAAGAACGTATACCGACTAGGTATAGGTTTATAGCTAATCATAAAAAAGTTTACTTGTCGTTTTTCGATCGGACCGACATTTCTCGTGGAAACATTGTTAAGAAAAAATACATAAACTAGTCATACGCTCAGAATCTAATAATTTGGCGAAATGATATCTAAACAAAATTCGTATGATCGTCGTTAGTTTAATTGTTATATTTACGTAATGTTCGGTTTCATTGCATTTTGTAGATATGATTTTGTTCCGGAACACTGGGCGAACTGTATTATTGAAACAATTATTTATTAAAAATAAAAATAAAAAGTTGTTATAAAACTTCCCAAATGTTATTCCTAAAGATATTGTTTAAAATATTTAAATCTCCGCGACGATAACGTTTTTAAACAACTCTGAAATTCTCTACGCAACCCTTCGGTTAGTTTCCAAAGGGATTCGTGTCCGAGATAATAAAATAAAATATAAATTATTATTAGATACGAGAACAAGATACAAAGCTACACACCTTTTTTTTTTTTTGGTTTTTTTTTTTTTTTTGGTATCTCTGCAATGAATTCTCGCACCGGAAACGAGAGATGATTCGACGTGTCCGTCCGGAAACTAATTACATGCTCGACAACCCGAGAGAAAAACCCGGTAAAAATTCTCTTTTTAATTACACAATTAATTTATTTAAAACACTTACAAAATGTATTTAAAATAAAAACCCCTCTGAACCATATATTATTTAATTAATAAGGAGTTTTTTTTTTTTTTTTTTTAACTATGCACGAAAGTGGAGTTTCGCGAAACGGTTCAATACTGACGGCGAAGGTGTTGAATATGTATTGCCGTGGCAGTATATTTTAATATAATAATAATTTGGTACTTTTTGTGGAAACACATGCATTATTCGTTTTGTTGCAGTCTCAAAAAAAAAAAAAAAAAAAAATACGAATTGTATATTAAAATATTACGTATTTTTGTGTAATATTTGTCCTTCGAATATGTTTTGCAATTAGGAGGTACGTGTTATTTGTATTTATTTGAAATGGAAAACTTAATGGAAATATCATTTTAACATTTTCAGTATTTTTAATCGTATATAAAAAAAAAAAATTTCATACGTTTTTTCGAGTAACTCTTTGGAGAACTATTATTTTACCTCTTATTTTTCTGTAGATTGAATTTTTCGCTTACTTTTTTGGGAATATTTACGACGCTTTGTTCCCAATTGAGTTTTTGAAATAGACTTCAGCATGTACGGTCTAAAAAAAACCGTTTACTTTTTTTTTTTCCCCCGTCAGGTAACGGTTCAAAAGTTATTTTGACAAATCCCAGTGTTTTTGAATTGGCGAAAAGAATGAAAAAAAAAAAAATAAAAAACCCCTAGTGAAATAAAACAGAAAGTATAACGTGACGGAACAATTAATACCCAGCGAAGATGAATGTGTACGAATTTTTAATAACGACATGAAAAATCAACGAAATGTCTCCAATTAAGAAAATGCAAAATGAAAGCAGTCACTCTGATATCCTCGAGTTTACGCGCATACCTAATTGTAACATAATATAATAATAATAATTATTAGGTAGACATTTTAGATCGTGTAACAATGTCTTATCGTTACACTTAAAATATCCATCCGTTGAGTATATTTTTGATAAATATCTGTTGTTCGTGCTCGGGACATTTCAAATAAGTTTCGTATTTCAGAACGTCGTTCGTACGACTCGGTTTTCCATGACGTTTCTCAACGAGCATTTTTTCAAGTACGCACTGCATATTTTATTTTTAATTGTCGTTTTCGAATACTTCCGAACTGCTCGTACTAAGTTGTCTTCGCGTCGGCCAAAACTATAATCAGTGACCGTGTATTTATGTGCGCGTTTACGATTTCGGCGTAATTTTTTCGGTAGGCGAAGTCAAACGAAATATAGAAAAAAAAAACTTAAAACTAAAAACTAACCTAACGGCCCGCGTGAAACGCCATCCGGCTATCGATATCGTTGACGGACCGCGATGAAACAGAATTCAGCGACAGGTCGTATACGAGGTTTCATCAAAATATACCGGGATTTTTCAAATAGATTTTTTATTAACACAAAAATTATTCTGAATACACATTATCACCTAAAAAATGATCTCCCTAGGAAGCAATACAACGCCGAAATCTTCTGGAATCATCATCCTGGAAGGCACAAATTGCAATGTCCTTAAGGTCGATTTTCGTATTTTGTTTGGTGTCATAAATTGTTTGAAAACCGACGTCCTTTGAGCGTAGATTTTAACTTCGGAAATAACAAAAAAAATCACACGGGGCTAGGTCGGGTGAATATAGTGGTTGTGGAACTACTGGAGTATGATTTTTCGCTAAGAACTGACGAATGAGCAATGAGCTGTGAGCCGGGGCGTTATCGTGATGCGACATCCAAGAACCACATTGCCAACTTTTTGGCCTTTTTTCCCCTAATATTTTCACATAATCTTTTCGTGACTTATAAATAAAAATGCTGATTTACTGTTTTGTCTTTAGGCACATCCTAGTTCACGTTGAACTATACCACGAAAATCAAAAAATGTGAATAACATGGCTTTCACATTTGATCTCGCCTCCCTTGGTTTTTTTGATCTAGGAGAATTTCCTGATATCCACTGTGATGATTCACGCTTGGTTTCAACATCATATCCGTAAATCCAAGTTTCATCACCTGTTATGTTATATTTTTAAAAGTCTAGGTCAGTTTCTGCTCATTCAAAAAGTTCTTGTGAGATGGTCATTCGGTTTGGTTTTTGTTCGTCGGTTAAGAGACGAGGAACAAATTTGGCTGCGAATGGGCTCATGCCCAATTCTTCGGTTAATATTTCTTGGCGAGAACCATTCCGACGTCTTCTGCAACTTCTCCGCTAGTCAATCGACGGTTATTTTGAATAATTTCACGAACACGAGCAACAGTTTCATTGGTTTTACTGGTCGAGGGTGCTAGCAGGTAGTTCGGTATCCTTAACGGATGTTCTACCTTCCCTAAAAACGTTTAAACCCTCCAATAACACGTTGCCCGAGACAGAACATCGTCGCCAAAAGCTTGCTGCAAAAGTTCACATGTTTTACTAGAACTTTTCCCTAATTTAAAACAAAATTGTACGCACACACTTCTTCTTCTATTGCTTCCATTACGATAAATTGCCGCATGACTAAAACATGTTTTCGTAAAAAAGCCATAAAATAAAAATAAATATAGTTATCGATTTCAAACCAACGCTCGAATTCTCGTTAAAAGTTTCTTTATCGAATGACATTGTCGAGGTTTCGTTCTCTCAATTAATATGGACATTATCAACACAATCCCTGTATTTTTTTATCGCATCTCGTATAAATGGGCGTTGGAGATTGCCAGATAAATATTATATTAATTTTCCACAAACGACCAAGACGGCGGTAATAATACGCATAGCGTTGCATGCGATTGACGACAATTGTGTTACGGATACGAGAAAAACGTTTTTTTTTTTTTTTTTTTTTTTTTTCATCTCTTTTGTCGAGATTGCGTGGCCGACGAGCCGTGCAAATTATACGCATTTTAACATAGTTTGTATAAATATATAATAATTTTGCAGAAGGTGCCGGATTTTTCTCTATTTCTTCGAGAAAACGCTTCTGGCAGTCAGTTATAATAATAAATTACCCGTTGATGATGAAAATTACTATTATATTTTCTTCGGCTTGCGCTCGTCCGGTCTGTTCAAAGACGACGAACTATACGGAGCGAGTTTTCCGAATTTTCTCAGTTATTGTATAGTTTGAATATTTTTTATTTTTAAATATTAACATGAATTTCCATTGTTTGTATACGAAATTCGCACATAATATTTTCCGAACTGCATCAAAACGCCCCGATCCAAACCTAGACAACTAGAATAAAAAAAATCGAACGTGTTTTCGAAATTAAAATCCGTCCACCCCCAAGCCTCGCGCTTTGGTCTGACATTTGGGTTTGTTTGTATGTGTTTTTTTTTTCTCTTTTTTTTTTTCGATAATACTTCAAACAACATTTACGAGTAACGCGACGGAACCCGCGGCTTACGACTACGAAACGGATTTGTCCATACTGTAATAAAATATCGAAAACGAGACGCGTACGTTTTCACGGGCCGACGTAAAATTATTTATATAATTTTTTTTTTTTTTTTGTTTTATGTTTTCTCCCGATAATCGCATTGTCGAACACGAAACCGCCGAGGTGTTGGGTTCGGCGCCATATCAATAACATTTAATAATCGGATAGTATTAAACGCGTGTCGGAATACGCGAACGCCTCTTACACGAAAGTAATTCGAGATGAACCGCCAACGGTACGGAACACTTTTGATATATCCACCGGTACCGATACGCCTCAAAAAAAAAAAAAAAAAAAAGATACGATATATTTCGTTGAAAACCACCGACGGGAAACGCGCTTGCGACAATCACTTATAAAACGCTATAAATATGGAAATCGGAAAATAAAACGTTCGCTTTCGGACGCGTGCCGGGGACATCGTTCGTATACCCTTGATGGTTGTGGCGTGTGAAAAATATGCTAAAAAAAAAAAAAACACTAACAGAATTGCGCTTTTTATTGAAATTCCCATTACGTTGTCCGTCGTCGGCCAATATCAAATCCGGTCTCGTAAATATTGCAATGTAATTTAGATAATAATTTAATTTTCGACTCGCCCGACGGGCGCGCCTGAACATCATTGAAAGCTACCAGAAAACACACGCACTTGTGTGTGTGTCGTCTTTTTTATTTTATTTTTTTCGCACCCCCAACAACACTACAACTGGCGACTTTGCCGATGACAAGGCGATTTTAGCGATCCATTCTGACCCCGAAATAGCCTCAAACCTCGTACAAAATCATCTTAATCTCTTATCAACCGGGTATAAAGACGGGGGAATTAAAATTAACGAAACAAAATCCATCTATTGTACGTTCACACTAAGGCAAATAGTCTGCCCACCCATCTACCTTAACAATATACCTCTCCCAACCGCCCAAAATGTCCGATACCTAGGTCTACATCTAGACCGCAGGCTAACTTGGGCAACTCATACCCACAACAAAAGGCTTGCCTTAAATAATCGCTCTCGCCAATTACATTATCTTCTCACATCACAACACATCAACTTAAAAAACAAGCTACTATTATATAAACTCCTACTCAAGCCGATCTGGACATACGGTATCCAACACTGGGGTGCAGCCAAAAAATCCGACTTAAACAAAATGTAAATCGTCCAATCATAGTGTCTCCGTCAAATAACCAAAGCTCCCTAGTATGTATCTAACGACACTCTACATAGAGACCTAGCCGTCCCAATAGTCCAAAACGTCACAAAAAATTTCTACAAACGCACACACTCTAAATTCCACAGTCATCGTAATCCTTTGGTTTCTGAGCTATTCCTGGTGACCCGAGAAGGCGTCTTAAACGTACCTGGTGTCGTGACCTACTAATCTAAAATCGTATATACCACTACCTCCCCATAATTTGTAATACCACTCTCTCTTGTTAGCACACTAAAACCTTAGCCTAAAATCCTGACCTTCAGTGCCTCCAACGGGCGGCTTCTCATCTCCAGCCTCTCAAGCCATGTTTCCTCCATCACATGCACTTATTGTAAAACAACACTTACAGATTGTGTATAATAAAAATAAAAAATAAATTTTTTCGCAATCGTCGACTATGTGTCTACATGTGTGTGTGTGTGTGTGTTATCTGTGCTATTAACGAAAATTAAACGGATACGAGTGCGAGGAAACCGAGTATTATTATAATGATACGTTTATTCGTTATTATTATTATTATTATTTTTTTTTTTTTTTGGTGTTTCTGTCATTATACTGTTGTACGCAAAACGAATAAACGCGATAATCACATTACTGCACGTAGTTACCATCCGATGCGGGTTTTTTAAATGGAGAACTTTAGCGAATTTCGCGCACCGTGACGTAATACCAGCATATTATTATGTTCTAATGACGTTTAAATTGTGTGTTTCGGAAATCAAAAAAAAAAAAAACGTCCCGAAGGATTTTATTTATTTATTGTCTGTGTTTTCATCGTCGCCGTGATGTAATGCTATCGGGCCGCGAGTTTTTTTCTTTTTGTATTTGGGGTCGTCGCGTGTTCGAATAAAACAGCATACGATTGTGCCGCCGCACAAGAAACTGTGAAATCAAATGGTGCCCGATATTATTATGGCCGTTTGCAACGCCATTGTGAATACGTTTTATTAATTTTAAATACTTTTTATCGGGTGTTTTAGGTAAAATATTTAACGAAAAGTCAATATTATATTCGAAATTCGGATTTAATTTCGTGATTTATCGTCGAGATTTCCCATATTCCCAGACTTGCAGTGTTGGGAAATGGTAAACGTACGGAATCATCGTCTATGGCCGTTAATTGCGAGAGAGAGAAAGAGAGACAGAAGCGGTTAACAACACGGGGAGAAAAATTTATCGTCACATCGTGTTAAGGTATTCGGCTGTATCATTCGAACATTATTATTGGGTCTAGACGACCAAAGAGAGGTTTTTTTTTCAAAATTAATTAGTATAGTTTTTTTTTTTTTTTTTTAAGTGTTGTTTAAATGTATTGTGAAACGACGTGAACGCGAATCGCGATTTCTGTAGGAACGTTTACGGCGCTTAGACCGCATCGAATCGAACGAATAAAATCATTTATCATGTCTTTATACGATTCTGCCCTATAATATTTTGATATGATTGAGGACTCGTAACGTGCATTACACACGTGGAAACCTATATTTCAGGCGGACAGATAAAACGGTGTAGTATATGGGGAGATTAAGTTAATATACCGAAAGCAGCGATAAATCATTGTAATCGAAAAACGATTCTGAGCGGTGCCTGATAAACCGGCAGGGTCGCGGTATTAGCCGTGTTTTTTTTCCCCGTCTTCGTGTACCCAAGGGAATCGGAAATCTACACAAATAAAACCGACGTACCGTCATAATATATTATGTAGTTGGTTTTTTTATCATTTTTTTTTTTTTTTGTAAAACCTTCAGGAACGTGAACAAAATTGCCCGAATAAAGCACCGCCGTTCAAAGAATTTATAACTATTAATGTATGACGCGATCAATGTGGAACATTTATATAAAAAAAAAAAAAAAAACGTATTCTGGTAGAACTCAAGAAAACAAGAGCACTCTGAACGGATCTCAAGACGTCACGTTAATCGAATTACGAGTAATACCCGATAATATTTTAAGACAATAGAGTTGTTTTCTTTGCATCTTTTTTTTTTTCTCTCTCATTTCATCGAGATTAAATCAATACAATCGAACATTATTACAAAACACCTCGATTATTCACGGTGTAACGGACGTGGCGGTATATATACAAATAATATAATGGTATTGCATTTTTTTAGGTGTAGTTATTAGTTTTCACCAAATCCCCGTTTTAATAATACACGCCGGTGCAAACGGAATAATCGCGGTGATGATCGATGAACAATCGCAATAAATAAACGTATAAAATTATTCTACGCGACCGGTGAAATGTATAATTATATATTTCGTTTTTTCTATATTAAAAATATTGTTATTGCTTAACTTCTACGAGAAATATTATGAATTTATTATTGCGGCGTACGCAACCACGGTGATGTTTTAATTTTTTTCTTCTTCGTCATAAGATCGCGTATCGAAAATGCTGAACGGAACAATGATCAACGATCCATGAATAATCGATAAAAAGTTAATTTTTTACGAAAACAATTATACTCGCGTACTACTACGAGTACCCCCCAATTACTATTTATTGGTGCGCCTGTCTTACGATTCAAATTTTCTTTTAACAGGCATTCGTTTACATTTTATATCACCCGTTAGTTGGATTTTTTCTATTCTTTCGGAATATTATCGAAATATTCGTGTCGCGCTTTGGTCAGGCTGTTGATCGATTTTTATTACCGACGCTGTTGCATTTATTAACAAGCAAGTTGACATAAGAAATAGATTAGAGTCTAGTTATCATTAGATTCGATTGTTGTAGACGAGAAAAATCGTAAAACAATATGCGACTTAAAGTAATTAACGTCCGGTTTATAATATTTTTTTTTTTTTTTTTTTATCCCACTATAAACGCCCGTTGTTTGTTTTTGTTTTGTTTTTTTTTTTTTTTTTTCCCCGTCTGCGGCGTAACCGAAACGTGATTGGGAATATATTAGCCAATATTGTTTAAAAGTAATTCCTTTTAAATTTTTTATTTTTTTTTACTTTTCATTTTTTTTTCCCCTCTACCATATTACGAGTCTGTATAAACATTTTCCGGATAGTCCGTGTAAAACCACATAATATTTTACGTGTTTATTTTTTTTTGTACATTTTTTTATTTATTTATTTATTTTTTTCGTATCCCATTACGTAGGTATTTAAAACCTATATAAATCTTGGTAATTTAAGGGTACCTTTATAATATTATAAACGCAACACGATAACCGTTATAAATTATACGATAAACTTGTGTACATCGTATTCGGTAAAAGTATTTAATTTACGCATAAATTATCATAAAAAGATAATCTTATTTTACCGGGTACGGAATCGGCGTGAATAAACGGGCAACGCGACGACGAATGCGTCGCCGGCCGGCGGTAAAACGACGTGTACCCGTACGTAAAATAATAATAATATGCTAATTATGAACACTGCCGTAAGAAATATGTCGGTTTAGTTTTTTTTTAGTCTAGAAAAAAAAAAAAAAAACTGAATAAAATCACAGGAAAATGATTATTAACCTGTCCAGGTGTATTATTAAGGTACGCGGTGGGTTATGACCACCGTACGTCCCATTTTAGAGAAACGGAAAACCTATTGAACGTAACCTACAAATAAAAAAAAAATAATATTCACAATAATCTAATAGTTTCGGATTCGATTGTCCGGACATGTGTTTGGCGTTCGGTGTTGCATTTTTATCGATATACGTCCAAATGACGTTATCGGTACCAATGCCTTATCAATGCGTTGATTGACAAATTCCACAATAGGATTTTCGGAATTCGAAGTCTTAAAAACCGGGTTCGGGATATTAAAATCCAAAAACGTACGTTCCGAATTCCATAATCATCCATAATTATGTATTTTTACGAACAAACGCAACAAAGTCTACCCAGTCGGCTAGTAAATAAATTACAGTGAAAAATGTAAAAATTTTATTGTTGCGCATGTTTTTTAAAACAAATATCTATTTTGTGATATTTTTTTTTAATTAGAAAAATGAATTCAACGGTTTACACGTTTAATGCAATTAAAAATAAGATAATAATAATAATAGTACCGACGAGATGAAATTAATTGATGAATCGCAATTTTGAAAACCGAAATTTGAATGCAGATGAAAATCCGGATTTACAATAAATTTTGTATTTAAAATTTCGTAATCCAAAAATTCGAATTCTCGAACTAATGTAAGTCCCGATTTTTCCCATCGCTTATACGCTCGTGTGTTTTTTTACGGTTGTTTCGTACGTTTTTAAATAGTTTTAGCTATTTTACTATTTTATGCATATTGTTTGTTAATATTACGTATGTTTTGCCTAAAGGCAATTGAAAATTTTTTCGAAATTCCCATAGAAGGTATTTAAAAAAAAAAAAAAAAATATATATATATATATATATATATTTATTTAATTTATTGCTTTGGTATAAAACGCTGTTCACGATGCGGATTTGTTCAACCAACGGTACCGGTACGTAGTTTGAAAATGTTTTATAGATTTATAACTGGTTTAATGTTTTTTTTTTTTTTTTTTTTATTAAGCAAATGACGGTTACATGTATTTTGGTCACATTTTTTTTATTTCAACGTTTTATCGTTGCGTTCAGTATATAAAATAAATCGTTTTACCCAATATCCTGTACCCGGGCAACTTTTCATCTGCAACAGTGGCCTTACCGTGGCGCGAACTTTGTCCCGATTTTTTTTTTTTTTTTAAATGATTGTAAGTTCAGTAACATATACTAAATGAAACCAATAGTAATACGTAAAACGTATTGTTTATTCGGGTAAGTAAATTAATTTGAAAATATATTTATTTTTTTTTTACTTACGGGACACAGTGTAATAAAGGAATAAATTGTGTGTACACTGGTTTTACTTGGCAAATCCGAAAAACGGTTCTGACGGTTTTCAGAACATTTCAAATAGAAAACAAATAATAAAAAAAATAAATAAATATTCAATCTTACGTCTTTCCGGGTGTATAGACGAGACATAAATGCGGTCGACCAAACGCCCAAAGTAAATGAAAACGGTCGGTTGTATAGGACAGGGATACATTTTTTTTTTTTTTTCTTTTTACTGAAACCGATTGTCGGGTTTTTGTTCAATTTTTCGTATAGTTTATACATGTTTATAATATAATAATGGGTAGAAATAGTTTCCGATATTGTGTGTATCCAGCATACACAAGCTCATTTTCATGTAAGAACACCGAATTAAAAAAAAAAACATAGCTAAAAAACCATTTGCATTGTTTGGTTCAACGGATGTAGTGCGACGCTGCTTTTCCAAAAAAAAGGAAATTTATAAATAAATAATTAACAATAATTGATCATGTAAACGGTACAGTGGAAATTAGTTGCACTAACTTAATTCGAAATGTTCAGAAGCTCGTCAAAACTAAAATTATGTAATTTTTTACATTAAAAAATACTTAATATTTTCTCCTTCAATGGCTTATTATAATAATAAAAATCATTTACTATAAATAACGCGTATTTGTTATAAGTCAGTTTACGTGTGAAAAAAGTAATTGATAGCGTTTTGGGCCGCGGGGAGTCTGGTAAGCATCAAACGGGATCCCCAATAGATAATAGAAATCAATTGGCGATCACCGTGGGTATAGGAGAAAGCGAGAGAGTGCAAAACGTTCGGGATCGGTAATATATTATTGTTTTTTAAAGCGACGAATCGCTCGTGACCAAACTAGGGAACAATGTCGGTAATATGCCTTTAATGTTTTAGCGCGCCTCGTATTTTGTTTAAAAACCTTTTTGATCATTTTTTTTTATTTTTATTTTTATTATTTTTATTTCTATCTTTTGTGTTGCGCTGAGGGACGTTGAAAGGGTATTACCTTCGAGGGAAACAACCCTGAAATATCGTAATAATTCTCTTTATCGACTATACGTACCCGCGTACCACATTTAAAACTGTAATGTATTTTTTAAACATTTTATTTAAAAAAAAAAAAAAAAACAATAATAACGCAGGTATAAATTTTCTAGGTACAACAAAGATCAGAGGTTTTTTTCTTTATAGAATATAGTATAAACGAAATACGGTTACACCCCGAAAGTCGTATCGATTCCGTACAGAATCTGTTTTTTGATAGTTTCAAGTGTAATAAATATTTTTTTTATCTTTAAAAATATCCTATCCGTCCATGGGACGGCGGGGCACTCCCCTTTTGCTCCTGAAAAATAATATAAACTTAAAACTTATGAAAATGTATTGATGAATTTTTTATTTAACGATATTTCTATTATTTTTAGATTTTTTGGCCAACCCTGAAATTTCACTCGGGCGTCCGTGTATCCATCTAATAAATAAATAATAAAAATATTATTGTTACGCGATTTAAAATCAGATGAAGTAGACGGGTATGTCGAACATTATTGACATACAGCAGCCAAGCATTGAAATTCCTAAATGTTTTGACGACACGCTGAAAAAGACGGACATCTGACGTAATAAATAATTATTGTATATCATTTTCAACGTACATTTAGTAAACATTTTAAGAGACGAACGTTAAAATGTGTACGAGTGGAACGTACTTACGTTATGCCAACCGCGTCCGTTTGAAAATTTTCATATTTTACGTCAATATTTAAGCGTGTTATACACGCATGGATTTGAACGTTAAATTGAGAATTTCTCTGACATTGGCTTTGTCGGGAAATGAGAATATCCGTTGAATTCCAGTGACGGTACTAGGATCGGAGGCGCCAGGTGGATCGTTTCCCTATGAACGTCAAGTATAACCGTTACTGTTGTATTCGAAACTAAATCTTGCGTGGAATGTCCACGTGGGCATTAGGTACATAGAAAAAAAAAAAAAAAAAAAAAACGTTTAATTCAATTACCGTACTGGCCGTACGGTGAATTAAGTTTAACTATAAGCAAAACTCTCCTAAAACCAATTCGGTCTTGCGGGATTATTGAATTATAGGGCGCGACAAAAAAAAAAAAAAAAAAAATCAAAAATCTATAAAATACGAATAACTAATACCAATGCATCCTTCAAACGTCTCAAATCATACCCTACACGCGGATTTAAATATAGCAACGGTCACCGAAGTAGCCACATCATCCAACAAACTCTTTCGCACACGCCTGGCAGACCATCCAAGTCCTCTAATACTTGCCCATAATTCAAACATCATCCTAGGTAATTCTCCGAGAAGACTAAATAGAGACTTTGCTTAAATTAATTTGAAAAAAAAAAAAATAGGAAAAAATATCAAGTCAAAAGTGTTACACTACTGGATAACTCCTATTGATAATCATGTTCAAATATTTAAACGTGCTTAATGTAAAACAAAAAAAAAATTGTACAGATGGTGTACGTATTCAAATGAACATCACTATTGTATAACTATAGGAAAAGAAAAATTTTTTTTTAGTTTCCGAAATCTTGAAATCAAATGTATCGCTCTGTATACCGAATTGTCCGATAAACGCAATGATAGTTAAAAATATACAGTATTTTCTCAACGAACAAACGGGCGCAACTGCGCGGTTATAGATAATATTATTAATAATTCTCCGTCGTAAATCACAGTAGAGAACGAAAATCATAAAACGTTACACGGTTCGTGTAGATTTAATTAAAAATCCGCCGTCACGAACAGACGTTATCGCACTAATGAATGGCGTATTAATCGAATAAGTAATTTACAGAAAAAAAAAAAAAAATGTTAGAAAACTATCCGAAAATGTGATCAACGCGCTACGTAACGCGTACGAATTAATTCCGTTGGCGGACGGAAAAAAAAAAAAAGAAAAAAAAAATCGTTTTCGCATTTCGAGCCGGTGTTGTGACCGCGGCCGTAAATTCGGCTCGGGGCCCCGAGTGAAACAACGGACATTTATCGTGTCGGCCCGTCAAACGGAACGATTACAATAAATACAATAATTATAAAACGCTATCACTGCCGCGGTATTGTTACGGGTACGCGGCGTACTTGGCCGTTTTATTATTTAATTTAATCGGTTTCGGTATACGGTTCCCGCGGTATATAATAGAATTACAACAATTCAAATTGCCCGCGTCGCGCGTCCGATAAACGCCGACCCGGGGGCCGCCTGCCTCTTCTCGGTTACGTTTAACGATTTAATTTCGGTAAAACCGTCTCTTCCGCGGCCGAACATTAAAAACCCCGCTGTCCGGGTAACGGAAAACCGCCGCTCTCGTTTACGATTTTAATTACGAATATAATAATATCGCTATCATCATCGCACTCGTATCGATTAAATACGATCCGCGCGAAAAAAAAAAAAAAGGCACGCGCGATTCGCGTTAATTTGAGACGCCCGTCCGTTTTTTTTAACGATCGCGTTCCTGCGGCGTTCTACAGTACGATGATAATCGTTTTTTTTTTTTTTTTTTTTTTTTTTTTTCCGTCTAGTTCGGCCGGCACGCGTGATTTACGATTATCCCGCGGACTATTACAATAACGGCGACACGATTTAAAGCCAATGCCCACGGCGATTTCCCGTCGATTCAAATATACATTTTACGTAAAATATTTAACGAAACGTCAATATTATATTCGAAATTCGAGTTTGATTTCGTGATTTATCGTCGAGATTTCCCATATTCCCAGACTTGCAGTGTTGGGAAATTGTAAACGTGCGGAATCGTCGTCTACGACCTATTAACATAGCGAGAGAGAGAGAGAGAGAGAGAGAGAGAAGTTGTTAACAATACGGTTAGAAAAATATTAATTAAGGTATTCGGCTGTATCTTTCGAACATTTATTATTGGGTCTGGACGACCAAAGAGAGGTTTTTTTTTTTTCAAAATTAATTTGTTTTAGTTTATTTTTTTTTTAAATGTTGTTTAAATGTATTGTGAAACGACGTGAACGCGAATCGCGATATCTGTAGGAACGTTTACGTCGCTTAGACCGCATCGAATCGAACGAATAAAATCATTTATTACATGGCTTTATACCAGTGGTTCCCAACCTTTTTGACACTACGGACCACTTAGAGAACTTTAGATAAGTCTCGGACCACCAAAACTTTAGACCTTATATTTCTTATAAACAAGAATCAATTTTTTTTTCGCCATTTTAGAAGAATTTATATTATGAATAAATAAAAACCAACGAAATTCCGTATAGCAGGCTTATAATATTATTTATAATTGATGAATTTTAAGTAAAAGTTTTATATTTATTTACAATTTAACGAAAACTACTATTATAAAAAAAATGTACACAATATTATTGTATTTATTAAAGGTGAATTACAATTATAAAAACAATTTAATGTGATTTTTGGGCTTACATTTTCTTTACTAACAAAGACATTCTTGGGGGAATACTGCTCAAATCTACACGCGTGTCTTTAATGGCGTCCAGCCGATTTCTTTGTTCATTTCGAATGTAGAGCAGCCCGGAAAATCCTAACACATTGTCTACTACCGATAGTCTAATCATGCTGTACAAACAAGATTTGATTATCGGTTAAAATAATAACATAAGTGGCATTATGCAATTTAAATTTATCAATAAACGACGTGCTATACACGATTGTCGGTATTTGTGTCAGGCTCCAGTGGAAAAAAAAAAAAATGAAATATTATTAAATTTTGTAGGTATGGCTCGCGGACCACCATAAATTGTCTTGCGGACCACCGGTGGTCCGCGGACCATAGGTTGGGAACCTCTGCTTTATACGATTCTGCACTATAATATTTTGATATGCTTGAGGACTCGTAACGTGCATTACACACGTGGAAACCTATATTTTAGGCGGACAGATAAGACGGTGTAATATACGGGGAGATTAAGTTAATATACCGAAAGCAGCGATAAATCATTGTAATCGAAAAACGATTCTGAGCGGTGCCCGATAAACCGAATGGAAACGGTTTTTTCCCGTTGATTGTTCTAACAACGCACGTTAGTGTTTAGACGTGCAACACATCCATTTGCATACTGGTTGGTCTTGTAGTGAAACGATAACAATTCTGAAAAACAATTTTGAATCTGTCTACTTGAAATCGGCGATTTCACATTTTCGATTTTATCCCCCCCACCCACCCACCCACCAAAAAAAGAAAATAATTTGAAAGTCAATCTTTCTCAATATTTTACTTGTAACCGTTCAAGTACGTTTGACGACAAATTTCTGTTTTAAATTTGTAATTTTTTTTTTTTTTATCTCTTCACTAGGTCAATCGGTACGTTTTCGGAGGAGTTCCTTGATTCAAGTACTTCGCTGGTCAACATCGGTATCCTTTATTCGCTAATTGTGTTCTCGGCGGTGTTCTCCGGTTCGCCTCGATATTCGATTGGTGTTCAAAAGTCCCAAGTGTACCGACGTCTAGTTTGAGCAGATCGCTAAAATATAGTGCTGACGAGGGCGGGCCGTACCCAGCGCATACACGGGGATCTGCTTAAGTCACGCAGTCGATTGAGGACGTTAAAATGCCTTTGGGAACACCAAACGTAAGGAGCGGAATTTGTGTAAATAAAATGACACGATCGGGCAGTGTTGCCGGCAAACCCGACGGACAACAGTTTGGGATAAATAACAGAGAATTTTAGAGTTATGGAGAGAAAAAAAAAACTAAGAGTATCTACACTACATACAGATACATCGGTACATGTATATGTCTTGTTTCTACTGAATATTGTTGACATAAGAATGTCGATGTCAATTTGTTATTAGATACGAGGAGACGAGGATTAAACCGTAGGTAACTTTTTTAACACGTGTACAAAATAAACAAGTTTCAAAGACAGCAGTTATTTTTATTGAGTATACATTTTTCTAAATTCTTAAATGGAAGACGCGGTGACACTAATCGTTCAGTGATAGGATCGAGAGGCGGTAAATCAGACGGAAATGGAGGATAACAAAAACCGTTAATCGTAGCAAAACGGGGAACTTTGTTACTGAGCGGAGTTTTATAACAAGTATTGCACACGCTCGTATTATGAGAATCTAAGTCTGGATATTTTTCGAGCAAAAAATCTACGGCTTTCTGGGGAACGCGCTTCGTATCTTTCTCGAACCAAAGGCGATCGCAAACAGCGCAGGAAACGCCGAATTTGTTTCGGATAAAACGAAAATTGAATTCACTATCAGCGACGGGAAATTCGTCAATACAGACATTTCGCGGCGGTTCGGTTATCGGAATGACGATTTTGAGCATGTTAACATGGTAACATTCTCGGTGTCGGACTAATTAACAGAACGACCCCCCGGCCATAAGACATATACATGTCAAAAAATAAACCCCCCCGTAACCGGCGTATACGATTGGCGTTTTTCGATAACGAAATATCACTATGTCCGAATTCACGGGTGCGCGGGAACGTATTAGAAAAAAAAAAAAATTAAAAATTGCCCGACCTGAGAATTAGTATGTTATTGAATACGTATACGTGGTCGGGCCACGGTGGCCGGTGGATAATTTCGCGTCTCGACATTGTTCTACGGATGCATTGCACCGGCGTGCGTATTTTTTTTATTATAACAATACACGGGGAGCTACTGGCAGTCCCGATGAAACATTCGTAATATTTTATAACCGCACAAACCAGGGAAGTCATTGTTGCGAATGTTTTGGTCTTACAATAATAATAATAATAATGATGATGATGATGATGATGATGATAACAGCTACCCATTATTTAAAAATTATTATAATGAACGCGACAGAGTATGTTGTTTTACAATTTATATATATATATATATATATATATATATATATATATATATGTATACATGTTGTAACAAAAAAGAAAAAAAAAAAAAATGGACGCTGAATAATTATAACGTACTGTCACTTTGCCAGCCATTAGAAAGATTTTAATTGCATTTTTTTTTTTTTTTTTTTTTTGGTCCAACGTTCATTTGTAACTGCTCTATATACGTACGTACGTCCGTCGTCGGGCCAAGTATATTATTGCTGGTGGGAAAAAAAAAAAAAAAAGCTCGATTAAAAAACTTTTTTTTTTAATGGACACTGGACAACGGTGCCGACGACAGGCAATAACAATTAGTGTGCAGTGATGTTACAATATGGACGGGCATAAAACGAAATTTAACAAATTAATTATAAATTTTATCTACGCGAAAAAACCAAACGGAATGCGGCGTTAAGAACTTCGGGGCGCTTTTAAGACAAAAAAAAAAAAAAAAACAAAACGTCTATTCACGTTCTTTTCTTGTCGTTATTTATTTTTGTTGTCTAAAACAACAACGAAAAAAAAAAAAGGAAAAAAACCCACACACATCGGCGTGTATAATACGAACAAAACGAACGGTATTATTATAACGCGCCGGTGTGCTTAATTTGCATCGCGCGTACCAGCGTAACGATTAGCAGCGAGGCGTTTTTAAACTTTTGGCCCGCGGCCAAAATAGTGAAAATGATCTTTACGCGTTTTATCGCCGTCCTATAGTTAAAAAAATCACACGTATAAACGATTCGTTTTAATCGCGAACAATTTATATTAATTTATATTTACCGTTATTTCGCCGAGCTTTTCATTTTTTTTTGGTAACGGAACAATCGCTGCGACGAGAAATTGCGTTTCTCTAGCTTTTTCAAATACAATACGAATGAATATACAAACGTTTAATGTTTAATAGAAAAGAGAACCCCCGAAAATATTAAACATTTCGAACGTATTTTAAATAGATATAATTTGACGGCTGAAAATCGGACACGTTGAAACGGTTGAAGTGGGCAATTCAAAACTAAACCGATTAAATTTATAATACGAGACTTTCGCGCACCAATTGCTTTTTATTACCTATTCGGCTCGTGGATATACGATTCGTAATATTATAATATTAAACGGTTCAAATTTATTACATTCCGGTTTTATATTATTATTTATCACCGGGTTTTAATTAAAATAACACAGTAAAACGAAATTAATTCCTAAATGATGGCTAAATAATTAATAATATGCGTTTTCCGAATGCATTGTATTTATTCGTAGTTGAATAACTTTTGAACTTTGATGTGTTATTTTTATTTATTTTTTTCTTTTTTTTTTTTTTTTTTTTTATCGTACGCGAAAAACGTCGGACAGGCAAATCGATAATTTTCATTACATTCTATTTCTCTGAAATTTAATCATTGCGTACGAAAAACGATCCATGCGCCCGAGGAACGAAATTGAAATGTTAATCCTCGTTGTTTACGGAGGGTTTTCGGATTACCGGACGGAAAAATCATTGAAATTATCAATTAATCTATCCGTCGTGTCCAATTCATATCGTCGCTGAATTCGTACAGAATTTGAACACTACCGCCGGTTATTCGACCAGGAAACGCCCGCGATATCGATGATCGGAGCAAGTTTCCCGGTCGAAAAAAATAACTGTGCGTTACACAGATAGAAAAATAATACAACAATAATACGGGCGGAACGGATTTTTTTTTTCATTTATTATAATTATAAAATGTTTCAGCACACCTAGTGCTATTACAACTTTTTAATTTTTACAATTTTATTTGTTACAAATTTAAATGATTGTAAATTTATTAATGTCATAATTGTTAATAGTGAGAGTGATATGTGAATAATGTGTTACATATATGAATATAATAATAACGATGAGGTCTAGTATATTAATAATGATCTTCATTTTCTGATGACGAGTCTTCTGTGTCTGTTAAGAGAATGTCCTGGGGAAGTCGAGCCCGCAGACGTCTATTGAGTGGTTTTTTTTCCCTATATTGTAATGACGAGCACTGTCCGAGTTTTTTAGTTTGGCGTGGACATTTTTAAATCGGGTTTTAATCCATGTATTTATCAGGGGTATTTTCGTGTCATTGTGGATCTGGCGATTTCTCACGAACCACGGTGCTTTGAGACGTATCCTTAAGAATTTATTTTGTTAAAATTGTATTTTTTTTATTTTAGTTATAGAGGCAGCGGACCATACAGGACAGGCATAGGTTTTTGGTGGTCTGATTATTTCGGTGTAGAGAAGGTGAGAAGATTTCATTTGGAGGGTTGATTTGTAGTTCACTAAGGGGTAACGGATTTTTGAGCGTGTCGTTTTCATACACGATGTGTGATTGTGAACCGCCGAAAACGCGGTGACATACAATAATATTACCGTGTTGACCACGTGCCGGTACATTTCTCGAATTCGTATCAAACGTAATAACATACGATGACAGTCGTAATCACAGGCACGTAGATAAGCGCAGATTAATAAATTACGTCTTACAGGGACAATAGCTCGATGGTTGGACTTACAGGGCCGAAGAAATCAAACTCACCGGGCACCGTAATAATTACAGATAAAATCCGATATCCGACACAACTAGTTTCCACTAGAGTTATCCGTATATCGTTATTCTAAACGAGGAAAAAAAAAATGTAGAAATAGGCGCATATTAGGTATGGACAATAGGATTGAACGGTCTAAGGAATATAAAATAATCTTTTACATAAGTTATTTGTTTCGGCAGTGTACATTTTTTACCGATTACTACCTATAAACACTAATTAATTATACTTCGTCGCTACTGCAGTAATGTTTGTCTAGAATTGCATCTTAAGTCTCGATTATTTGTAGACCGTGCTAAGAAGTCTTCCCCAAACCATTCCAATTAGACTGGAACGGACTGTTTAGCCTTTGTCAACACCCGGAATGCGGATTACAACATTAACACCGACGTAATATCTGCCTTCGGTGCACGATTTCTTACTCTGCCCGTAGTTTTTTCATCTCAGTGATCACGCTATTGACACCAAATGGCTACAAATAGAACAATAATTGCCAGAATGTTTTGAAAATATTTCCAGAAAAACAACAAAGAGAAGAAAAAAAAAAATCGAAAATAATGATGCTATTATTGCCGTTAATTATACCGTGTTTTTTTTTTTTTTTTTTCATCGAATTATGTCTATTATTAAGAAAAATACAACCGAAATAAAAATGAAAAATACCCCCCCCCCATTGCTATTCACTAACTAGTTTTAAAATTCTTTCGGATCAAACGATACATTTGAAAATCGGAAAAAGATTTCTAGTTGAAATTATGTTTACGGGCAGAATAGTTTTTTTTTTTTTTTTTTTTTAAATAGTAATAGTAAAACCAATACAATCGTTGTAATGCTCAGAATGCGAACAAAAAAATTAATCAAAATGTATATATCATATGATTTCCATACACCCGCTACATATACAATAAATATAATAGTTTAATCTCGAAAAAAATACACTACACCATATGTTACACCGTCGATTGTTTGGTTACTAAACAACTATTTCATCAATACGTTCGTTAATGTTTATAACTCATTATGTGCATTCTCTGTGGAACCATTGTAAAATATCGTTTTTCGTTTTTCTGACCGGTCGACATTTAATGTTTTTTTTTTGATTTCTTTATATACTCTCCGTATTATTCAGTTTATATTCAATTATAATTTATACGGTTCAATCGCGCGTTCCTGTACAATGGATTCGGTTTTGTCGTATGTAGCCGAAGTCGCAGAATGCACGTTCCTGGCGTCAACGTGTGTGATGATACTTTTGTGCGTTTTTTATGATTCGCCGGACAGTGATGACGTGCTGAAGGACTTCACACGAGAAATGAAGTACGTTACTATCTGTTAAATTAGTCGTGCAAAAAATGTGTGCACACGACAAATCAGATTCATCATCGCGCCTAGCTAAAACAGCTAGGTCTACAAACTCGACAGTTTTCACAAAAGATTTACACGTATAAAATGTCCGTAAAATACAAATATTGCATTTATTTATCGTTTATTAGCCGTTTAAAGTTTATACGAAGTATTTCTACTTCTTGTTCGTCGTAATCCCATATAAAATCCTACGATTATCCTAACAATACCGTTTCTATTATTTAGAATTTCGCTGTACACAAGAAATAAAATACGAATTTAAAGTATAAAAGTCACCAAAAGCATTTTTTATTTTATTTTGATAATTTTTGAAATTTGTATTATTCTTAAGTTTTAAATTTCAATTACAGATTGATTTTGCAAGAAACTATCGACGTTCTTACGAACGTTATTCCGAAAGTGACGTCGGAAAACCTTGCAGATACGCCACCGGCTATATTGACAGTCTCTAATCCGCCACGTAAGTCATAATAACAAAATTAATTTTTATTTTAGACCAAACATGAACTGATTAGAGTATTACCAACATAAAACAATTGATGCCGATCTATAAAAATTGAGGCCGATACAAAATGTAAACGTACAAATATAAGATTTTTTGAACATTTAGTGGTTTAACGCATCTTGGCCAGATCCTCTTCAAATCGAATACGTCCTCATTCTCTAATTACTTGATCTGACTTTATTCCGTCCCTACGTTGTCATGTATTTGTTCTCTGGTCTATCTATTGGAATAATTTACTGGCCTCGAATTTCAAGTCTATTTTCCCCAAAATTCCATACTATAGTCTTGATATACCTGGGACCTTCTATTGTTCAGTTTAATCGCTTGCGCATTGGCTATTGTCATCTTACATTTTATGTGTATAAACTTCATCTTTAAAACTCTATGTACACATAATACGGTGGAGAGTATTTGCTCTTCATCTCACATTCTATCTGACTGCCCCTCTTATCTGCTAAACGCCAAATGATTTTTAACTCTTTAACTCCAAAAATACTTCACTCAATCTTTCATCTATTCTAAATTCGAATTCTTTGCGTATAATTGCACTTATCATTTCCTATGTCCTTTTCTTTGGCTTCCTCATCTAGCATATGTATTTTAATATTTTATATTTGTATTTATAGTTTATTGTTCTTTCTAAATATTTCGTGTATCTCAATTGTAATTTTATTGTAATTGTCGGGCTTAATAGTTTTAATTATAAGCTGTAATTGAAAAAAAAAAAGAAAAAAAAAGTTTTCACGAGGATATCACGAGAAAATGTTCTGTTTTTAATAAATATTGACATGATCTCGCGAGCCACATCGTACAATCAACAGGACACTCGGCCACTGTACCAAACTTCAAAAACTTTCGACAATTGATTATTTGAAGTCCGGAAATAACAGAAATAGTGTTAGAAGTCATGCCCTCGTTAGATTAGTAATCGCCCGGCAAGCTAGAAAATCGGGTTCAATTCCCGGGCCGAGTGTCCGGATTTTTTGCACAAATATCCGATCGAGAACGATCGAGTACTTTTCTTTACATTATTTATTTTCTATGTTTAATGTTCTTTATATTGGGGAAAATCTCAACAAAAAATCAAAATGTAAATCACATAAGATTACATGGTGTTTTACTAAAAAATAAAAGTGTTGTATAAATATATATACGTTAAAAAACACCTTGTGTTCATTTAATTTCTAGTCGGCAACATTAAACAGCCAATCATAAAAAAAGTAAATAATAAAAAATTATACAATACGCCAAAAACGGTTGCACCGCCCGTAATTGGACACGGTAGAAAACCGACCAATGTACAAGTCGATTGCACTACAATGGCGAAGAGCAGTGGGGAGAAGCCAATCGATAAAAACAATCGAATTGTTTCACCCGCCAAATATGTCCAAATGAAAATAATCTCAATTTTGAACAATATGACAGTAGACAATTTTCAAAATAAAGTAAATATTTGGTTACGCAGTATTACAATTTTTGCGGCCGATTTCCGATAAATTATATTACTGGAATAACTGTTACAATGTAATTCTTTTTAAATGTACATCTTTAAGAGTGAAGAAATGAAGCAAGTTATAACCGAAAAACATTTTCCGTGGTTGTCTAACTGCATGGTTATGGACCGGCTTAGTCTTGCGTCAAGCTATCACACGGTGTATTTGAAATTTTTGGACCGTTTTGGAAATAAAACATTGAATTCGTTCATAACATCGGAAACCGTTAGACATATTCGAGTGAGTATAGGAGCGTTGAACGACACGTGGAATCTCGAAAGTATTTTTTTTTATTTTTTTTTTTTTTTGACTAATATCTTGTGCATTTAGGTTTTATTGAAACGCGACAAAAGAATGGCAAACTCAAAATTCGGGTTGTCACTGAACAATTTGGGCCATTGGCTTGGCATGATAACCATAGGCAAGAATAGATCAATTACTATTGTGTTCGGTGACCTTAATGGCATGTTAGTTAAGGCTTATGCAAAAGGGGATGCCGAATTACAATTCGTTGTACCCTTTATCACAAATATTCTGGAATCTTGTGCCCACAGCAATGTATGTTGAACATATTGTGTTTCTCAGTCGATCTTATTCCCTGATATAATACAGTTTATATTTATGTTATTTTTATTTTACTTTTGTAGACATATAGTACGAAAAATCCGTGGACTATCGGCGTACTGAACTGTTTATCTGAACTATACCGGAAACCGGGTTTGAATTTAATTTTGAAAATTAAAATTGAACTGTTATTCAAACATTTAAACGTCAAACTCGAGGTGAGCGTTAAGTCATAAATTATTAAATACTGCATCGATATATGATATTTCGTATTTTAGGATTTAAATTCTGGCAGATGTTTGCTTGAACAACAAAGTCATAGGAGTTAATTGAAGAGTTACACTAAACGTCATTAACACATTCTTCAATGCCACACATATAGTTCATAAAAGTGCGCTTATATCGAGATTTTCAAAATTATGTCTTGTTTCTGAATTATTTTTTTGAGTATTGTGTTATTATATAGTATACTTTGTATTTATTTTTGTAACTATTATAAATAAATCTATTTGGATATAATTGTCATTAAAACATTTGTATATTATCACAAATGATTGTGAAGGTTTCGGTATCTAGAACTATTCATAAGGCATGGTGTAAAAAAGGGGTTACACACTATTAAAAATGATGTGTATGTATTAAAATGAGCATCAGTAAAATTTTTAAATGTTAAATCCGCCGAAATAAAGAAGTAATAATATTCAGTGTTTTCTTAAAAAAAAAAATAATCTATTTGGTAGTGTAAAAAGATATATTTTAAAAAATCAGTATTAATGGTTATATTTAATACAAAATGTTGTATTAGTTCTATTATTTTTTTATGATGGTATTAATTAAATATCGTCTGGTAAGACGATGAAAAATCGAATAAAATATATTTTCAAAATTATTAAAAAAAAAAAAAAAAAAATGTATTTATTTAAATAATATGTTGACAAAAGGGCATCGGCTCACTCTGCTATTGTCCTTGACAAAAATACAAATAAACAGTAAATAGTTAAAACAATTTTAATACTAACGAATAGAACTATTCAATTACTATTAAAATAATTATTATTAAACATTTGACTCTAATAAAGTAATACATGGGTATTTTTTTGCAAATCTCATATCTTCATGGCAGACGTTGTATATAATAAATGTCGATATAATATTTTGCTTCCATTATTAAATATATATATATATATATATAACTATATTTTTAATTTCCTAAAAATGAAAGCGTCCACCCCCTCGCCCACCAACTCGCACTGTATAATCTTAAGTTTATCAAATTTCGAGGTGCATCGTCCGGTGTTGAAGTTAGGTGGTAAAAGTGATGTAATACTAGTAAAATATACAACGTGTGGCGGTAAAAAATGAAATATTCCGGCCAATTTAACGGATCAAACGGACGTTGATACACTGGGACAATAATTTTAATTCGCATCGGTGACTCTGAAGATTTTACTATTATTGACGTTAATCCGAGAATAATTAATATTCATTTGCAGTGCTTAAAGTACGCCTGACCGCGTACGGTATGTACGTAACTACACAAATTTCGACTAGCAAATAATATCAAATTTGAATATCGTTTATTATTATGCACGGAATGTCCCTTCTATAATCGTAGTCAATTATTATTTTTAGATTTTTAACGGTATAAATTCCGATATTCTTTAAAACGATATTTAACTATTCGAAACTAGTTTTAACTAACCCGTATCTTCTTGGTCGAATGGGTTTGTTTTATTATAAATAAAATTAACCGAGTTTCATAATGTGGAAAATATTTCAACTTTTTTTTTTTTGTAGTTGCAACGAGTTATGTCTGAAATATATTAGTGACAATTAGTCGTTTCTAATAAAAACAAATATTCAAAAGTCATTTTTATATCGTTGGTTTAAACTAGGGAAAAGTAGAAATACGTATATTTTGGGTTAAATATTGGATATGATTCTTGTTAGAGACACGATAATCTAACAACGTTATTTATTTCGGCAGGGTAAAACTTTTACTGATTACTATTTAAAATTATGTACTCAGTTACTACAACATAAATGTTTGTCCGGGATTTTATCTTAACTTTCAAATATGTGTAGACCGTGCTAAGGTCTTTCAAAATCCACCCAATTAGAAAGGAATGATCAGTTTTGCCTTTGTCCGGATTACAACGTTTTCACCTGTGTAATAAAAATTTCCGTGCACGATTTTCAGCTATGTGCATTGTTTGTTTAGATCAGAGATAACGCTATTAAAAAATTGTCTCTCGTTGTTTGAATGGTGTAAAACCGAGGCCCTAAAGGTTAGAAAAATATCTAGTACTAGGCTTGTAATCTACGTGTACGTAGGTAAAGTACGGTTTCCAGTACATACGTATATAATCGTTAAAAATAACAGTCATAAATTGTTTCGAACGATTCGTTAAAACCTGCGGTTAAATCTAATCTCAACTACTCAATACCGGATGACAAATGGTGTTTTAGGAAACCAGATTGGACTAGTTAAAATAATTTATAGCAGATTATGGTATTTAACATATTAAAATGTTTATTGGGCCCCTATAATATAGATATCAAAATACCATAAACTAAAATAGTAAAATGTATCTAAAGCTATTGTCGAGTAGTCATATTCGATTTCGGTTAAAAGTTATTTTTATAATATTTTTCCTCGTTAGGAGGGATTACTGTGTAATGATAATATCATCATATCGTTGATTATAAAAAAAAAAAATTCAATTTTTATTCTGGAAACTGACACCAATTGTGCTTACCAATGGTTATTAACGTAGTGGGATTTACACGTTCGATTATATACGAAAGTACCGAACAATTTTTTATTTTTTTTTTTGTTATATTTTGCTTATTGGATCAGACGTTCAATATTGAACTACATTGGGTCGTATGCCATGAAATCCAGTCCCAGAATCTCGATACAGTTAGAGTGTAAGGGCCACAGTTGGGCAGAGGGTTTACACGTTATCCTAATTAATTATTCAAGCGAAACGGCAGGTGGTTTAAAAAATAACGGACCTGTAAGTGACGCTAGACGGACGAAACAATTTTAACATACAAAATGTAATCAAAAAAGTCATGATCTATTTACAACTATCCAGAGACTAACTAATTCGGGATGCGTATACTAATATGGTCTAAAAACTAAACGAGACGAGTTGCGAATCGTGTCGTTTGTGTTTCGATACCGATGTACAATTTCGCAAAAAATAATTTCGGTCTGACGATTTTACGTTTCGTCTATAAGTTATAATATTGTTTGTATGTGTGTCCGGATTAGTATACCAGCATAACAAATAAAAAAAAACGAAAATAACGTCACGTTTTAGTGTGTTTCAATCAGTATCAACTAGAAGTGATATTGGGCGATACGAAAGCGTGTCGAAGGGATTTCCAAAAAAATGTATTGTTACATCGTTCAAAAAAAAAAAAACTCGCGATAACCACAGTATACTATTTAAAGTTATTTATTAAAAAAGACCGAACAATATAATCGTAATGAACCGCCGTTACTTGTATAAATATATATCCATTATTGTGTACTCTTTTATTGAGGGGTTTTCGGTCTAAACCTACCAATATGATTATTGCGGCAGAATGTACTTTTTGAAAAGACTGATTTCGAATCCGTTTAATATGTTCTATTAAAATTCGCGCCCGGAGCAGACGATTTTTAATGAGCGACGGTAACGCGCAAAAAACTGCTATTATCGCCAAAATCGCATTGTGATGTTGTAGATTGCATTTAAAATATTAAAACCTTAACGAATCCAGCGGATCGGGCACGAAACTATAAACTATACGGTGACAATCAACACGGTTTTTTATTGTTTTAATTATAATATAAATAACGATATACTCTCGAAAAAATTAACTCTATGTCAATAGTATATATTATATTGGCCACGAGTAAAATCTTTGTTTGTTATTTTACATAGCAACTATTTAATTGCGAGTTCGGATACGTCGACCGGATATTCTGCGCAGTTGCTATTTAACTATTACGGGATAACGTTTTTCGTTTACTCACTGGTCAATATTTAACGTATTCCGATTTCTCTATATTTCCGCTGTCAATTGCAATTTATATTCGTTTCTGAAGTATATTATTATATTTGCGCGATCCAATGGATACGTTTTTGATGGGTTTTGCCGTGATGGCAGAACGCACGTTGTCGGTGTCATTCTGTGTAATGATACTCCTTTGCTTCCTGTATGAATCGCCGGACAGCGCTAATGTGATGCGGAAGATCACACACAAAATAATGTAAGTAGATATACGATTAAATGGTTAAGTTAAAAAGAGATTTTTTTTTTTTTTTTATATATACACAATAAGCGTCTTCCGACGGGTGTTACACGATTGTGCGGTATGTTTCAACGATTCGGGATTTTCTATCGCACAGCTAAATTTGCTGTGGTCTAAATAATTGGCATTTTTACTAATACATGTTCGATCGAATCAAATATCCTTAAAATATGAAAGTTGCATAATTTTACCGTTTAATGTATTTCTAACTTTATTCGTTATATAAAATTTTCAACGTTTATCCTGACAAAAAACCCGTTTATTTTATTTGAAATACCGCTATACATACGTATATCAAAGAATAAAGTCTTTATAAATAAAAGTCTTTAGAATAAAGTACAGAGGAATTCAAATTTTTTTTTCTATACAATATTAATAAATATAAAAAAAAACTACTAATTTGTAGCATAAACAAACTTTAAATTTAATTTCAGATCAATTTTCCAAAAATTCGATGACATAACAACGGATGTTATTCCCAAAGTAGCATCAGAGAATCTTACGATTGCGCTATTGGCTATAAAATCTGCAGATTCAAAACTGCCGAGTAAGTTATAATTACTAAATGAGATTATATATTAGACCAAATTTGAAACATTAAAATATTACTCAAAAATAAATGTACTAATAACAATTGATGTCGATCCACACAAATAAAAAAATGTATGAGCGTTTTAAGTATACGCATGAAAAGGGAAATCTTGGGGAAATAATTTGTTAACTTAAAAATACTGCCCCGAGAGCCACATTGTACCATTTACCGGATACTCGGCCATTGCACCCCTCCCAAAATATTTGGACAAAAGATCGATCAAAGTCCTACGAAAGTGGGAATAGTGTTTAAAGTTAATGTAAAGGGTGGTTTAGTAGTAAAATAATTGCTGTCAAGAGGGAGGATCGCTTTTGATTCCCGGTCTGGAAGTCCAAATTTTAAGCACTAATTTTCAGACTAGATATTTGCTTAGTATATTTATTAATTAAAAATTCCATAGGATAAATATTGAATTTTGTTTATATAATTTTCAATATTCATTGGTTAAAATTTTAATTGTCACAAAATAAAGTTCAAACAATTCAATATGATAAAAAGAAAAATGTACATCTATGCGTTTTATGTCTAAAAAAACCCCTTGTGTTAATTTCTAGTTGACCACATTCATGAGTCAAATATTAATATTATTAAACCGGAAAATGCACCAAAACTTATTGCACCGCCTGCAATTGGTCACAATAGAAAACCACCCAATGTACACGCCGATTGTACTTTAGTGGTAAAACGCAGTAGAGAAAGGCCAATTGATAAAGACAAAACATTTGTTGCACCCGCTAACAATGTCCAAAGGAAAGTAACATTTATCCTTAACAACATGACGGAACGTAATTATCAAAACAAGGTCAGTACTTTTTATTACGAAAATTGAAATTTGTATAGCTGATTTCAATTTTAAACGCTGTAACTGTTTTGTGTTAATAATTGTTTTTAAATGTATATCTAAAAGTGTGAAGAATTGAAACTTATGGTTGTCGAAGATCATTTTCCGTGGTTGTCTCATTGCATGGTAATGGATCGACTCAGTCTTGAATCGAGCTATCATAAAGTGTATATAAAATGTTTGAATTATTTAAAAAATAACACCCTAAATACATTCATAACATCGGAAACCGTTAGAAATATTCGAGTAAGCGTGGAAAAATTGAATGACACGAGCAAAATCGTATAATTAATTTCTATCTAATTTCTTTTATTTTTAGGTTTTATTGAAACGTGACAAGAGAAGGGTAAACTCGACTTTCGGGTTATTGCTCAACAATTTGGGCCGTTGGCTTGGTATGATAACCATAGGAAAAAATAAATCAATTGTAACTGTATTCGGGGACCTCAACGCCATATTAGTTGAAGCGTATTCTAAAGGGGATGCCGAATTACAATTCGTAGTACCATTTATCACAAATATTCTTGAATCTTGTGCCCACAGCAATGTATGTTGAATATAAATTTTTTTCTATTTTCGCGTCTGAATTAATAGCGTTTATATTTTTATATTTTAATGTTACTTTTATAGAAATTTAATACGAAAAATCCGTGGACAATCGGCGTATTGAATTGTTTAGCTGAACTATACCAAAAATCTGATTTAAATTTAATTTTGAAAATTAAGATTGAAGTATTAGGCAAACATTTAAACGTCGAACTAAAGGTTAGAATTTATTCATAAATTATTGGAATACTGCTATATTATTCCATTTTGTATTTTAGGATTTGAAGTCTGAAGGATTTTTGCTGGATAAACCGGCTATTGATAAAATTTGAAGAGTTACTTTCAACGTTTTTTATACATTTTACAATGTTACCACATAAATTGTTAAAAAGCCAATTTTTGCTCATTTCGAGTTTTTTTGTATTTATTCCTTGTTTCTTTATTTGTTTTTTTTTTTTATTTTATCATTGTGCTTTTATATAAAATATTTTGTATGTTTTTGGTATATATTATAAGCTATTCCATTTGGAAATTATTGTTATTTCAACATTTGTATTTTTATTGGAGGTTTTTGTATCTTTAATATGTCTTAACAATTATATATTTAGCATAATATCAATAAGGACCGAAAATGTTACACTTAATTAGTGCTAAAGTCTTTTATTAATCTGCGTTACAAATGTCTGTTATCATATACATTTAAAAAAAATATATTTATTCTATAATCATAGTAAATTTTATATTTAATAAAAGTGCAAGTTCACTATTTAAGGAACAATTTTAATTCTTACCTTGCAAATAAATATTCTTAATTTTGCAAAATTACCTTATAAATAACAATGTAGATATATTTCTTTGACATTATTATTTTAGTGTATATTTATATATATATATATATTATGCTTAATATTTAACATTAAAAATATTGTTGGAATACTGTTAATTTGTTTTTCATGTTATTCAGGAGACTTAGGAAAAATTTTGAATGAATTTATTAAGTTCTAAATGATGCTACCAGAAAATAAATAACTTCGAAAAAAACTCCGACTATAGCCATACAAAAACGGCATGCATAGTAGTAGCACTGATTTTGGAATAAAATTGGTTCTAGTGAATATACTCCATTGTTGGATGGCCATATGCAAATAGATATTGATTGCTACTACAGTATCAGTATTTCTTAATAATATTGCACGTATTATTTGTAATTGAATTGCTGACCGAATGGTCATGAAATAATATTACGGCTTTTATGGTCGATAACTTGTAATCGGGTGTCGTCGTCGTCGTATTCGTGTTTGACGTTCGAGGTTATTGTATTTTATTATTGTAGCTTATTATATTTCGTTTTGGATTATAATTTTCTAATCAACTAATATTTGCGATTTCTATAGTTGAAATATACGATAATTATAGCGCCTTGTTGTAATAGAGCTCTTTCGACGGGACAAATGACTCAAGTATAGTTGATCGGTCAATTGTTACCAAATGTACCTGAAACTATATTACCTTCTAAAACATTAGGTATTCAATTAAAACTTGAATCATGCAAATAGTTTAAAGAAAAATCATAGGGACTCCAGAATACCCACATGACTCTGTAAACAGATTATAAATAAAATTGAATGTTTTGCAACGAAAAAAAGGATGTCCTGGTAAAATTGAAATATTAATTAAAAAAAAAAAAATCTCGCAGTAAGGCATCACCAATATTGAGAAGAGAAAAAATCCAATCGGTAAACGATTCATTATGTGGTTCCGTGACTTTCGAGTGTTTTAAACGTTTCTAGGACAGTCGGCAGTCACTGAAGACGATCCACGTTCTGGAAGACCGCCGACATCGTCCAGAAACGATGGTGTGGCGATAATTTGCGAAAAAAAATGCTAAACGGCCGCCGATTATCCGTTTGTGGGTTAACAATGGGAATCTCAAATGAGTCTTGTCGTGCAATTTTACAGGAAAATGTACAGACGCAAAGGGTCGCGCTGCCAAATTCGTTCCGCGATAGTTCACCACGGACAATGCACATAAAAAAATACTGTGGTTCCGCGGACTCACCCTATTCTCCCGGTCAGGTCCCATGTGACTTTTTTCTATTCCCAAGACTAAAGGACAACCATTTCAACACGTAGAGGAAATCAATGTGAACGCGGCAACAGATCTCGTAGCTTTAACTTTTGAAAAACGGCAAGACCGCCGGGATCAACTGCATGTCGTCCGGAGGAGAGTATTATTCAAAAGAGATATATTTAAACAATGTGTATGTTCACATTGCAGTAATTGTTAAATATAAAATCCTGGTACTTTTTGAACACACCTCGTATACTTATATTTATGAATATAAATATAGTGGATTCGGGCGGAAAACCGAACGCGTCGTCGTCGTCGTTGTCGTCGGATCGTCCCCGGGGGACGCGGCGGCGGCCGGGATTTCCGATCGGTGGGCTCCCGCGAGAAACTGTCCGCGGAACACTGTTTGAAAACCGGCAATAAAATATCGATCGGTTGTTGCGGTTTGCCGTCGGTCGGGCGGACGCGTGTATGACACATCGGGTTCGACCTTATTTGCATTACAATAGACAACGGGGCCGGCCCTTCTTTCCCGGACACATTCCGCGGGCCGAAGAACGTGACTGGCCCGTCCCGTTTCGGCCGGCTACCGGTGGCGCGTATTGTTCCGCCGGCGCGCACCGTGCCGACGATAAAATAATCTAATCCCCTCTCGTTGTCGGATCGCGCGTACCTGCCCCGGCCTGGGCATTGTGGCCCGCAGCCAATAACGTTTCCGCGTGCTAAATTTTACATTTTCGTTACGAAACCCCCGACCAATATTCATCTAAAATACGTTCCGATACCATTAAACTGTGTACGCCAAACGCAACTCTTCGTGCCGTTGGATTCGACGTCGTATTCAGGATCCGGGCAAATCCACTAAAAATACACCGGCTTCCTTATAGGCAATCAACGGGGGGGAAAAAAAAAAAAATTAAAATAGATTATCAATAAAATTGCGGTTAGTATGAATAAAACGTCTCGTAAACGTACTAAACCGAGTTACTTGTGTTTTGTCGCATGCGCCGGTCTATTTTCGAATCGTACACCGAAGAGTCGGAGCACGTACGCGTTAATATTCGGTTGTAAATCACTGAAGCATTTCGGACGTATTTGTACCGGGCTATATTTTTCTTTTTTTTTTTTTTTTTTTACCGCGAGAGTGCTACTCTGCGGTGATATTGCAGTAATAAAAATGTAAAAATTGCGCCCTGAACGACTATTCGAACTCCGTCACGATTATCCGATTGGCTGCAGGCTATACAGTGCAATATAACGGTGACATTTTTCAACTTTAAAGCCCACACGCGTCGGGCGGCAGACATAAAATATCGCCAGACTCGCTGTGTAATTCTGAGATGATGTGTAACGGTTGAACGACCGTACGCAAAAAGCTACCTAATTTATATTATTATTATAGGCTATTTTTTTTTTTCTTCGAATCTATAATACGTGTTACGAAGAAGCTATACGTTTTACTAAAATTATGTCTTTTGTATTTCAGTTTGAGAAAACGTTTCGAATCGTCGACACCGTACACTAAATCCACCGGGATTTTTGAAAAATCTGAACTTTATTTAACAGATTTGTCTAGATTGTCAATAATTTTTCTAAAAAATTTAAATAATTGACAGCAAACGACGATAAACCGTCACTCCACAGTGGCATGAGTCGTACCGAACAATCAATGAAAGTAAAGTAACCATCCGTAGTAAATCCTAATCAAATACATTACGTAATTTTAAATAAAATAAAATAACCTAATACGGAGTCGAAAATACCGTACGCTAGGTGATCGATAAATAACCGTCCCACACAAACGGCCCGCACAGTGGCGGATTCCGACAAGACCCCAAAGGGGAGCCAACGAATTTTGTACGTTGTACTTCCTAGCCACATTGCACTTTTGCGCTAAAACTATTGACTTAATTCGTGTACATAAACACAGGCCGGTTGGGCAGAGAGGCGCGCAAGAACGATTCTCCTATCCTTTATTTAAAATTTTTGTATTTTTTTTTGTAGGTATCGCAAACTACGGGGGGAACTCTACCAGACAGGACAATCCTTCCCCCGTAGGCGCATCGTTGTTCCAGCAAAATTGTATTATAAAAAAATCAGTAATAAATAAGTCCCGTTTACCCCTGCGGGCGGGGCGGGCTCACAGTGATTGTTCAATAGCGTTTTGGGCAGCATTAGGGCTGAGACCCACATGCTGCCCTTACAATGTAATAATAACAGCTAGGCTAGCACAAGTCTAGGGTTCTGGGCGGCCCTCTGGCGTTGACGCCCCTCTTCCTTCCTCGTCGGCAGGGCCTCCTCGATGAAGTTGCTTTTTTTGTCCCAAGCGGTCCTGTCTTCCATCATTCTCCCTACTGCCGTTTCCAGTTCCTTCCTTTGCCTCCACCAGCTGTCGCAGTGACAGAAAGCGTGTTTCGCGTCGTCCACGGGGGCCTGGCAGTCGTGGCACTCCGGGGTGCCCAGCCTCCCAATCCTATGCAGGTACTGGCCGAAGTGGCCGTGACCCGATAGGATTTGGGCGAGGTGGTAGTTGGTGTTGCCAAACCTCCTGGACAACCAAGGCGCCACCTTCGGGATCAGTCTGCGGGTCCAGGCTCGGTCCCGCTCTTCCTGCTACTTCCGTAGCGTTTCCGCCTTCGTCTGCTGCGCCGTCGGTAGCTGATGTCCGTCCCCCTTCACGCTGTACGCGGCTGCGCGTTCCACCGCCTAGAGGTGCACCGGCGCTACGCTCGCCACCAGCAGATCCGCCTGTGTGCCGATGGTACGGTACGCGCACGTTTCGCTTGAACGCCAGTGCCGACGACCAGACCGGCGCTCCGTATAAGAGCTGCCTCTCCGCCGCCCTCATCAGCAGTCACCGTTTCCCCTGCTCAGAGTCCCCTATGTTAGGCATCAGTCTCGCCAGCGCCGTGACTGTTTTGTTGGGTTTAGCCGCCGCGCTCTCCGCGTGTCCGGAGAAGCCCCGCTGGCAGCTCAACTCCGCCCCGAGGTAGCGGATTTTCTCGCTGAGCTCCAGCTGGCTGCCGCCGAGGTAGAAGCAGGGGGGTCGGTATCCGCGCTTGGTAGTCAGTGCGACCGCGACGGATTTGCAGACGGACGAGGAGAGCCGCCGGCTCGCCATCCACTCCACGACAGCTTCCAGGGCGAGGATTCGCCTATCCTGGAACCTCCGCCTAGTTCCGGTCCGTGAGCCCACCGATATTGCGGGAACCGCGTGGAGTACGTCCGCCATTTTTTTTTTTTTGTCGCCCGCTCTAATATTATAATATATATATACATCGTATAATAATAATAATGATAATATATATACGAGCCGTTCTATTATACGCCGCGTTTACGAAAAATAATACATAAATAACGTTGATATCATTATTATTATTATTATTATTATAACGGTGGCGCGTTAGTGGCGTTCAATAATATTATTTCGCGCGGCCGGGCGGCGATAAATCGCTAAACGGAATCGCGCGGATAAATCAACGGACGCCGCGACCCCGAACATTATCGGCCGACGTCGTCGGCCATCGGTCGACAATCCGGTCGGCCCCCTCTCCGTCCCGGTTTATTACAGACAAATATAATCCCGCGGCCCTGGCAACACTGTACAGTGCCCCGGGCACACTGCGCGCCGGTCGTTTATTACGATATTACACGCTTGGAATCGTTTACCGGGTAAACGTACCGAAAACCGTTCGGTAAATTATAACGGAACACCGGTGGGTCCGTGTACAAAGAAAACGCCCGTGCTCGTACCCGCGCCGCAAGTGTTCCGCAATCGCTGAACCGAACGTAGAATTATAATAGGAACCTTAAAATCATAATGGATATTGTCCGGATGTGTAAAATTGAAACGCGATTATTTAACGGATTACGAATACCCATCGAACGGTTAATGACATTACATACCGGGGGTGGCCACAACGCGTCTCTTAAATCACTTCCGTGCGGCTCTCCGACCAAATTTCCACTGAAATTGATAATTATAAAATTCTGTTAAAATCGTTAGATAGTGCCTTTTTAATGGCCGTCGGTTTGCTTCACTTTTTGAACGTTTCAGCTGCTATAATAAATCACACGTATAACCGATTAACGTGGACTTTGTGGAATATTTTTCTAAACATACAACGAGCAACAAGGATAAAAATGATTGTTCTACAACTCACAAATCTCAACAAACATAATCTTGCTTAACATATTTGGTTTCATAAAAAGTAATGTTAAAACACGTATCACATTTTGTTTTTATCTTCAATAAAAAACAATGAAATTGTAATTATGTTGTAATATTATTACCGCATTACATTGTGCAACAAATAGTATTTAACGATTGATAACTGATAATAATATCCAATCGTTAATAAAACCGTATTATATGGGAATCGAAACAGTGCAGACATCACTCGCGACATTCCTACATAATATATGTAACTACAATTGACAATTACATGTGCCATAATATATGTAATTTTTTAATTTTGATCATCCGTACTTATAAATAACAACATTGAACTCTAACAAAATAAATATGAACATTTAATGGAAAAACACTATGTACATATACTCGGTTTACCGAAATTTTTCACTTACATAATTTGTGCGCTATGTATAATTTATCGTATTCATATGTCATTTTATTTTTATGACATTTTTTAGACCTAAACTCGGTATTTAATAACGTGTTTTGCGTAAATTTTCTTAAAATTTATTCGAAAACGAATAGTGCCATTGGAAAAAACATTATGTTCAGTACGAACAAATAATTGTTTTCGAAACTTTAAATTAAAATGTCACTTTGTTTAGAATTTCAGATAAATAAATTATATTATTACGCACAAGCCATGTCCCCCAATAAAGTAATTATTTAACATTTTTCATATACAACTTTATAAATTACATATAATTGCATTATGCCCCGTAAAATTAGTCTTATATAGTCATTACAAATAGTGACTTTTTATTGTAGCAATAGAGCACAACTCTATAGGACATTGTTAAGTAATAATTTACAAAAACCGCGATAATAAATTACGTAATGACGATTGCCGATAGTCGGAAATTAAATTAAATATCTGCATAGCGAATATACTATCAATATTAGTATATATATAAAAAATTGACGTGGTATTTTTTTTATATTTCTCACTATTGGGAAAAACATTAATACGTTCGAGATCATTAATATTAGAGATATTATCGTTGCTTAGTTACCCAAAAACGTTATTTTTGTTTTCGTTGTTCTATACAAATCTATATACAAAAGCCAAATACTTGCTCGGTCACTGAGCAAAACCCTGACCAATCCGCGCTGGACCTAGGGATTTATACATTTTAGTGGTATTTATTTCTTATGGTGTAATGGTAAGATAAGAAATATTATTTGGAAGTCGGTCCCCTAAAGAGGTGTTGGCATATAAATTTTGCCGAAATTTAATTTTTGAGTTACCTCAGCGACACGGATGAAAAAAAAAAGAAAAAAAAGAGATTACATGACCCTGAATAGTTTGCTATTACTAGATATTACTGTTGCTAGATGATTGGGTAATATTGTCCTGCCCGTGTCACTAATTAAAAAAATAAAAATAGGTGGAAAATCACCCGTACTTATAACTAACAACACTGAACTCTAACAGAATAAATATGTACTCTACACATACAACATTTGTACACGACGTATACAATTTTAATGGAAAAACAACTGTGGAAATAATAAATATACGGCAAATATTTATATATATTTTTTTTTTTTTTTTTCTATTAAACCAAAACGCATTCGATAGGTACTTATATTATCATTTTGTTTAAAACAACAATCGCTATCGTGAATTATGTGAATAAACCGATTATTTCGTTTATCGGAATAATTGATAATAGTCCACTGGTGTCGTGAACGGTCTACCAGCGATGGTCCAGTGGTCTCGTGTACGACAATTTTATGCAAATTAATTAAATTATGGAAATATTACAAAATCGAAAAACTATGATCTATCAAATGTTATTTAAACATTTGCCATCATCGTCCAATCGCACCCAACAGTTAAATTCAGCGTAACCCAGTGAACATTCCAGTTGAAACCGCTCGAAAGTCGAATAATATTATTCTGCACTTTAAACGTTAATTACAATAAATTACGAAAATTGTAAATCACATTAAACAACAACAAAAAAAAAAAAAAAAACCCCGACATCCGAACATCACATGCAAAAATCGAGGCAACGTAATGTCCATATCTTTATATTGCCATAAGAACAACTAACGATGAACCTTGTAGCGAAATCGCTAGCATTTTCGAGACACTAAAAAACTTGTATCCGCATAGAACCAAACAGTTTCTGGTCGGTAAATTTGTTTCACAGACAGAAAAAACAAAAGCAGCACATAACATAGTTAAACCAATACCTACGTTTCTCACTACTCTCAGTGTCATTAGTGAACTCCAAATATATTACAATAATATTTAAATTGGGCGCGGTGATCGACGTTTGAATATAATAGTTGAAAAATCGCAACGGTTTTTGCCGGTTTATTATAACGATTTTGGATTTTATTTTTTTTTTTAGAATATTAAACGATTGGTACAAAAAAAAATATTATAATTGTATTCGATTTTTTTACGAATTAATATTATATCTATTTTTATTTTCTAGTCTTTTTTAAATAATGGATACGAGATTAGGCGTAAGCAATAATAATTTAATTCTTTATTTAACCCCGATGTGTTTTTAGTGAGACCCCGGGCCGCACCGTCGCAATGAATATTTTTGAAAACGTATACGCCAAACACACGAGAAAAAAATAAAACCACCCGGCAAACGGAATAATAATAATAATAATGAGTTTTGTTTTTATCAATTAATTATATCAATAAAATCAATATAGGCACCTATAATAATATTGCGTTTATCTTCGAGACCGGACCGTACGTGTGCGGCTGTCGGGAACAGTCGTAATCGCCTTATAAATTATTAGGTAGGGCCCGGGAATTATTAAACGCATTTGCACACCCTTGGCCGCGTGTACGCAAGCCCGCCAGGGAATGCGCCCGTTCCAAATCAAACCGATATCACAGAGGATATTTTATTTCCTCGTCGATGCGCATTTGAAGGGTTATTAATGCATATTTTATTACAAACGCGTATACGAGGTGTGCGTTTAATACGTATATCCAGACGAAATTTATTAAAAATTAAATTTCATCTTACAAACTGTTTAAATAGATCACCTTCAAAATAGTGTCCATTTTGCTTCTGAACGACCGTCTCAGTGGTCTCACTTTTGAAAACACCTTTGAATTTCTTCCACGGTCTGAAGCTCTGCCGTCGCGCCACGGACGGTTTCGTTAACGTCTTCGGATCACTGTTTCTAGTGTCAGCAACAAAAAAAAAAAAAAAAATAAAAAAATCACAGGGAGCTATTTCAGGTGAATATGGTGGGTGAGGTGTCACTGGCATATTTTTGGATGCCAAAAATGAAACACGTACGGAAAGCGCTGAATGCGCTGGTACATGGTGCAAAAGTCACGACATTGATTTCCACGTTTCTGGCCGTTACTTTCTATCTTAATCTTTCCCAGCACTTGTTTATAGAAAATATATTTTACTGTTATGGACTAAACCAAAAAAAAAAAAACAAAAAAAATTAAATAAAAATCTATGCTGTTTGACCGGAGAGAGAGCGTGAGAGAGGAAGATAGAGGAAGAGAGAGAAAGAAAGAGAGAGTGTGAGAGAGAAAGATAAAGGAAGAGAGAGAAAGAAAGAAATAGTGAGAGAAAAAGAGCTATCTGGAGAAAGAATGAGAGTGAATGAGTTGAGTGATTGGTGCACATTTTGTCATTTTCACACTGCCCGTTCGCATCGTGTTTACAACAGCGTTTTAATGCAAATAAGATTAACCTAACCTGAGACAGGAATTTCCAATATTTAAGATGATAATAATAATATTACTTTTGTGCACCGTATTTTTAAAATGCATATTTCTGAAATCAAATTGAATTCGTTATACCCAACCCCTTGAACAACTGCACGACGGTGATTTATTTTCCTCGAGTTATTTTTACTCGACCCGTCCGTTTCAGGCGGCGGCGGCGGAACGAAAATTGTTCTTCCGAACGAACGGAAATTGTTACGACTATTATTTTATATGCTAAAGCTGAACAATAAAAAAACGAAATACAGTTACATAGTGTATGTATTGGTGCACGGAAAAAAATATAACAAATACCGAAATTTATAAAATATATATATATATATACGGCAGGCTGTCCACACGCACGGTTCGTTCGACTCTTATTAGATACGGACATAATGACTTCTGTTACTGTTTTCGACTCGATTTACCGTTTACAAATATCCCCGTTTGATATTTTTCAAACGTCCCTTCCGGCGTTTTTTTTTTCTTTCCATTTGTCGCCGATTGTATACGTTTTATTTTTATATAAAAAATTGTTTTTGTTTTTGGTTTTTCCGCAATACCGGTTAATTTCTATTGGATTTTTCCAGGAATTCACTAGAAAACATCATGTCGCGTGGAAATCATCGGCCGGTATTTTTTAGCTGTTCGTTTAATATTATTGTAACGTTTTCTTTTTCCATTACTTAGCTAATAACTCGTAGTGACATCGACAATTAATAGTAGTTACGATTTGCCCTATAATTATTTTGAAATTTGAATTACAAAAATAACTAACAAATAAATAATAATAATAATAATTTATTGTGTTCTAATTTGAATAATTATTATACATTTATAAGTTTTATAAACGTATCGATCATAAAAAAAAAAAAAAAAAATGTCGGATGGAATATTTTTAATAATTCCTCGATTATATTATAGTATACGATAATATTGCGGCAATTCATTTAGTTTCAAAAAGTTATTTATTTAGATAAAGCTTCAATAACATAAACTCAATCATTATAACAGTAATTATAAATGTACTATATGGTTTATAACCGGGTAGTTATGTAAATGAACCATTAGTAAAATGTATTATTTTTTTGTTTTTTTTTTTTTTTTTTAAACCGAGAATTCATATTTCAACAATTCATCTATTTTTTTTTTTTTTTTTTACAAATTGTCGAGAAATAAATACGATAATGGATTTTTTTTTTTTTTAATGTTGCTTCAAAACCAATCATTAATTTGTATTTTATATTCATTATAATTTTTGGAAAATTCACCTTTTTTTTTTTTTTTTGTTGGAATTTTCATTTAGTAGTCATTATTTGAATTACATTAACAAACATTAAATGGTTTCTACTTTAAATATTCGTATTTTGCATAAACACACTATTGATTATTGTACTGGTGTTATAATACTCAATATTCACTACGGTCTTTAATATCTATATTCCTATATTCGATAATCATATAATTATCAATACTTATAAAAAATAAACAATGTGTATACAATAAATACATACCAAGGTAAAATAAATATTAATTTTTCAAATGTATTGCCGATGTATTTCTCTATTTTTTTTTTTTTTTTGTTTTCAAGTCGGAAATAATCGATATAAAATCTCCATTAGAAATTAATATAGAATAGCATAGGTAGGTGATATATTTGAGCGGATTTTATTAGGTACTTGATTTTTATAATATTTTTGTCATGCGTATTCTACTATTGTTTCCAACACCTGCTGGTGTTGTGAATTACCCATAAAAATTAATTTCAAATGCATTATTATTATTATTATTATTGAAAACGATCAAATGTTTTGCAATTCGGATTTCTAAAGACTTCCTAATCCAATTGATTGCTAAGGTAAGTCCATTTACATTTTAACATTATTTTCGTATTTTATCGTAAGTATAGAATTGCAATTTAAACGATTTTTCACCGTCCAATTACAATGCGTTATTATTTGTAAATGTTAAATTATATGCCGACAAATTTTTAGCCACTGCAGTATACACACTTGCATGAGTTTCGTTGAAAGATTATAACATTTTTGTTGGCGGGTTTGTAATTATTATACGGTTTGTCTCGTTGGAATATTCATTGACTACAGTCCACGGATTCCACAATACTTTGAATTACACATAGAAATTAACGTTGTGTTAAAAATTTGATTTCCTCGATCGTTAACTATATAATATACCACAGTCATTAGTCCTCGAACTCGTATACTTTGACTTTATTATGCGCTTGGAAATAAATACCGTAGTGCAAACGTACAATCAATACAAAACAAGTAGTGATAATATTATAAAAAAAAAAAACGGTTCCTAAACAAATATATAATTATTAATATTTTTTGGACGTTATTATAATATTCTAAGAGGTAGTACTACGGGGACTATTTTATTCGAACTAATAACAAAAAATAATTAATATAAATGTTTATTATTCGTGATTTACAACGGGATTCTATATATATATACAGTTTTTTATTTTCTGAAACATGATCTATTATAATATACTCTTCCCTCTTTCTCTCGTCCGTAGTTGTTGTGATTTTGTAAAATTGCGTTCTCTACTTTATACGTTTTATCGTTTCCTTGGTGTTTTATTTCATTTTCGATGATCCAACGCGAAGTGTATAATTTTACAAATTGTGCATAACATTTATATTTTATTTTCCCTAATAACGCGTATAATACATGTTTTTGTGTTTTTTTTTTTTTTTTCAATAATATTATTATATGACGTACGCCGTCTAAATTGCTCGAAAGGTTTTACATAAAACAATTTGAATGTTTTATTTCATTTTACATCGTAAATAAATCGAATGCGACCCCCGTTAGACGTATTCAAATTAAACGCAATGAAATGGGATATTCCGCACGGTTAAATGTTTTTCGAACGATGATTCAGTTACGATATTCGGTTGGGTTAGAGATTGACCATCATAATGTTATATCTGTTAAAAGTTTACACGAGGCAATATTTCTAGTAATATCGAATTTAACGTGATAAGCTGGCTAGAGATGAACATCGGTTTGGACGGTTTTTAAAACGACTGATCCTATCCGACGGCACCGGTGCTTCTGGCAATCGAAACGATGAATAAAACTCAATAAAACGTAATAAAAAAAAATTGGTATAGGACATCGGCCAGCGTATCATCTATATGTGGAAAAGGGAAAGGTTCGTGTGGGCGGAAAACGATTACGATTTTATTTTTTTCGATATGATGACAATTGGTAACAAAAAAAAAGAAAATAAATATTAAAAAACAAAAAATACGATTTAAACGCGAAAAGAAAAAATATAATAAATATATCAAATTCGCGTGTTATTACGTTGCTGACGTTGACGTTCGAAACCGATATAGTTATTATATTATTATATTATTAGGCGGTAGCGAAGACCACCTAATGGCGATGATCCGGTGACGATATCCAGTAAATATCAAATAAAACGACGGCAGTAAACATTTGTACACGGTGGATTTTTTTCGTTTATGTACTGATCTGGCGGAAAAACGAAAGAAAAAAAAAATAAAAAATATTAGTAATATTATAATTCCGGATTCGTCGTTTCGTAACGACTGTGATTGTTATCTCGGGCACGGACTAAATTGCGAGACGTTTTCTAAAATGTTAAACAAATTACCGATATCGATTGGACAGCATATAAAAAACGTTTCTAGACAAATATTATTAAAATATTTAAGAGTGGTTTTTTGTTCAATTATCTCTTATACGATACGTTGAACTTGTATTTAATCCATCAACCGATCGATTATAACTTTTACGATATTAAAACTAATCCGGATATACCATTTTAACCTTTTAAAGTATAAACCGTATGAAAACTCCGTGATGAATAGAAGATTTACAAACAAATAAAATCCGGATGTATAGAACTGGTAAAATGTGAAGCTCCTTTGACTCATAATTTTAATCTGAAAAAAAAAACCAATTTTTTTTCTCCGTATATCGATTTTATTGTCCTTAATAAAGATGAAATCTAGTGATTTTAAATATACTGCGTCGGTTTTACCACAGACTCTGTTTCTCGGGTTTTACCGTAACTATTGTCCGATAGTACGTATAATACGAGTACTATTTTTTTCCATTTTTTTTTTTCGTTTGAACCGACAATTGTGGAGGCCGGCCTTGTGTTTCCTGCGCCCTAGGAAAATCTAATTTACGTTCCTCATTCAGTAGTTTATTCTTTTTTAAGGGATGACTGGAAAGGGCTATACAAAAGGAAGACACATTTCGTTTTTAATCGATAAGTGCTTAGTTTAATTAATAAAAAAAAAAAAAAAAACTGAGTAACCTCAGGTTGCTTTATAAAATATAAAACAATAAATATAAATAAAAAGTTCAAGTCATATTTATAACAAACGTTGTACAGTACCTATACATACTATTATAATTTGGAAATAAAGAAATTTGATAAATACGTTGAAAAATATAACTATAATATTCATAATATATCGAACGAAATTTATTTTGCGAGCCTTTTCTTGTGCGAAATCAATCATTAGCGAGATCATTTAATATTTCTTGATTCAAATAGTTTTTGATTAAATTTAATTTAGAAAAGCTTTGATTACTCTGATGCGTCCAATCATTGTTAAAACGATACGAAATGCCATCAGCTACGAATGGTAAAAAATCGTCATTATTTAAAGCTGTTACGTTTCTAACGGAGGTCCAATTGGGTATAAATTGTTCGAAAATTCACCCGCAAATTCTATTGCATCAATGCCTGCTATGATAACTCGCCATTTTCTGAAATTAATAAATATATTATTTTTTTATTTTTTGTATTCGTCAAACAACAAACTTCGATTTTCTGTGATGCCGGATAATATGATTGATATCGAATCAATCCGGTTAGTTACCAATTTACAGTGGCGTTGGGCCGTAGCCCCGAGTGGAGGATCCGCGGAACCACTGTTTCGGTTTGTTGAAATCGAAACTATATCGATTCAGCAATACACTGGGCCGATTCCTTTCGACAAAGACGATAAAAAAACCGGCCAAAAGAGTTTATTGACCGCTGTCTTCCACCGTTGGGGGTGATCCGGGTAAAACGTTTGTGCAAAAACGGTCTTATTTGGCCGTCGCCTCCAGTCTATCTATCTTTGCAGGTGTACCTCAAGGCTCCGAGCCGGGGCAGATCTTATTCAATATTTTCATATCTGATATACCGCCAAACACTTTGTACCAACATTGAACCCTTTTCGAAGACGATACAACAATTTATTGTGAGTCCCAAAATGTTGAAGCGATAACTAACCAACTACCTACAAGAACCTACCTAAATCTACTAACGAAACGGCGTAAAAGCTGGAAACTATAAATTAACGCTTCTAAAAGCACCACAGTCGTATTTCGCTTACGCCACCGATACTCCACTCCCACTACCTCTAAAATTCGAAAACGAATTCTTACCTCAGCAGACATTCGTCAAGTACCTCGGCGTTACATTAAACAAGAGACGGTGGCCACACATATCTACTAATCTTCAACAAGCATATCAGCGTCTCTCGATGTGATTTCCAAAATTTAATAATAAAAAAAAAACAAGTTATACACAATAAATGTTCAATATTAAAATACATGCAATTACAACGCCCACTACTTTCATACATTATTTGCCCTGTCTAAGGTTACTGTTCAGCTGCGCACATATGGCAAATTCAAATTTTTCAAAATAAAATATAATAATAATAATAACGAACACGCCGCGGTTGAACATACAAAACGATAACCTACACACAGACCTCCGAATTACGAAAATCCAAGACTATATAAGCGCCTTTGCCGCGAATTCCCATCGTTCACTTCATAAATCAACGGGCTCGCTTCACTTCAATTTACACATACGTCCATCACCTGATATAGACGTGTAAAACGCGTTTGTCCACATGATGGACTTGATGTTCAGTTAAACATTATACAGTATATAAAGCGTACATTTATAGGTCTAATTATATTCTTCGTCAATGCACTGATATACCGTTACTCATACAGTCGAATTTGTGTCGTCTTAATCGTATATTACTATTGCAACTGTAACTAAATGCATGTTAAATTAGCCAAAATACACAAATTCTGTAAATATCCGTAGATTTAAGTAGCCCACATAGGCTAGGAATGTCTTATTATTATTATATATATATATAAAAAAAAAAATCTGGCCGTTGATTCAACACCCGACGATTCCTTGTATATTTTGAACAATACCCGGACACGCGAGATAACGACGACCGAAACGCACTTTTCGAGGCGTTGTCACCATCAAACTTTCACGTCGCGATAGTTCTCGCCTCAAATATCGTCGTTATGGTCCGCCGGACAAAAACCACCCGCCACGACCCGACTCCAGAAGCCGCTCGTTGTCCGGCTAATAAAATCTGTATTATTATTATTATAATTATAAACCACGCAATAATAATAACAATATACAGGGTAGACTGAAAACAAACGTCGCGCTCTAGGGTACGGTAATCGTCCGAACGTGGCCATTTTTTTTTTTTTTTTTGGTTGAACCGACAATTCATCCGCCTCCCGGAACCGCCGTAGAGCATTACTTCGGGAGGCGGATCGCCATCATTTATGAATGAAACACGGTACAATTAATAAAAGTAAAAATCCCGTTTTCCCGTAAAGCGGGGCGGGCTCACATAAAAATAAATTCCGAGCAACGAGTTCGTATCCTACGGTGGAAATGGGCAGTAGCCGAGCCGAAGCCCACTTGCTGCCCTCACAAAAGCAGGGTGGGATACTTCCTACCGGACTATCGGCCGGTGGTCAAGCGACTCCGGAGCCGCGATCAACGACGGCGGAGATGCGCTTGAAGAAGGGCTCGGCGCTGCCGTTCTGCCGACTCCTTTTCCGCGGTGACGGCCTCGGCGAAGTCGACCACGGCTTTCCAAGAAGTCTTGGGACTCTAGCACGAGCGTCACCAAGTCACATGGTTCAAACGGACCGATGCTCCGGACCAGGCGCTCCCTATCCCCATCAAACGCCTCGCAGCGCATCAGGGTATAGAGAGCTCTCCCGAAGTAGTGCCTCACGGCGTTTCCGGGAGGCGGGTGTATTGCCAGTTTAAAAATGAAAAAAAAAAAAAAAGTATGGAGAGCGTCGTCGAAACATAACTTAACCTAACCTAACCTCGTTCTCCTCGCTGGGAAATCCGCAGTGAGAACACCCGGGGGACAGAGTTCGTCCGTTCCGGTGAAGGAACGAGTTGAAGCATCTGTGCCCCGAAGAATTTTCTGACAGCAGTGGGATTCGAACCCACGCCCTCAAAGAGGACCAGAACGCTCAACCGGCCTACATTCCAGGCCAAGGGATACCTTGAGTCTGGCGCCTTAGACCGCTCGACCATGCTGACATCCGAACGTGGCCCTGAAAGTAGATTTTTTTTTCTTTCTCTAAATCCCATTCCCGAAATTATTTGTAAAATAACAACAAAGCATACCGGCAAATTTCTAGTACAAGAAAAAGGGTCGTCCTTTCCCTGCGACACGTGAATTTGTATGTACATTTATTTTTTTAGCTACTAACCGCGGTATCGATTATATTATCTTATATCCAAACGCTATCCGAAAAATACGACTAATTTTATAGTAAAAAAAAAACATAATAAATAAATAAATTCAGTTGTTTTTTTTTTTACCTTAGGCATTGTTATATAATAATAAAAAATCAAAAAAAATCCACAAAATCTATTTTGGAGGCCACATCACGGGGTGCTATTCCGTAGAGAGCGACATTTTCATCTTGACAACTTGTGAAATTTAGTGCATTTTTTTTTTCCGTTTTTTCTTGTGGTGAAGACCTTTTTCGTGTCAGTTTAAGACCCCCGTTGTGTACCGGGGGGGGGACACTTGCGGCCAAAATATGAAACACAATATTAACCGGGTGTACTATTCGATACTACCAAAATCTTATACTTTTACTTATGGATATTGAATATCGAATTAGACGAAGAACTACGCATATTCTATTCTTCGCGATTTTCCCGGTGTAGGGCCGTTCGAACGTTATGAAAAGAGATGAAAAGTCATTGGATTTTCATGTTTTATTCTGAGACTGTTTTGTAGCAATACACGATACAAACGTAGGTCATAGGCCTTACATTTTACCTATGAATTATATTATTTTTGCGTATTTCGGCCGTTTTCAAAACGAAAACATATTTGGTAATTTTGTATATACTTTACATACTCGTAATTTAGAGAGAAAAAAATATGGAATTCGGTGTTAAACATTTAAAATACATCGATTCAGAAGGGTTTACAGGAAGATATTTTACACCAAATGATTAAATATTATTTAATTATCCACATCTACAGACGTGCAATGTAGGTAATTTTGGTACAAAAATATATTGACTGAAAATCGGTTAGTATTAAATGTTAAAAAACACAAGTCGTCAAGCATCCCACGGGATTGGTCGAGTTCATTGTTTGCAAGATGGGCTGATTTTTTTTCCATTTTAAATTAATTGCAGTCCTTCTTCTTTAAGTTTTCCAATTTCGAGCGGTGGCACTGCTACGGCGGCCATTATTGAACCGTGACACGAACAGCGACTATGACTTTGGATTTGTTTGGACTTCTCGTAAGTTACCTCGATCGAAAGTTATTTTTATGATTTTTTTTTTTTTTTTTTTACTATGAACCGCCGAGATAATTTCTCGTCACTTGTGTACTGGAAAGTTGTACTTTGTTAGATCGCGTATACGATCTATTTTGTCGTTATTACCGGATTACATCGCAAAATACTCTCTTCTCGCCACGGCAATTCGATTGCGGATAAAAGTATACCAATTTGGCGGGCCGGTACATACAGCAGGCAATCGGTTAATAAACGCGGTAAAACGGCCCCGAATAAAATAAAGCGCTCGAATAAAAACCAATGGTCATACAAGAAAAAAAAATACTAAAATTACGACAATGACGATATATTACTGTACGTAAACGCGCGATGATATGCCGAGAGTCCGCGGAACACTCGAAGCGTTTCACTCGTTTTCGCGACACGATCACAAAAAATAACAACAACCAAAGCCTATCGTAAACGGAATTTTCACCTTGTATACAGATAATATAAAAAAAAAAAAAAAACTATCACACGAGTCTCGATATACACGGTCCAATTAATAGAGAGCCAGGTGTACACCGATACGATTTTGTCGCGAATAAGTATAAATTAAAAATGATTATAAATTTTCGTGCTTGGTCGCCAACCATAATAATAAATTATAGGAATGACTTTTCCGCAGTCCAAGTGTTATATCAGCGGTAGCCGTGTATTAATGGATAACCGCGGAATTGTCGCGGTACGAAATAATTCACCCGGTACCGCCGCCAGTCGTTAGTTTACCGGACGATTTTTTTTTTCAGAAGGTTAGGTGAGGTTCAACATTCGAAATATTATAAACGGGCCGAACTCCAACACGTATCTAGTGATTACACGTATGAGACGAATTTCGGGCGATACGGAACCGCGTACAGCGATTCGATCGTACATTTTTAGCAGGCGCTGACGGCGAGGCAATAGCGGGCCCTCGATGAATTTATGACCTTAACAAAAAAAAAAAAAAAAAAAAAAAAAAAAAAAAAAAAAAAAAAAACAAATGACGACACTGCACCACACGTCACCGATACCGCGGTGTCGGTATAGCGGGCTCGAAATTTACATAAATTATTGCGTACGGTACCTATAACGTTTGGTTTTCCGTGACGGGACCACCGGGGACCGGGCCGGTGTCGCGGGGAGCGCAATACCCGGGAGGGCGCGGGCTCGCGGAATGACGCGCTCAGTGGGCGGTGGCCGAGGATTTACGGACGAGTTTTCGATTTTGTAATAAAATTTCCGTTTAAATGTACCGGTACGGTACATTATTTATGTAAATATATTTATACCGTTTGAGGGGTCGAAGAAAACTATCACACGAGTCCCCGAATACACGGTACTATTACTGGAGAACAGTTGTACTCCGACACACTTTTGTCGAACAAATGTCGCGAATAAGTATAAATTAAAAAAAAAATATATTTTCGTTCATCATTTGTACACTACCCCGCTAGGTAAACCACGTGGGCCTCCTCCATGCCTTTGTGCTCCCCCCCCACAAGGGCCTCGCTGCCATGGCGGCCGACCAGCGGCGCGCAGCTCTCCGGATCTGTTGGACTCTCGCGGGTGCAAGGCGTTTGACGCTTTGCGCGCGTTGGGGGCTACGGCAGGCGACGTACCCCGCCCGTCAGCGCACTGTACGAAGATTCGCATCGCGACCAGATGGGCGCGTCGGATCCGCACCGTGGAAGCTCCGGGGCGGAGTGAGCGTTTACTCGTACGCTCATTCCCCCCCCCCCCCGAAGCGCTGGCGCGATGGGTTACAAGACCGCACGGTTCCGTGACTTACCGCCTCACTAAGCTATTTACGGGGCACGGATGCTTTAACTGGTTCCTTCACCGGAGAGGGCGAGCTCCGTCCCCCGGGTGTTTTCACTGCGGATTTCCCAGAGAGTAGACCGAGGTGGATGACGACGCTCTCCACACCCTGATGCGCTGCGAGGCGTTTGACAGGGATAGGGAGCGCCGGATCCGGAGCATCGGTCCGTTGGAACCGGGCGACTTGGTGGAGTCCCCTACCATTGGGAAGCCGTGGTCGACTTCACCGAGAAGGAGTCGGCAGAACGGCAGCGCTAAGCCCTCGACGTCGCCGGAGTGCGTCTTCTTCAAGCGCTTTGCCGCCGTCGTCGATCCCGGATCCGAAGTCGCACAGACCGCCGGCCTGGAGGCCGGTAGGAAGTGTCCACCCAATGCTTTTCTGAGGGCAGCAAGTGGGCTTTGGCCCGTTCTCACCGTAGGGTACGAATTAGTTGCTTGTAATTTATTTTAATATGAGCCCGCCTCGCTTTAGGGGAAAACGGGATTTTTACTTTTAATAATTGTACCGTGTTTCATTAATATATGATGGCGATCCGCCTCCCGAAGTAATGCCCTACGGCGGTCCCGGGAGGCGGATGTATTGCCGGTTCAACCAAAAAAAAAAAAAAATAATAATAATAAAAAAATAATAACAATAATAATATGACGTTACTATGTTGGACGACTGCTATTATTATTTCGGATAACCGCCAAAAATAATATGCCCTCCGACTACGCGAAAGATTACACGGGAATGACTTTCTATAGCGATTTTTTTCTTTTTTTCATAATGACCAAAACCCCGTGTATATAATTGTTTACTATAATCACCGGTAAACGGACGGGACGGAAATATTATCGAAACTTATATAATACTATCGCAGACGGTCGCGGGGAGTATATGTCGAGATATAATGTTTTTGTTCCGGACGTTTGCGATTACGGGACTCAATCAAAAACATAACTTTTCCATTTTCGGACGTATTATATCGATGGAGGTCGACTGCAAATTGATAGTGTTTTCCGTGTCACTTTTGTTCGTGTGGCCGGTTAACGTGTTCGGATTTTCGAATTTCATTCCGTTTTATCATTTTAGTTTTACAATATAAATTGTAATTCGTTTCTCTCGAACGGGACGGGTCACAGGCGGAAGAGATGTGCAAATCTCAGTTCGTTTAAACGTATCGTATTTATATATACCCACACACAATGTGTTAATTTAAACATGGAATTAAAACTCACAGATCCGTGACATCTTCGCCCGGTATATATAAATATATTTATATTCTGGTTAGGTTTAATATCGTTATTAAAATATTCCCCCTAAGCCGTAAATAAAAGCAAAAAAAAAATATGTATATATTTATATTATACCGGCTTAACGGCGTGGTCGTAGGATTTTTTTTTTTTTTTTTACTGTATACGGGTAAAAGTACGGCATTGCGAAAAATTGTGTTTAAAAAACACCAGCGTCATAACTCATAATTTTGCATTCTATAAGATAAATCCTATAACTTATCGGGAGACATTTGAAATTTTAGGGTATAATAATAGTATTAAGGTATTTGTATAGCCTGTTTATTGAAAATTATCCAAACGGTTAAAATAATAACAGGACATACATTATGAACGTGTAGTTTTCGAAAAATGAAAAATATTTGCATTCAGATGAACGGTATTAAACGTCTCATAGATTTGAGGGAAACAAATTTCCAATATCAGCAACGACAGCACGAAATCTCGGTTTTTATTTAATATTATTATTATTTGCATTGGCCAGACGCGTTTTAGATTTTGATCGTGGCGAAGAATCTATTGGTGTCACTTTTGTCATTTTTTTTTTTTTTCTATCTGTTAAGAAGTTTACGAAAATCTCTTGCTCCAATCGAAAACATTATAGGACTCTGGATCTAATTTGTTCACTGAAGCGATAATTCTTTTAATTTCCTTGTATTTTTCAAAAAAAAAAAAAAAGAAATGGGGAAAAACCAAAAATTAAAACGGGAATATTTAGGTTTCACTTATTTTCGATTTTTACTTTTTTTGTAATTTAGTTGTACATAATCTTAGAGACTTTAAACTTTCACCGAATACTTATAATCGAACATTCTAGATACAATGCAATTGTTAAATATATTCGGGTATTTTTTGAGTTACGAATAGCCATTTGAATTATTATCGAGTTTTCGACTGGAGTCACGGCATTAATCGTGTTTGATTATAAAAGTTATCAGTGTAATTTCATTGGATTTTTTATGTTGGTTTATTTTATACATTTGACGTACGTTATTATTACCTTATTTTTAAGGTAAATATTTAATACATTTATAAAAATGTTAATATAAATATCGATTATTATTATTTTTTAAATTTAAATAACTTAATGTCGACGTATGTATATAAATCTATTTGAAGGGATGCATCAAACTTGTAGTTTTCGTTTTAATTTCTTTCAGCAGAACGTGGGTGGGTGAAAGCGCAAAATAATCTATGCTTGATTTAAATTAATACTTACGTATTATTATTATTATTATTATTTTTTTTTTTTTGGTTTAAGAATAAGGATTTAAAAAAAAAAACGAATAGTTTACGGAGAAAAATACGAGTTATGAACCGAATAATCCGATTAATCGATTATCTACTAAAATTTTGAAAATAATCGATTAAATCGAAATTAACCCTACTCACGCCTATTATACGTATAGCGGATAGTATTTAGATTCGGTTTTTGTGTATATTTTTAGGGCCGGATTTAAGGGCGACGGATAGGCGGGCCCAGGCCCGGGGCGCCCAAATTATATTCAATATGCGAATCGAATAGGTCAGTGGTTCTCAACCGGGGTGACAAGAAAATCTTGGAAAAAGTTTAAAAATTTATTATTTTTCTGCGTACTGTATTTTTTTATAGGGCTTGTATTTTATATTATTATTATTTTGATATTAGGGAGACGTTGTGTTGGGTTATCGTCGATGAGGGTGACATGAATCCAAAAAGGTTGAGAACCACTGGAATAGGTTGACTACACTGTACAGTAGTAATAATGTGACTTTCGGCCCGGCACGGGCCCTCGGGCTTCCGATACCCAAACCGGCGTATTTTGCGTACGTTGTTCGCAATCAAATATCGGTATGGAGTTCGGTACGTTCGCCGTAACCGGTACATTATTAGCATTGTAAACTATTATCGTGATTATCGTCATCGACATTATTCTCGTACGAGCATCGCGATAAGGTCCCCCCGGGACAATGGCCGGGCGGGGATTTCAACGGGTCCGCCGCCGCGTAACAGGTACCCCCTGGCGCCGGGCGACAAAAGCGGGCGACCGTGGGCGGCGAGGCGGCGGCGGCGGCGGCCACGGCGAGCGACGTCCGACCGGCCGGCTACGCAAAAATCGGCAACCGGAAAAGTTACTCTTGTGGGTCTTTTCGTGCACGCCAGACGGGCGGGCGGGCAGTTTAAAAGGTTTTATCGGGCCGCCGTGCGTACGCCAACAATACGTTACCGGCGACCGTCCGACGATAACGGCAACGACGGCGGACAACAATAATAACAATAATAATAATAATATAGGCAATAACAACGATTATAATATACAATACGACAGCGGGACGTATATTATGTATTATTATAGTTTATATATATATATATTCGAATATAAATATATAATAATACACTCGGACAAAGTCCCGAGTACAATGCCCGGGGTAGTAGAACTCGGGTCGCGCGCCACCCCCCACCCACAGGCGGCCCGAACGTCGTCCGAATGGGCGCGCGGCTATACGGGGCACGGCGACCACGACGATTGTTACCGATATCCGGAACCGGTACCGTACGAAACGTCCGAAATCCCGAAACGAAGAAGGCATAAACGACGACAACACGGCTAATCGTTAGCACACTGGGACCCGCTTAAGACGATTTCCCGCTTAATACGCTCGTTTTTTTTTTTTTTTTACGAGTTCCTTGATTTCGACAACGTTCAACGTGTAATTAACTCTGGATAATACGCTCTGTGTTCCCGGATAAGACGGTCTACATGCCAATGACGGTTATGTACAATACGTATACAATTTAAAGAAATGCGGACGATTATATTGACGATTAGATACGGACAGCAGAATTCGTCGAGGGCGATTACTCTGCCGCGGAGCAGAGCAGCGAAGATTTTCAAGAACTCCAGGGGATTTCAGGATATGCGGAAATCGACGAGGACGTCGGCCACGTTTACCACTAATAGCGTTGACCGGATACAATAACTGATCAAAATTGTATCGGCCGATATCACTCCTGTAGAGGAAGAAACCGAGGAGGAGGAAGTGGATGATGATACATCAACGATTATTCCGGTGACAAATGCACTTGATCGTGTTAATGAGCTATGAAGATCAATTGCATTTTTTGACAATGCTGACGAAACGTTCGGTCATCTTAATAAAACTGAGAACTTCGTCTGTTCTAAAAGCATAAAAACTGTGAAACAAACAAAAATCGACGATTTTTTTAATGTAGGTTATGTAAAATAATGTGTAATACAGGGTGTGGCAGAGCCGAATGACGAGTTTAATGAGGACATTAGCCTGTGATAAGATAAGAACAGGCCTTAATAAGTGGTATATTTTGAATTGTACGGTAATGCCGTTTTTATTCGTAATCGTGGTCTGGATAGGTGTACATCGTGGTTTCGTCGTGCGGGCGTATTACGAAAATAATCATTCTGTGATCGCTACACAAAGGGCTTTTCGTATACTTTTCGGCATTCCACGTGCTGAATCTGTTCCTTCTGCTAACACTATCAAATTGTGGATACGGCATTTGGAAGAAACCGGAAGTACCCTAAGTAGACTTGGACACGGAGCACCCAGAACGGTAAGAACCCCCGAAAATGTGCAGTTGGTTAGAGAGTCAATTGAGCAGTCACCAAGACTCTTGGCCCGGAAACACGCTGTAGCTTTGGGAATCTTAGACCGTTCTTTGACGAGAATTCTTCACGAAAATTTATCATTCCATCGCTATAAATTAATGCTTGTTCAAGAGTTAAATGCTACTGACTACGGCAACCGTAAAAATCTCTGTCAGCCAATTCTTCTGCAAATTCCTCTGATATTAACTTTTTTCTGTAGCGATGAGGACCATTTTCATCTTTCTGGAGCTGTAGATAAACAAAATGTTCGATACTGGGCTACAAATAACCCACAGCAGCTCCATGAAAGATCACTCCACGTGGATGTCGAGGCCATACCAGTCGAAATGTGCCGAAAATTATATGAGAGCTTCAGAGATCGTCTACAACAGTGTATCAATGTTGACGGCCGCCATCTTGGAGATATAATTTTCAAAAAATAATTTTTAAAAATGGGATTGAATACTGATTTAAATAAAAAAAAAACCTTTTCTCTATGTTTTACTGTTCGTTATTTATAGCTCATTAAAACTCGTCAGTCGGATCTGCCGCACCCTGTATAAAGGTAATAATTCACACTGCATTATACAATTTTTTGTTAACACAGTTTGTTATTCCCGCGTAATGCGATTTCCCGTTTAATACACTTTTTTTTTTAACTGGTCCCCAGGACAGCGTCTTTTACGGATTCCACTGAAGTATTTAAATAAATATATTGTACAAAAATAAATATCGTGTATACGTATTGTATGTACGTTTCCGTTTCAGCGCCACATGTCGTTTATTAAATTTTTTTCGTATGTTTTGAAGAAAAAAAATTATTTTATTTTACCGCGTAATATAGAATTTTTGGTTTGTTTTTTTTTTTTAATTGTTCGCCAACAATATGTAATATCGTAGCACTCCATGTATGAACCTTAATGAACATTCGAAAAATAGTTTATTAAAAAAATTGAATAATGCATGAACAGTAGATGTCCGTCACTAGAGTGCAATATACTCTTGCTTGATTAGAGTAGTATTTATGGGTGTAAAAAAAAAAACCGGAGTTTTTTCTAAAAAAAACATGGAATTTGGGCTTAAACTTGAAAGGATGACGGTTGAAAACTGAAACTCCCGAAGAACATATCTATGATACTAATTTTATTTATAATTTACGATGAAACTTATTGTTATATGTTCGTGTATTTCTGAAAAAGTGTATTCACATAAAACCAACTTTAAGCTAAAAAAAAAAAAAAAAAAAAAAAAACATGGTTATAAATTGCTGGAAAAACGACAATACCTTTTGAATATACCGTGGTTAAAAAATAGACAATAGTATAGAAGTATTGGGTGACGATTACCAGTCTTTACGGTAATTTTCAACTTAATTACAATGTAAACACAAAATCAAAAACGAAACAAATACCGTTGTTGCGTAAATATTCCCATTTCCCTCTTAATGATTGGGAAAACTACGACGAAAATGACCTCTCCGAAAGCACCGACTAGACATAATTCGTTAACCGGAAACCGCCCACGATGTCGACGAACGGATCGCGATTTCCGGTAGAAAAATTATTTACGAACATAGACGAATAGATGACGCACACCGTCACTGTAGTGAAACCGATAAATCGCTGGCTACGTTTGGATATTCGCACGATTTTCGAACGTATTATTAGCGCGTAACCGAGTGGGTTTCGGCGGGTTTAGTCAATTTTTTTTTCTCTAAAAGTACACGGACTTCCGGGCCCGTAGTTAAGACGGTGCCACATCATAGGGGTACGGTAAAAAACGCGTAAAGACATTTCGCGGGTTACGTGCCGCCGGACGGTGTTGTAATAATATAATAACGCCCGATGACCACGCAGACGGACGTTTTATATACGAACTGTGATCAAAAAAAAATACCCGCGGGCTGTGTTAATTGTATTTGTATCGGCTAGCCTAACGAAACCCCGATAATGCCGTTAGATAGAGTAACTTTTAACGAAAATTTGAGCGTTGGTTCGAAATCGATAACAATATTCGTTTTTATTCTATGGTATTTTTACGAAAACGCGTTTCAGTCATGCGGCGATTTTCGTAATGGAAGCAATAGAAGAACAACGCGCGTGCGTGCGATTTTGTTTTATATCAGGGAACGTAGGGCGTTTGAACATCGTACCCGTAAATCCAAGTCACCTCGTCACCTGTAATAATATTTTTAAAAAAAAATCCCGGTCAGTTTCTGCTCTTTGAAAATGTTCACGAGGGATGGTCTTTCGATTTTGTTTCCGTTCATCGGTTACGGAACGAGAAACAAATTTGCCTGCGGTACGGCTCGTGCCCAATTCTTTGGTTAATATTTCTTGGCCGAGAACCATAAGATATTCCGACGTCTTTTGCGAGGATTTCGAATGATTTCACGAACGCGTTGCAACAGTTGCATTCGTTTCACTGGTCGAAGGTCTACCGGGTCGTTCGTTGCGCTTAACGGACGTTCTACCTCCGTTAAACCGTTTAAACCTTTTCGAAACACGTTGTCCGATCATCTCCAAAAGCTCGCTGTAAATGTCCAACAGTTTCACTAGAACTTTTCTCTGATTTAATAAAAAAATTCGTTCTTCTTTCGTCGGTTCCAATGCGAAAATCGCCGCACGACCGAGACGACGTGTTATCGTAAAACCGCCATAAAATAAAAATAAATATTGTTATCGATTTGAAACCGACGTTCGTACGTTCGTTAAAAGTTACACTATCCAATGACATTTACCGGGGTTTCGTTCTCTTAGTTGATAAAAAAAAAAGTATTATTAACACGGTCCGCGGGTATTTTTTTGATCACAACTCGTACAACGACAATAATAATAATAATACTGGCCGTGACGACAAATAATTACTAAAGAAAGTAATACGCCCGAACCGGGGCGACGTCCATACTAGCCTAACGATTATAAATGGTACGGTCCGGACGGATTGTCCGGCTTGTTGCTTATTAGACGGCCAGGACGAGACGTCACACCGTTTGCCAACGGATACTTTTACATTTTTTTTAAACTTCCCCGTTTTTTTTTATATATTTTTTTTTTATTATATTCCCGCGTAACGGAAACCCTGTCGTATCACGTGCGTTTCATTGCGTCCGTGTAAAAAAAAAAAAAAAAACCATTCCGATATATTATCGTGTAAATTAATTATTATAATTATAAGGGCTGTGGTTTTTTTTTTTTTTTTTTTTTTACATTTTCCGTACGATACTCTCTGATATTGTTGCGTACGGCGACAAATAAAAAAATATCCGCAATGTTTTTCGAATCGATTGCACGACCCGTTTTCCGTGGGTCAAAGGGTTTGAAAGAATTTTTCGTTCTTTTGTTTTATGTCGATTATAATTCGAAATATTAAATTTACAAAAAAATATATAAACTGTTGACAACGATTTTACATAAAAAAAATATCAAACTATCTTATTTACCCAACACTTGAACTATGTCAATAAATAAATACGAATACGTAAACATAACTACTTTCATAAAATGTAATCTGTTCGGTAACTGTTACTGTACAGAACCGTTTTTGAATATCGGAATCTGTAACGACAGTCGAAGGGATAAAAAGTATTCTGTTTTTCGTCGGGAATAAAACACTTTTTTCGAATTATTCAGTGCACCGAATTTATTCGGAATATATACCGGTCTCGTGCGATCATAACGCAAAATATTTCGAACGAATCCCGAAAAACGACGGTTCGTCCGGCGATTTGTATGGCTCCCGGGAGGTACCGTGAAATTTCCATATACCTCGGTCCTATGGTAATATTTTACCGGAAAGATAATATTGTAATAATAATAATAATAATAATAATATAACGGTAAAGTTTTTCGTTCGAGAACGCCCGTGCATTCCTGCGCGACGTTTACTATTATTTTTTTTTTTTTTCTCTCGTCTTTTCGAAATATCCATTTCGGTTGTCGACGCGAAAAATTCGACCGGCCCCGCGGTCGTTTAGCATAAAAAGGAATATACCGGGATTTTCGGGAAACGCCGAAACGCATACGTGTACGGGTACATACTACTCTACATTATACATAATAATAATAATAATAAAAAAAAAAATAAATAAAAAATACCTACGCAGAAATACTGCCGGAAATACTATTTACACGTGACGCGGGACGGTACCAGCGGACGCGGTTGATGTCCGACAAAGATGAATTTCAATCGCGGAGCACTTCCGACCGATATGTGACCGGATAACCCGGGATACGGACCATCCCCCGAGTGTACCTACCGATATATATATATATATAATATCACATTGGTCGAGCGATCGTAATTGTATAATACAAATGTTAAAAAAAAAAAAACAACTTTACACCGCGACAGGAGCGGAAAATAATTTCGAAAATTCTACCGCGTCTGTACAATACGAACAGGGACTTATACGGAGCGAATCGCGCGTACCGGCGGCGTACGAATATAGAATATAGAACGGTCGGCCTTTATTTTGTTTCTTGTGTTTTGTCGTCGGTGCCGAGAAAAAACGCCGCGGAATTTCGAAAAGAAATCCATCGACTAGATCCCAAAATTCTACACGAGACACTTACCGCCTAATAAAATTATCGATCGTATTTTATAACTTAAGGCACCCCGCCCACCAAAAAAAAAAAAAAAAAAAATTCTCTATTTCTAAGGCTGTTATTATAAATACGTGAATACTCGTTATTGCTCGTCTATCGTCGTTTTAAAAAAACACGATTTTTCCTTCGATACGACATAATGATCACAATACGTGCATATATTAATAGCCCGTTTTTTTTTTTTTTTTTTTATGGGAGATAGACATGTTTTTGCATACGAATTCACCGCGTTCGGCATCCGATGGTTACCGGTTTCGTATTGAAGTTGAAAAATGTAAAACACATATAATTATATACACCATATAAAATCCCGTTTACCCCTTCGCGGGGCGGGCTCACATGATACTTACTACTAGGTATTTACAGATCTTACAAACTAAAGTATATATACATTTTTTTCTTTTAAAATATAAAAAACAAACTCTTTTAATCAACAATAAAAAACTTACAAACCTAAAATATATACAATCATTTCTTTTGGAGAAATAAAAACACATTCTTAAATATATATGTACACACAATATACAATAGCAAATATGGACAAATGCTACTACTGCCGTCGACGCTGTCGCCGACGCTCCGGCGCTGCTCCTGCCGCTGCCGCCGCTGCTCTGGCCGCCTCCCACCGACGCTCCTCCTCCCCCTTCGCCCCCGCGACTGAGATGGCGAAGGCCCGTACGGCTGACCACGCTTCGGTACTACTCAACATGGCCGGGCCCAGCTCTTCCGGAGAGATGCTGCCTAACACCGCGACCAGCGCTGCACGTTCGGTATGCCAAGCCGGGCAGTCTGGAAGGGTTCGTATTGATGTTTCGAACACGTAAACCATTCGGGCCGTAAATTTTTCGATTACGTACAATTTCGAACGCGAGATCTCGTCTCGTGTACCTACCCTGTATTGCTTTATTATAATTTATTTTTAATCTTCTAGCCGATAGACGGTGCAACGCACCGGGCACGGATCCAGCAATCCGAAATGTTTCCATAACATTCTGCGTGAAATTTTTAACACTAATTCCATCGGTTAAATATTTAACGTTATCAATACTATCGTATTCAAAACGTTTTATCGCGTCAATTTGCATTGACGTTTACACACAAGTCTATGCATGCATATATATAATACACGTTAAATTAGTTTGTTGCTCGACATGAAATTATCGTCGGATCGCCGACTGGGGGTGGTTGAAATTTTCCGCGGGTTTGCAGAGGGTCACGGGCTCCCCCCCCCCCCGGGCGAGCACCCCGCCATACCGTCGGTGCCCGGACTCCTGAGAGTTCGATGCATAATATATTGCGAAATTATCGTAAATGCATAGTGCACGGTGCACCTCTAACCTATAATGCGCAATAATAATTTATCACGACCTTTCGCGTGGTGGGCACCCGCATAATTGCAATACCGCCGGCGACGAAGGCCCGGGCGTTATATACAGGTCTGCGGTATATTTACGACGCGTTTCGCGGCCGGAGGTAGGCGATTAAAATAATTCGGACGGCCGAGTCCCATCTAAATCATACCGAACTCGCGTGTGTACGTAGACGGGAGAAACTAAAAAAAGCGAGTCCGAATAAGGCCCTCCTCACACGGGGATACTCAAAAGAAACTGCAAACTAGGAGACTGGGTGACTAAGCAACTACAGTTGCCGGTTATCTTCACACACAGTACACTAAATTTTTGTTTCTAGTTTTTTAAACTAGTGTCGCCCTACTATTTTGACAATACAGTTCAGTTTTTCGTATTATATGAGTACATTGATATTTATACAGGAAATAAATCAAAATAAATACATTTTTTATAATGTCTAGTAGTGATTCGAGTAGCGATGAAGAAATTATTCTTTATCATTACCATAAACACCACTTAAACAAACGCAGAAGAAAATATTGGATCAATCCTTATATTGAAAAAAATGTTAACTGAAGATTATTTGTTGCTGCTAAGGAATTACAGGAAAGTGACTCCCGATTTCTTGCAATCTACAGAATGAGAAAAGAAACTTACCTTCAATTAAAAGAAATTATTTGTCCTGCTCTTCATTACACAGACACTAATATGAGGAAATGTGTGTGCCCGGAAGAAAGACTATTGATAACACTAAGGTAAGAAAAATATTTAAATGATGTATTTATTTTATATATTAATATATAATGTATAATTATATAGCTCGGGATACTTTTCAATTTGTTGCACAAATTTTATATTAAAATTTTGATCCATGTTATATTATTTTATTATAGACGAAATAAAAATTACCAAGCAACTCGATCAACCAAAGTAGCGATGAGACCGGCATGTCTAGTCGCCAGTTGACTAGTCGCGTCAGTTTATCAGTCGCGGCGACTTTAGTAGCGCTGTCTGAACGACGCCATTCAAACACACATGCGCAGTTGCCTAGTCGCCTAGTCTCCTAGTATCTAGGCGATTGCAGTTTCTTTTGAGTATCCCCGTGTGAGGAGGGCCTAAAATGCTATACAAATCGTTCGTCACCGCGTTGCGCGTTTGTCCTAATGCCCGGACGTATAGCGTGTAATACGTACATGCGTAATTAAATTGAAAACCGATCGAAACGATCAAATTTAACAGCTGGACATTGACAATTCGAATACCGTGTACGCGAAATGCCGTGAGAAATTACATTGGGGCAACACGTGTCCGACGAGGCCCCGACGTTTACTCGGACCGAAGAACCAAACGAATTTCCCTTTCGCAGTCACAAGTGTTACGATATAATTCCGCCGGTACCGCCCGGTCGTTAGTTTAACGGACCATTTTTTTTTTTTCTGTCGGAAGGTCTGTGCTCCGGGACGCGAAATTATATAAACGGGCCGAACTCCAACCCGTGTATGGGCCGAATTTTTCAGCGATACGGAACCACACATTTTTAGGAGGCGCTGACGGCGAGCCGAAAGCGGGTCGTCGGTGAATTTCAGGGACCGCCGTGTCCCTAAACGCAACAAAAAAAAAAAAGCAAAAACAAATTACAACACGTCACCGATACCGCGGTGTCGGTATGGCGGGCTGGAAATTTAACCGACAATTTACATAAATTATTGCGTACAGTGCCCATAACGTTTGGTTTACCGAGACGCGTCGACTGCGGGGGGGGGGCGGCGGCGGCGGCGGCGGTGTCGCCGAGAGCGCAATACCCCCGGGACGGGGGGCTCGGGCTCGCGGAAGGACGCGCTCAGCGGGCGGCGGCCAAGGATTTATGGACGAGTTTTCGATTTTGTAATAAAATTGCGGTTTAAACGTACGGGTACGGTACATTATATATATATATATATATACACCTTTTGAAGGGATCGGACGGACGGGGTGGCGGCGGCCGCGTTCCCGGCCATGAATCAAAAACGTTTTCTGGATGTTATACGCCCCGGCCTCTGTCAGCCCTCTCGCAATATACCTCGGTTCCACCGCCACATATATATCCACTCGTTGCAGTGTGTACCGTCCCGCACACGCGTGCCCATCCCCTTTCGCCGCCGCGCGCGCCGCGTCCCGTGCGCCGTCCCGCGGTCCGGGGTATATTATTTATGCGGTCGAAAGCGCGTAAATCATTTTAATTACGACGGCGGCTGTACACACAAATACGCGTCTGCCCGGGCCGGGTAAAAAATGCGTGCGTTTTGTACGTGTAACGGGAAGGTTTGACGGCGAGCACCACACGGTCGGCCGACCGCCTATAACGATATTTGCGCCGTTCGGGTCGTCGGAGCACCCGTGGTCCGTGCTCCCGTAAACGGGGCTACAACGGGCTACGCGGGCCGCCGAGGTTCAGGAGTAGTCGGGGCGAGCACTGCGGTCGGACGGTGACCCGCCGTCGGGCGGACGTCGTTCCCGGGCCGTCGTGCGGACCACCAGCACCGAGACCCGCGCCGAATACGAGGTCGGTAGCTATAACGCGTACCGGTCGAGCCGTGGCTATCCGACCGCTGTCACGCTGTTCGGTCGCGGACAACCATCGGCATTATATCTCCGCCGACAGAGCGGCCCGGTGCCCGGCTGCGAACTCACCAGAGACTGTCCCCCGGTCAGCTTGACCGTCAACCACATGGTAGCTCCTGCTGCGGCCACCACGTACCCAAACCGGCACCGGCGGCCACTCGCTCGGGGCTCGGTGCACGCCGGTGAAGAGGGCACCTTGTGGAAGGCTTCGGCCTCCTTTCGTGATACTTTTGTTAGTGAAAATCCTAACCGTAAAAAAGTAATGGTCGAAGATTACGCTCCCGCGAAATCTCTCCTACGAGCGGCGGTTAGCCTCTCAGATCTCAACTAAGGACCGATTGCTTGGGCACGTACCTCTTCAACCAGAAACCTGGAATAAGGATATCGGAACCCAAGCTTTATGGGTGGACCGTGTAGGGTGGCTGTCCATCCCTTGTCTTTCGGGTCAATGGAAAAGACAATAAACAAATGTTCGTACCCCCTGGACCTCGTCCCTTCTAATAATAATATTATTAAATTTGCTGCGGCTTGCCTGTCCAGTGTACGTAAACACTGGACTTCTTGATCTCGTGTCGGCGGTGTTTCCCGACAAACGGCGGTTCGTATACGTATTGTATAAATAAATTCGTTGTAAATTATTCCTGTTTTCTACGTACAATCGGTGGTGGTCGTCGTTTAAAAATACTGTCTGCCCTCGATCCTTACCGCGTCAGCACTATCCGTCGTCTTTTGTTCCCCATTCAACCGAATTTCTCAACGTTCTTCCTGTCTTTGTCCGTAGTCCGTTATAAGCTATCAATAAAAAAAAAAACCTTGTTTCCAATAGTAACTGCAAGTGCCAGGGGGGGGGGCAACAACACTGTGAAGAACGAATGCTTTGATTTAAGAGTTCTTAAACAATTTTATTGACGATGCGATCAAAAAAAACGATTGAAGTCTAGAAAGCCCCTGGAAAAAACAGCTCTGGACTTAACTTACGCTAATTTTGTAATAACGGTCAACTGGAAACAAACTTGGACAGTCGCGGTAAATATCGAAAACCTCCCGTGCAAGATATCACCAGGACATATACCCACAGGCTTTGACCTACCACGCAACCGGTGGTGCACCTACTTAATCGAGTTCGTGTTTCTTGTGGTACGTATGCTGATTCTCTACACAAATGGGACATAGAAATTTCACCGGAATGTGATTACGGTACAGAGGAGCAAACCATCAATCATATCGCTTTAGAATGCCCAAGCCGCTCTTACCGAGAACCCAAAATCGATTGCCTCACACGACCCCTCTCACATTTATTCGTTGTCTGGAGAAATAGGATCTCCAAATCGAATACCGATCGTATTGATTTGTCGCTGTAATTATATTGTACACTGTTATTCATATAACTATATATTCTATATTATTTATATTTGCCGGTTATCATTAGTGTCATTAGTCTGCTGCATTTGATGGCGAATCAAACGCTAAATAAATAAATAAATAAAACACCGATATCGATTTAAAAAAAAAATAAAAACGCGCAATAACTACAGGAAATAAACGAGCGTTAACGAGTTTAAAAAAAAAAAAAAAATGAGACGGTCAAAGAGGAATATGAAACCCTCTCGCCTAACATGTGCGCGAACACCGCCTCGCCACCGCCGAGATATCTAACGAACCGAACGATATTATGTTTACGCGATTCAAAACCGTACGCGCAATTATAATAATATTACGTTATTTAATAACGAATTCGACCGGCGGCGGCGGCGGTATGTTATTTGTACGAACGCGTCTGATACGAAGTTATTTCGCCCATGAATGGTGTATACATAGTGTGCGTTTATATATAAATTGTGGAACGCGAACCGTGGTGTGCGGTTCTACCAGCGCCGGAGTTGAATAACAATTATTGTTATTCGTAAATATTGAAATGATGTTCAACGATACCGCCACGGGTCGCCCGACTATATTTCCATTAAAACGCGTGCGCCGTTGTAATTTATGCACAGCTGCTCGCCCGGTTTCGTGTATTCCGATATTATTATTAATATAATTATTGTTATTATTATATATAGAGCAGAAAAGGAAATCGTTCCGTTTTCCTAGGCGGCCGCGATAATTGGAAATTGTTATACGGCAGTCGTTGCGGTGTAATTTCGGTGTAATGGAAAACAATCATTTCGCGTTAATTCGCTTTTAGCGCGTACATAAATAACAATTATTGTAATACACGGGCGTGCGCATAGGTTCGCGTCTAGAACCTCTGCGGGGTCCACACCGGAATCGATTTCGCATTGCTATTCTGATCCGGACCGTAGGCCCGTCGGATACATGTGGGTGGGGGTGTGGGAGGGACACGTTAAAAGAGTCGTTATTCGAAATCGACTGTTCGAGTCGGGCACGCCGGAATCCGTTAATCCAGTGACGCAGGAACGATTTTCGAACCGTTGGAGTCTATATAAAAAAAAACGTAATATAATTATTTAAAAAATTATATAATATACGAGGTGCGATCGAAATACATCCGCGGATTCTGTTAATGATATTTATATCAATTAAGATAACGATACCCCGGATAATGGCATTCGATTAAGTAACTTTTGTATTTCGAAAATTATACAATCTATACAATTAATGCAGCGTAATAAGCATAAGGGATGTTTTAGGCATGGTATGGTGTAATGGCTTGAGAGACGTGAGCGAAGAACCGTCCAGCGAAGGCACTTCGACGTGAAATTACCGAACACTCACAGTATTATTATGCGGTTAGTTTATTAGGGAATTTCTGGGCCATTGCCGTTTCAATCTTCTGCGGGGGGAGGGTCTCCAGGAACGGAGATGGAATGAAGATTTTTAACAAGGGGATTGGTATGATTTTGCAGGCGATTCCCGAATTTGGAGTAGTGTAGTTGCACTGCGGTAGTGACTTTAGGAATATGGAGATCAGTGCGGAGGGTGAGGTTTGAGATAAAAGAATGAGCGTTAGTTATGATTCTGAGGATTTTTGATTGGAACAATTGAATTTTTTGTGTGTTTGATTTTTTGGCAATGCCCCGGAGCTGTATACCGTAGAACTAGATGGGTTTAAGAAGATGATTGTAGATATGAATTTTGGTTTTGAGAGAAAGTTTAGAGACTTTACCAAGGATGGGTCTGAGTGGGATAAAGTAAATTTTAACGATAATTTGAGCGTTGGTTTGAAATCGATATTAATTTTTATTTTATGGCATTTTTACGAAAACGTGTTGCGGTCAAGCGGCGATTTTCGTCGTGAAATTTTAACTTTGGAACGGTCCCAAAGGACTTTGGGAAAATGGCAAGATCACCTCCGGGATCACTGCATATCATCCGGAGGATAGTATTTTCAAGGGTATATCATTAAAAAGTATGTAACTTCATTTTTGTAATTATTAAACATAATGTTCTGGTAATTTTTTAACAGACCCGGTACGTCAGTAAACTGTTTCGTGTAGTTTGGCGTTTTAATGGCACTGAACTCGGCGAGTAATAAAAACAAATGCAAATGTGATACCTATAGTAGAGCTAGGTCGGTGGCGTGGTTAAAATAGGGGCAACAGGAGTTGTTGTCTCGGGCCATCAATTTGTTAGGGACGTTTTTATTAGTCATAGGGGTGCTGGTGATTGGCTATAGTACACTTACCAACACTTTTTCTGACGTTTAATACTACAGTCATAATATTCTTAACATTACATTTTACAACGGTGACATCAGAAAGATCGTTATCGAAGTTAAAAATAATTAAGAACTACTGAAGAAGCGTTCTTAGCCAAGAACGTCTAACAGTTCTCGCTTCGTTAAATATTGTAGTTGAAAAAGAGCATAAATTAAATGTTGATACCCTTAGTGATGTTTTTGCCAAAGTAATAACAAGACAAGAAAATTACTACCCGTTTGTGTTATTTTCGACTCCGTATTCAGGTATTTTATTTTTCTTAAAATTACGTAATCTATTTGATTAGGATTCACTGCAAATGGTTAATTAATTTTATGTTATGTTGTTCGGTACGACTTATGCCACTGTCGAGTGACGGTTTATCGTCGTTTGCTGTCAACTATTTAAATTTTTTTTAGAAAAATTGTCGGCAATCTAGACAAATCTGTCAAATAAAGTACAGCTTTTTCAAAAAATGGATTTAGGCTGGGCGCACACCTAAAGAGCAAAACTGCTACGAGCTACGAGTTAATTCCATTAACACTGACAAAACAGAACAGAACAAGACACAATAATTCTGGATTGATTTTTGTTATTAAACTCCAGTCGTCAAGATGAGTTCTGACGAAGACGACATCATTGTGCAGCTTATGTGGCAATTTTTATTAAATAGCGAAAGCAGTAAAAAAAAAAAAAAACGCAAAATTTGTATGCATGAAATAAACAAAAAATGGTTAGAAAATAATACGATTTTAAATTTATTGGCCGAATTACGGTGAAGACGAGTTTAAATTCAAAAATTTCACTCGGAATAATCATAGAGAGATTTTCTTAAAAATACTACGTTTAATAATTTCTCTGGATCGCATGCCATTTTAAATTTATTATGATATCATTTTTGTACTAAAATAACGTGTTCGGTAATTTTACTAGTCGTAAAATAAACAAGTGACTTCGGTTTTCGTATTTCGCTAAAATAGAACCGGACCGTTAAAGGCCGAACATGTTTTGTATTGTCTTGTCGTGTGTCGATATTGAGGTGTAACTCTTTAGGTGTGCGCGCCCAGCCTTAGTGTACGGTGTCGACGATTCGAAACACGTTTTCACAAACCGAAATACCGAAATAAAATATAATTTTAGTGAAAGGACTGCCCTGACGGGTAGAGTTCCCCCCGTAGGTCGCGATACCACCAAAAAAAAAAAAAAAAGGCACCGGAAACGTGTAAAATAAGACGGAAATGTTCTCCCAATACTTAATTTTAGCATCGCGATTTCGACCGCGAGATTACTTTTATTATTTTTATTATTATTATTATCGTTATTTCCGGTTTTTAATTTAGGGCAATCACGGCCGGCGTAATATTACAGCTAATCGAACGGCGCGTACAAACAAAATCCAATCCCGAATCCCGTTGGTCTTGCTCGATTTATTCCCGACGAAAACGTAATAATAATAATAATAATTGTTATTTTTTATATTTGTTATAATTATAAAATGTTTCAGAACACCTAGTGCTATTACAACATTTTAATTTTTACAATTTTATTTGTTACAAATTTAAATGATTATAAATTTATTAACGACATAATTGTTAATAGTGAGAGTGATATGTGAATAATGTGTTACATATATGAATATAATAATAATAACGATGAGGTCTAGTATGATCTTCATATTCTGATGACGAGTCTTCTGTGTCTGTTAAGAGAATGTCCTGGGGAAGTCGAGGCCGCAGACGTCTATTGAGTGTTTTTTTTTTTCCTATATTGTAATGACGAGCGCTGTCCGAGTTTTTTAGTTTGGCGTGGACATTTTTAAATCGGGTTTTAATCCATGTATTTATCAGGGGTATTTTCGTGTCATTGTGGATCTGGCGATTTCTCACGAACCACGGTGCTTTGAGACATATCCTTAAGAATTTATTTTGTAAGATTTGTATTTTATTTATTTTAGTTATAGAGGCAGCGGACCATACAGGACAGGCATAAGTTATCGGTGGTCTGATTATTGCGGTGTACAGAAGGTGAGAAGATTTCATTTGGAGAGTTGATTTGTAGTTCACTAACGGGTAGAGAATTCTCATCCTGACATATCCCTGAGAAAGGTTTTTTTGTTTATGTGGACATTCCATGTCAGTTTTTCATCGAGAAAAACTCCAAGGTATTTTACTGAGTCATCTTTTCTGTTCCATTGTATGATCTGGTTGTTTATGCTTATATTTATTGGATCGTTATATCTTTTTAATGTGAATATTTCAGCCTCGCTTTTAGTCGGATTTAGTTTCAGCTTCCATTTTTCCAACCAGGAGGTGAATTTCGTTTAATGAAGATTTGCAGTTTTTCGATTGATAAGTTTAATACGCTAAACAATTGTAATAATATTGTTGATAATATTACGGCGTCTCGTCGACAAATAATACAATAATAATCGTCACGTGTCCTCGCACGTTTGCATAATTCTATTATAATGCGCGCGGCCGGACCGGGTACATATTTCCCGGGGCAACGATTCCGAATTCGTATTGAAAACTTTAATAATCGTTAGAGTATATTATAATGGGAAAAATAGTATTCTGCGTAACAATGAAATTATAGTCGCGGCGGGAAAATAAGCTCTGGTCACCGGTACTGTACGATATAATATCGGCTATTGTTGCGGTCAGTTCTAAATGTTCCCAATAGCCGCGAAATTTTCATTACCATTTTTACGCGCGGCAAACGAATTCGTTTTCAGTGTTCAGATCGTTTTGACGAAAAACAACTAAGCAACTTTGTGTTTACGCGGTCGTTGTTGGCCACCACTGACAGTGGTTTTATCGGTTACGTATAACGGAAATATGACCGTTGAATAATGAAAAAAAAAAAAAAAAAACAACAAAAAATCACTGCACACTTCTGCTGCTTTGGCTTTGGTGTATAGTGCTGCGGAATACTGTGCCCCAGTATGGGGGAGGATTGCGCACACGAGAAAAGTAGATGTGGAATTAAACAATACAATGAGAATAATATCAGGTTGTGTTCGGTCAACGAAGGTGCATTGGCTCCCGGTAATCTCAAATATAGCCACACCAGAAATACGCAGATATGTAGCAACGAAAAAAATACTAGAACAAATTAGGAACTCGACACACCTTCCAGTTTCACAACGATATATATGATGCGCCATTTAAACGATTGAAATCTAGACACCCTATTTGGTCTATCGAGAGTACAACAGATGTTCCGGAGGATTTGTGGAAGAAAATTCGGAGAGATGAAAACGTCGTAAATGGCCTTCTCGTCAACGATCCAACCCAGAGAGTCCCAGGTTTTGAACTCCCACGGGCGATAAGGACCGCTCTAAACCGAATTAGAACAGAACAGGGAAAATGTAATTTCTTTTTACATAAATGGAAAATGGTAGATACACCACTCGGCGAGTGTGGACAGGTCCAAACCATCAAACACGTTGCAGAGGTATGCCCTCTTACAAAGTATGAAGGAGGGATAGTAGGGCTTTACAAAGGAGACAGCGAAGCACAAGATTGGCTTAGTACCCTGAAAGCTCACCTTTAGAGCAAGAGATGTGTTTGCAGTCACTCTATTGTATTTATATGTTATGTTTATATTTATTTTATAGTTTATAGTCATTTCTCTTGTTTAAAGTTTTATATATGTTTATTTAAAAGTTTTCACCAATTATTAATAATATGCCATATGAATAAAAAAAACTGCAGATCACGGCTATCTTTCCGTGAAATTCTAATATTTAAAACATTGTTATTTCGCCACGAACGGGATATAGATTTAGTATGGATATGAGTTGTTACGATTGGCTTTTTTTGTTGTTGGTTATATTTTCGTCTCTTCCACAAGTCAAATGTAATACCGTTGAATCTTATTTCATGAAAAATAAAAACGTTTTCAGTTTTTGCGAACAGCGGTTTTAGGTGAACAACAAAGCACTTTGTGTGTACATTATGGATTTTAATTTATTTTTTGTTTTACCGATAGAGTAATCGCCGAACAAAAACTAACATAAACAATGAAATAAGAGGCCTATAATTGTTAAAAATACAATCGACATTGAAAAAGATATTAGCTACGAAACGTAAATGTTGACGTATCGTTGATAGTCGCCCGGAAATACCCTTATAAGTAAATTTTTGTATTTACACTTCGAGTCGAATAGGTTTTTTTAGTATTGATTTTCTTCATATAGACTCGAGAGCCTTTTTTTTTTTTTAAACATCTTTACTTAATCAGTTTTTTTTTTTTGTTTTAGTTTATTGTTCAGCGATAATTGTGAAACTGTGAACAATTACGATAAAATACACGGAAATCACGTCGTTCGCTCGGGATCGCTGCTACCAGCGGCAATTTGTTTATTTCGTTTTCTCGAAATAAGAAAATAATCCCCCGTGCACAGAAAATGTTAAACACTTTCATTGTTTTTGGGGTCGAACCCGGTTACGTTATGGGTGATAAAAATTAATTTTATACGGGTTTCCGGCGGAAAATTGTTAATATAATGTCTTTGTTTCCTTGGCCTTTTACTTGGTTCATCGCGTATTCCACTCGTTCGTGCGCATATTGCTTACTTGAAGTAATTCGTATTCAATTAGTAAGTATGCCATGCTAGTATCGGAAACATTCTACTTATTATAAATTGTGTATTTCATTACGTAGTTCGCCCGCTCGAAAAATGCGCAAATACTTTAAAATCATTATTGTTGCGATAATTTATGTATTTATGATTTTTTTTTTTTTCTTCTGGCGAAGATTTTAAACCATTTAACGTTCCTGACAAATCAATTAATTACCCGTAAATTTCAATAGATTTATGTTTTCATTTTAAAAGACAAGAACACATAAATTATCGAATTTAATATAAAAGTCTTATTAAATCTCTTATTGCCGGACCATTCTCCTAACTTTTCTTTATCTGTCCAAAAAACGCACATCTTTTCAAAAGCCTATCATAGCCCCGCACAATATGTCTAGCTCGTAATATTTCCCCTCATCGTTTTCAATTATATCATTGTAAAGGTAGTATACTCGAAATGTATTGAAAATACTTTTTCTCAGTTCCCGTGTGGTTTAAAATCAATTATCTATAGCTTCCCTTTCAATTCTTATATATTTTTCACTGTAGACCATATTCTCACCTCCCGCGTCGTTCGACCAATATTTTCCGTTTATATTAAATATCACGAACATCCTATAATCCCTACCGTCCACGTGAAAAATGTTTTGTTAATTTTTTTTTTTTTTTTAACAAAGCCCTTTGATTAAAAAAAAAAAAAATTATAGAATGTAGATAACATATAAACTTAAGTTAAGCAAAAAAAAAAAAAAACCAGGCATTTAACACCATTACTTTAATCAGAAGTCGAACGCGTTATTAAAAAGGACAATTTTTTTCTTTTTTTTATAGAATCCAGCGGATAACGTAGACCACAAAAATAATTACAATTTTACGAGTAGACGTTAAGTAAAGACGTTTTTGAGAGAAGACTGGCGTTCGTTTGAAAATTTTTTTGTTCCCGGTTTAAACTATACGAGTGTGTATCTCGAAAGTTGTAAAACTTTTGCACGAATGCACAAAGTATATACGTGCTCGGCGTATTCCGATGAAATAAAATGGAAATCTCTGTACACGAACACACACGTTTAGTAAAAAATCGATTGCACATTGTTTAGAAACAATGATCCGTTTTACCTAAACCGTTTGACGAGAATAATCTATGGTAGTTTCGTGTATTGTTACATATTGCATGAATACGTATTAAAAAAAAAAAAATAATAAAAAATAAGGAAATAGAAATATATGGACAGGCGCGTTATACGCAGTGATGTGTATTTTTTTTTTTATAACGACAGGGGAAAAAAAACATCAAAATCCCAACAACGAAATCTAAGCGTATTACCTGTAGTAATACATTCGAATACAGTAATTATTTTTTATTCATTACAGTCTTATATATGAAAATAGGTTAAGTTTTTGTGTAATCATTATTTATTTTTTTATCGCTGTTCACTATTCTAAGTTCGTTTTTTGTTTTTTCCTTTACTTGATGTCCAGTGTTTTCCACCGGTTTCGTAATAGTGTCACTCGGATGTTTGACGAATTTTTTTTGCTCGGAATAGTTTACAATGGAACGTATAATAAAATAAAAATATAAACACAAGACAAAATCGGTCATTTACAAGTAAAAAATTACATACGGGTTAATGCAATTTTAATGTTCGGTGTTTATATCGCCAAGCACGTTATCGAATTCGCATAGTATTAATTTCGAAACGTACCGAAAGGCTAGAAAATCGCCAATACACAATAAAAATATTGTAGGTAAATTAGCAAAAACGGCTGTTGTATACCGGGAACAATGACAAAAAAAAAAAAATGCCAAATGTTTTTACATTTTATCGTCACGAAATATAGTTATTAAAACGGTCACGATAATCAATAGGCAATCTTCTCTGGCAATATATTGCCGATATTATTATGTGTGATTTTTTTTTTTTTTTTTTTGATTGCATAATTTATTGCCTACAATTTACATTTTTTCCCATTTTATATTATCTCTCGTCGAGAATTTGTTGCAGGACGTTTAAGATAAACATAATTGAATAAGTCAGAGTTTATTTATTATCGCCTCGGAATATATTAAGTTAACTAAACTTTTTTGACAAAAAAACATGTACTAATTTAAACATAGTTTTGTTATATTTAGTTTTACTCGACAAAAAAAAACAACAACTTCATTATAAAACGTAAAACATCTCAAATTACTCTGTAGGTAATTACATTATAATTTTAATTTAAAATAATGAAAAATATGAACTCTTACTTAAAAAAAAAAAAAACAACAAAATATACGAGTATGGAGGACGACGCGAAGCTTGGCGGGTTTTTGTTTTCAGACGACAAAATACATCATTTTTACGGAGTAGAATTAAATGATTACTTCGTTCGTTTGTTGAAAAATAAAATTGTCGGGATTTTTTTTTTTTTATTTAGTTATTCAATGTTATTATACGTTTTCGAGGTTTTACCATTATCATTTGGTTTTACGTGACGGACACAATTCGTACGGCTACATAAAATTTTTTCTAAAAAAAAAAAAAAAAAATGTCATAAATAATAATATTCATTTTACGTTTTCGATACATATATCAAGTAATTACAATAGCAAAATAACGCGTCGTAGCCTATATTATAGAACAGCGTTTAAAAGTAAATCGGCCACTCTATTTGGCTTCTATATTTGTTGTATAGAAAACTTTTCACTTTGAATTCGGTTAATTGTTCGTTGCCTTATATTTATAGCCGCTATAGACGTAGTACCTAATACGATTACGAAACAATTAACGCAATAATTAGAAGCTACCAAATACCTCTGAGACTCGGTGACCGAGGAAACACAAAACTTTTCATTAAAGCTAATTTTCAACAATTTTAACGCGCACGTATTATTTCGTTACAGCATTTGTAATCTATAATATAAAAAAAAACGACGTCAACGTAATTATATTACAGTAGACAAAACGTAAAAACTATAGTGTTCATTTCGTATGAACAATATCGCGAAGATGGCGATTTATCGAATGGCACATTGTCTTCTGGCTCGTAAATACACTTCGGTGTGATTTTCGAACGTATTTATTGCGATCGGGCAGCTAAATCAATCTTGTCTTAAGACAATGGTATACGTATAATAATTGATTAAATAATATTTGTACTTTTTTTTTTTTTTTTTTTTTTCAAGAAGGTCTGCCACTTGTACGCAATTGGCATCAATTGACCTATATCGTTGAGTTTTTTTTTTTTATTGGTAAACTGTTCGTTTTTCCGACCGCGTTTTAATTATATTCAGTTACTAACTGTGAAATAACTTTTAACGAGTGTTTCGATTAAATTCGCTTATCGCTTTTCCGAAAATCGTTTTACATAGATAATTTAAATTACGACTTCTCGAGTAGTATCGCTTCGAGTTTGAGGATACTTACGTAATTTTGTAACTGTAAGACGACCGAGCAAATAACAATAATTACAATATACAAATAATCAAACTACAATTATTCATCGAAATAAATTCAATAAATTCTTTTACTGTAATTGTTGAGCTATCGTAGTTTCTAACTAATAGCTAAGTAAAAAAAAAAAAAACAAAAAAACATTCAGTATAACAATACAAAATCGTAACGTATGGAAATTAACATAGAATTGTCTGGTAAAAGCACTCGAAGTATAAGAGTCATCATCAGCCTCTTCGCATTCAATCCCACCCAAGTGGGGTCAGCTACTCTTGTTTTCGCCATATACGCATTTTTTTCGCCCTTACCCAACATGTTCTTATATCTCATGACGTCGCTAATAACGTTCGGCCGACATTTCTTTGGCCTACACTTAAATCATACATTGATTTTTGCCTACTGTTTGTCTTTCTCTCAATACGCCCGTACCATTCCAATAGGCTAGTCTCTCCAGTGACCTTTATTTTAAGAGGGGGACAGGGGAAACAAAACCATTTGTAAAACGAAACCTGACGTATATTTTTAAATAATTATATTAAAACTTTATTAAACCTAGATAGATAAATACAATAAATAAATCAATATTTATAGAACGAATTCCATACGACGCTCCTGTTTATTTGCAAACGGTCTATGACCAATTATATTTAATAATTAGAGTTTAATTCCCTATACAATGTGTACATTAAATAAACAAAGACCTTGAAACCGAGTTTCATCTGATCTAGAACGTTACGAAGTTTTCATTCGGCAAAGTGTTAAATAGAGAGCTCCACCAATTCAGTAGATGCTACTCCGGCCGGTATTGTCTGGAATAGATAATGTTTAAGGATTGCGTGTTTATTTTGTCAGGAAAAAACAACAGAACCACAGCCAAAATACGCCCGAGCAGCGTTTCCGGGGCATTTTTTTTTTAAAAATTTCTAATTTACTCCGAAAACCGTTATACAATGTTTACGGGAAACGCGGGTGTAATTTATAGAAACGCTGAAGACGTGAACGTAAATATCTGTTCGGGCGTTTACGTCCAGTACAGGGTAAAAAGAAAGAAAAAAAAAAACTAAGGGTATCTACACTACATACAGATACATCAGTACATGTATATGTCTTGTTTCAACTGAATATAGTTGACATAAGAATGTCGATGTCAATTTGGTATTAGATACGAGGAGACGAAGATTAAACTGTAGGTATATTTTTTAACACGTGTAAAAAATAAACAAGTTTCAAAGACAGGAATTATTTATTTATTTTTCAAAGACAGCAATTATTTTTATTGAGTATACATTTTTCTAAATTTTTAATTTAAACTACAGAATCGTCATTTACAATACTTTTAGTGATGGATAATAAAGGACGGTGTGTACTGAAATATGAAACGTACTCACGAGTTTCAAGCTTCTCGATGTGTCGATAAAATACGGCGTCGATACATGTTGAATTGCGCGACGTAGAGATTTTATAACAATTATTGCACACGCTCGTATTATGAGAATCTAAGTCTGGATATTTTTCGAGCAAAAAATCTACGGCTTTCTGGGGAACGCGCTTCGTATCTTTCTCGAACCAATGGCGATGGCAAACAGCGCAGAAAACACCGAATTTGTTTTGGATAAAACGAAAATTGAATTCGTTATCAGCGACGGGAAATTCGTCAATACAGACATTTCGCGGCGGTTCGGCTATCGGAATGACGATTTTGAGCTTGTTAACACGGTACCATTCTCGGTGTCGGACAAATTAACAGAATGACACCCAGCCATAAGACATACGAGGTGCGACAATAAAATGACGAGACTTTTTGAATAAAAGTTGTTTATTTTAAAAATGTTATAATTTAATGATTATCACCTTCAAAGTACCTTTCCTCAGCATCAATATACTGTTGCATACGTCGCTGCCATTCTTGAAAACAGTGTTGCCAATTGCTTTCATTCAGCCCTTTTAGAAGTTCTGCCGTTTTCATTTTTACGTCATCAACTGTTTGAATATGGGAAAAGAAATAAGAAGGAAATAAGAAGAAGTCACAAGAAGCAAGGTCTGGCGAGTACGGGGATGTTGAAGTACAGAAATTTTTTTTTCAGTTAAAAAACGTTGAATTGATAATGCACTGTGAGCCGGAGCATTGTCTTGGTGAAGAACCCAGCCATTTTTCCATAGATCTGGTCGCTTCTTTCTGACACGTTCTCTTAATTTAATTAATACCTCTTTATAATAATATTGATTAATTAATTTTGTCGATTTTTTCAACGTTTTCGTTTGTTGAAGACGTGGTAGGACGTCCAGAACGATCATCGTCTTCGACGTCCTCCCTTCCACTACAAAACCGTTTGTGCCATTCAAAAACACGAGCTCTTGATAAACATTCTTCACCATAAACTTCACATAACATACGAAACGATTCCGCGGCAGTTTTTTTTAATTTAACAAGAAATTTAATGTTAACACATGTTGTTCGATTTTTATATCTAACATTTTTCGGCGGTATAGTCAAACTCGCACTAATTACAAGGCTACTAACGTATAAGAAAATGAATCGATGCCATCAGTGTTCATAGTACTTTTAGATAAGTGTTTTCTAATCATATTTCAATAATCGTTTTATAGATAACGTTAATAGTTTAGGTTTTATTCAAAAAGTCTTGTTATTTTATTGTCGCACCTCGTATACACGTCAAAAAACAATACTAAGGCGGCTCTCACACCGAAGCAATAGGCAACGAGCAACTAGCAATTAACAATAGTCAACAGACAATACGTATTGCCCTAGCTCTCAAATATAAGCAACGCAGTAGCAACCATGTCATCGTCTGATGAAGACGATATTTTATTATTCTGGTGGAATTTAAGAAGAAGAAAAATAAAAAATAAAAAACGTAAATATTGGATTAACCCAGCGTTTAAACAGCTTGCAAAATATGGTGCAAATGTCTATGCAGATGAACTTAAACTTCATCCATTGCAGTTCAAAAGCTGTTATAGAATGAGCCCAGATACATTTCAACAACTTTTGAATTTAATTGAACATAGTATTACAAAACGTGATACCAATTACAGAGAAGCTATAAGTGCAGGAGAAAAATATTGCTCAACACTGTCAATAAATATCGACCGGCAACACGACAGTCGTATCACTGGCAACGCATGTTGCTACACGTTCGCAACAGGAAACATCGTGTTGCTTCGGTGTGAGAATATTCATTATTTTCTACGAGATTAATCAATTAGCAATATTATTGCTTATCGACGATTGCTAGTTGCTCGTTGCCTATTGCTCCGGTGTGAGAGCCGCCTAACTAAATATTACAATGGTTTTTTTTTTTTTTTTTTTTCTATATCGGGGTGTTGGTGGCGGTGGCGTAGGGGTGAGAATTCCCTCATTTTCACACGTCTGCCCCCGTGCGACCCGTCACCGAGCCGGGCTCACGGTTTTCCTGTTTTAGTAATCGCTAGCCGCTAACTCGTAAACTCCGTCTTGGAGTAATTTTTATTCATGCCGACTATCGGCCGGTCGCGGCGCACCGGGAAGCCTAGACGTCCGCCGTCGGCCACGCGGCCTGCCCGGCGCCCGCGTGATGGATGACCCGACTGCCGTCCGTCCACTTAGCATAGAAATGGTCGCCGCCGCCGCCGCCGCCGCTATTTTCGACCGGACCCATTTATAACGGCCGTACATACGACGGCAGACCAGACGAAACGTACGTGTGTATTATTGCGATTTTCTGTCGCGGCAGTACCAAACGGTATCATCGGTACGATTAAATACCTGAGAAAAATATCGGGGGTAACACGTCATCAGGACGCGTAATTTCCCGTCGCGAAATTCTCCGGGGACCGATAGTGCGTAAACGTACAGTGCCCTCCATATTGCATTTTAACAGACCTTTATTTTTATCGATACTCTCTTCCCCACCACCCCCTATACGCAATATTCGTGTATAGTTTTATACGTCAGGGTGATCGATCTCCCGTAAGATGCTCATTAATATCTCGGAATATATTATATGTATACGCATACGTTTTTTCGGAATATTCTTTTTACATTGCTCTCGGGTTTTTTTTTTTTTTTTTTCGTTTACCGTCTATGTGTTTTTTTACGACGGTAAAACCGCTTTTGAACTTTTCAACCGTTATTGGATATAACTCCAATAGCTAAAGTTTTAGGCGAAATACATTTTGGGCGGTTACGTTTTTTAATTTCCGTCAACCCGTTGCCTAGGGGACGACCCATGGCGCCACTTTTAAGATTGCGATACGATTTTCTAACTAGAGTATATATTTTAGTTACGAACAACGGTGGATACCGTGATGGGGACTTTGCAGGATTTTTAGCCCTTCTTCAACGATATCAAGCTCATTCGGAATGTCGTAATCTCCCGACTAGTGTAGCATTATAACATACAGTTGTAGAAAATAATCGAATCTTTTTTCAAAAAAAAAAAAAAAATGCTTTTTTCCCCTGTATTTGTTTCCGCTATCATCTCCTTAATTTATATAAATTATTTCAAGTTAATTTTACAATATCTATAAGTTCCTCCACTTGTCGAAAGAGTTTGGCGGCCACACGACGAATAAAAACATTGCTTCGAATTTCCATGTTACAGCAGAGGTTTGATAACACCGCAATTTTGTAAATAGAAAAAATAAAAATAAATCTAAACGACATAATTATTATAATTATTACATTATTTATAAAATTGGTTTATGAAATGAAAATAATAAAAATTAGTATAGTATCTATCAATAATTTGTCAAAAATCTATCAAAAATGTATTTGTTCGTTTAATTTATATTCCTATTAGCTATACGTATATGGTGTCATAGCTAAAATAAAGTAGGAGAAGCCACTAGCTAAGCAGGATGAAGCGGAAGTGTTTGAAAATATAGGTTTATGCGAGTGGATAAGGTAAAAATGTCAAGCCCTCCTCCCCCTCATTGATGTGACCAAATATCCTCCTGTGGGTACAAATCGTACGTTCTTTTACCCCGGATCTCGAAAAGTACCAACTCGTCGATTTGTTACCAGGCGGAACACTGCCAATACGTTTGGAGGACGTTTTCCTGATGTATATGTGAGTACCTACTATAACTATTTAAATGCGAAAATAATGACACAAGTGTTATTATGCCACGTGTCCAACGTCGTGATTTATATGTACGTTTACACGATACTATTAAGACAGTAACTGTTCAAAAAGTATCTGTACCGATGTGCATGTCTGCACTCGCCGAACGAAATATTGCGCTGGAAGACGATTAGTTTTACGGAAAATAATCGAGTTATATATGTTATGGTTTTGTACAAACGCGCGGGCTTTGGATTGATGCCTTGCCTTCAGTGAAGAAGATTCATTTGTGAACGAATATTTCCCGAAGATAGTGTTCAAATAACGTATTCTCCAATTAATAAAATAGTCGCAGCAGCGCAGTAGGTACGGCGTAGGGTTTCACGTTGATATGTAAATAGGCAGTTCGATTATAACAAACGTAAAAAATAGTTATTTCATTAATTTTACTGCGTTTTTATTTTTTGTGTTGCATATTTTTTTTTTTTTTTTTTTACAATCTGGGGTATGTCGCATTGCCTTAAAACATTGATGACGTTTTTGTGACATTACGTGCCGGTATATTAAGAGGTCTATTGTAATTTTAGTAAAAATGTACTTTCTTCGTTAATATGAAACGAATAATTAACGACTCATAGATTAAATTTGGCACACATGGTGTCGTTATCATATTAAGTCGTTTATCAGTCGATTGACTTTTTGAATTTATCGTGCGATTGGCGACGGGAAAAATCGAGATCCATGGCCAAAGTTTGGTAATCTGGATTTTTTGGAATCCAAACTTGTAATATATATATCTCAATCTCAATTCGAATTTATTTCCTTCTAAATCTGGATTTTGGATTTTTCTAGTAAAATCATTATGAATTAATTTCTTTTTCCAAATAAATCAATTATTATAAATGAACAATAAAAAAAAATTACAATTCATTTTAACGATGTAGGAGTTTATAAACTTTTTAAAAAATCTCGCCCGGGCTAGGTTTTTTCCTTTGTGGATTCAGAGAAAAAATATTTTTACACAGACCGTAAATGCGGTCCATTAATACACTGTAAACACATCGTGAATATCACGTACCACTAATTTTGGTATTGTTAATTTTTTTTTATAGACAAAATGTTTTTTTGTTTTTTTCAATTTCAATATATTTTAGTGTCGGTATCTCCAGTAGGTTCTTGGTAGCCCGAAAGTTAATAAACGTAGAAAGTTCTATACATCTCGAAAACATATTTATTCACCCCTCAAACTACTTTCGACGTAGATAACATAAAACTCTGTTACTGCAATTTATCGATAGCCAACTTAAGCCCCAAACATAATACTATTCACTTGTTGATAATCTCAAGAAAAGTGCAATATTGTCAGCGTTATAATATAATTTATTATATTGATTCGTAATACAATATTATGCACAACGTACGACTGCATACGAAATTAAATATGATAGTTTATTGTTAATATATATATCCTAACCTAACCAAAAAATCATTCGTATGAATATTATAATAATATTAAAAAAAAAACCATTTTTATCGTACAAAATATGAACAGTCATTATAAAACATGGTAATCAAAACGATATTCAAGTTATTTGGTATTTTTAAAATTGTAATTTCTCTTTACACGTACGACGTACGTATACAATTCCTCACTTTTCTATAAGCGAAATTAAAAAAAAACCCGAATCAAACATTTTTTTTTTTTTTACACAAAATATAAGGTATATACATAGCGACTATTATCATAGTAACACAATTCGATTTATCGACGTTTTATTCGTCTGCAAAACATTAATATTGCATTCGATGTTCGTAAAAGTATTACCCGTCCTGTCACGAAGTTTATTTAACAAAATGCTCGACCGTTTCGTTATCTGATCATAAGAACAAATCAGTCCCCGAGTTGATGGAGGCTGTAAAGCTACTGAGTCGTCCAGTGTTAAATAAAGTAAAATAATGCTACACCAAAACGCGGTTAAATATTTATATTTATATGTAATCAAACCGTATAAATGCATAGAATACTTAATTTGATAAAAAATTCAACGAAATTTCGACCAATTATTTTAGGACGCGGTAAAAAAATAATGTTATTCACAGGACAACAGGTACTGTTAAACGAGACAACTTAACGAGATTTTGTGTTCGTCTAATCGATGCGGTTGCGCAATACTAGAGAGAAGTTGAGAATATCGAGAATGTTGATCTCATATAATATAATATTTGGCTTTTTTGCGTTTAAAGAAAAAAAAAAAATATCGTATATTAATTATTTTCTTCGTTGGGTGCTAACCTTACGATATTTCGAAGGTTTCGTTTATGATTTTTATAATATTACGTAAAAATTATATGGTTTCTATCTCGATTATATTCGTTCTATAAAATCATAGAAACGTAGGGGGAATCCAAAAAATCTATACAAATGTATTCTCATTTTGTCCGATATACGTTTAGATTTGATTAGTTGTACATTTTTGGTATGGGAATTCTATCCGATATACCGGTAATTTAATATAGAATTTATTGTGATCTGAAAAAAAAAAGAAAAAGAAAATAATCTCTTTGAAAATTCAACATTAAAAGTAATGAATTATAATTTTTCGTCGTCGATGTTTTAGCGTTTAAACAATTGTTGAATAGAATTAACATTGAAATGTTTAGGCGTGAGAATGAAAAAGAAAAAAAACCCTAAACACCGTTTCAACTATCAAAACCATCAGTCCTCATATTTATATGTTTAATATATTACTTTGATTTCGTTAATACTTTTTTTTAATTTTTATTTTATTATCGATAACACTAAAATATTTCTGATGATTATCAATGGAAACGAAATAATGTAAAAAACCTAGAATACTATTTGTATTATAATCATTAAAAAAAAAAAAAAAACAAAACAAAAACAAATCCCATCACTTCCGAACAGTTTGTATTTTTGTTTCCCCTGAAAATTTAATACCGAATCATCTTGCAAAGTGATTTTAGTATACGGAAAACCCCGAAGGAATTTTTAAAGCCACAATAATTTCGTATGGAAGAAACGTATTAGCGTTTTGTGTATTCGAATAAATATTTATATATTCTTTGATAAAATAAATACCACGTCTAAATATATGACATCATATCGATCGACGTAGAGGCGGTGGACGGTTTAATAATTTTAAAAGTACTCATAGACGTATGGAAAGAGAATTTTTTACGAAAAGTGTCTATACTTTTGACGATTGGTGTTACGTTAGTGTAAAAAAAAAACAAAAAAAAAAAAAAACGAATGTTTAGTTATTTCATTTCTAGTTATTCGAATTTACGGAGCGCTCGTTTATTTGTACGATTATAGTTTACGTTTTTCGAATATTAATTATTTAAAAGTGAAAAACATTTTTATGTATTATACGTCACGCCCGTGTACACGGCTATTATGTTGTAAGTGAAAAACGCACTACGGATGTATTAAAATAACCCTTAAAAAAAAAAAATACTCAAACATTTTAATAAAATATATAGAGTTGTAACGAATCCGAACGTGTACCGGACGTGAAATATTTTTAATTTTTATTATTTTTTTTATAAAAATATATATATATATATATATATTTTTTTTTTAAATTCGCATTACGATCGAACAAAACAAAAACGAGTATAAATTTTGAAAAAATAATAACAATAATAATTATAAACTTTCTAGTTAGGTAAAACACAAAAAAAAAAAAAAATAAAAAAAACATAAATTAATATTTATTCGTGTCGGCGACTACGTAATGAACAGACATTATTCAAACCGACCGGTCGACCGATTCAAATAACATTCGTAAAAGTATTCGCAACTACTGTTATTGACTTTTAAATTTAATAAAATTCCTATAACAAAACAAAAAAAAAAAAACCACTAGTGTTTTTAGATTCAGAACGAAGCGGAGAATGTTTTGGTTCAACTATGATGTGCAGTTGTTTTTTATTCTTTTATTTATTTTTTTTTTCTATACGTAAACAACATTTCTATCTGAGATTTTGCTCCGGTTTACCTCCAATGTAGCACCTTTTATGAATACATTTTGAATGTAGTTGGTGCATTAAAGATGCTATTTTTTTGATATTCGTTATAGTTTTTATACAAATTGAGGTGGAAAACGAAAAATGTACAGAGATGGTTTCATTATTTTTGATTATTTTTTTACCTAACCAAAATAGGTTTAAAATAATCGTAGAGGCCTGATATTTGCACAGATTATTAACTTAAGGCCGAATTTCTAAAAAATCCGAGACATTTTTCAAATATTTATAGGCGTATTTTTTTTTTATTTCGAATTTATTAAATAAAACTGTTTTGGCACAACAGAAATTTGCCACGAGGTCCATCATAAATTGAACTTACTAATGAAGAAAAAGATAAACTAAGCGTATTTAAATAGTTGTTTTTATAAGCGTTATGTGTACATTTTGATACAATTTTTAAAAATTACATCATTTCTATTCATAGTTAACTAAACTTCAATCAGAATCGTTTTTCGTTACCATTGATTTATCATTACGTACAGATTTATTTTTTATTCCCCATCCTATAACCTCCCTTCCAAAGTGTCCACTTACAAAAGTGGCCCACTTATCGCACGAAGTATGGGTCTTAGTATTTTTATTATCCATAAAATCGTTTATATTTCATATCATTCACTTGTATACAAAAATATTGATCGGGATATTTGCACAATAATTTCTATATTCTAATAGATTAGATCAATTACATTTGTTATATTTATTTATTTATTTTTTTTTTATTGTAGATAATAAGATTTTTGTGTTTTCATACGAGATTAACACAATAACAAATAAATCCACGGGGAAATTTGTAACAAATACGATCGAATTAGTTCCGCGCGACGGATACGGTTTTTAGACAAATAAGTTAATAGCTAAGTTATCGATTATGTCTTCAGAAAAAAAAAAAAAAAAAAGGGAAAAAAAATGATTGACAGTAGTAAATGGACGTTATCGTTATACTTTTAACACAAAGACACATAAATATTTTCTCTTCGGTGTGCGGACTACTAAATTATTGTTAAAATGATTTATGTTGATCGTAATAAATATTTACGAACGTTTTAATAAAATGACATTTATATTTTTTTAAATAATAATGAACAAAGTCAGAAGTTAGTAAACGCTTTCAATTTGAATTACTCCCATAATAATACCCGTTAAACCGAAACATTTTATTTTTGCGTCTCTATAAACGATTATGTATATTTCGGGCTCTTTAACGTTAATTTATCGTCGTCGTCGTCGTCGTTTTATCAGAGTATATTCCTCGGCAGCAATAAAGAAATTAGTACTTAACAATTGATATGATTAGTATTTCTTTTTTTGCGACGTTTGTAAATTGAACGAGTATTGAATTATAATATATCCAATCGACAAAATAACTCATATAGATTTTTTTATTTATTTTTTTTCGTTTTTTATCGAGCCTATTTATTTTTTGTGGCGTACGTCAATACGATTTATACGCCTAAAAATATTATCGGTCGCCGTGTGAAAATCAATAGTCATTAACATCGTGTTGGCGTTTACGGTTATAAATTGTACGGAATAATGGCGAAATCGTCGAAAATAAGTAAACGATTCCGTAATTTCGGTACGGATGAAATTGTACCCTTCGACAAAAGTATCACACAACTACGCGGAGTAACTTACTGCTCGGGAATATGAAATTAGAAACATAAAACGCGCTGCGCAATGAAATGCCTCCTCGGTATCTCGCCGTGAATACGTAACCTGGTACACCTATATGGCCAGCTCTATATGGCGATACGATAATTCTAATATTACATATTTTCCTGTACGTTTGCGTTCTAACAATGTCAGATTCGGAGCATTCGACACGAACGAACCGATTCTAAAGCCGTCGTTTTATCGACACCGGTCGATCTGGTCGCTTCCGCTATTCAAACGTCCCCCCCAAAAAAACAATGTTTCTATTAGAAAGATATAATAATAATAAAAAAAAAAAACCGAACCTACGTCGCGTTGTTTAGCATTACGCGCCGAACTCAATAAAAATTTCAACAATTCAATTCAATTCAATTCACAAAAAATAAAAAATTAATCGCCGGCGAGTACAATACCGAGACAATTCACACAGTCCGACGAGCTCCAGTGAAATTATAACTATTTATTATTATGTTCCCAGCGGTCATTTTTTTTTTTTTTTATTTTGTTTTAGATTCTTGTCGGACCATATTTATATATATATATTATATTGTACAAATGAAATAGGTATCTAGATTATATCAAGCTCGATATAACGGACGTTTTAACGATTACGGAACGAGAAGTCTTCCGAAAATTTTCGCCCAGAACCGAAACCGTTAAGTGATTTAAAACGATATACGTATGAACGTAAAGAAAATCAATGTACGAATGCCGAACACAAATATTTTTTTTTATTCTACGATAGTGGCGCAGATACAGAATTACTACTAACTTCGTATATGCGTATAGTAAATAATAAAAAAAAAAAAACACAAAATTTATTAACGAGAAAGGTGAATTGTCCGCAAAGCTAATACAAATACCTACACAAAAGTCGTAATGACAAATGAATATAATAAAAGAACAAAATCAAGAGCTGATCTAGAAATCACAAATAGTGCGGAGGGGCAGGTTGCAATTCAAATAAATTTCGTTTTTTTCCTAAAAAAAAAAAACGAAGAATAAATAATTTATACTTAATAGGGACATTGTATTAAACTTAAAATACAGCTCCGTGGCAGGGGGCTAAGTTATCTTAACCTCCCTAAAAAAAAAGAGATACAGATAATTTAAAACCAGATATTATGAGTTATGCGTAAACACAGATCAACACATTACCACACTAAACAAATATCACCTGAAATATATCTCGTTAATAAGTTATGTAATTTTTTCTCTCTATACATTCGCGGATGAATGTCGTACGGATGTCCGTTTACAAATGTTGGGCATAATTGAATTTATTAACCGGTTAAATGTTTTTTTAATACTAACGGAATACCCGAGGGTTATCCTAAAAGTAATGCACAATATGTTCTGAAAAATTAAGTATTTAAAAAAAAAAAAAATACAATATTATAGACCTTAATCCCCCTGCTTGTGTGTAATATACACGATTGCCATCGTTTGGGGAACGTTTGAATGCCGTATAGGAACGCCATCATTGGTTGAGCTCGCGGATTCTTCGGTTCACTTGTTCGTTTAGTGCGGTTAGTTGGTCGGGAAAACGGATTCGTCCGAGTTTGGTTCCTTCAGTTTTGCGATTGAACCGAAAGTCCGGTGGGGGGGGGGGTACATAAATCCGGCGAACACGGCGGGCGTTCGGGGCGTTCGCGACGATATTTCTGCAAACGAACGAGGTGCCCGGGCGCGCGTTACCCCGTGCAATACGCGCACGCCGTGTTCCGACGTTCCCGGTCGTTTTTAAACGGATTTCTCGTTACGGTTGTTCGGCGAGGGAATATCCTATATTATAGGACCTACAATATTGCCCGGTTTACGTTGACGCGAAACGGAACACGCAAAGTGACGATTGATGTTGTTCCGCGGTTTGCCGTGAGCAAAACCCGTCGCAGGAGCGACGATCGCGGGAGAAGGGCGCGGCCAGCCGGAGCCGAGGGTTGTTATCAATACGTCCGCGACAACCGCCGAACGGACAATCGCTTTGCGCCGTCTTCGCGCCGTACTCCGCGGTATCCACGGTGTCCGTTCCGCGCGCACTTCATTTAACGCCGCACGAATTTCACTCGCTGGGTGTCACCTACGGATCGTGTCCGGTTTCAATGTACGCGCGTCGCACGAAAACCGAAACGCGAGCCCGCCAAGCGTAATCGCTATCGCACACCGTAATTATACTTTACTGGGACCACTAACCTAACCGTAAAACAACGCGCGCGTGTTAGACTTCGTGCTTACGGACTGGAGCGTTCTGTGCACTAATTTTAGGGAAAATATTCTACAAACAGTGTATTTGTTATGCCTAACGGCGTAATAAAATAAAAAAATCTGTAAACTTTTGGAAACGTTCCGAAACTAAAAAAAATAAAAAAATTTTTTTTACGTTTCCAATACACGAGAGAGAGAGAGAGAGAGCGATCGAATTCGTCAGCATATTGCACGGTCTGGACACCGCGAGCAGAATAATTCACTTATCAATTCGTTCGTCGAGCACGTCAATCGGATTGATTAATATTTATTTTTTATTATTAACACGAACGCGCGCATTATAAATAAACCGAGCATTCGAAAAAATGAAAAAAAAAAAAAAAAAAAAACGGTTTTTGCATAACTTCGCTGTAGACACACGCGCGTTTATTTATTTATGTGTTTTTTTTTTTTTTCAGTTTACCAACGAATGACAACGTGTCGTCGGCAAACATTTCGTTTTTATTTAGCGCGTAAACTCTCCTGGCCCTAGAAATGTGTTTTTAAATTTATTTCGTCCCGCGACCGATGCATTTTACGTATTAATATTCGAAATGCGCGCCTAGCAGCCTTGCGAGACGTGACGCTTTCACGGGAAAAGTTGCGCGAGAGCGAGGCGTACGTTTTCGAAATATAAAGGGACGGACCGCGGTGCATTGGATGTGCGCATATGGATTTCCCTCGTTTCCGCTCTCTATTTTCCTTTTTTTTTTTCACCCCCTTTTTTTTTTTTTTTTTTTTGTTGTTTTTTTTTTCCTTCGTTCCGTTCGTTTCTCGTATTCTTGGACGCCGCGTGCCTGCGTGCCTACGCGCGCGAAACGGCGAACGGGCGTGAATGCTAATCTCGGGATACAGGTGTAGTCGGAACGACCCCGGGCATTGACTTATTTTTTTTTTTTTTTTTTTTTTTTTTTATCACTTCCTACTGAAACACGACCCGTTATATTATTTTCGCGCCGGACGTCCGGTCGATACTGAAATTGTGTTTCGCGCACCGTTGTCGTTTACACGATTATATGCGTTATATTGTATTTTTCATCACGGGCCGGTCGAGCCCGAACCCGGTGGGGTCTTCGCGTTAATCGCCAACCGTCAAACACTCACGCCGAAGACGAGGGCCGTTGATTAACACAATTGTGTTCAGGAGAGCCAAACGAAAATAAAAATTTAACAACAAAAAAACCCGTTTATTTTCCTATTTTAGTATTTGTTTTTTTTTTTTTTTTTGAGTAGTCAAACTCTGTTTAAATAAACATAGATAGTTAAATAACAATTATCGACAATGATCTGTACCGTATCGAAAATAACAATATTTATATAATTTTTTTTCAACATTTATTCGAATAATATACAATCTGTAATATGGATTACAATAAGCATAACGAGCGTGTACAAGATAAATATTATCCGAGAGCTTGAGGAAATCAGCTGCCCAGCAGTGCTCTACTCAGACGCGATAAAGACAATAAATATGAATTTAATTTAATTTTTACAATCAGATTTAACTTAGGATAATAGTACATCAGGTTTATGACGTGTCGACGTAATGCAAATTACGTAATTATATTGTTTTTAGAAAACTCTTTCGTCTGTGTCGTGATTACAATAATTGTGTAACGAATACGCGATGAAAATATTTTACCCGCGTTTTAGCGAAACAGATGTTTTTTCGTGTGACTTACGTAAGGGTCGAAAAAAAAAAAGAAAAAACACATAAATACCATAGCCAAGATTTTGACTCGACCAATCAAATTTAGCTCATTCCATGTATATTGTTTCGATTATAACAGGGTGCGGCAGAGCCGACTGACGAGTTTATGAGGTCATTAGCCTGTGATAAGATAAGAGCAGGCCTTTATTAGTGGTATATTTTGAATTGTACAGTAATGCCGTTTTTATTCGTAATCATGGCCTGGACAGGTGTACATCGTGGTTTCGTCGTGCGTGCGTATTACGAAAATAATCATTCTGCAATCGCTACACAAAGGGCTTTTCGTATACACTATGGCATTCCGCGTGCTGAATCTGTTCCTTCTGTTAACACTATCAAATTTTGGATACGGCATTCGGAAGAAACCGAAAGTGCCTTAAGTAGACTTGGACACGGAGCACCCAGAACGGTAAGAACCCCCGAAAATGTGCAGTTGGTTAGAGAGTCAATTGAGCAGTCACCAAGACGCTTGGCCCGGAAACACGCTGTAGCGTTGGGAATCTCAGACCGTTCTTTGAGGAGAATTCTTCAAGAAGATTAATCATTCCATCCCTATAAATTAATGATTGTCCAAGAGTTAAATGCTATTGAGTACGGCAACCGAACATGATTCGGGAGATGTATAGTTTCAGCAAGACGGAGCTGCAGCGCACACGGCTAAAATTTCACTTGCTGTCTTGCGACAAATGTTCCCCGGGCGGTTAGTCTCTCTAAGAGGAGACATAGGCTGGCCAGCACGGTCCCGAGATTTAAGCATGTTTGATTTTTTCTTCTGGGGTTCCCTTAAGGGTAAGGTTTTCAGACATCGCCCACAAGAAGAAATTAAACAGAAAATCACCGTGGAAGTCGAGGCCATACCAGTCGAAATGTGCCGAAAATCGTATAAGAGCTTCAGAGATCGTCTACAACAGTGTATCAATGCTGACGACCGCCATCTTGGAGATGTAATTTTTAAAAATGGGATTGAACACTCATTTAAATAAAAAAAAAAAAAACCTTTTCTCTAAGTTTTACTGTTCGTTGTTTGTATCCCACGGAAACTCGTCGGTCGGCATTGCCGCCGCACCCTATATTATTGTGTCGCTAATGCGGTTTCGTTCCGAAGTGCCGGGGATACGACTTATGCGCTATTAACCGTCGAGTTGCGTACACTATGCGTGCCGATTTATTTTGTTTTGTGCTCGCGGAATTCCCGTGTGCTTTGCGGAAAATCCAATAAGCCCGCGGACCATGGGCATCCCGAGGGTCCGATACGGCCCCTCGGAGTTGATTCTCGTAATTCCGTCCGCCCGAACATTGTCTACAACGGCCGCATCGCCGCCAACAGTGCGCGTCATTTATTTTTTCGATTACCAATGCCGTCCACCGCGCGCCCGCTCGGCCCACCTGTACGGAACGTCTGCGGGCGCCCGTGACGTGGACGTATTGATATCACGTACATTGGACGGGACGCGTTCAGTACATATTCGAACACCGAACAATTGGAAAACGGGCGAAATTGATCGTTTCTGTCGAATAAACGAAAGCGCCATTACAACGTTTTATTTTGTCGCTGGCGAATATTGTAGTTGCGGGAATGATAAAGTAGATTATGCACGGGTACGCGTGAATACGCGACGAGGCACATTTATTTTTGTTTATCATCGCAATTAATTTTAATTTGTAACGTTTTCGATAATCGAATATTCGTCTCGTGTTTTACCCACGAAAATTGTAATTTAATACTGAAAAAAATAAAATAATAATAATAATGCCGGTAGCACGTTGTAGAGTCAGGTTATCGCAATTCGCATAATCTCCGTGAAGTCGGCCACTTAAAATTAAATAAATTATTATTTATTTACTTTGATGTTGAAAATTTAGTCTTAACGTTATGTCGTGTGTATTACGTACGCATAATACGTAGAAGATAAAAATCATTGACTCTTCTCGACACGAATAGAAAATACCTATAAAAAAATTTTAAAAATATATATATTTTGTTACAAATGTAAATTACTTAATTTTACGGTTATAAATATTTCCAGTTGTGTGTTTTACGCACAACCAATCCCATAGTTTGCCTATACACGACGCCGTTTGTCTGTTAACAATTCCGTGTAATAATTTGATATTAATATTATTATTTTATGTATAAAATACGACCAGATTAAATTTTTAACAACCGAATTTCGTATCAATAATAATATTAATAATAATAGTTTTTTTTTAATTAATGACGATTTCAGTAAAAATATCCATGTACATGCATGTAATAATATTGTAAAAAAAAAAAAAAACCCGTATTTATGAACGCGATTTAAATTATTTCAGATTGCACATTCGACAACGTACTTGTATAATAATCGTGACCTATCAATTGATTACGGATGTATGATGAAGGGAAGCCTGCGAGTTGTTTTTTTTTTTAACTGTATAAATATTTTTTATGCTTTCAAATGATTATTGATGATAATTAAATTTTCATTTAAGAATTTAATATATATTAAAGTCAAGGTAAAAACGTATAGTATCGTTCGAAAATTATTATTATTATTATTATTATTTAAGACATAAAATATATAACAGTACTAATCTTTCAAAATAAAAAAAAAATTAATACCTAATTCACAAAAAATTTTAGTATTCAATACACGAATAAATCCAAGAAAAATATTTTATGTATGTCATCAATGAACAATCGACGACAGTTTTAAATTGTCCAAATCACAATTCGTTCTGATACTATGACGCCTTGTGTATAATGTAAATGATTTCATCGCGTGGCCACTATGGAAAGCGTATGTGCCAATACAGAAATCCTCTGCCCATCAAACGTTTACGAAACATATTTGTAAAATATGATAAAAAAAAAAAGGACAAGAGTATGGAGACTTATGTGTGATGTGCAAATTCCCGGGAATATAATTTCGAGAAATTCTCTGGCACGTTCCCAAAACCGAAAATTTATCGGGAAGATTATTGATTTTCTACATATTAAATTATTTATATTTTTTGAAAATTTTAAATTTAACATATAATCTCATTAATTATTTGAATGGTTAATATTTTATGCCCGAACGTTCTTTGAGAGACTACGACGACAATTTCGAAAATAAATTACGCACAATTACGTAAATTACCACCACGCTTATTCGTATGGAGCTGCGTCAGAAAATGGGATGTATTAAGTAACTATGTAAAATTATTAATGAATCGTAGAATCGTTTTAAAATACCTTTGCCTGATCCCCCAAAAGGAATTAACAAGCCGGATCTAAAAAAGGCCGACTTTTATTCAACAAATAATGATTTCCCTTGAACTCAACAGAATTCAATAACTGTAAGATTAATGTATTAAAAAAATACACGCGAGGCGTATTTTTTGCACAAATTCTATAATAGTGGTCGGGAACCCGCGGTTCCTTAGCATACGTTATGAGGATCTTTGGAAAATACGGCAATATCGAGAAAACTATTCCCAACAAATATCCCCAATGAAAGTGCTTAGTAAAATATATTAGTCGTTTTTTGTACATTGAATTGAAATGTAGGCGAAAAAAAAAACACATCTAAACCTGAATACTCATTGCGATTAATTGCTGTCTCCGGGCACTTTACCGGTCACGAGGCTATCGAAGCTGTGTCCCGTTTCAATTACGTACGCCCCGATTGTAAAGGGAAGCGAAATCATTGTCGGTAACATGTCAAATGTGCTTTTTTATAACCATGACAAAGGACTTGGAATGCTCGAATCGTGTCGGTGGTAGGTTCCACCTAATATTCCCCGGGAGGGCAATAACGTTAGTCCACACGAGTGGAATGAGGCTCTAGGACGAGGGGGACACAGTGAACTCCGTGTAATTATTTTTTAAAAGCAGGGGCAAAAATGAAAATGTTCGGGTATATTAACACCCAAGTACGTCTTAATAATACGCCCGTAGGTATAGTTATTATTATTCCTAGTCGTGTTTAACGTGGACAAACAGCAACGCAAAGTCTATGTCTGTATAACCGCATTATTAACATTTTGAAAATCTGCTTAATTAAAATGCATAAGGAAATGCGTACATATTTGGATTTTGTATTGCATGTCAAGTACGCCGAGGCCACTTGAGAAAAAAAAAAAACAAATGATATTACTGTTTGCAACGTATTTAGAAAAACAATAATCACAATATAAAGACGGGACGTTTATGCAACAGCAGCAACAAATAAAATAAGTGGAAAGTCGAGGAGGCGGCACGCACAAAGGAATTTAATTTATATCTGTTCGCAACGATAAATCATTAAACAACGAAATAAAACTCTGAGCACAGGCTATACATGCTTCGAAATGTCGTGATTTTTACGGTTTTTATTAGAATTTAAATTTGAAACGTTAAAAAGAAAATTAATAAAAAAAAAACTTCTACATTACGCTCAATTTTTTATTTTTTTTTTTTACTACTAAGTTAAACATGTGGACGAACTTCGAGTAAAATTATCATACATTTCAGCTCGGCCAAAACAATTTTATTGATATAAAACAAAAAAAAAAAAAAAAAAAATTAAAAAGAATAACTGGAAAACATCAAATGTCTAAAAAAAAGGTCAAACATCATCAGATTGTTATGTACAGTTTTTCGTGTTTGGAAAGGACATATAATCATATTCTGCGAAACTTTTAGATTTCCGCCACTATTTTTAACCGAATTACAAGAAATAAAACAAAAATAAAGAAATCCTTATTGCCGTACGTTATCTTGGTTTCCTACGTTTTTTCCCGGCTTCTTCCTAATTGTTAAGAAAACACAAACTAGATCCAAAAGTCTTTTACTACTCTTAGAAGTCGCAGCTAGATTTCAAATAGAAAAGTTGAAAGCAGACAAAAAATACAAATAGAGAAGAAGAAAAAACACACACACGCATCATAGTAAAACCAATACATTGATCGATTCGTTCAGAATTAAAAACTAATAAAAAAAAAAAAAACAAAAAAAACCTATGATACATATAATTTAAAAAAACGAAAACACCAAGAAACCTCAAGACAAATATTCACTGGAACATTTTAACGCCAACATATTTGCATTTCGAATTTATTCGTGAATTTGATAATATATTTATATTTTTTTTGTTACGATTTATAATTATCGGAAAGTTTGTGTATTTATATTTATAGAAAATGAATAGTTCTTTACGGAAGGCAATAGAGTTATTTGTTAAACATTAACAGTAATGGAAACACGTCATATTTTTAAGTGTACTTAGGTATAATACTCGAGTACACATTGGTTTCTTATAAACAATTTAATTAGGTTCCTTTCTGCCGTGTTCGTTTTTACCAAGTGTTAATTTTTTTTTTTTTAATTTTTTAACTAAGATTAATTAGTAAAAACAAAACAACTATTATCATAAATTATTTTTAAAAAAAACCAAATCTAAATTTCTTTAGTAAACGTTATGCTAAAAAATAAAAAAAAATAAATTTAAGTCGTTTAAATATAGTGGAAAAATAAATAAATTTCCTAACTATTGTATTTGTGCAATTGCATTCGTTTAAAAAAAAAAAAATAATTCCATAAAAACGGAGATAAAGCAGTTAACATTGAAATCGATTTGCATGCAAAATTATTCTTAAAGTTCTTACGTTTACTAATTCGTATAACAAAAAAAAAAAAAAAAAATCGCGCGCACAGTTTTGAGTGGAAAAAGTCTCAGCGTGTTTTTATTGTATTACACTATAATGCCGATTTTTTATTTGCAAAATTAAAATAAAATTCACGGTTTTTGGAGTTCCTCGATTTATAAATGCTTTTATCGCGCGTTCGTTATACGCCTTTTTGATGTATTTTTACGTTCGTGGAGAATGAAACGTCTTAAACTAATAATTTCACTACTATTGTGCAGTTGTATAACACACCTTTGTAATTATAGTAGAATTTCAACTATGTTCGATTTATCAATAGCTACTAGAAATTTTTCTTGTCTTTTCGTTTTATGTGTTTAAAAAGTTGATGCAAGATTCCTTAAGAGTCAATATTTTATGATACATTCACAATTTTAAATTATGAACGAAGCGAAAATGGATTATTTTTTACTATGGTGTTGGTGTGTGTAATTTTTTTTTGTCCGTTAACAACTTTTCTACAACACGTCTTGCTCCAGTCCTGAACTCGGGGCACGATTCTGTTGGAAAATGCTGTCTGCTTGTTGCGACTTGTAAGCCAATAATTATTGGTTTCCCTTGTAGTTTTCGTTATAATTGAGACAAACCGGGTGAAAAAAATGTCAGAAAATCGAATATATATTTTAAGCAACAACAAGTTCTATTATTTTCGTATTTAATTTTTTGTTGAAATTTCATTTAAAATAGTAATCGTAGAGAACAATTGCGTCATATTGAAAGTATAACATTCTGTGCGATTTTCAGTTTAATATAAGTTATTATTTGAATATTAATTCCCCGATGCATTTGCAGTGATACATTTTATTTATATATTTTTATATATTTATCTTTTTTTTTTTAAATGTCATATGAATATCAAAAACTAGTCGAGAGGTCGTATGCCACGCAGTAAAACTAAAATAACTATAAAAAAAAATAAAATAAAAAAAAAAAAATCAACTGTCGGCTGGTGAAAAATGTGTGCGGTGCTTGATATTATTACGTCCTCGGGCACAACAATAATTTTACATCGTCAGTACCACAATAACGGTCATTTTTATTATTTTTTTTATATATATTATGCTTTTAAAAGAATTAAATTATATACGGATCTTTTCATAAGTCTTTTGATTTATAAAAAAAAAAAAAAAAAATGGTCCGGCCGGTTTCTCTACAGTGGTTTTTATACGATTCTATTACGTTTTGAAATAATTCAATTGCGCCTTTGTCTTGTGTTCAGCTCCTCTTGCGGAAAGAATAGCGGTCGGTGTAAAAATTACACGACGTACAATAAATATTATAATCCGTTTCAATTCGATTAAAAAAAAAAAAAAAAAACGTTTTTTCTGTCGTGACGGCTGCTGGAAATGAATTTTCGAAACTGTCAAAACAGAAAATTAGCCGTGTCCACTCGAATCACCGCGAATAGATAGTTTATTTTTTTAATATAATTTGTCTAAATCGTATTGTTTGTTTGTTGTTAACGTAGACCAATGAGTACGATTTATCATCTCTTACTATAACTAATGATAACGATTATAATTGTATCGTTTGCACACATTCTGTTTAATGGTTTCAATGTGCTTTAAGCTTAAAAAAAATCTAAAAAACTTGTTAGTTGTTATCATTACACGGGCATTGAAACGGTTAAAATATTTAAAAGGGTTAGAAATCGAGCAACTAAAATCGTTTATTAACCGTCTAATATCCTACTAGAGCTATTGACGCCTTGAAATTACGCGTCTCGTCTCGTATTTATAAATATTCACCGGACGAGTGGACGATTGTGTACGGCTCACGTGTTCGTGTCACAAACGGCCGAAAATATACTTGCGATAAACGGCATGATCGATGTAAAAAAAATTAACCGTTACAATTCGTTCGTTTAGTCCGCATAGTTTTATTATGTATTTTATATTTTCGACTAGAACAAATGGACATGCGTTGTCGGCCAGTCGCCGAGAAGTTCCTATTGAAACGTACCAGGTTCTTGGATATAACGGGAAGAACTCGAGAGAAACAGACATAATATATTGTAGACGAAAAATTACGTTTGTTTAATACATTTAAATAATTTCTGCGCTTAATTAAAATACACCGCGACTTGTTTTTTTTTATCGATAAAAATTAGCCGAATGCCAATTCCTGAGAACGTTACCGACTGTGATCGTGTTAGTCACTACATAACACGAATTTCCAGATAAGTCACTTGGTTAATATGCTAGAGATTATTTTATTTTTTTTTTTCTGTTATCAGTTTTATAACGACGAATTACGTTTTAAATGCATGTTTCTAATTTTCCAACTACAATAGTGGAGATAAAAATATATCTAGTCGTGACCAACCCTCCCAGGGGATCCACATTCTGGTCTAAATAATTCAAGAATATGTCACGTCTGTTCATCTACTCTGTGGTAGTGATAGGCGATTCGAATCGATCTTTTAAAAGATCGATTTTTTTCATGCGATTAATCGATTTTTTGAATCGATCTCTATGGTCCAATCTTTTATGTGAAAATCGAATCGAATAGTTGGACAACGGATGTTGTCACAAATCCGATCTTTTATGTGAATCGATTCATTATTCATTTTTGATTCGATTTTTTTACAGTGTTGACAGTCTCGTTCGCACTTTACCGTACCTAATACCTATTACCTATTATGTTGTCAACCGTGTATTATTTCGCGAGCACCGCGCTCTCCTCTTCATTAATCAGTAATCAGTAATCAGTATTCAGTAATTACTACCTTTTTCTCGCGCCGACAACTGACACGTCTTTCGAACGACCGTCCTGTCTTTTTCTCATCTATTGATTAAAAAATTTCGATTTTTAAGAATCGATCTTTTAAAAGATCGATCTTTTCTTTTCGATTTAAATCGATTCAAAAAATCGATTCACTTTCAAGAATCGCCCATCACTACTCTGTGGTCGCTCGCCGCATATTTCACGTCTGCGCAATTCGAAAACAATTAAAATTGATCAATCCCAAACACATCGTCATTGACTATCGAATATATTTACCGATTAATATTTTGGTCCCGTATCACAGAGTTTTACGCGAGATCATTTTTTTTTCTCTCGCGATCTATCGAAATGTACTCCGCTATCGTGCCTCCTGCTATCGCTCTACTGTAAACCGTCTGTCGTACGGACGTAGCCCCCGTGACCGTGACTGTCGTGATAGTTGAAACACCAGTTATCGCGATAGTAATACACTATTACAGTGCGGCCCGGGGCTTATGAAAAACGGAAATAAATTGCGCGCGTAATACAGTTTTTAGTATAATAAAATCAGCTCGTTTCGGTACGTTATACTTTTCCGCAAACTGAAATAAATCCTCAACAATAAACGTCCGTGTAGGTATATTTTGGGATATTTTTTTTTTTTTTTTTTTAAAGTCGCATTACCGTTGCATATGGGTTTTTTTTCCGTATTTATTTACTGCACCTGCACAATCCGCGATAGTAATCCCCGCGAAAACATTATTTTAATATCAGGGAATTCAAGAATATAACCATCGGACGGGGGCCCTCCACGGTCGTCCCGTATCTAACAGTATATTTTTACGATCGCAAACTTTTCACGATTATGCGATCTACATCTGCGGGCGTCTTGGATTTTACCGTTTCGAAAAAAAGAATAGAAAAAACAACATACTCCGGAAAATGACATTTCTCCGAGCGGCGGATATATTGTTTTAAAATAATATTGTATTATTATATCGTTGGCCGTTGAACCGTTCGCATTTATTTAACCCTCCCCCCGGAAATCCGGTGCATCTTAGTTTAACGTTTTCCCCATTACTTTCGCATTTGCCCTTTCGGGATATTGTTTTACCGTATTTGTTTTAATTAATCGGGGTCTATAGGTTTTCGATAGGGCGTACGCTAAAAGGTCGACGATCAATACTACGAGTATTTGCAGCAATATAAATATATATATAAAAAAAATATTCGACGACAAATGCATATATTCATTAAATTTAGTTAAAAACATGGGTTTTTTTTTTTTTTTTTTTGTGTGTGTGTGTGTGCGAGGTGAGAACGTTGTTTCGTTTTATACGTTTAATAGTGTTAAAAAATTTATATAATATTCATAGTTTCGTTATTAATTTTTTTTTTTTTTTCACGTTTCCATAAAACCGGGAAACCGTGTCTCGCAGTGAAAATCTATCCGTGTTTCCCGTGCAGATTTAAATCAAGTAAACGCCATAACAGCATTTTCCGTTTTCAATGATGAATAATATAATTCGATTGAAATGCATTGTGCACAACGAGCTCGGTGGTATCCATTAATGAACAACAACTACCTAGTTAATTAGATTTAATAATTTAAAGTTTTCAACTGTAACAACACAATATGGGTTCCGCAAAAAAGATATGTACATAAATTTACCATTAAACTTGCCGATCGGTCGAGTGTTTTATATATTTTTTTTTTATATCTATACATTTACTATTGGTATTTCGTTCGTAAACATTTCGCATTGACAATTATTTCAACAGTGGTCAATCAAAACCACAATTGCGCGTTAAATTACGAGAGACGGTGGCTATTAATAATAAAATCAACGGAAAAAATACATTTAAAAATCAACGGATAATTAAAGTCAACGTGAATCGAAACGAGCGTATGCCCAAAACCGCCACGCTCACATTTATTCATTTTTTTTTTCTTTTATTTTTTTTTTTTATAACGACATGAAATAATATACGGACGGAATAAACATTTTTATCGCCGAAACGCAACCTCGGACGACCCTTTTTTTTTTTTTTTTTTCTATTTTGTATACGGTCCGTATAATATAATAGTTGTACGTAATATATGTTATAAAACATGGATTTTAATCGTATCGAGGGTTTCGACGATTATATTTTTGTCGATGTTTAAGTGCCTATGTGTATACATACGATATTACGCGTAACCTTAATAAAAAGAAAATTTATAGGTAATATACAGAAGGGCAAGGTAAGAATAAAAGAGAAAAAAAAACAAGTCAAAACTCGTAGTAGGGGGGGCTCTAGGTCTTTTATGGTCTTTATATAAAATATTTCTCCAATAACTTTATTCGCTATCTTACGAAGAAAATATGTTTTTAAATTGAAAAAAAAATAAATAAACTATTTAACCGCTTACGATATATTATGCATTTTGGGGTAAACAGACCCGTATAGATTCCGAGCGAAGCTCGAAAAACGGATTGGAGCGTGTTTTTTTTTTAACTTTACATTATTTTCCGTCCTTCGAGTAGATATCGTGCTCTAGTTGTCAAGTGTAGGGCCACTTCGGTATGCATTTTCAATCAAGTTGGAGAAATTTTGGTCAAAATCGTCTGTCGATAGCAATCGAGGTTAATCGTTCCGTACAAAAATAATTTATATTCTCATCTATGTTTTTTCCTTCTAAATATCCCGCGTATCAAACACGACAACATTGGCCAACCGGAGTTTTTTTTTTTTTTTATTCCACGTACAATTGATTGTAGAATATTTTACAAAAAAATCGTAAAATTCGTAATCGAGTACATAAAAAAAGCGTTCGAACGTTATTTATTCCTTTGCATTTACCACGGAAATACTTCCGATAAGTTCCGATTGATATTTCACGGGATAGGCGTAACCGGCCGCCCCGTAATCGCCGTAATAGTTTTATACTCGAGAACACTACACCGCGCGGCGTCCGTATTTAAAAACGTTATGGGCCGTCGGAGTTTTCCAATAAAGTTATGGGGCAACTCGGAGTACCGTTACAGGCTGCCGCCGCCGTGGTCACGACTAGTTGAATTAAAAACGACGGGGTATTGCGGGCACGTACCGGCCGAATTGATAAAACGCAGTTAATACAACCGAAGTTTTGTTTATTTTGACAGGCAAGGAAAAATTGTACAAATCGAATTTCCCATCGCCGCGGTCCACAAATACGGCGGCGGCGGCGGCGGCGGCTCGTCCTCGTGTTCCGACTTTCAATTATAAACCGTTATCCGCCGGTAAAATTTGATTACTTCGGTCGGGTTTTTTCGTATGCCCCGAGATTGTGTCGAACCGCGACGACCGCCGCCGCCCCACCCCCCCGCATTCGTTTGCGTATCGATCTGCCGAAAAAATCGGCAAAACATTTAAAAATAAAAAATAAAATAACATACGAGGTGCGACAATAAAATTACGAGACTTTTTGAATATAACCTAAACTATTAACGTTATCTATAAAACGATTATTGAAATATGATTAGAAAACACTTATCTAAAAGCACTATGAACACTGATGGCATCGATTCATTTTCTTATACGTTAGTAGCCTTGTTATTAGTGCGAGTTCGACTATACTGCCGAAAAATGTTAGATATAAAAATCGAACAACATGTGTTAACATTAAATTTCTTGTTAAATTAAAAAAAACTGCCGCGGAATCGTTTCGTATGTTATGTGAAGTTTACGGTGAAGAATGTTAATCAAGAGCTCGTGTTTTTGAATGGCACAAACGGTTTTGTAGTGGAAGGGAGGACGTCGAAGACGATGATCGTTCTGGACGTCCTACCACGTCTTCAACAAACGAAAACGTTGAAAAAATCGACAAAATTATTCGGCAAGATCGTCGATTAAGTGTTAGAGCTGTAGCAGAGATGTTAAATATTGATAGAGAAAGTGTTCGTAAAATTTTAGTTGAAAATTTAAATATGAAAAAAGTGTGTGCTAAAATGGTCCCTTAAAATTTAACGATTGATCAAAAATTCAATCGAAAAGAAATTTGTTCAGACACCTTAAAAATCATCAAAGACGATCCATCTATTATAAATAATATTATTACGTGTGATGAAACATGGATTTTTACATATGATCCTGAAACTAAAAGGCAATCCATGCATTGGAAGACACCAACTTCCCCAAGAATGAAGAAAGCACGAATGAGCAAGTCAAAATTCAAAGCATTGCTCATTGTTTTCTTTGACATTAAGGGAATAAGTTTTGTTGAATGGGTTCCTAGTGGGCAAACAGTCAATCAATATTATTATAAAGAGGTATTAATTAAATTAAGAGAACGTGTCAGAAAGAAGCAACCAGATCTATGAAAAAATGGCTGGGTTCTTCACCAAGACAATGCTCCAGCTCACAGTGCATTTTCAATTCAACGTTTTTTAACTGAAAAAAAAAATTTCTGTACTTCATCATCCCCCGTACTCAATAGACCTTGCTCCTTGTGACTTCTTCTTATTCCCAAAAATTAAAAGTTTATTAAAAGGAACCCATTTTCAAACAGTTGATGATGTAAAAATGAAAACGGCAGAACTTCTAAAAGGGCTGAATGAAAGCAATTGGCGACACTGTTTTCAAGAATGGCAGCGACGTATGCAACAGTGTATTGATGCTGAGGGAAGGTACTTTGAAGGTGATAATCATTAAATTATAACATTTTTAAAATAAACAACTTTTATTCAAAAAGTCTCGTTATTTTATTGTCGCACCTCGTATACGTAAATTCGGTTATTGTCAACGATTACTATTATAGTCAATGTCGTTGGCCAATATCCTTAAAACGTTTTAAGGATTTAATAACGATGACCTGTAATGGTTTACATCGTTTACTTGACCAACGAGACTGGATTTCAAACGTTGGCGGGGCGAAAACCTTCGTGGCAGGGCGGGTCGAGCCGATGACAACAAGGATATACTTAAAAAAAAAAAATTTAAAAAAAAAACAAACCAATTGTTACATACTTTAAAAATGATCCACCTGTCGTTGTATACGCGGGAACGTATAGGTTTAGATAATATTCAGTAATCACCGACTTTGGATTTGCCTTCGACATTAATTTTTTGGCAGCCACTCTGGGCAGACAGTTCCGTGGCCAAGTCATTTTTTTTGTAGGCGGACAACAATGTCCATATGGCCATCCGACAATAGAAAAAAATAACGTCAAATTTCGAAATTGTGTACTCTAAAATTGTACAACTTGTTCAGTGTTCTTGCGTTAAAATTAAAACTTTTGTTTATACAAGGATAAAATTACTTTTTTGAGGATAAACGTACAAAAAATAAATAAACGAACACAAAAAAACATTAAATACAAATTCGTTTTATTTATTTATTTATTTTTTTCATTATTAAATTAACCATTGTTTGGCAATAACGTCTAACTTAATATCGTAAATTATGTATTTTTCCGAGGATTGTAACAATACGAATATAATAAAAAAAAAATTACGCATAATTAAGATAAAAATGCATAATTGTCCTGTTCGCGAACATTGGTTTTATCATAAGACGAAAAACGGAATATTAATGTTGCTTTTATGAAAGCGTTTTATTTCCGCGGTACTGTGGCCATACGCGTAAAATATACATTTTTTGTCATTCGATTTGTTTTATGGCGATTTGGCCAACAAATAATAATAAAATAAATTTAAAAAAAAAAAAAAAACATGTCCGATTGGTCGACTAAGGCAAGTGTAGCGGGGCTGCTTGCTGCTCAGACCCTCATTTTAGGCACGAGACGCATTTGGTTACGAATTTAATTAAATTACAGCATTTTGCCTACTAGTGTACTATTTTCCGAATAATGCCAACGAAAAATGATCGACTCAACTGATTTAACACGAGGTTTATTTTATAAATTGCACTTGACGGCGACAATTAAAATGTAAAAATTCGTTTCGGTCCATTGAACCCGAAAAACCTTCACCAAAAAATAACGGTTTCAGTTTTTGAAATATTAGAATTAAGGTTCCGGTTTCGAAACCAGTACTTTTCGGTATGGTTCCGGGCCCTTCATTGTCATTGTGATTCACTAAAACGACCAAATATCAACGTTGCTCTTAACATATAACGGAATTTGAACGAATCCAAAAAATTCAAGAACAGTATAACTTTAGACGGCCTCGTTCGTTTTCCCATCGTCATTTATATGGATACATTTTTTTAAAAATGAACAAACTAAACAAATAAAAATTAATACCTTTAAAACAGGGTTTTATAATCAACCCCCCTCCCCCACGTTAATATTAAATAGAGAACAAAACGGTTAAAAATCATAAGCGAATTGCAAAAAAAAAAATTATTTTCTATCACTCAGGCCTGCTTAGTTTTTATCGAAATGGACATTTTTATAGAATTATCTAAAACGTTTTCAAAATTAACTCGTCGTGTCGACGCATGTGTTTCTGGAATTGAAATTATAATTGGGGCGAGACGTACTCTTATTTAATAAATATTTCTGCAAAAACGGACAACCCGGAACGGTAATATTCCGATATCGCGAATATCGTTATTAATTCACGTCTTCGGAAATCGGACTGGCCTGGTGAGCAGACGAGTTCGGTAATGAGAGTGAGTGAGTGAGAGAGAGAGAGAGAGGGAAAAAAAATGTTTAATATCGGCCCCAGACGAATTCATCCGACGGGGTTCGGTTCTACGCGTTTCACAATAAAAAAAAAAGTAAAAAAATAAAAAAAAAAAGCGCACTCTTTATTTTGCACGTTGCGATGTGTACCTACGATAGCGGTAATTTTTCGCGGACCGTATACGCATTAATACGATTCATTGAAAGAGTAAATTAATATCGCGCCCCGGGGTCTTATGGCCGACGATAACAGAATATGAACTCGAATAATAATGCGTAGGCCGCGCGCGCGTGTGTGTTTAGGATGGAATATAGATAATAATAATAATAAAAAAAAAAATTTAAAAAAAAAAAACAAACCGATCGAATGCCCATGCATCTATTTGCATACCGAACGAACGATAATATTATATTATTACAAAACATACATATATATATTTATATGCCTTTCGGTATCGGGCTGACACGCGTACAATATTTTATTATTATTATTATTATTATTATTATTATTATTATTCACGTCGTATACGGTACTGTGTACAATACATATAATATAAATATTTATTCGGACTCGAATATTTTATATATATATATATATATATACATTTTTATAAAAAAAAAAAAAAAAAAATAAAACATAATATATAATTTGATTTATACGTTTCTCTTGTGCGCGGCTCCGCGACGACGACGTCTAAACGTCTATACCTACGAAAAATATGCTACAAGATATATCGTTTTACGAAAAGCAAAAAAAAAAATAATAATAATAATAATAAAAAAAAAACCTATTTAGGGGGATACAATACAGATAAAATATTATGTTCCCGATAGCGTTTATCGTATTCGAGCGCGCTCCTCTATTGTTTCCCATATTGCGAGACCAACGTGTATAGGTCACGTCCAAACCCGAACGAGTTTATTATTAAAAAAACAGTTCTTAATTTGCATTAAAAATAAGTCATACAGACGAATAATGCTTTAGCCGTAATTTAACGAATATGATATTATTCCTTATACCGTAGTGGGCTTATGATTATTTTTTCGGGTTTTATTCGTTGTAGCTTTATAATCTTATAATGAATGAATTTTTTTCGAAATTCTTGAATAATTTACTATGTTCAAACCTTGTTTTCGGATCAAATTTGGAACAATGTTGACATGAAATAATACTGAATTAATATTATTATTTTTTTAAACCCAATAATAAATTGTGTAAAAAAAATGATTTAAATTTATGCGGTCGGACGTTTGGACATTTATTGTTAAGCATATTGTTTTGTATTGATTATTTTTCGTTGATCATATAAAAAAAACCCACAAAATAAAGTCAATATTATTGTAATAAAGAAAACATTCTCTTTTTAATATAATTATTATTATCATTCATCGGAGATTTTAAATATTTCAGAATAATTTTCAGCTGTATATCTATTGATCAATGGAGATAAATATTCCTTTTAATGTATCCGAAAAATATTTTTATCCTTTTTATATAAGTTCTCAGGGTCCAAGTCGATGTCTAGAAGAAAAAAAAATTTGATTGTACGTAGCATTGATAAGAACAAATCTCACTTGAGTTTTGCAATGTATACAACCGAATAGAGAAAAGACTGAGAACATATGAGAATTATGTATGGAAGATAATAATACGTAAACCTACTATCGGTAAAGCAATAGAAGAACTGATGAAAGTCGCTAACGAATAGCAGTAAGACGAGGTAAAACTAGCAGTAGTGACAACGGATATAAAAGTAAGGTCATTTAACGAGGCGAGATGACAGTCAGGGTGGCAATTGAATGGATATCCGAACGAATAATTAAGTTCGGTAAAGACCACCTTGGAAAAGGCAGATTAACGTTATAAATGAAGAATTGGAAACGTTGAATGTTGAAGACTGGAGGAGGCAGTCCACGGCAGAGACTGGAGATGAAGTATTTTCTATGGTCTAAGACTTAGACTCTAAACGAGTAAATATGTATGCCAGTAAAAGAAGAAGAAAAAAAATGATTTTAAAGAAATAAATAAATTTTAAAAATGCTTGTGCAATGAAATAGCGAACGTATATGAAATAAAGGTTATACATTTCGCCTATAAGAAAAATTGAAAAAAGAAAACCACAAGCAATTAAGATTAACCAAACTGAAATTTGGTGGTACACATTTTAAATTTGTTTTGCATTTTTTTTCGCAGTGCTATTAAAAATTAATGCGAGCAATTTATAGGGAATCTATAGGATCTATATTAAACGTATAATTCTAGAAACTCGTTTCGGATAAAATAATACTCGTTGATTAAGAAAATTCTTTCAAAAAAAAAAAAGTCTCAAAATTGTAATTATTATTATTATTATTATTTTTTTTTTTTTGAATTAAGAAATATTAAACAATCTGTACTCATGGTACAATAAGCTTAAGAGATATTTGAGAATTACAATAATAATAGAATTAATACAAACGAATATTTATATGTAACCCTATTATAATTTTACATGAAATCACGAATTGAAGAAACTGTCCCAGCAACAGCACTTCGGCGAGAATTTGTTTTGTTGATTAACGTATAGACCTGTGTATTATGCTAACCAGTCTCTGGGCCAGTTGCGCCGGAGTCTCCTTACCGTATTACCCGGAAGGGAGTGTGATGAAAGATCTTTAATGAGGGGATTGGAGTGATTTCGTAGTCTTTTATGGAATTTAAAGTAGTGATTTTTTGCGACTTCATTGACATACGGTATGTTCAGGTCTGGGTGTAGAGTTTCATTAGAGACGTACGGAGGGGCGTTAGTTATGAGACACGAAGTGTTTTTGATTGGGCTACTTGAATTTTGTTTATGTTTGTTTTTTTAGCAGCTCCCCATAGCTGAATTCCGTAGGTCCAAATGGGTTTTATTAATAGTTTGTACAAGTTAATTTTTGAATTTAGGTTGAGGTTTGAAGTTTCGCCCAAAGTACTGCGGAGAATAGAGAGTCTTCCATTTAGTTTTAGTTTGGTCATGTGAACGTGTTTGGCCCAGTTGAGTTTTTTGTCAAGGTATAATCCTAAATATTTAACCGTGTCCGAATTAGGGATTATTACATTATTTAGTGATATTGGAGGGGCTTGTTGCATTTTGAGGGTAAAAGTGGTATTGACTGATTTCGATTCGTTTATTTTTCTGTGCCATTGGAAGTTGTAATTATTTAAAGGTACAAAAAAAAAAAAAAAAAAAAGGATAACTTTGTTTAGAAAGTGACTGTAACCCGCTTTATAATTTATGAATTTCATCGTCGAAATTGTATACTGTTGTTTCGAATCCGGGTGATGTACGCGATATTAGGGACAAACGGTAACGACACATTCTCGATTTCGATTAAACTACCGAACGCAATTACCGTCGCGCCCCGCGGCGTTTCGGTACTCGATAAATGCGGGGCGGTAAGTCTTGCAGTTACAGAAATGCATAAAAGACAAAGTTTTCTCGGTTCGCCTGTTGCGCGCGTTAACGCCCGACCCGGGTGTTCGCCGCGCGGTACCCGGAGCGGGCCTGCGTCCCGAAACTACCGGGGGGGGGAGGGGGAAAAAAAAAGGGGGCCGGTTCTTAATTACGCCGGCGGTCCCGGGACGGATAAAAGAGTAATAATTATCGCGCCGAGAGACGGAAACGGTTTGGCGGCGGCGGCGGCGGCGGCGTCGGGCGTTCCCCCCCGGGGCGGTCGTTAAACAAGAAGCGAAAGCGCCGAAAACTTCGGGTGCCCGCGTAAGAGTTTATAAAAATATTTTAATAATAAAACGCGTACGCGGGGGCGGTCGGCGCGCAGACGGTCCGCGGCGGTGATTAATCGGCAGGGGTTCGCGCGCGGCAATGCCGCGGCGCCGACGCTCGTCGCGGTTCGTGCGTGGGCCCGCACGGCTGCGCGCGCGTTACAGGGGCGGGCGGCGGGATAAAGGCGGGCACGACTGGACGGGATACCCGCCACTGGGTAAAGTGCGCGGAAAAAAAAAAAAAAAAAAAAAAAAAACGCTCTTTTTATCGTCACTCTTCCACTGTGTACGTATACAGGACTTTAACGTATTCCCTCGTGCATCTGGTGCGCATGAATATATCTATACGAGGTGTGTTCAAAAAGTACCGGGACAACTGTAATTACGGCTAGTCTACGCACGATAACGTTTCAAATTTGTAAATAGATGTAATAGACGAAAATTAACACTACCGAATCGATTTGTCAACGACGGTGTCGCAGACGTCGGGACAATAGAGAAAATAATAAAATACCTTTATTTAAATTTGGAGTAGGTCTCTCCGTTAATCTCTTTATTAATGGGTTGGAATGAGCGTGAAGTTTTAAATGAAATTTTTTGTAATGGAATTTGGCCAAGTCGTTGAGGGTTGGTAAGTTCAGGTCTTTATGGAGGTTTTTGTTCGTTACATATCAAGGGGCAGAGGTTATTAAACGTAGGCATACGGATTGAAATGCTTGCAACGTTTTGGTGTTTGACGGCTTTGCCGACCCCCATAGTTGGATTACATAGAGTCAAACCGGGCGAATTATCGATTTGTATATCGTAAGTTTATTATTTAAGGAAAGTTTCGATCTTAAGGGGGATCTGAGGAGATGTAGTCTAGAGTTCACTGATTTGCGTTTTTGTTTGAGATGCGAGCTCCAGTTAAAGCGTTTATCGAATGTTAACCCTAGGCACTTAACATCGTTTGATGAGCGGATTACTTGGTTGTTAAACGTGATAGGTGGGCATATAGTTTTGCGCATTGTGAAATAATAAAATTCCCAGGAAATATAATTTAAGTCTACTGTCCAATGGCAATAAATTTACACTGGTCCGGGCGGGCAGGCGAGAAAATCGCGACGGCGCTGTCTAGTCTGGCCTGATAGTTTTTTTGATTAGAAAAAATGCATCTTAAAGCGACATTTTGTGACCCGAAAATTCCCAATGGGTTTTCGCTGTATTCCACTCATACGTATGGGAAACGTTTTCGCTAATTTTATTACGCGAGCCCGCTGAAATCCGATCAAACGTAACGGATTGCGCGGAAATCGACACCGATCCAATTATTATAGTGACTTGTTGTATAGTAATAACAGCGGTGTATTAAAATCCGACGGCTTCAAATACAAGAGCGTGGCAGGGTGAGAAGGAGGGCAAAAAAACCAACTAAAACTAAAAAAAAAAAAAAAAAACTCGAACATTTCGTATAATAACACGGATATACTGTACACGGTAAAATGTTGACGATATTCGCTGGAAAAAAAATAAAATAAATAATAATGTAAATGTTGTATGCCGACATTATAGGTTTACACCACGTTCAGAAATCGTCGATAAAAAAAAAAATGTTCGGTATTAAACGCGAGTCGCGATATACGATCGTTTAGCACCGAGAATGCGCATTTCTCGGTTGACCACAGCCGTGGTTCGCGATTGCAGCAAGTATTTAACCCGTCGGCGGACGCAGAAACGAATATTGTTTTTCAATAAAAAAATAAAAATAAAAAAAATGCGCGCTTCTTTGTAAAGCCCATGACCACCGATATAAATTCTGGGGTACGATCGGAATCGAATTGTGGGCGTCTGTCGGACCGTTGCCGGCGTATTGATGATAATTCAAGAATAAAAACCTGAGTGTTTTAGACGGACGATGGCCGGTTCTCGGATACGTACGAGGTCTGTTCGAAATGTACCGTGACAAATGTCATATCGGCTCAGTGAGCTCTATTGATTCGTGAATTTTTGGCTTATGAAAAGAATTGCTGTGATCCCGCGGACTCTCTCTATTCTCCTGATCAGGCCCCATGTGATTTCTTTCTATTCCCAAGACTAATTTATGCGCTCGCGGGACAACGATTTCATGGTGTAGATGGAATTAAAGCGAACGCGGCAACAGAACTCATAGCTATAAATTTGGAACAGTTCCAAAGGACTTTTGAAAAATGGTCTGTTCGAAATGTATCGGGACAAATATCATTTTGGCTAATCTGCACACGAGAACGTTTTATATTATATATATAGATTTATTCCCCACGTAGTTGTGAATATTTCAAACAAAACCCGATGTCGCTATCATATTTCGGTTTTATATTACACGTGGTTGAATCTACAATCGGTTTTTTTTCGTTTGCCGTATTCGACATGTCCGAAATTACCGAGCAACGCGGCGTGTGCGTCACGTTTTGCTTGAAACTGGGTAAAAATGATGCAACGGAAACGTACGGAAATTATTAAAATCGCTTTTGGGGATAATTCATTATGTGGTTCCGTGACTTTCGAGTGTTTTAACCGTTTCGAGCACAGTCGCGGATGTCAACTGAAGACGATCCACGTGTGTTAATGCGAACGCGGCAACATCGCAGGTGTCGAGACGTGTGGGTTTATGGATACGAGACTAAAATCTGCGCTCGCAGGACAACGATTTCGAGGTGCCGATGGAATTAAATCGAACGTGAACTTTACTAACAGAACTTAACGCTATAACTTTGGAACGGTTCCATAGGACTTTTAACGTATGGCAAGATCGCAGGCATCACTGTATATCGTCCGAACAAGTGTGTTTCGACGTAGACATCTTTAAATAACATGTAACTTCGTTGTTTGTAATTATAAAACATAATATCCTGGTACTTTTTGTACAGACTTTGTTTATTATTTCAGAGTTTAAACATTTTTCTATGAAATTTCCTGGAGGAAAATATTTTTGAACTGAAGGAGTTTTACAGTGCCAAGCGTATAACACACAAATATTTTTTTTGCGAACAATTAACGGAATGGTAGTAAATCTAGCACGACTTGCTTTTCTTATTTTTTTTAAGTATTTAATAATTCTTTGTACATCGATTTAATACAACAATGCATTCTAATTGAATATTGAAATTTCTGAGTATAGAACCAGTTTGATTTTGTTGTTTTTAGAGTTAAATTATTATACAATATTAAAAAATGGCACTATTTCGGAGTGCAAGACGGAGCGTTTTTTTTTTTTCATTATTCCGAATATACGGCTCAATACGTCGTTTAGAATGAAAACGACTATTTTAACATTTTAAAATTTTTAATAATTTAAATGACGAGATTTATAATTTTTCAATAAATACATTTTTTTTTTTTTTTTTTTTTTTTCAACACTTGCAAACTCCGTGGAAATGACACTAGGCCTAACAAAAATCGTGGTACTTGCCGCGTTTAGATTTTAAAAACGTTAAGATCGAAAAACGTGCCTTTACTCCGCACCGTTCAAACTCATAGCTTTAACTTTGAAACGGTTCGATAGGATTTTTGAAAAATGGCAAGATCGCCGCGTATCGTCCGGAGGAGAGTATTAACGACGGTGATATCTTTAAATAATATGTAACTTCCTTTTTTGTAATTATAAAACATAATGTCCTGGTACTATTTGAACAGACCTTGTATATGTATATATAGATATATATATACGTATTTATTATGGGACACCGTCCCCGCGGGACGTCCCCGTTGCCGCCGCCGCGTTAATTTATTTCGCACCCGCTGTCACTAACCCCGTGGGCCCCGACCATTGACCGGCGCCATTCATCAGGAACAATATTTTCCGCATGCCCTACTGATCCTCTCCCCGCCCTTTTCCCGCAGACTTGTTCCGCAACACGACGTCGCGCACCGCGGACCGGTAATAAAACAATCGGCCGCTCGGATATACGTCACCGGAAAACCTCCTGTCCGTTGTATTAAATTTAATATGTACAACTGTTTTTATTTTATTTTTAATTTCTAATTTTTTTTTTTCTCCGTTACAAATTTTATCATTTATAAACGCGCAGTTTCTCGTGAAATTCGGACTTCGTATTATAATCGGTGTTGCGATTGCCCAAACGAAATTATCTTAAAGATACGTTTGTCCGCTATAACGTTAAACATTTCGTTGAACACTCACACCGAGATAATACCAAAACGTCTTATATTTATCTTTAATTCGTCTAGATAAATGAATCTTCGAACGTTAATATCTTGTTTCATTAACGTTTTCCTACGCATGTGATACGATTTTATCATAATCCTAATGTTAATTGCGAGGCGCGTGCACAAAGTAAGTGTTCTCGATTTTTGTAGAATTTAAAACAATGTATTAAAAAAAAAAAAACCTATATAATTACATTAGTATATATGTATGTGATTTTTCCACATAGTTTCCATCCCTTTTGATGCTGGTGGTGAGGCGAGGGATAAATGTTTTGGTGCCTGTCCCGTAGAACTCTGTCACTACCTCTTTCGACCACTTGTCGACCGCCCCCCCCCCTTTACCTACTCGTTTGTTGCAAACTTTTTTCCGTCCATTTGCACCTTCAGAAAAGTGAACAGATGGTAATCTAAAGACGCCAGTTATGGGGGAATGCGAGAGGTGTTTCAAAACATCCCACCCAAAGGAGTCCAACAGTTGCTTCGTGACGTTGGCCGTGTGAGATTGAACTTGTGTTGTTCAGTAAGCTGTTTTGGGACCCATCTTGCTCACAGTCTATGGTATCCGAGGGTTTCTGCGATTGTTTTGTGCAGCAGAGATTTGGAGAGTTGCGGAAACATCGCAAAAAGCTCATCGGGTGTCAATCTCCGATCGTCACGGATCGCATTCTCGACATTTTTTTCACAAGTTCGTCGGTAAAAATCGACGGTCAAATCGTCATTCACATTCGTACGGCCATATTTAAACTACCTACACCGCTTGTACACACTCGTTCTATTCGTATGTTCTTTACCATATACCGTTCTTACTTAGTTAAAGATCTCAAGTGGAGATTTATTTTTCACAACGACAATGACGGCGCGGATTTCGCACTTGGTGGCAGAATCGATCGCCATATTACACGAGAAAAATTACTGTGACGACAGTTTTAAACGTACTGAACTCGTTTTTTTCTTGTTGTTCTTGCTGAAGTATGTGTTACACGGAAGTGTGACCAACTTAGCAAAAAAAAATTCCCTACGGCGTTGAGAGCCTCAGTACAGTTACTTTCTGGACGTTCCTCGTATAATCAAACCAACTCGCATTGAATTTCAACCGTTTTCCACTGTCTTGGGATTGAAATAAATTAAGGTGAAATCCAAACTCGTATTGTAGACTTACTATTAACTCATAGATTCACAATTTAACTAGGCTGGGCGTTTATTAAGGCCTTCGCCTAATCTAAACTTTTTTTACATAATCGTGAAAAAGGTTTATTTGTGATTTATATCGTGTCCAGTTAAATTAAATTTCTTATAATTTTAAATTTTGACGCGATACAGAGGTCTTTCGATTTTGGAACATCAATAATTTGTCATTTTGATATATCTGGAACACATTTCGATAAATAATTTGAAATCGAGTTTAATATCTCGTAATAAATGTTAACCTGCGTTGTGCTAATTGAGAATCTCCGAAAATCGTTCGAAAGTTTTATCGGTTTTCTCGTTCTTTCCCGTGTTACATTCATTTTCACAAATTTTAACATCTAAAAATTGCCAGCAACTCCGTCATTGGCGATAACGTTCGTTACAAGTGTCCATACAATCATTTGCATTATTTTTCTATCGCATATACGTACACATTATTCACCATAGAATCATAGGAATTTGATAATATTTACACGACATTGACGTGGATTGCGGTTATAAAACACGAAATCTAAACGTTTTCGCTGTGAAAATAACAATTTTCCAATTTTAATATCACGTTTTATTTGGCATAGGTGACTACGACTCGACAATTTGTTTGGATCGACTTAACCGAACGGAGTTAATTTTGTGCGTCGGATGGCCACCGCGGTTATTCGCCCACCAGACATTTCGCAACGAATCGAATATTTCGAATCGACGGAGCAGCCGATAACAGTGACCGATTTATAATTGAATATTAAACGCATAATAGCGGCGGGAGTTTAAATAAAAAATTATGCATAATAAATACCAAAAAAAAACCAACGCAGAAAAAACCGTCAGCCGATATCCGATGTCCGATGACGTTTTAATTATTTAGATCCGGTCGAAATCGCGTATTAATTATATTGTATTGTTTATACGGACGGACCCGGTCCAACCCGCCGGACGCGAAACGCCGGGGAAATGATTTTTATTTTTATTTATTTTCGTCTCGAAATTGAATAATCGAATCATAGTCGTGGGACTAGGGCTTATAGGAAAACTCGTTAATTTTTTTTTCTTCTTTTTTTTTTTTTTTTTTTTTTTTCATTCCGCCTGCGATTTACGGACTCGACCGGCGGCCGCCGCCGGTCGACGGCAATTATTTCCGATGCGTCGCCGACAGGACGTCGCGTTCGATTTATTTAAACGATAATCGTACGATTGTCGACGAGTAATTTTATTGCCGCCGTACCCCGAGGACAATCGTTTTAATTAAAACCCGAACCGCAATTCCCATACGTGCGCACGATATTTGTGTGTTCAACCGATACGAGTGCGTGTCGACGACGATATTTCGGAATATCGACGCGGGTTTTCGCGCATAATTCATCCGGCGATGGGGAGGGGCAAATGTCATTCTGCGCGTGTCAATGGGAACTTCCCGAAAAACCGTTGCGCCGTAAACGGGAATGTAACGAAGGGAATTAAACTAAACAAAAGTAAAATAAAAAAAAACTCGACACGCAGTATAGTGATCGATTCGATATCGGCGGGTTTCTTTTAAATAGGAATGATGCGGATGAAACATTTTGGAAAGAACGTCGTGGTCCCGGCGCAGTACACGTTCAATCAAGTTGAGAAAATGTTCGGTAGTGGTAAAAGGAAGAATAAAGCGCACGAAGAGGGGAAAAACTGCACGGTATAATTGCCTGTGAAACACATCGGCCGAATTACAAAAGAACGCGATTTTCGTAACGAGAAAACAGGAGGAAGGCCGTTGAGCGCGGAAAACCGCCGCGGACCAAGCGGAGGCGCGTCTCTACACTGCTCCGGCTTTGTACAATGGAAAACGAATTAAGAAACCCGCGGGGGGGGAGGGGGAGGGGGAGAAATCGGAATCGCGCCGGAGAGTTACGTTTAGTGTGCCACGGTTTGTACCGGAAAATCCCGTGGTGGGGGGGGGGTGGAGTGGGCAGTCGGGTCGGTCGGGGACGAGACCGGAAAGAGCTTTTGTTGTTTACAGCTCCGGTTTAAGACTCCGACCCCCGTTCTTCGTCCCGGTCGCCCGCCCACTGCCCGTCGCCCGGGGAATCCCGCCGCCATAATTCATAACGCGCGGTGTTTCTGCAGCCGAAGACCGTTACGCCGGCGAACCGGAGGTCGAAGAATATAGGAAACGCCACGGCGTTTCCTACGACGCCGTTGTATATTACACCGGTCTAAACTTGTGACGTCTAACTAACTACCGGCGACCGCAGCCGACGGGTTCGATAATATTTCCCCCGAGTCCGGAAACCGACCGCCGGCGGCCCGACGCGGTTATTCCCAATCGATGTCCGGAAACTTCGGGGGGGGGGGCCGGGTCCGGATTTAGAGTAGTGTCAACCACACGGCCTGCCCGTCTTTCCGTCAAACGACTATTCGTTTAATTTCAACCGGCCAATCGGACAAAATTTTGACGCGATGAAAATCGCCGTGTGTCGGCATTTCGAAAATTGTCAGTTATCGTATCCACTGGGTAGAAGTGGTCGAATAATACACTGCAATACACTTACAGTAATAATAATAATAATAATTATTATCGAGTCCGATCAGAGACGCAAATATTGTTTAACATTTATACACGTCACGATTCTGTCGAACAAGTTTAAAGTATCGATAAAAACGACTGAACAAAATAATTACAATTTGTGATAAGAACGGAACAATGCGCAAAAGCAGAGTGATAACGTCTACCCGCCAAATCACCTAACCGGTTATGTTATGCAATGATGTTTATTCGTTTTTATTTTTTCAAATCGTTTTTTTATCAATTATGTAATTAAAATTTTTTTTTACCCCGTTTGTTTGAATTATCATTAAATAAAATGTAACAATTGACGTTGAACAGTAGCAAGGGAAAACTAAAAAATTCACTGGGCCTACCGTGCGGCAGTGTTTTCGTCGTGGATTTTTAAAGGAAATGCGAAACAAAACAACATGCCGCTAAAATAGTTCTGGTCAAGCAATTTCGGGCACCCGATAATCCATTTTTAGCTGCTTCCTGGCATTGCCATGACGAAACGAAATAATGCTCAAGTATGTACATTTTTTTTTTTTTTTTTTGAAATGTTTGTTATACTCATTAGAAAACTAAGTATATCAGGTATAAAAATCTATTAGCTTCGTAAATTTGACATTGTGTTTGTTAATTGTAGGAAATATTATCCACAAAAATCTAGTTTGCCACATCCACCTAATTCCTTCGAAACGAATCGTAAGAATTTTCTCAAAAATCGGCTTGCAAATTTTATGTTTCACTCCCTTCCACTCCTACCGCCAGTAAAATGCATAGCACTCGCTTTCCGGACGACGCATAAAAAAGAGCCACCTGTCGTACACGATTCACATAATCAACGCCGAAAATCTAACATAAAACTACAAAGATCCAATACATCCTCTCTAGTAAGTCAAACAAACTCATCCGCCTGCCGTCAAAGCACAGGCCGTTAATTTTACAATCGCTCAATCCACATATCCGCCATCGACGAAAACCTTAAAAAAAATCCACACCGAGACCAACGATTCACCCCGAAACATAGCAAACAGAATGTAACTTCACTACGTCTACACTGGGAAACAGTCCGATTAATATTTAAAGCAATTCCACTAGACTCGCATCCAACAATTCCGACTGTCTACCGCTGAAAATGACATTTTTTTTTTTTTTTTTTTAAACATCAACAAAAAACAAAATAAATAACAATTTTTCGATTTTTGAGCAATTTATGGCCATTTTAAATTGTCGAGTTTTTATTTTGCTTTTATGTGGATAGACTCGAGATCAGTTTCCACAAATTTAATCAAAAACTACAGTTTATAAAGAGAAAATTGGTTTTTTGGCCATACAAAAACAATCTGTAAGCCCATATTGGCAAACATATCGTGTTTCGTTAATAACGGATAATCGTTGTGTAGTAATATAAACTGAATTCCTCTCTATATCCCACTTTCCCAACTTTCCATCTACCCCCTCTCGTATTCAGAATCTTTTTTTTTTTTTATATTTGTTTATGTATTTAATTAACCAACAAGCGAGCAAACGTCATACGGCCTCGGTCCGCGATACTTAGGCTTTTAAGAATTTACGAGAAAATTATAGTAAAAACGCGGAAACGCATTTTCTATATAAAAATTAGGGGCATTCAGCGAAAAGTACGTTAAAAAAAAAAAAAAAAAAAAAAAAAGGGATTACGTTAAAATCACGACGAGCGCATGGTGACTATTTCCATTATCGTTTCATTTATAAATCCAACGTACAGCCGTGTTGGCTGTGCAAAATATAATAGTCGTTTATTTGTATACAAGTCGAAGCCAAAGTTATCCGACTGTTTTAGCTTATGGGAAACGTCATACTATAGCCTACGAGACAACGACAGTGTTTTCCTATCCGACGGTCCGAGAAGCGTATTTATTTCGATTCCATTACTATTGTGTACAATTCGTATTCGCGTAATGATATACAAAATACGTATAACTCTAAGTATCGATTCAATGACGACATATCGACAATTGTCGTATTCGATATATTCCGAAACACAAATATATTGTTGTGTAAAATTCTATACGTAATACATTAATTGCGATTGTAAAGTCGGTATGCGTTTGTACGGTCTGGCCAACAACAGCGGCGTACCCAGGGCGCGTTTAACATCCCGGAAACGGCTTCGACGACTTTTGCTTTTGAAATTGTAATAACGAAAATTATAATTGTTTGTTCGTCGTAATCGAGTGCCGTGAAAACCTACCTCGTAAAAAGTAATACACGATGTTTCACTGGCCGAGTACATTTATAGGACAATAACCTAAATATTATATACTAACAAATATATATATATATATATATAAAAAAAAAAAAGATTCTGCATACGAGAGGTAATATTGTAGATAAAGAGTTGGGACGGTGGGATATAGACAGGGATTTAGTTTATATCTATGCACAACGATTATGCGTTATTGTCGAAACACGATTCTGCGCAAAATTCCGTAATGAGTGTTTGCCAAAATGTGCTTACAGATTAGTTTTGTGTTGCCAAAAAACCAATTTTCTCTTATAAACTGTAGTTTATGGTTAAATTTGCGGAAACTCTCGAGTCTATCCACATAAAAGCAAAATAAAAACTCGACAATTTAAAATGGCTATAAATTGCTCAAAATTCGATAGATTGTTATTTATTTTGGTTTTTGTTGCTGTTTAAAAAAAAAAAAAAAAAATATGTAATTTCAATTATTTATTTTAAGTGAATTACATACAACAACGGATCCAAATCGAAAATAACAGAAAACCGATAGTCGCGGTTTACACGGCATTTTCCGGTAGTTTAATGTAAACTACCGATTAAATCAAAAAATAACCTCCTCGATGCAAAAACTCGTCGTTTTTCAATGGTTTACGGATATGGGAAACAAAATAACACGACACAGTAGAACATACACGAAGGCATATTTCCGGTTGCTCTCGGATTGAAAAAAATTAAAAATAATTATAATTGTACAACACTAGACAGTGCGTTGCAAACTGTAGCGAACGTAATCATCTTAAAACGTATTTTATATTGAATAACAAAACCGTCGCTAAACAAAGCGTATGTTTTGCGTGACTAAACACGCGTTTATTTCGGTTTTGAAAATTTTTTATCCGCTTTGCGCTTGAATTATACGAGAAATATTTTTATTCTTGATAAATATAACCGTTTGCGTTTCGCAATGTTACCAGAACGGCGGTACATCAACTCGGTTCGAGTTTTGCGTACCCCGATATGTTATTTTTTTTTTCTCTCTCTCCTTCTTCTTCTTATTCTCCATCATCTCCGTTTAGTGCCGATACATTAATCTTGACGATGTTTTTGTCATTGCGTTCACGACACGCACCACGGGCTCGCTCGTATAATACGTGGACACTCGGCTATGCTTCGGCAACACCGCAGTTACGTTATTAAACTGGCGCTGCTTTTATTCGGCCCAACGGTTTTCGCGGTCGTATGCCGCACCGTCCCTCTAGTGGAAAATTGCAGACCGGGACAGTGCCACCGTTTGAACCGACCCAAAAGTTATTCTTAGTCTTAGAATTCGAAATGCCTGAGACTAAAATAGACGTATAATTTTAAAACGATTACAGTGCCGCCTCCATAACGGCAATCGACACCGCTTAAAATTTGAACGATTACGTAAAAACCACAAAGCCACTGTAGGTACGGGCGCATAAGCCGTAGAGGTTAAATTTCCTGATTGAATACCGAAATTAACGGTCGGCAAACCTATCAACATTATAAAATAACAATACTGATGTCGATCGGGAAATGCAATAAGAAATCAAAATAAAAATAATCAAACCTCGACAATTGCATAGTTAGTCCACGTGTAGAAGTTAAAATTCTAAATTTTCTACACGTAATGGAATGTTCCAAAAACAAGTGCAATTTTTTTTTGTCGGTTTTATTTTTGTGATATTCCGTTAAAAACGAAAAAGATCAATATTGTTTTTGAAAAAAAAAAAGAAGCATTACCGACCAAGCTTATGCACCGTTTAAACAGTACAGTGTACACGTTTTTGTGAATTTTTACTGAATGAAAACCAATTAGTTTGAAAACAATATCGAGTGTCCACAAAAAATACAACCTCTTTTAGTCAAATTCAAAACGTCGAGACTAGAAAACCGTATAATTTTAAAACGATTCTGTAATCGTTTTAAAATGTCGCCTCCGAAACGGCAATCGACACCGCTTAAATCTAACGATTACGTAAAAACACAAAGCCACTGTAGGTACGGGCACATAAGTCGTAGAGGTTAAATTTCTTGATTAAATACCGAATTTAACGGTCAGAAAACCTAACAACATTATAAAATAACAATACTGATGTCGATCGGGAAATGCAATAAGAAATCAAAATAAAAATAATCAAACCTCGACAATTGCATAGTTAGTCCACGTGTAGAAGTTAAAATTCTAAATTCTCTATATGTAATGAAAATGTTCCAAAAACAAGTGCAATTTTTTTTGTCGGTTTTATTTTTGTGATATTCCGTTAAAAACGAAAAAGAACAATATTGTTTTGGAAAAAAAGCATTTCCGACCAAGATTATGCACCGTTTGAACAGTACAGTGTACACGTTTTTGTGAATTTTTACTGAATGAAAAACCAGTTAGTTTGAAAACAATATCGAGTTTCCTCAAAAAATACCGCCGTATCTTTCAAATAGCATTATTTAAGTTTCTGAACAAAAGGAAGAATGTATTGGATTTACAATGATGATGTGTGTATTTTTTGTTTTTTTTATCTTTTAACAAACTTTTCGACAAGAAATATCGTTCCAATCATCAACATCAGAGTGGGTTCCGGTAGGAAATTGTGTTTTGTTAGTGCATTATATAAGTTATTTTTTGGATTTTTTTCGTAGATATCTTAACAAAATGGAAAGTCTGAAAAACGGTAATATTTACGCGCTAACCGTTTCTGTTCGATTTTGTTAAAATGTTAAAAACTCGAGTAAAAACAATCCTAAATGCCTGAAATTGCCCAGACGTTGTTCAATTTATTCGCGCGTCTTTTTAATTATTTAAAGAAATTTGAAAATTTCGGTTGTTGTTTTTTTTTTTTTTGTGTGTGGTTTGATGTAGATGACAATGTGTAATATATTTTTATCATCGTTTCATGTTCAAAAATTTGTGATAAACACGAACAAATCGTACCTTATTTATTCGTTCAATTACGGACCACTGTCATGGAAATCTATAAAAAGAAATCTAACCGATTTCCGCGGCGTACGCAGTGTAATCGGATAGACGAGTCCGGCTAATTTTTACTATTTGATTTAGGCCGGGGTCGCTAAATTTAATTCAAGTTCAAAAACTATAACGTAAAAAATGTTATCATTTTGTTTAAATACAAAAGCTATCGTACGCACACCTGTGCAAGTTTTACGAATAATATTGTATATAGATAAAAAAAAAAAAAAACACACCGATAATTATTTTACAGGGTCGCCTAATTAGTCGGACGGCGGAAACATACATTCGTTGTTGAACTTTTACACTTTTTTTTAATTAAATTTTGTTGTCCGATTTTTTTTTTTTTTTTGCACGCGTATTTTTTACATTTATGGTTTTAACCATTTGCACGGCGATGACGACGCGACGACGGCGGGGCGAGGGTCCCGCATGAATACAACACCGTATATTATTACGTATACCCTTATCTTTTGACCAACTTTTTTTTCCCGGCGCATATACTTTAATTGACATTATTTTTCATTAATTATTCGCTTCTTTATTAAAAAAAAAAAAAAAAAAAAATATATATATATATATCGAAAACAAAATGTCAACCCAATACGTATATTATACTCGACGAAATAAATACGACTTTGTTTCGTTTATTTTTTTTTTTTCTCTATTTAACCGATCGTTTTCACAATATATATTTTATATTATTAGTTTTTTTTTTTTTTTTTCGTCGTGTAACGGCCGTAATAAACGAACACGCACGGTTTACGGTCTCGCGGTCCAGCCTAAAATCATAAATTTATGTTCTTAATATAACGGACGGGCGTGCAAATCCTATTACGTTCTAAAACGCAATGGCATGACAATTATTTACAATTTTTATCAACACTGAACACTATTCGAACATGCTGAAAATGCAGTTATCGTCAATTTAATTATCATTATATTCAATTGCGTTTACAATTAAACGCGGCCACGGAGCACGCGGTTTTAATCGTTATGATTGTAAAAAAAAAAAAAACGATTTCAATTAATCAAAACCGATAGACATCGTAGAACCGGGGAAACGCACCACTGCCAATAGAAGAGTTAAACTGATATTGATATTTCGTATTATATTATGGAATTTTTTTCATAGATAAAACTCCGGGTTAAATATATTTAATCGTAAGCGCGTATAAATGAAAAAAAAAAAAAAAAAAAAAAACAGAATTACATTTTGTACGATTAAACGATATTCGATGGCTGGCGCGAATATAGGAATAAATAATTACATTTTGAAAATTTGCAGAATAGATAAACGATATACATATATATATAATTCGTTATTTTTAATTATATAAACAGATTAAAATTATTTGTATATTTCGTTCGATTTACCCGAAAATGTTCGCATCGTTTTAATATTACGTCTAAACCGTGAACATTATGTTTTACCGAAACATTAGATTTCCGTCAGTCTTGTACATGGGACAATTGCAAATAATTCATATAAAGATAAGAGCAAATCGCTAGAACAATCGTATCTGTAAAAATAATATTCTTTATTACCTGTCGAAAAACCCGCTGTTAAAACTTTTTGAATGTACCAGATTTTGTACACGTCTAGACTTCGAAATGTCCGTGTGATTGACATTATAATTTAAAAATTAGTTTATAAACCCCACGTATCAATATAAACTATTAAATGTGTTAAAAAAAAAAAAAATTATGAATACGATTTAAATTTATTTCTCTGGATGATTTAGTTATTTATCTCGGATAACTTATATATATATATACCATTCGATTGACTTAACATAACTTGGACGAAATAATAAAAATAAAAAATAATAATATTAATTTCTTTAGTTAATTGTTCCAAGTGAAACACAACGGTTGTTGGTTTCCAATATTCTTTTTAAACGTCGATTTTTAGAGAACGTGGCATGTCGAACGGTAATGTTTGATATTTTTCCTTTGACTCGATTCCCAGGTCTTATGCTGATGAAATTTGTTTCATAAAAAATCATTTTTATTTTTTTTTTTTTTTTTCATTCGTATTATCCAAAATGAATAATAGTATTATAAATTTTAAATTCCGGGACGATAACACACGAATTATTTTTATATTATTCATGTATGGTTTTTAGTATATTCCTATTATGGGCGAGTGAGAAAATTGTTCTTTTTCAACAATTGATTATACGTCGCGTATACTCGACTGCATAAACTATAATATTATTTTCATTTTCATTGCTAGTCCCGGATAAAATTATTTATGTGCTTTTTATGTTGTACCGTGTTATTATTATATGCTCTTCGTCCTGTATTATGTGTATGCTCACTCAACTAAAAATCGTTGCAGGGTATAAATAATAATAAAAAAAAAAAAAAAAAAAAAAATACGAAATAATACCAGTTATAAAAATAAATATTTATTTTAATATTTGACAATAACTCTATTGGAGGGCACGTACCTAAAACAGAACATATTTTGTGTTTACATTTTTAAAAAAAAAATATTACAACGACGTATGCGATTTCGACGTTATTGCGACGAGACCGGGAAAATTCAATGTTTCCGGAACAAATATAACGATATAGTGCAATAATATGTTACTGCCAACAAAACGAGAACGCTTTGATCACTAAAGATCCGCGAATGTTTCGAGAAAGCTGCCAAACGTCCGCATTTCAAAGCCCGCACGGCTAATTGTAAGTGCTATACGGGCTAATAGCCTATGCAAATATTGAATTTAATTCACCCGATACGCCCGAAACATAATTAACATTACCGGGTTCAATCAAAGCTCTACACGAAAATTATGTGTTTTTAATGCCGAGCCTCATACGTGATCCGCTATCGTGATAGCGGGTTTTGTGACTGTCGCGATATATTGACTTGAAGACTATCAAGACATCCGTGGCGACTATTGTGTATAATTTTTTTTTTTTTTTTTTTTTCATCGAATCTCTGCAGAGATTCCGGCCCCTTTGTTTGGCCTTCCCTCCCCCCCCCACAACCGGCTGCTGGTCACTGCCACAATTATTCTAACGGATCGCAGAATAATATAACAGGTGCACGTTGAACGCATTCGATTGAAATCAATAATGCGAGATATTAATATTATCGATTATCGATTAGATTTACTTAAACACGCATAGTCATACAGTAGGTAGTGATCCGGTATTCACTGAATTTTGAACATTATGTATGACCAAAAAAAAATAAAAAAAATTGCTCTCAGATATTATCCGTATATAATACCTACCGATAATATCGATTCATTGATCTCCATTACAAAAAGCGTCATCAGTTCCTTATGCGGTTTGCATGAATAATAAATATTATAATATCATAACGAAAAACTGCAAAAATGTTTAGTTACGCACAAAGCAAAACGGATATTAATTTCCTATACGAATTTATGAATGGATATTTTATTTTTGTTTTTTTTTTTTTGTAGTAAAATTAATCGTTTGCAACTTTATATATGAACGAAAATAAAGGTCTTTGAATATTAATTTCGTTAATAATTTTTTTTATAAATTTTAATGTTCATACTTATTTTTTTTTTTTTTTTGGGGGGGGGGCTCTGAACCTAACACGAATATACATATGATAGTGTTTCTAAAGAAAATTATGTCGGCAATTTGATTTATTATTTATACGCGATTATTTTACAGGCCGTTTTATTGTAAAATATTCCACAATAACTTGATTATAAAAAAAATTGTAGAGTTAGTTTGCGAGTTATTAGTTACGTAGGATATAGAGACAAATTCAAATTATATCCGTACGCAACAATTTATCGTTGCTATCGAAAAACGATTCCGAGCAATGTTCAGTTAATCGTGTTTTGAAATCCGATCGGATTATACGACGATTTTTATAAGAACTTACATTCGACGCTTATGAAAAAAAGAATTATTACATTACTCTCAAATATGTTATTTATTTGCTATTCGTAGTATCGAATTTATAATGAATCTTGTGTCAAATTCCCGTGCGTTTCTGTTCGGCTGAAACGGTTTTATTAGTTCGGTAAAAAAAAAAAAAAAATAAAATTCCTATTAACAGATCATAAACGGCCAGAATGTTTTGGAAAATTGCCAGCATAGCCTAATATTTACAATCTGTGAAAATTTCAGGTCCCTATAATTATTTTTAATTGAGAAACAAAAAAAAAAAAAACAAAATAATAATAATCGAAAATAATGAAACTATCCTGTCGATTTGCCCGTTTTCCTACGTTTTGTTCTCGGGTTTTTTTTTTTTTTTTTCAAATATTTGAAAACCTACAAAAACTACCAAAACAACGATCTATTTAAAGCATCGACTAGATCCAAAATGTTTTTAGAAAAGGTTTTGGGCTTTACATTATAGTAAAACCAACACGTTGAGACAGTGAGAGATATAATAATTCTGGACTATTCATTGTCATATGAATTACCGATTTTTAGGTCGGTTCCTTTCTCATTCTCTCTCTCTCTCTCCCTTTCACAAAACTATCGACCGAACAATTATTCCGTTTTAAGTATATTACGCGTTTTATTGTTTATCGATTTTCAAACGAATACATACGCTTTTCGAACGGACTTAAAGTGGATTTTTAAAGTGTAGTCCCCGGAAACTCCCGTTTTGTTTCGAGAAAAAAAAAAAAAAAAGAAAGTATAAATCACAAATCCTTCGTTACGGTGCGCTATATCGCTATATAAGCGTTTGTTCTTATATTTTGTGCGTACGGGGACCGCAAGTTTAGACGTCTGTACCTAAAGTATAAAAAAAAAAAAAAAAGATTACAAAAGTTTTGAAGTCGGGACTGTAGAGCCATGTCCAGTAGGTATATTACCTCTACTTTAGTCTTGACGAAAAAAAAAAAAAAAAAAAAGGTACTGCGAATTTGTCAGAGAGTTCAACATAGTGAAATCTGATAAATACAATTATATTACATTTTTTTTGTCTAACATGCCCGGGGGAAAAAAAAAAATAACTTAGCTAAACTTTAAACGCGGTTAATAATTATAAAAAAAAAAAAAAAAAAAAAAAAAAAAATTAAAACGCTCGTAGACGCACGGATAAAAACGAATGCAACGATGCTATATATATATATATATATATTTTAAATTAAATAATCACCGCAAGTTAACAGAAAATTGGTTTTACGTTAAAAATTACATTTAATTTTACCGAGTAAAAAAAAAAAAAAAAAAACGTACGGTTGAGCACAGATTTTTAATGAGTACACGCGTACATCGGTTTTTTACCTACAGATAACCGACATTTTTTTAAAACTTTTCATATCCCTTCCCACATGACATTTTTAATCACGCCACTGTATACTTATATTCCCATGTTTTTATAGCGATCAATGATGAAACTATGACAGTCGAAATAAAATAATATCAGCGTTAACTAGACGGTGAATTCGGTTCACAACAAATCCACACTCGGCCAAACAACACGATTAACACTCGCGTACGAAATGCGTACAGTTTTCCAATAAAAAAAAATGCCCTTTAAAACCTAAAATTACAACAAAAAAAACCTCATGGGTGTCGGCGCCTTAGGCTTGGTCCAGGCAAGTATTAAGGTTTTCGCAACGTTCTCTGACGGTCCCTATGCCACCGTAAAAATCGTATTTCGTCGACGCGATTGAAAACACGAACGCCGTCGTTTTAATTTTAATAAAAAAAATTACCTAAGCCGCACAATTATTAGTAACATTTTTTACATTTGTTCACCAACCCTCCTCCACCGCCGCCACTACTATCCGGAGTTTTTTCTTGAGTTTGCCACTGGGCGCACGTCGTTTTGAGTGGTGAACCTGTAAACCTACACTGAAACCGGCGGAAAGTTGTTACACGGGGCGGCGAAAAAATGCCAGGTGGTTTTTTTTTTTGTTTTTACACCGTTTTCATCTAATTAACGCTAAACCTCCCAGAGTCAGGGTCATAATCGCACCGTTACGACGGATATAGACATAAAAAAAAAAAAATAAATAAAATAAAATAATAATAATAATAATAATAAAAAAAAGGTCACCCAGAAAACTTGGCGTTTTAATTTAATTAACGCGCCGCCTCCAGCAGCAGCAGCAGCACCGCCGCTGCAGGCCACCGTGACGGCGGGGAAATAAAAGCTTTTAGCCGCGTTGTTTCTTAAAGCCCCGAAGATGTGCGCGGTGTAAACGACGGGGAAGGGACCGTAGTGCCGTAAAGGGCTAAAGTTATCGAAAAATATATTTTAATATTGTGTAACGGTATTTTTAATAAATCACCGTCAAACCGAAAAAAAAAAAAAAAACAGAAAAACAGAAAAAAATCGCTGAATAATAATAATAATAATAATAATAAAAATGTACGTTTACACGAAACGACAGACCGAACGGTAGCTGTACCGCGTTCCAACACCTGGACGGCCGTGATATTTTTAAACGAAACTATGCCGAGCTGATAATATATAATTTTTATTCCGCACAGACATCGGTCGGTTTTTTTTTTTTTTTTATTTTGTTCGTGTGATGGCGAGAGGGAGAGAAAAAAAAACAATATTAAAAATACACGTCACGTCGTCTTCGTCGGCGGCGGCGGCGGCGGGCACGCGTTTATAAATTATCGCTAAACATCCACCGACTTGTGCACAACCGAAAAGTGTTTTTTTTGTTTTTTTGTTTTAATACTTCCGTTTTGACCGGAGAAAGCGAAGAAAAAAAAAAAAAAAAATTAAATATATTTACATATATAAATCGAAAACCGACTATTATGAACGAAAAAAAAAAAATTATTCGCCGTCGACAGCTCGGCGTTTTACCGCGTGAATAATTTGTTTGCCAATCACTCGCCGGCAGACGGCTACCAATGACTAATGAATTTCACAATAATATTCCGTTTTTTTTTTTAATGCCTACCCCCTACGCCCACCGTTCGGAAACCGATAAAACGCAATTTCGTACGTTCGACTTTGGAACGTTTACGTCTGTCAATATTAAAGATCGGAGTTATGTGCAGCTGACACCTGATAAAAAAAAAAAAAAAAAAAAAAAACACGCATTAAAAACACTGAAACGCGCGTAACTACGTATTTGTTCTGTTCAATCCGATTCGCTACAACATTCCATTAAAACATATTACCATGTACTTTTTTAAGTTTATGCCCGTGAAATTGCGCCTTCTGTCACTTAACAACGGTCGCGTTAACGCCCGTTCGACATTGACACTTTTTATTAGACACTGTTTGTAACAGTTTTTTTTTTTTAATTTGACGTCGTAGCCGTTTAATAAAGCGTCTTATTGTTTTTTTTTTTTGAAACATCGCATCCAGGATTTTCATCAAACGCCGATCGGAATTGTCCGTAGAGTGTTTGTATTCTTTTTTCGTTTTCAATTCCGCTTTCAAGTCCAACTACGCGTATATCGTCGTTATCATTACTACACCGTATTATATTATCGTAATGTAAAAGTCCGGTGAAAATGATAAACCAACACCAAACTGCTAACAACGCGCGTACAATACCTGTAAAAACCTGAAGATTAATACGAAAAAAAAAAAAAAAAATACGAATCGCGCATTTCATTGCAAACGTGCCGCCGAAACGTGAAATTTCGCGCAGTCGATCCGGTTGAATAATTCGTTTCTATAGGTTTCAAAATACCTAAAAAAAACAAATTTAAAAAAATACGCGATCGCACGAGAATCCGGCGTTCAGCCATAATATTCTCTATGACAACGACGACGACGACGACAAAGCGAATATTATTATATTACTATAACAGACGATAAACTAACGTTTGAATTTCCACTTAACGAATGTATTTGTCCGAATGAAAACCCGGTCGAGATTCGTAGTGGAAATAGTAAATGGGCGGACGGATTTCATTCCGACTGGAACCGAAAGAAACTCGGTTTTTTTTTCAAATGTAATTTTCTGCTAAACGAAAACGTTTTATTTTGTTTTATACCGACGCACTGTTACACTTGATCCGCGTTATCGACGTAGACGCTTTGCGATGTGTTTGCAATCGTTTCGATTAGATTTTTATCGTATTATCATGTTTTAGTGTAGTCCAAACAGTGGAGCAGTGAACGAATTTTCCGCGATTTTCATCTGACATTGCCGTGTTTTTACGTTATTAATGCACATGCGACGGGATGCCGCCGGATAGCAAACCGTTACCGAACAAATGTCAACCACACTCGTTCTAAATTTAATGTATTATTTAATGCTTTAACGAAGTCGAATGAAATATGGAGAGAAAAAAAACAGGCTGCTCGATTTCTATCGGACAGGGTGCGGCAGAGCCGATTGACGAGTTTTAATGGGCTATAAATAACGAACAGTAAAACTTAGATAAAAGGTTTTTTTTTAATTTAAATAAGTATTCAATCCCATTATTAAAATTTATTTTTTGATAATTATATCTCCAAGAAGGCGGCCGTCAACATTGATACACTGTTGTAGACGATCTCTGAAGCTCTCATATGATTTTCGACACACTTCGACTGGTATAGCCTCGACTTCCACGTGGAGTGGTCTTTCATGGAGCTGCCGTGGGTTATTTGTAGCCCAGTATCGAAAACTTTGTTTATTTACAGTTCCGGAAAGATGCAAATAGGCCACATCGCTACAGAAAAAATTGATATCCGAGAAATTTGCAGAAGAATTTGCTGACAGAGATTATTCGGTTACCGTAGTCAGTAGCATTTAACTCTTGGACAAGCATTAATTTATAGGGATAGAATGATAAATCTTCGTGAAGAATTCTCCTCAATGAACGGTCTGAGATTCCCAAAGCTACAGCGTGTTTCTGCAGTCTTGGTGACTGCTCGATTGACTCTCTAACCAACTGCACATTTCCGGGGTTCTTACCGTTCTGGGTGCTCCGTGTCCGAGTCTACTTAGGGTACTTCCGGTTTCTACCAAATGCTGTGTCCACAATTTGATAGTGTTAGCAGAAGAAACAGATTCAGCATGCGGAATGCCGTGGTGTATACGAAAAGCCCTTTGTGTAGCGATCACAGAATGATTATTTTCGTACGTACGCCCGCACGACGAAACCACGATGTACACCTGTCCAGACCACGATTACGAATAAAAATACCGTACAATTCAAAATATACCACTTATTTAGGCCTACTTTTATCTCCTCACAGGCTAATGTGCCTCATTAGACTCGTCATTCGGCTCTGCCGCACCCTGTACAATACTAGCCATAATGATTACATGAAATTTGTACGTTCTACGACCGATTATGCACAAAAATGGGAAGAAACTGCGTTTCATTGTGCGGTCATCTGTGTTGCGCATTCTTTTACCGCTTTAACCTGCCCGGCTTAACCTAATCCACCCCGCGTTATACTGCAAAAGACCTAAACGACCGTCGCGCGGCCGGCTGCGTATCGTGACGCCACCACTGAAAACCCTCGTACGCGCGGTACGACTTTCCGTGATCCAATATGGATCGCAATACGGATCGATATACGGACAAAACATACCGAGGAGCTATTTGATACGGAGTGATTGTAGTAACGCATATAATCGGGCGAACAGCGGCGTTTTTAGCGGTTTATATCCACTGGTTGTCCACGTATTCTCCCCCCCCCCAATCCCCTTTAAAACAAAAAAACAAAAAAAAAAACTACAAAATATCCAATCTTCCCCCTTTATTTTTAGATATTGCCCCGTCGACTCACCCGTTGCTAGTGAATGCGTTCACTACTACAGATTATATAGGGCCAATTTTTTTGTCGTTCTTCGTACTACACACATTTTGGGGGCGGAGGCTTACGGAACTGCAGGGGATTTTCCCTCCCGAGACGTCCCTAAAATACAATGTATTCCATCATTTTTTGCCATCACACTATTCTTAAATTTAATTATGCGAAAAATATTGTGTTTTTCTTTTTTTTCTTCTTTTTGTAATATCGTCACATGTTATTGTCATTATATTGCAACTCGACGTTTAATCATAAATAAATATCAATGTAAAATGTTAATACGAATAACCTAACGGCGTTACCGTACAATTCAAAATATACCACATATTAAGGCCTGCTCTTATCTTATCACTGGCTAATAAATCGTTGACTTCTATGGTCGTATTCCGTGCCCTACATTTGAACTCGCGACGTCAGCAGCGACTATCATCTGCTCGTATATCGGTCAATTTTACGATTTGCGCAATATAACGTCGTTTAAATATAAACCCGCGGCCGCTTTGTGGCCGTTCAAACATCGGTTTACACAATCTATAATAATATACCATGGGGGTATTCCCACTATCGATGTTAGAATTTGTTTGGACACTTAAAACAATTTTAAAAACTAGGAGTCGGGTAATATTCATGATTACAATATGGACTATATACGAAGTGCGACAATAAAATAACGAGACTTTTTGAATAAAAGTTGTTTATTTTAAAAATGTTATAATTTAATGATTATCACCTTCAAAGTACCTTCCCTCAGCATCAATACACTGTTGCATACGTTGCTGCCATTCTTGAAAACAGTGTTGCCAATTGCTTTCATTCAGCCCTTTTAGAAGTTCTGCCGTTTTCATTTTTACGTCATCAACTGTTTGAAAATGGGAAAAGAAATAAGAAGGAAATAAGAAGAAGTCACAAGGAGCAAGGTATGGCGAGTACGGGGGATGTTGAAGTACAGAAATTTTTTTTTCAGTTAAAAAACGTTGAATTGAAAATGCACTGTGAGCTGGAGCATTGTATTGGTGAAGAACCCAGCCATTTTTCCATAGATCTGGTCGCTTCTTTCTGACACGTTCTCTTAATTTAATTAATACCTCTTTATAATAATATTGATTAATTAATTTTGTCGATTTTTCAACGTTTTCGTTTGTTGAAGATGTGGTAGGACGTCCAGAACGATCATCGTCTTCGACGTCCTCCCTTCAACGACAAAACCGTTTGTGCCATTCAAAAACACGAGCTCTTGATAAACATTCTTCACCATAAACTTCACATAACATACGAAACGATTCCGCGGCAGTTTTTTTTAATTTAACAAGAAATTTAATGTTAACACATGTTGTTCGATTTTTATATCTAACATTTTTCGGCAGTATAGTCGAACTCGCACTAAGAACAAGGCTACTAATGTATAAGAAAATGAATCGATGCCATCAGTGTTCATAGTACTTTTAGATAAGTGTTGTCTAATCATATTTCAATAATCGTTTTATAGATAACGTTAATAGTTTAGGTTTTATTCAAAAGTCTCGTTATTTTATTGTCGCACCTCGTATATTATATAGTCCATATTATAAACTCCTGCTCTCGAAATATTCGGAGCACCCCGATCAGGCCCGTTGCCGGGATTTTTTTTTTTAATAGACGGGGTGCTTTAATTTTATATTTAATTATACAACTTGCGAGGAGGAGGGGTTTTCACATCCTCATCACTTATCACTTGACGTGAATTCTATAGAATTGTCGTTTATTGGTATACATCTCTAACAACAGCTGGTGCATCCATAGGTTACCGTCGTGGTATATGGTATAGATGATGATAATCAATAACCATTATAAATTATTTCGTATAGTAATTAAAATCTTTAATTCGCACGATAAACAATAATATCGAATACGAAATAGAATCATCTAACTACACATTTTATAAAAAAAAAAAAAAAAAACCTTATCATTATTTATTATAGGTAGGTATACGTAATTTATTTCCGGCTTAAATACGTCTTATGTGGTATGTTTTAACGGCCAAAGCTACGCGCCTGACCCTGATGTATACGTACTTTGTTTTTAATTTGTTAACTGTTTTACAAACAGTGTATTTTATTTTCAACGGAAAAAATGGATTATCCCACCAGCCGCAATCGGTATATTTATGAAAAAATCCTCTCCGGGACGGGAGTCCGTAATATTTGCAATTAGACACGATATACGCAAAATTCAACGTACGAGTCGACACGTTGACAGGCGAATACCCAATTTTCCTTTACGCATCGTCCGTTCGGAATCGCGATGTAAAGAAATCAAAGACCTATAAGGCTGGCGTATAGTTTTTTTTCTTTTTTTTTTTTTTCTTTAGTATTGTTCGGACTCGACCTGGTTTTATGTTTGTCTCGGCAATTTATTCGTCACGGAGGCGTCGGTACTGCAACGGTGATATTTCGCCGGTGTCGTTAATAAGTGTACGATAAAACGACCACGTGTTGGTATTATTGGGCGATATTGATTACATTTGGCGGCGCGAAATTCGATTTCTGCCGTTTCGTTAGACGAGAAACACATTTGTGTGTTTTCGGCGGACGAACGACGAAATCCCCCGGGCAAGTGATACGGTAAAATTACCGACCTGCCCGTAGACTAACCACAAATGCCGTTGGCGGGCCAACAAAACGATCCCGGCGTGAACAAGTTGAAATAAAAACAAAAAAAAAAAAAAATGATTTGTTTAACTTTTGTGCAATACCCGAACATTGTTTAAGGTATATATGAAAAAAAAAAAAAAAAAAAAAATGGCACGTGCCCAATACAAAACGAGAATCAATCGTTTTCGAGTGGCATAACAATACTACGACAATACCGAAAAAAAAAAAAACTTCGGTGGGTGCGGTTCGGCGCGAAGTTTACGATACCGGATTGCATTTCGTATAGTCGCGGCGACGATGGGACGACAAAAAAACAATCGGTCCATTGTCTACACGCAGTGGGCGCCCGCCGACAATACCCTAAGACAATACCCGTAGCGTTTTTCCGGTCGAAATTCCGATTTCGTTCCGTTTCGCAGTTTTCCAGTGTTTTCGCTCTTGGACGGCAATAATATAATACAACCTCGGTTATCGTCGGTTGCACGGCCGCGATGGCGTTTGAAATATCCAAAGTTTTTTTTGTTACGCCGTTTTATAATTCGGAAAGTTTCCCCGTGGGTTTTTTCCGGCCGCGTCCAACCCAGGCCGGCCGGGACATTACGACGATGATATTTTTAGGTCCGTTGTTCTCGCGATCAATTTTCAGCGATCCGACGGTATTTCGGTAATTATCCTGCGAAGCTGGTCAACTGCACCAAATCGTTCCCTTTGTTTTTGATGATTGTTTATCTGGTCCGTCCTAGAGAAATTTTAAAAACACCACGCTCACGAGTACACGATTAAAAATAGTGTGTCTAGAAACGAACGGAAAAAGAAAATACTGTCTTTGCCCAGACAAATGAGTGTCGTGTAATTAATATAACCGTCGGAAAATTCCGAATGCATAACGATTATCGAAATTTCATTTTTTTTTTTTTTTTTTCTTCGTTGCGGTGTGCGATAATTTTATCCACTATGCTATATCTACAAGTTAGAAATGTTTACACAGATAGAAAAAAAAAAAAAAAAATTAGATATCAATACAACATCCGGAAATAGTTTGACGAAAATAATATGCACCCGACTAATTGAAATTTATTTAGGGAAGCCACAGTGTTGGTGGCTTTGGTGTATTTTTGTGGAGGCGATGCGATCGACATATCACCCCCTTATTGTAAAATCAATTTTCGTTTTTTTTTTTTTTAAAACTCTTGAACATTTACTGTATTCGTAATCAGCGTGTAAAACCGAGTCTTGTTTGTAATTACAAATGTAATCGTGGAAAATAGTAATTTTTATTTTTTTTTTTCATCTTAGAACTATGCTAAACGGTATGAAAATGTCAATGAGCGTCCATCGCAGTATTCACGTTGACATTGAAGTAGTGTTGGATGAAATATGGCCCGAAAACCTCGAATAATGGATGTATTATGTTGTAACGTTACTAATATAACTAATAAAGAATTAAATAGAGAATTCGATAATAATAATAATAATAATAAAAAGATACGCACCGAATTATGTTTGTCTCGCACTATGGATAGACCAAACGGGCGGAGTTGAACTGATGCGCTAGTTTTTCTTTCTGCTAAATCGCCACCCTTGAAAGGATACCGCGAACACGACACTGCTCGGTGAATGGGGCTGTAAAGCCAACACTCGGAATATTATTTTTTTTTCACTATTCAAATATTTCTTCATTGCGGTATCGGTGAATCGCTTACGTGGGCGAGAGCACGTTAACCAATCTGATGTATGAAAAATACGGCATACTTCGCACATGTGGAACGGTCCCAATTTTTCGGTAGGACAGGATATAATACAGAGTTATTTGTTTCGTATCTGTAAATAAATTAACGATCATACATCGTTGCAAAACGAAAAATGGTACTAAACGAAGTAAAACGATTTTGATGAATATTAATTGAAAACTCGTGTCATTCGTAAATGTAAAATAACGAGGTAAATCGTGGAATTTGGAAGGTATTGGAATGGGATTTAGACGAGCTTTGGAAGGGTTTAAGACTGAATAGAACCGAAATCCCTAAGGGTTTTGAAGAAGAAAATTAGTAAATTCGGACGGTGTGTACGTAACGTCTTGTAAATCGCTCTATACCTTTTGGCCTTGTTGGGTATTCGAAAAAAACGACTCCGATGACAACACAAACTTTTCGCGTTGCCATTTCGTGAAAAAAAAAAATTGAACTTACAGAAAATATAAGAAATTTAAATACGAAGCTATTTACATTATTTAAAGGGCCGGTTTTTTTTTTTTTTTTTTTTTAATTTCCTGGGGGTTAATTAAATGCGAAAAACGATTTTGAAAACTGCCGGTTAAAAAAAAAAAAAAAAACGTAATCGTTTTTATTTATGGTATGGCCGACATAATATAATATCGACCGTTCGTTGAACATAAAAATTTTCAGAATGGTTTTTCGAAAGCGGCCGAGACCGGAAACTTGGCCAGCAGGGACCACATGAAAAAAAAAAGAATTTTAAAATTGAAGAACCGATAAGTTTCCGTTTAATATACAGAACGAATCTCACCTTAATATTTATACAAAAACATACAAACCTTTTTATACCGTTTTTATTTTATTTTTTACCACTGTACTTAACATGTACGTAGGTACTAAAATATTTATACGTGTTCTCAAAATATATTCTACTTGCTTTGGTATTTTTTTTTTTTTTTCCAAATATTCAGGCAATTATTTTTTTTTTTTTTCGAAAAATGTTTCAGACTATTGAATCGTATCAATCGTTTAGGTGCCTAAACCGAATTAATCGTAATTTAAAACTCAACAATTGAAAACTGGAAATCGGGCTAAGTGCCAAAAAAAAAAAAAAAAATTGAGTTAGACTCGAAAAAACCTGGAACTATGTGCCATCGCCAACAACCTCTATACAGAGGGCTTATGTGCCACGACCATAATATCGGTGTACAAGGAGCCCAAACAATTGTCTTGAGAGCTATGTGCCGGTAAATTGTTAATCAGCAAATTGTAAATACAAACCGTAGAATTAAGACTATTAGATTGTACGTTTTTTAGTAAATAAGAACATAATGTGTGCTAAGAATATTGATTACTTTAATAAACGATGCGCCTACGGGGGAAGGATTGCCCTGTCGGGTAGAGTTCCCACACCCCGTAGGTTGCGATACCACAAGAAAAAAGAAAAAGAAAAGGTGCCATCGCATGAATGCAACAAGACGAATCAATGTGTTCAATACCTGTCTTGGACAGGTTCTGTCTCTTCCGTTTTTCACTGACGGCCAGATGATCTATTCACGTCAGCTTTCGTGTTTTAATCAACTTGTCCATGTTCGGTGACAAAAACGAAGAGCTCATGTTTTTGTGGCGTGTGAGGGTATGAGTGGACGAGGCGGTAACGAAATCGCTTCATGTCACTTTATCGCACTCAGTAGTGCTGAGTCCTCGGCAATCCAAAGAATGTTATTTAGTTGGATTTATTTGACGGTTACAGTCAAGCATGGTGAGATAAACCGTACATTTTTGGTCTCTGGCCATTCATATTTGCCACGTGACAGGGATTTTGCCGGAATCGAGAAACGCAACCGGGTTGAAAACTGCCAAGTTCCTGAGGAACTGATTAAACTGACGGTGAATGCTACACCGAAAAATCCTTTTATAGTAAAATATGCTCAAACCTGACGACACGACAAAACTAATCAATTTCAAATGCAGTTGGAATAAAATTGAATAAAACGGAGTCGTTTTAGAGACGAGAACAACGTACGATGAACGTGAAACACGGAACACCTGCAAGGTTCTCAAAATAAGGGTTACAACACAAAAAATTAACGACTCAATTTTGCCAACACTATCGTGTAGTATTACGATCTATATGCCAAAAAAAAAAAAAGGAAGAGGGACCTAAACTAACAGATGTTCCCGTATTTGAAGGAAGAAAATAGAGCGAAGAATTAAATAAAATAATTATAATTATAACTATATTATCGTAAAAAATGAATTTGTATGTAATCTTGAAAATTAAAATAATATAATTTATCGAAAAATCTAGATAAATCTTTGTTCACTGGTACTCACCACGTTTCTGCCGGTTAAATGTACGGTACACACCACCTACTACAATAATCTGAATAAAATATTATTTTTAAACCACAAGGGGAATGAAGGAAATTCAATAAAATATCGCAATAATTATATTGAACATAATCTAGATTATAAAAAAAAAAAAATTGGTTTCGGTTTTTTTATCAACAATTTTTCGATAAAACAAAAAAAAAAATGAGTAACTGAAAACAAAATGTTTGGCACTTGGCCCATTAATCGTATCCAGTCTTAAATTATTGAATAAAGTCCACTTGTACCGCATAAATTTAAATCACTTTAACAAGTACGTGTACTTGTAAATTGAAAAAAAAAAAAACCATTACTTATGAAAAATACGATAAGACGCTAAATGCTAATTTTTATCTTTAAGACTCGGTTGTTAGTTTTGGACGGCCTATTTTTTTTTTTTTTTTTTTAACACTGCGCGAGAGTTGCAATTCAAAAACGGAATGAGATGGCCAACGGACACGCGTACTCGGCGATATTATTCGTCCGCTTCCCCGTCATCCGGTCGACCGGCAGCAGCGACAGCGATGGTTTTTTTTTATTTTTTATTATTGTTATTGGTTTGGTTATTATTTTTTTTTTTTTTTTGTTTTCCAACCCGACCAAATTCAGCTCCGAATCACTGCCCGGAAACGGCAACTGCAGCGGAACTCGCCGTGACTACACATAATATTATTACAAACAGGCGTATAAACGTGGGGCCAGGAGGGAAGAACATATCGGGTCACTAACCATGAGTTTCTGAAAAAGAAAAAATTAAAAAAGGGAAAACAATAGTTCTAGCGAACCGACATTTTGTGACACCGAGAAAATTTAGAGCGCCGTCGTTATGGCCGGATTTAAAATCCGAAGCAATATGTGGAATTTAATACGATTGCTCGTCGTGTACACACCGCAAGTCAAATTATTTCGTGCAATATTCGAGCACGACGGTCATAATATGCACGTATACGATATACGAGGTGCGACAATAAAATAACGAGACATGATGAATAAAAGTTGTTTATTTTAAAAATGTTATAATTTAATGATTATCACCTTCAAAGTACCTTCCCTCAGCATCAATACACTGTTGCATACATCGCTGCCATTCTTGAAAACAGTGTTGCCAATTGCTTTCATTCAGCCCATTTAGAAGTTCTGCCGTTTTCATTTTTACGTCATCAACTGTTTGAAAATGGGTTCCTTTTAATAAACTTTTAACTTTTGGGAATAAGAAGAAGTCACAAGGAGCAAGGTCTATTGAGTACAGGGGATGTTGAAGTACAGAAATTTTTTTTTCAGTTAAAAAACTTTGAATTGAAAATGCACTGTGAGCTGGACCATTGTCTTGGTGAAGAACCCAGCCATTTTTCCATAGATCTGGTCGCTTCTTTCTGACACGTTCTCTTAATTTAATTAATACCTCTTTATAATAATATTGATTAATTAATTTTGTCGATTTTTTCAACGTTTTCGTTTGTTGAAAACGTGGTAGGACGTCCAGAACGATCATCGTCTTCGAAGTTCTCCCTTCCACTACAAAACCGTTTGTGCCATTCAAAAACACGAGCTCTTGATAAACATTCTTCACCATAAACTTCATATAACATACGAAACGATTCCGCGGTAGTTTTTTTTAATTTAACAAGAAATTTAATGTTAACACATGTTGTTCGATTTTTATATCTAACATTTTTCGGCAGTATAGTCGAACTCGCACTAATAACAAGGCTACTAACGTTTAAGAAAATGAATCGATGCCATCAGTGTTCATAGTACTTTTAGATAAGTGTTTTCTAATCATATTTCAATAATCGTTTTATAGATAACGTTAATAGTTTAGGTTATATTTAGAAAGTATCGTTATTTTTTTGTCGCACCTCGTATTTAACTATTTTTTTGTCGGTAATTTCCCGCATTATCATTCGTTTTAGCCACTGTTTTTAATTTCGTGGTCTTACTATGTGATTTCCGCACCATTATGACACGACTAAAAAATTCGATTTTTGTCACATAACTATCAAAATATGCAAGAATTTCATTATCTATAATTTAGTATACGATTATTATTTTTTTATTTTTTTTTTTTTTTTACATTTTTTTTTAATACTAGTAGCATTGCCTGTGCCAATAGAAAATTATCATTACGCTAGATTGAGCGATAGGACGCTAATTGCTAATTTTTATCTATATACACGTGGAGTAATTTAAATATATATATTTTTTTCGTCTGTTTTAACTTTTTTTTTTTTGTATCATCCATATCATCAAGGTAACTTAATAAATCAAAAAAAAAAAAACCCGCTAACCCCGTGTCAGTCTCCCTTTTGGGATTGAACAAATTAGTTTTTATGGTAATCCGTGTCTAGAACTACATTCGTGCAATGTTTCATTTCAATCCGTTCAGTAGGTTTTTCATGAAAAGATAACAAACATACAATTATCCATACATACTTTCGCATATATAATTTATAAAAATTAAATAATAATAATAATAGGACTAAGGACAGTACGAGCTGAATTGTCTATATTTTTGATTATAATAAAATTTAGTTTTCGGGGTGACTATAGATACCCTTCAGTTGCGATATTATTCTAACCAGAACAAATGCCGTTGGTATTACCCTAGCCAGTACAAATTCACATCTCAATAATAACATCATCACGTGGGGCAGAATTTGTCGATTTCCAGTGGCATAACGAAATTTTAAACGTCGAGTTCCCAACGTTTTCATAGTTCGAATAGTGTCACTATATTTGTTCTGGTGTGCGGCATTAGCATAACATATTGAATCGATGGTTATTGTTATTTGAACGCTTTCAGTAATTCGGGTACATGTCAGAAACGTATTGTTATAATTATTATTATATCAAAATAATGTACGCGTACACTGAAATATGGTAAAAAAATATATCTTGAGCCGACAGGATTCGAGAGGGTACAATAAAATATTTACGCGAAAGTTCTTTGTCCGGGAACTGTGAGTGTATACGAATTTCGGGATGGATAATCTAAAAAGTTTGAGTGGTTTGTGACTTGGGATCCGAAGAGAAATATTGCCGAGATCTTATAACTCGGGTTTTTAATCGGGTTTTTTTTTTTTTTTTTTTTTTTTTTTTTTTTTTTTTTTATATAAATTTTGTTCGAATGTTATATATTATCCGAAACCGTAACGCATTTCCCACATCGGTTTGAATATTTTATTTATTAATGATATATTTTTGTGCGGTTATGCGGTAAATCCATTAAAACAAAATAGCTGGCGTACAACTTTCGATAATCGAATATATAGGTCCGTACGTTAAATTAAATTTCTTATTGAATGACTTTTTACAACATTTCACCCAGACACGGAAACGCAGCACCGTAACCATAATTTGCTTTTGATAATAATGTATAAAGTTATTGACTAAAAGTTTCAATGGTCTTGTGTGGGGCTGCGTGCAGTTTATTAAAACCCCTATTACGGTATAAAAACTGTACGAATCGCCTAGGGTTTGTAATAATGTCTACGAAAAAATGATACGGATTAATTTTTAAAAAACAAATTTTGCCAAAAATATATATATACGTATATATGCAAGGGAGATCACTTTTTCTAATTCAATATTTGTATGGGGTTTGCTTTTCTTCGAATAAATTAGTATTATGGTAATAATATTAGTAATATTACTAAAAAATTTAAACATTATTTAATGTTATTATTATTATTTTTTTTTTATTTATTTCTAAGGCGAATGGCGGCCTAATATAAAACTGTACTAATACGTACGGTACGTGTAAGACTTTTCAGGTACCGGTTAGGTTCATTGCCACGCCTAGCAATCTTAAATCATTTCTTATACTCGGTCTGTCGGTCGTTGTCTAAGACGTCCCCTCTTGGCTGTTCGGTATCCGGCCAATCCATTTCGTTATTATCCCGTCCGGTTTTCAAATCGCCATGTCCAGCAAACGGCAGTGTAGTTATAGGTTTATTTAAAAAAAAAAAAAAATAAAAAAAAAAAAAAAAAAGGGTGAAAAAAATTCAAACTCGTTATTTACGAGTGTACTCGATTTTTAGCAACTCGATTATAGAATAATTGTTATTTAATTACAGAGATATTTGTATTTAATGACCGTAATCATGTGTTCGTATATTATGGAATGGGTCGACCACCGTCATGCTAATGGAAACGTTTCATCAATTTTTTTTCGAACCGTACGAAAATTACGTAGGTTTGGCGGTAAAACGATAAACGGCTACTAAATGTGTAAAAAAAAAAAGGATTTGAAGCCTAACCTATCCTAACCTACAATGTAGGTGAAAAGACATTTATAGGTGCGAGGATCTTAAAAAGAAGAGCAATTTCGCATGATGAGCACTTAACATAGATAAAGCTTTATTTTTTATAGTAATGATGGGTGAATGTTAATTTAGCATCAAAAAAATAAAAAATACCAAGGTCTATATAATAGCATATAAATGCATTATTCAAACTAGACGCGCGTTGACCAATATAAAAAGAAGAAAAATATTAATTATATTCCTGCGATGTTAGAAAATAGAATCAATGAATATTTTAATCAACGGGTTTATACCGTCGTCCGGTAAACCCGTCTACTGTGTAAAATTTGTGTGTAAAAAAAAAAAAAAAAACAACGCATACACACGTCAAAACGAAGTAAGGTAAATTCAGGCACATTCTTAAAAAGGTAGTAAAAAAACGGCGAAATACATAATATACCACAATATCTAAATACGGCCCGTTTTATAGCCGAAATGATGGTAAGCGTAGGCTTTTATTTTTGCAATGAGGCATTAGTTCGTGTTTTTACACTTTACAAAAGGTGTAAAAAACAAATACTAATTTCTATTAGCTCTAATGCTGTAGAATTGAAATATGTTTAAACGGTTTTTTTATGTAGTAAAAAATATACAAGTGTATTAATCTATATATTTAGGTCTAAAGTAATCGTATTGTTATACGAGATGAAGAGGAACACAAACATCACTGAAAATACAAAATCTATAAAATGCACAGTAGACAAACGTTCGTAGTTTATTATTGAACTATATTTTTTTATGCTTGACCAACTAATAATTTAGACGGTTTCGCGACGATATTTTTTGTGGGGGGAGCTGAAATTATACTCCATATGTGTACCCGACCACGTGTGTTTAGCACGGCGCCGAAAAGAAAATTTTAGTTTTGAGTCAGAGTACCAATTGCGCCTTATTATATTTTACGGTTAATAAACCGATTGCGCTTGCATTCCCAATTGTTTTCTCGTAAGTTATAAAAAAAAAAAAAAAAAATTGTTGTTCAATCTAGTTCCATTGAACTATCATACATAATCGGTCTATATAGTAAAATGTTTGAAAATTAAAAATTTATTTATTGACCGTGTGATTATCGGTTAAAGTTACTGGTAATAATGCGTTTTTTTTTTTTTTTAACAATATCGGCAATTCATTGACACATTTATGCTATCCGTCCAGAAATAATTGTCTTCGTAAAAGCATTTTTTTCGAAACACAGAACTGAAATACACAATACTGAAAAATATGAATATATTTTAAATCGAATCTGTGATCGAGAAACGCGAATCTGGAGTAATTACTTACACAAAACTTTTAAGGTTTGATAAATATTATGCTAAAAAAAAAAAAAAAAAAACCTACAATTGCAAAACACATAATTGACAAACAAATACAATTTATTAAATGCGGAAAAAACTATTTATTTATTTATGATATGCGATTATTTTATACAGAAAAAAAAAAAAAAAACGCAATTCGTCGACTCCCGTCCCGCACACAAATAGTAATTATTTTCAATAAACCTTAGTGCCGAATCAAAATTAATTTAACTCAACGTAAGTTAATTCAATTTTCAAAATTAACTTTTAACTCGACTCGATTGGTTAACGTGTTATTATATCCAATAACAGTAATTCAATCAGCTTAACTTTACCGAGTTGATATTCTCGATTAACTCGACCGACCTCGAGAAAACGGACTTGGTAAATATTATATTTTTTATTTATTTCTTTTTTTTTTTTTTTCCCCCGTGTACATCGCCCACGAGTCTGTACGCGCGTAGTTCGGTGATAATAGAATATTTCGATCGGCCACATAGTTATAAATAATTTACATTGAATATGTCAAGGAATAATAATAATAATAATAATAATAATAATGATAATAACGCCAAAACACAATGCATTAAGATTTATAGCTATTATAATGGTATTCGCGCACAGTGAATTGAGTTTAGTCATTTATATAAACTGTCACCCGGCAGCAGATGAAATCGTGGTATTCATTCAAATGTGGCGTCTTACCATACATGAATTTATCACGTCTAAACGATTTCAATATTACACAATTGCGTAACACTTTTTTTTTTTTTTATTTGTGTTCTCGACTATATCATATTCGCAATAAATGTTCTATTATAATACTTTCGAAATTGTCGTTATTATAATTATTCTCGTTGCAAACATATAAACGATATGGTATGGTGGCGATGAACGTTGATAAATACACATACCGTCGTGAATCGCGAAAATTTCGTCCTTAGGTATTGTACTCCGGGTATTACTGCTGGGATGGGAGGCGGGGCAGCTACTCTTCTCAAGGTCAAAGGTCTTGTATATTATTTTATCATGCACACGGTCGTATGCATATTGTAATCCATATTACAGATTGTATATTTTTCTAATAATTGAATAAAAAAAAAAAAAAAAAAGGTATTATACCTTAGAGTCAAACAACATCCGGTGTATGCAAACATATAAGTATCCAAAAAGAGAAACAACAAAAAATGTTTTTTTTTTTTTTTTTTTGATGAAAAACATTGATCTACGATTGATCAACGATATATATGATATTATTTATGATAAACCAATACTTTTCATGGAAAAAAAAAACATAAAGAAATTATGTTTATCTTCAATAATTGCATTTGTATTTTCCGAATGAGTTTACGTTGTCGTGTTTTTAAAAGGCAATCTTTGATCGAGATAAAAATAATAATAATAATAATAATAATATTGTAATATTTCCGACGTAAAAATATTACCATATTATTTTTTAATTATGGAACGAGAGCGAAAAAAAAAAATAACCCGAACAGATGATTCGTCGTTATCCGTATACCGTTAATAAAATTAAATTTACGATACGAAACTTTTTGCCACTCTACGGGAACGTACCAATTTTCGTGTATTTTAATTTTTTAAACGAGTTTCCGTTTTATCGTCTCCGACGAATATCGCCGCACAAACAAGTGTTACAATGTGTACAAAAACAGATTATTATCCGTGTACCGAGATATTTATTATTAATTTTTACCGGAACCTAGAAGTGTTCGGCTGTAGGGTAAATATAAACGCGCGCGCGGTTTTCGTTTACAATAATCTTAATCGTATTTATCTAATCGTAATCGTTGCCGGACGAATAACGATAAAAACTAAATTGGTAATGATAAAATTATCCTCGGCCGGGGCCGTCGCCCGTAGTTTTCCATCGTTAAAAATGCCGTTCGGTTTATCCACTCCCCTAGTCCCGTGCAGGGATCGTGCGTACCGTATACGACGACAGCTACGAAATGTCGTAACGGGATATTTTAATATTTATAACGGTGAAACATTGTCCGTCTGGTTCTCGCCGTGTCCCAATAGCGATTTGACGTTATAACAAATATATATATATATATATTTGACTATATGTACACTTGACTTTTGTCCGCCAACATCTTCTTATCACCTATCTTTCACAACAATTGTTTGCGGGGTTTTTTTTTTTTTTTTTTCCCTCTTTTGTAGTTTATTTAAATTCTCAACGCCACCGCCGCCGGTAATTTCCCCCGAGGTACACGCCGGCGACGGCAATATAAAACATCGCGGCGCCGGTGCAGCAGGATGCGGTCCAGTTGATTTATAATGTTCCGCACACCGCCGATCGGCGAATATGAAGAGATAAATAATATTTCGAAAAAAATAAAAAAAAAGATAGAAAAGTTCAATATCGGTGTACTGAAACATTAATAAATAATATACGCATATCAACATAAAATAATAATAAAAAAAATTGAACGATTAATTAAAGGTACTCGCACATTCGTTTCGCGTTGATATGTTTTGCGATAGTAATCGTTTATGCACAAAGAGAGCTGCCCGCATGTTTAATTGTTGTTAATAAAAAATGAAAAAAAAATAGTCAGTACGCAAAATATGTACGATCTTTATAATTTTCGTCAACATTTTTTAACTTCAAACGACAATAAAACAACAAATCATGAATACGGATTTTCGACATTTTTTTAAAAACAAAAAAAAAACCTATGGAAAAATCATCCTTATAGAGTTTGGAAATTTTATAAAAACCAAAACAAATACATCCACATAAAATACCGAATAAAAACTCGCCACGTTCAGAATATAGAAACATAACCGATATTAACAGAAATCGTTAATGCGAAAATATTCCTGTTTTTTTTTTTTTTCGGGTTTCTTAAGATAGTATAAGGAAAACGTAAAAAAAAAATAATAACATACCAGAAAATATCAATAAAAGTAAGAGCAAGATTTCTGATCGAAACATTGTTTACGGGGAGAAAATAAAAGTAAAATCCCATCATAGTAAAACTAATACGTTTCTCGCATCACTTAGAATCAAAATATAAAGTTTTTTTATATATATATTAACATAATTTGTTTTATATTTCGTTCGCGCATCCGTACGACCGATAAAAATATACTGTGTTATTAAAATAAACAAATCGGCATAACAATCGGTTCGGCACGAATAGAATTATTGTTCTTTTATATTTATTCATTTTTGTTTTTTAACTTGCGGGTACGTGTATTTTTATATATATTTTTCGTCATATTGTATGTTTAAAATAAATCGTAAAAAATCGATTGGTATCATTCCGAACGGGATACGTATTCAAATGTATTCACTGTGTGAAATGTAAACGGATATGACAATATAAATTCGTTGCGATCTAAAGTAACAACACGTGCGGCAATATAAAAAAAAGTATGTGTACGCAGTTCAATGTTGAGCTCGGGAAATCGATGGGATATCGCAATAGTATGCGAAATGTATAAAATCGGTAATAAACGTATTTAATATGGATTAGACGAATGCGGGTAAAAAAAAAAAAAAAAAAATGATCAAAACTATTCTACTGCCAACCGACAATCTACATGATATTAGTGAAAACTTAAAAATATTATTGAAATAAAACTTACTTTACAAATACAGTCGAGTCGCGATAACTCGAAGGACTCGACAACTCGATTTTTTTTTAATTCCCCTAGAAATTATAATAACACTCAATGTATTATAAATCTTGTTAACTCGAATATAAAATTATGATGAATAGCTTAGTCGAAGTATATTTTTATATCTGCTATACGAGGTGCGACAATAAAATAACGAGACTTTCTAAATATAACCTAAACTATTAACGTTATCTATAAAACGATTATTGAAATATGATTAGAAAACACTTATCTAAAAGTACTATGAACACTGATGGCATCGATTCATTTTCTTATACGTTAGTAGCCTTGTTATTAGTGCGAGTTCGACTATACTGCCGAAAAATGTTAGATATAAAAATCGAACAACATGTGTTAACATTAAATTTCTTGTTAAATTAAAAAAAACTGCCGCGGAATCGTTTCGTATGTTATGTGAAGTTTATGGTGAAGAATGTTTATCAAGAGCTCGTGTTTTTGAATGGCACAAACGGTTTTGTAGTGGAAGGGAGGACGTCGAAGACGATGATCGTTCTGGACGTCCTACCACGTCTTCAATAAACGAAAACGTTGAAAAAATCGACAAAATTAATTAATCAATATTATTATAATGAGGTATTAATGAAATTAAGAGAACGTGTCAGAAAGAAGCCACCAGATCTATGGAAAATGGCTGGGTTCTTCACCAAGACAATGGTCCAGCTCACAGTGCATTTTCAATTCAACGTTTTTTAACTGAAAAACAAATTTCTGTACTTCAACATCCCCCGTACTCGCCAGACCTTGCTCCTTGTGACTTCTTCTTATTTCCTTCTTATTTCTTTTCCCATTTTCAAACAGCTGATGACGTAAAAATGAAAACGGCAGAACTTCTAAAAGGGCTGAATGAAAGCAATTGGCAACACTGTTTTCAAGAATGGCAGCGACGTATGCAACAGTGTATTGATGCTGAGGGAAGGTACTTTGAAGGTGATAATCATTAAATTATAACATTTTTAAAATAAACAACGTTTTTTATTCAATAAGTCTCGTTTTTTTATTGTCGCACCTCGTATCTGGATATTCTGGGTATTTCGTGATAATAGCCTAACCTAACCTACCCTTATGTATTATGTTTTATCTACTTCAGTACTGTATAATAACGATTACTGATTATTAGCGCACACACAATAATAATAAGTATGGTTGGTTAGCATGTGGTCTACACTCTACCTGTCGTGTTTGTCGTGCGGATTTTTGAATGTTTTTAAACATGTCTCAAAAACGAAAGTTAAACCCATTTACCTATAGCTGACAAAGTCCATGTGATACAATTGGTGGAGAAAGGTAACCGGAAAAAACAAGACATCGCAAATGAATTTAATATTCCTCCAAATTCGCTGTCGACATTTTTAAAAAATAAGGCGGATATTTTAAAAAAATTTGAAAACAATAAAGGTGACTGTAAATATATGTGCAATAAACAGCCAAAAAACCAAAAATTAATAACGAATTATTTTTCTACTGTATCTCATAAATAATACATATTTAGTTTTTGTATAGTATTTATGTATAAACATAAATGTATTATATTTTTCATAACGTTTTTATCGTAAAATTTTTAAATTATATTTCATTACATAGGTAACTCGAAGTATTTATTTTATTTTGATAAATTCGAGTTAGGTCTCTCGAATAATACATATCTCGAGGTGAATTTTTATCCCCCTTCAACTTCGAGTTATCACGACTCGACTGTATAAGTAAATGCGTTTATGCCAACACGAAGAAAATACACGGATTCTCTGTGACAATAGAATAATTTTTGTGATAAAATGTGTTTTCCGCTCATAACGTATTTTCGATTACCGCATAAGAATTCTGCGTGTTTTACGTTCTGCGGACGGCCGACAATTTATTATTGATTATACTGTACTGTGTGCGTCTGTGCGGTTTTTTCTCTCCACGCTGCCCGCGAACAAATTTTCGACCGGACTGGACTCGTTCTGACAAGTGCTTGTAGTATAGAACTTTAGTGGTGGTTTCCGCATTAGTTGCTAATTTAATGGCCGGTGATCGGCAAAGTGAGTGTCGTTGACCCATCCGGCGGGGACTACAGCGAATGATTTTTTTTTTTTTTTTTAACTATATGTAAACGTAACGTGTTTCGTGTCGATCGGTTAAGCGCTATAGAAGTCACACGAGAAAAAGACAACATAATTAAAAAATAAATATAGACGGAGTTAATAATTTTAATATGTCGAATATTTATCGTACGACAATAATATGGTTTATAATTCCAGACCTTGGAACGTTCGCCGGACACTTGAGGCTCATTGGACTTGTGGTACAGTCGATCTGTCCGATTGTGTCCGTGGGTTTATCGTCAGTTTGAAGTGCCGGACAACGCGGCACTCGACGAATTAGAAAAACGCACTCTTTAAAAAAAAAAAAAAAGGAAAAGTATTTTTAGAGAAAAATCGTATATTTGTATTGCCGCGATTGACTTTTAGGCGGATAAAACAGAACGAGATCGCCACCGGAATATCGGTCCTGCGCGATACCGTTATCCGATTTGTATAATATTTTTTCGTGTCGAAAATCTTCAGGAAAATCGTTTATATATTTCACGGCGGAACGTCTGAATTTACCGTCGATTAACATACGAGGCGTGTCCCATAAAATAAGATATCCATAATTATAATAATCGAATTAAGCTTTATTGAAAATATGTTTTACATTGGTTTATATACAGCACTTATGAGTTATTTGTCCACATAATCGCCATTTACTCGGATGCATTTTTCAAGGCGCACTGGAAGTTTTTGTACGCCGGCCTCGTAGAAACTGGCCGCCAGCTCCTTATTTCGATATTGGGTGACTTCACCGAGAATGTCTCCACTCCAGCGACCGTTGTTTGGACTCAGGGGTGAAACGGTAAACTTATGTCTCATCAGCCGTTACTATGGAGTCTAAAAAAAATCTCTCCTTGTACGGCATAACGAGACAAAAATTCTCGAGAAGTCTCAATGCGTTGGCGCCTAGGTCAACATTTTAGGCATCCGCCGAGCACAAAATTTGTGATAGCCCGTATCGTTAAAAAAACCGTTGAATGGTGCTTTTTGACAACTCAAATTTTTGTTCGAGATCTCGAACCGTCGATCTTCACGAAGCTCACTTTCAATTTGTTCTTTCAACTCGTCTGAAATCGAAGATCTACCGCTTCTTCGTTCATCGTGAACTTCCGTCCGACCTACTGAAAATTCTCTACACCACTTTCAAACATTTCTTTTAAAGACATGCAACCCGTACGCATATGTACCTAACATTTTTAGGATTTTTTTTTTTTTCTTCTCATTCGCCGCAAAAGACGGACAACGTTATCGCGTATTGCTGTGTAATACGGCAGCAAGAGGAGAAGAATTTTTACTATCCGGTGAGTAATAATATGTACAAATATCGCGTACGGCTTGCGCGTTTAAATGGATTCGGCCCGATCCCCGAACGTTTCGAACTGCCGAGCGTAAATCGCGGACGTGGGCCGGGTCGAATATTGGCGTACCGACGAGTGCTGAGCAAACAGAATGTATTCCGTGTTGACTTACACTCACGACCCCGTTAACGATATGTCGATAAGCAAACCATTTTTTTTTTCAACCTCTCTCCCCCCCACACCCCTGACAAGATTATGTGGATATTATTGATAAAAAAAGAAAAAATAAATAAATAAAAAAAAAACCTACCGCGCGTGGCCGCGTTTCAAGATCGGATCGTTTTCCTATTGCGCGCCGTGCCTAAGCATTCGATTTCAAAGTGAAAATACGCGATACGAACGAAAGACAGTATAGTATTATTATTATTATTTTTTTTTTCATTTTTTTTTTTTTAACATCTTGTATTACGCGCATTCGAAAGTTTTTGTATTTCAAGGTGACGTCGAGTAGTACGGTTTACTCGGCAATGCGACCGGCATTTCTTCTCCGGTTGTGGCGTGACATATATCGGTACTATCGCAAAATCGCCGACTATTATTTTCCCGCTTTTCCAAAATAGAGTTTTAGACAATGGACTTTTATACACACGGCAGTATCGAAAACACGAGACCCTCGCACGCGAGTTACAACCGCCGGGTGTGCTTCGAAACCCGAACATTTGTTAACACCGTGTTCCATTTAAAACGCATTTCAATCGAAACATTCGCGGGCGTCAACGCCCGGATTTGTTTTTCATTTCGGCTTTTAAATATTTCAAATATCGATTTTAATTCATGTCAAAATTTCTAACCTAAAAGGTCGCTACGATGCATCCAGAGATGGACTGACACCAGAGTGGCGTTTCTGGTGCTCGATTAAAAAAAGGGGCAATTTAAAAATCATAATACACCACAAGATATCGCGAGGCGTTCCCTCATCCCAAAAAAAAAAAGGCACAAGTTATAATTATTATCATTTCCTTGTCAATAAAAACAAATGATACCATTAGGTACAAATTAGTATAAAGGTATCAGACATAAAACAATAGTATACAAAATGTATAAAAAAAAAAAATAAAAATAAACAACGATTTTAAAGTAATATTAATCTTATTTTTAATCACGTGCCAACCTGTCTATGATAACGCGGACGTCGATATTTCTATGCATATTTAGAAATGCCAAATCTGTTAATCATTCCTCGTCTATCTTAGATCCTAACCGAGTCGTTAGTCCAAGAAAACAATGCAACATGCAATTGAAAAAAAAAGCAAAACCATACGTTACAATAAAAAAAATAGCTAACGTGTATAAAATGATGTATTTTACCCGCGCATAGTAGAAAAGCTACTTTCGGCAGTTAGTTAACTCTAATTGACATAGAAGCAATAATGTGATGCAAAGAACTAACAGTGGGATAAATAATATTTGAAAAATTACGAATTTTTAAACGACATTCAAGAGTTATGTCGCCATGACAAGGCTATAGCCGTGATTAAAACAGTTAAAAATTTCCAACAGTAAATGTAACCCTCAAACACGCCACTGGCCGTTGCCAGTTTACTGAAACCCAATATAAGCTACCGATAACCGATATATATATATGTGCATAAAAAATGAGCTATACTGTAGGCATACGAATAGGAACATGTATTAAAATAAAACCACAGTATTTGCGTTGGTTATTTGCTTTAAGTTTGGCGGGTATTCGGTTTTTCGAAAACGAGTCAACTATTGATTTGTTCGACACGAGTGCGGATTCCAAAAGTCGATCGAAAAGTCAAAAGGACCGATGTCGGGTATCGTCTCAAATATCGGCTTTATCTCGTTCCCTTAAAATCTAACGGTTTGGATGCTTATTTAACGTTTTGAATAAGGGGGGGGGAAATAAGCTGCGATAACTTTTTCACGTTGAACGCTCTGTATATTATACGGGCGCTGATGGCAAAACGACTCCGGGTGAATTATTTCGTTAAACGAAATATTATTCAAGTGCACGCCGCATTTCGCCGGCGTGGGCGGGATTGATCACCGCCATATAATAATAATAATAATAATAATAATAAAAATAATATTTAATGTAGTTTTATACCGAAAATCGAGACTTCCCGCGGCGGCGGCCGTCCCGAATCGCGAATATCTATAAAGTTTTCTCTCCCGTGACGTTTTTGAAAGCTTCGAGTATCGGTACGGTCACCGACCCGGTGGCGGACGACGCACGCGTACATGCGAGGTCTGTACGAAAAGCACCGGTATTTTATTTGTAAAAATTACAAAAAAAATGGAAATTGTTACTATTTAAAGATACCTCATTGGAAATACTCTGCTCCGGACGATATCCAATGGTCCGGCGATCTTGCTATTTTCCAAATGTCCTTTGGAACTGTTCCAAAGTTATAGCTATGAGTTCTGTTGCCGCGTTCGCTTTAATTCCATCTACACCATGAAATCGTTGTCCCGCGAGCGCATAAATTAGTCTTGGGAATAGAAAAAAAATCGCATGAGGCCTGATCAGGAGAATTGAGAGAGTCCGCGGGACCACAGAAATTCTTATTATCAGCCGAAAATTCACGAATCAACAGCGCTAAATGAGCCGGTGAATTGTGGTGGTGAACAATCTCGGAAAGAATTTGGCAGCCGCGACCCTTCACATCTGTAAATTTTCTTGTATAATTGCATAACTAGACCCAATTTAGATTCGCTTTGTTAACTCACGAACAGTAAATCGGCGGCCATTAAGCATTTTTTCGCAAATTGTCGCCACACCATCGTTTTTTGATGACGTCGACGGACTTTGAAACGTTTAAAACACTCGAAAGTCATGGAACTGCATAATGATTCATCCCCAAAAGCGGTTTTAGTCATTTCCGTACGTTTCTGTTGCATCATTGTTACCAAGTTTCAAGCAAAACTCGATACATGTCTAAAATGGCGAACGAAAAAAACTGGCCGTGGATTCAATCACGTGTAATATAAAATTGAGATAAGATATCGACTTCGGGTTTTGTTTGAAATATTCACTAATACGCGGGGAATAAATCTATAAATATATAATTTAAAACGTTCTCGTGTGTATATTAGCTGAAATGACATTTGTCCCGGTACATTTCGAACAGACCTCGTACGTGTCCGAGAACCGGCCGTCGTCTGTCTAAAACACTTAGGTTTTTATTCTCGAATTATCTTCAATACGCCGGCGACGGCCCGACAGACGCCCACAATTCGATTCCGATCGTACCGCGAAATATATGTCGGTGGGTATGGGTTTTAAAAATGAAAATTGTTACTATTTAAACATATCTCCTTGGAATCACTCTGCTCCGGACGTTATCCACGGGTCCCGGCGATCTTGCCATTTTTCAAAAGTCCTTTGGAACTGTTCCAACGTTATGGCTATGAGTTCTGTTGCCGCGTTCGCTTTATTTTCATCTACACCTTGAAACCGTTGTCCTGCGAGCGCATATATTAGTCTTGGGAATAGAAAGAAATGGCACGGGGTCTGATCAGGAGAATAGAGAGAGTCCGCGGGACCACAGCAATTCTTATTATCAGCCGAAAATTCACAAATCAACAGTGCCAACTGAGCCGATATAACATTTGTCCCGGTACATTTCGAACAGACCTCGTACGTGTCCGAGGACCGGCCGTCGTCCGTCAAAAACACTAAGGTTTTTAATCGCGAATTATCTTCAATACGCCGGCGACGGCCCGACAGACACCCACAATTCGATTCCGATCGTACCGCGGAATTTATATCGGTGGGCATGGGTTTTACAAAGAAGCACGTATTTTTTTTTTTTATTGTAAAACAATATTCGTTTCTACGTCCGCCGACGGGTTAAATACTTGCTGCGATCGCGAATCACGGCGGTGGTCAACCGAGAAATGCGCATTCTCGGTGCTAAACGATCGTATATCGCGACTCGCGTCCAATACCGAACATTTTTTTTTTTTTATCAACGATTTCTGAACGTGGTGTAAACCTATAATGTCGGCATACAACATTTACATTATTATTTATTTATTTATTTTTTTTTCCCCGCGAATATCGTCAACATTATACCGTGTACAGTATATCCGTGTCATTATACGAAATGTTCGAGTTGTTTTTTGTTTAGTTTCAGTTGGTATTTTGCCCTCCTCCTCCGTCCCCTCGATCTTGTATCCGAAGCCGTCGGATTTTTATACATCGCGGTTATTACTATACAACGAGTCACTATAATAATTGGATCGGTGTCGATATTCGCGCAATCCGTTTCGTTTGATCGGATTCCAGCGGGCTCGTATAATATAATTAGCGAAACGTTTTCTATATATATATATATATATATATAAGTGGAATATAGCGAAAACCCATTGGAAAACTTTGGGTAACAAAATGTCGCCTTAAGATCCCGGGTATTATTATTTTTTAATTAAACTAGCAGGCCAGACTAGACAACGCCGTTGCAATTTTCTCGCCTGTCCGCCCGAATCAATATAAATAAATTGCCATTGAGAGTATACTTAAATTATATTTTGTAGGTATTTGATTATTTTCTCTCGTGTCCCGACGTCTGCGACACCGTCGCTGAAAAATCGATCCGATAGTATTAATTTTTGTATATTCCGTAATTTTTCGTCACTTGATTTTTATTTAATGTATGACGGGTTACTTGGCAGTAACAGTCATTGCAAACGAGCGGGTCGACCCGGACGATTGTTCGACAATTTTCATGTAATATAATTGCTTGTTTCATTTGCGATCCGTCATTTTTCTATGCACGAATCGCGAAATGCGATCCCACCGGCCACCAATCCTATAGTTAACGTCACTTCCGTACATTAACAAAAAACAAAAAAAAAAAAACAGATAAATGCAACAAGAAACAAACGAGACGGGAAAGTGTGGGTTGATAACTCCGAAATGCTGCTGTAAATGTATTTAAATTAGCTTATAATTACCTTTTAAAAACAGAAAAAGAGCAAATAAATGGCGAAAATGAATAAATAAATATATCTTCGAAGGTATTAGACATACTCGAATTCGATAAAAAACGACACAATGACTATATAATCTTGTTTAAAATATTTTTTTTTATTCACACTACACCTGGCCGGTGTTATCTTAGCTAAAAATTAATCACATGCTTCAGAATAAATAAATCTAGTAATAAATGTATAGTTAATATTTTAAGTTGTTTTTTGTAATAATTATACACCTTAAGATATTATTCTTAATTTTTTTTTTTTTAATATAAAAAAAAAATTCTTATTCTTCCTGTTTAAACAACTTACTTTTTATATCAGTGAACAACTTAAGCGTTTTTTTTTTTTTCAATAAATAATTAAAACATTTTGTTCAGTTTCGGCAGTTTTTTTTTTTTTTTTTTTGTTACAAGTTACGTAGTCCTTGGTGTTTGTTCAGGTCGTCGACATTGTATCAATAAAAATAATCGCGGACAAAATAAATCGTACCTCGCGTTTCTAAAAAATATATATTTTTTTTTTTTTTCAATCTCCTGTATGTTTTTACAGAACTCGAATCTCGTATTTTAATTAACGTACGGTGGAATACGTCCGAATATCGGTCGAGCGTATTACAATAGCTTTGGGATTTTCACAGGAGTCTAAATGATAATTCCTATGTACGGGAGCAAAAAAAAAAAAAAAAAATCCGTTAATATAACACGGTCGGTATATGGAAATTTAATGTTGTATAGAACACCAGTAGAAAAAACGCCGCATTGACGTAAACGAAACGTGGGAGCTTAAAAAGTTATCTAAATTCAATATTATACATATTATTCTATACTATACGTACGCCGGCGTATAATGTATACCTACTATCGCATAACTTACAAGGTGCTTTTAAGTTTGAGTTAACCGACCCGAAGTAATTCCGCGATGTCGGGGGGCTAAATGGATTTAAAATGAATTACCATCCTTGTTGTACGCAATGCACCCCGCCAGACGATTTATGTTTTCGCCGAGAAGACGGCGTTCGGATTTAAATGTTTTTTTTTTTTTTTTTTTTTAAAAATTTGCAACAATTTTTTTTTTTCTCTCTCTTTCTCTCTTTCTTTCTGTGTGCGACGCGTGTTTTCCATGGTTTCATGTGGCGCGGTCGATATGAATAAATCGTTAATAATATCACAATAGGTACGGGGCCCCGGTAATAATTGATTTCCCAGGCCGAAATAACGCGTTAAAAATATAGAAGAAAAAAAAAATCGACGTTCTCGTTGCAATAATTATAACTATTTTTTTTTTTTTTTTTTTTTTTAAATTTCAACAACCGTATAGTTGCACAATATATTTTTTATAAAAAGCAATTAAAACGTTATATAATTCGTGTACGCGTACCAATGGTCACCACTGTCAATGCACGAGTCTGGTCGTCTATCATCTGGACCAGGGTTCCCGTCCTTTTTATCATCCGAGTACCACCAGACACTTTTATAGTCAATACGCGTACCACCTCAATTCTAAAACTAAATTACTAGTCAAATTCCTTTTAGCGTATATTTTTATTATTCATTCATTTCTTTAAATTTTTTTTATTAATGAAAGTAAAAAAATCATTATTAATTAATAAAAAAAATAAATAATAAATATAAAAAATAATAAAATTAATTAAATAAAATTAATGTGATATTTGTTGTTGTTTATTTTGTACAAGGACATCAGTATCAGGCTGAATGGAACTAATTTTCACTCTTAAGTCACTTTGAATATCGAGCCTACTTCCGTACTTATTTTTCAAATACAGCAATTCAGGAAATCCACTCTCACACAAATAAGTAGTGACAAATGGAGTTAAACATTGTAATGCTTGCTTGAAAAGAGATGAGTATTCTATTTTTGTTGACATTCAAAATGAAACCGATGTTTTGTCTTTAAATGCGTCTTTCATTGAGCTGCCACTTACCATATCAATGAACGATTCTTTGTCTTCCACGTTTTCTGGAACGTCTTTGTCTGAAGATTCATACAAAAATGGGCTTCTAATCCAATTTTTCTTTGAATAATCTTCAGAAAAATATTTTGAAAAATTCATCATTTTTGCTTCCAAATTTTCCATGATGTCAGCATTTAGATCTTTATTCAGAGAGAGTTCCTTTTCATCAATAAATGAGGAAAGATAAGGAAATGCAGATATGTAATTGAATGCAAATAGTAATAAAAAAAATTTCTTCGCGTACCACCTACGAACCGTACCACGGGTTGGGAACCTCTGATCTAGACCGACAGTTGTGAATTGCTTCAATACAGTATTTTAAACGTGCCCTAATACCGGTGATGGTTTCAGAACTGCGTCCAATTATTATACAAAAAAAAAAAAAAAATAAAAAATATTGATAATTTTAATATTATGTTCGAACGCGTGTATTTTATTTATTGTCGGGTACGCGGGTGCCTTCGGGAATTACAAGAGTAAAAGGCCGGAAGCGGACATATATGTCTACACCGTACGTAAGGTGCACACTGCTCGAGTTGGGAAGTTGGGAACGTAAGCGGGATACAGGGAAAATTTAGTTTGTTTGCCGAAAGAATCGATAAATCGTTGAAATAAAAAAAAAAAAAAACGATTCTGGTCAGTCATTGTTATTAGCCGTGATCATTTGGTCCCCCTTTGCTACTCAGATATGTACATGAATAAAATCAAATTGTGATTTTTACTAAACTGGTAGATATATTCCGAGTGAAAAATCTATTTTGGTAAAACCAACTGAAAGTCTTTCTTCGCTACGCCCAGAAACTAAAAACTATTTTTATTTTCAAAAGTCACTAACATGGATATGATTGGTACACGCGAGTAATCTTGGGTATTTTATTTACAAGAAACGGAGATTATGTGGCACGACGAGTCTTTCTTGGCAAGTTCGTTTTCTTATAAAACAAAACAAAAAAAAAAAATAATAATAATAATAATAACATATCACCTTGATAATTTATTATTTTGGCAAGGAGACGTTAAACAAAAAGAAGGAAAAAACGGTTTATAATATACCGTTCGTTCTTTTCCGTGATATTATAAAAAATATATATATATATATATATGATGATGTTTTTTATTTTTTCTTGTTAATAATTGTAGAGGTTTTTTTCTTATATACAGAGTGTTGTTGAGTAGTTCGAAATATTGTTGTGAGAGATTATTACTTTTTTTTTTTTTTTTTTACCAAACATTCTAGCTTTTCGGGTATACAATTTAATTTCACGGGCGCACTGACTGCAGGCGATTACTCTCAATATAATGATATGAACAAAAAAAAAAAACGAAAAACCCTCCCGAAAGCCTTGGAAGGCCGCCAATAAACCAAAACACCAAAAAATGATGCCAAAATATAAAATGTGTACGTTGCTGTGGACGTCCCGAAGTTGGTGAATGCTGACAATCACCAGCGAATGTCACCGTACACCGAAATCACTGTTGAATTTTTACATATCGATTGAACGTACACTTTAAAATTACGAAAAATACGTGGCGATATTTTCGAATGTCGGCAATGCCGATTTTGTTTTCGTCCGATGTGATCTCGGGAATATAAAAGGCCATAGTCACCAATAACCGTATAATATTAACTAAATATTACAAGAGTAGGCCGCACAATAAAAAAGTATTGTACGAGTGGATAAATTATCGTATTTTATCACTTTGCCCAACGAATTGTGTCGGTGGTTTCGAATCTTTTTAGCCGCCGATGTCCATTTTATAGACGAAATTCAGCCACGGTGCCCTCCTGTGAAAACTACGAGGAAATTTGAATTTTAAACGGTTTGACGAGAGAAAAAAAAAACCAAAATAATGTTTATTTATTTATTTTTTTTTAATATTATTCGATATAACCTACAAAGAACTTTGGGTTTTATTTGTGCATATTTACGGGGCCGGAAAAATTTGTATTAATACCAAAACCATAAATAGCCGTAAAGCTAGAAAGTGCTAACGTAAGTATTCGGCGAACATTTCACGGATATTTTTCACCGATACCGATATTCTCTGGTTTCCCGGTGTTTTTCCATTTTTAAAAACAAAAATTGTCTTCATGTCCACCAACTAGACAAAAAATATTAAGCAAAACCGGAACGATATGACTGATCCGAGCAAGGTTTGAGGTCGAAATGTTATTTACAGCCAGAAAAAACCAACACGTCGTATAGTTCCCCAAACCAATACATTCTTCGCTTAGATAAGGCTATTGTAAATATACGAATAATGTTTTTTTTCGCGTACGAATCGCTGTGCTCGGTTTGGGATCCGTGCGACTTATTCAATCGGTTAAACGCCAGAACTCCGTGTTACAGCGATGCAAATAAAATATAATATCAATCGCCGATGTGCTAAGTAAAAAGTCAATAAATTCCGTTATAAGGAGAGCTTCTGCGCCGAATTTAACAATGGCGGGCAAGGGTACACGCCGCGGAATCGCTAAACAAATCGCCACGAGAGTTGATAGTAAAAATTCGAGTAAAAAAATAAAAAAAAAAATATTAATAATTATATACCACAGTATAATACAATTATAATAATTCATTGATGGAATCGAACACGATGCGTTTTGTATATTATCCGTATAGTCTATACTGTAGGTGAACACTGATTAAAACCGTGTTGTGTACGTCCACATCGACCAAAATCATCATGGAACTGTCCACATTTACTAATTGCGGACATTCACAGTTACACTTATAATATGTATTTATTGTAAATATATATTTTATTTCGTCAAATATATCCGTATGCCTATTATAACTGATTGACGCCCGTATATATTGCGTAAAAATTCAAAAAATTATATTATCCACACGCACGCAACAAATCAGTTTACCGATTAGAAAAAAAAAAATAATAATAATAATAATAATAATTTTTAGCAAAACGGTTAAGACAAAACTCATTTTCTATCGTATTTACGTATGTAAACATTGGCCGGAACTAATTGCGACGGGCGGACAAATAAAATTGGAATGTATAAAAAAATAAAAAAAAAACCAAAAAATACATTTGTTTGAGGTGTCCGATTTTAATGTCACTTTATACATAAAAAAATATGTCGACGGTAACAATAAATTCGGTAATCACAACCTGACGAATACAAATAAGAGGCAGGTTTTTAATTCCGTAACTTAAAATGTCGACTTTCCTGTACGTCCGTGTGAAAATGTGCAATATTATAAATCCAATGTGACCGAATAAAAAACTAATATTCTACAGGGCATTATATCGTTCATTGACGGACGCGTTTACAATTTTTTTGTGGAGATAACTGGACGACAGCCGACTAGTCTAGTTCTACGGGATAAGAGACATTCGGATTTCGGGTTCACCTATTCAAATTTTTAGTGTTCGTCACAAAAAGTCAATTCAATAACATTAAGAATAAACGGGTCTAAAAACATTCAGATATAAAGTATGACCACAAATCATCGCCCTCCTCTCCCCAAAAAAAAAAAAAAAAAAATTCAATATTATATTTGTATTATTTTTTAACGATAATGCTAAGACTTATTTAATGCATCAATTAATATATTGATATAAGTCACTTATATATTGTATAAATCTGTTTTTTTTTTGGGGCGTTTTCTTGTTGATTTGATTGCGATATTGCCATTCAATCCGGGACGGTATTGGACAATCGCAATTATCTTGCGTTTTATCATAAAAATGTCACTTATATAGGCAATTTTAAATTGGCAAATTTAATAAAGAAATCGATCTTTAAATTCGAAATTGTGTCCAAAAAAAAAAAAAAAAAAAGGCACGTACCTCGTGCTCAAGTTGAAAAATACGAGTTAGTATATTTTTTTTCGAGAAAACAACCTGACCTCAGTATGCAAAAGAAAAGACGTACGAAGCTGAGATCAATTTACGACGCATATGATTTTGACGAGCTCACCAAGAGCATTCTTATAATTGATAAATAACATTTTATTGTAGCCATCGCATACCTATGTACCGTGTAGTTGCCACTAGGACAGTTTTTGGAAATATTTCAAGTACACTGTACAGCTCCGCTAACTGTAACATTCGTAGCTCCTTCAGATATCAACGCGGTTGTCTCATAGTATTTTCATACTTTTCTTCGCGAATAGAATTTAGAAGACTAAATATTTCAACTCCAGTAGTACATGTTGGTTGAGAGTCGAATATTTAGAAGAAGAAGAAGAAGAAGAAAAAAACACTCAAGTTTTGCGGACTACAGTTTAGGGAAAAATTGTCCGAAGCGACAGCCCGCGTCGGCCTGCCATCACGCCGAAGCTCCGGCCGAAGGTGCGGCTACGCTCGTAATGTACGATAATATTATAAAAAAATTATAGAAAATATCATCGTCACATTTTGACATAATAGAAAAGAAAGAAAAAAAAATCCAAAATATTAAAACAACGCGGCGGTGGCGGCGGTGGCTTCGGCGCGATAACGTTGACTTTTAATAATTGGTTTCTGTATTTATTTATTTATGTTTTTTTTTTTTTTTTTTTTTTGTTATATTCAATCTAAAAACGATCGATTGCCGTCACGCGGAAGACGGTGCCGATAAAGTCACGGTTGACACGCCGCCGCCGTCGCCGTCGCCGTAGTCGTCGGCCGTCCCTTCCTCCGGGCGGCGGTCTTGTAAAACGCGTAAAAATTCGAAACATGCCCGACACCGTACGGAAGTCGGAAAACGTTGTAAAACACTGTCGTCCAGGAACGAATTTCGGTATTTTTAACGCGTGACATATCGACCGGGCTTGCCCGGTGCCAACCGAGCCGTTAAACTATACGAATTGTACGGCGACAATATAGTTAGTAGACGATTTGTTAACGACGTTCGTTCCGATGACGTCTTTAATCTTAATCCTGTTTTTTTTATTTTTTTTATTTTTTTATTAATGACCGTGGAACACGTCGCCCGGGACAAATAACTGTAATTGGTCGGTTTGTGTTACGCCGCCGCCGGTCGCATTCGGCTTGGCATTCTCGTATTTCGTATTATCCCAGATTTTTTTTCTAAATAATGTAGTTATTGCCCGACGTAAAATATTAAACATACACGGTTATTCCCGAAAATGATTTATCCGGTTCAGTGTGCTTGCGTATTTTTATTTTTTTTTTTTTAGGTTTAGAACAATACATATTATACGTTAATAAATAAAATTAAAAAAAATGACCATTATTTGTAGTAATCGGAATGATGTTGGTTTTTAATCGCTGCATAGTAATAAGATCTATTATTTACTGTGTTTTCAATAAAAAAATAAATGAATAAATAAAGAAAAAATAGTGGTGTGCGAGGGCCGTGTCTTTGATACGGCGCAGAACGCGCACACTTTTTAGACGTGTCACGCTCGTGTTCGACTATGGCACGAGGATCGTTAGTAACCTCGTGTACGAATTTTATAACAAATTTACATGGGTGCTGCGTAAAAACACCAAACAAATGCCATTTCAATTTTTATCGGTAGGCTTTTTAAAGCCGGCAAAAATCGGCAAATCGTTTTGGTTTCATAGTTAAACGCCGTCTCGAAACACGCCAAACTTGCGCGATTGGCGGACGACTTACACCAGAGGTTCCCCAACCTCCGGTGGTCCGCGAACCATACCGACGAAATTTAATAATATTTCGTTTTTCCTCCGGGCGTGTGACACGAATGCCGACAATCGTGCGTAGCACGTCGTTTATTTGGAAATTTAAATTACACAAGTGGCATCTTGTGTTAAGATTTTAACCGATAATCAAATATTGTTTTGTACAGCGTGATTAGATTATCGGTAGAATACAATAGACCATGTGTTATGTTCAAAATTAACTAAAAAATCAGTCGGACGCTATTAAAGACACGCGTGTAGATTTGAGCAGATTTCCTCCCCCCCCCCCCGAGAATATCTTTGTTAGTAAAGGAAATGTTAGCCCAAAAATCACATTAAATTGTAAATAAATACAAAACTTTTACTTAAAATCCATCATTTACAAACAATATTCTAAGTCAGCTATAAGGAATTCCATTGGTTTTCATTTATTCATAAATTAAATTCTTCTTCCACGCCAAACTAAAAAACTTGGACAGTGCTCGTCATTACAATACTGGAAAAAAAAAACACTCAATAGACGTCTGCGGTCTCGACTTCCCCAGAACATTCTTTTAACAGACATAGAAGACTCATCATCAGAAAATGAAGATCATTATTAATATACTAGACCTCATCGTTATTATTATTATATTCATATATGTAACACATTATTATATCATTCTCACTATTAATAATTATGTCATTAAAAAATGTATAATCATTTAAATTTGTAACAAATAAAATTGTAAAAATTAAAAAGTTGTAATAGCACTAGGTGTGCTGAAACATTTTATAATTATAATAAATAAATAAAAAAAAAAATTCTTCTGAAATGTGTGAAAAAAAAATCGATTCTTGTTTGTAAGAAATATAAGGTCTCAGGCTGTGGTGGTGCGTGACGTTTGTAAATGTTCTCTAGGTGGTCCGTAGTGTCAAAAAGGATGGGAACCGCCGACTTACACGGACCGCGATGAAAACTCCCTCCAATTCTTATCGCTTTATACGAAGTCGGTCTGTGATTTTTTTTTTCTTCGCACCAAAACCCCAAATTTGCAGACTAATTGCCGTCGACGTATAATTTCGAGCAATCGGTTCGTTGGTCCCGTTAACTACGACGAAAATCGCGTTGCCCGGTCGTCGGTTAAAACGCTTTGCGCTGTCCGGTCGACATATTTGCGGAAACTAATATGATAGCCGTTAGAGATTATTTTTAAAATCATGAATATTTATGACGTTCGATGACTTGGGAATTCCCTTTAATAATCCGTATAAAATTTCGATAAGATAAGATGTATAATTAACCACTTTATAGCTATTTTCAATCGAATGAATCGTTCAGAACACTTCGCTCAAGGCGATAAAGTTGACAAAACTGTTCGGAGTATAATAGTAAAACTTGAAATTAATAAAAAAAGGAAAAATCGTTAATAGCATGGATTTTAGTAACAGGCGTTTTTTAAATTTATTTTTTTGGAATTTTTGGCTATTTGATATCGTTAAAACTACGGTATTTAACTATTTTTTCTATTTTTTTGGACATAAAATGGTGGGATCTGTAAAAAGACATTTCAATAATTTGAAATGGAATTTTACGGACAATAAATTGCAGGCAGTGGCACGCTCATTGGGCGGGTATGAGGGTGTAATTTCTCTCCCCTCACCCACTCGAACTATTATTTTTTTTACTAAATCATTTATGTTTAACGATTTTTTTATTGATATTGGCTTTTTTGTTAATGGCATATTGTTGTTGGCCGCCCATATTGGTGTGCCAATTATTGACCTTGGGCTCAATGACACGGCAAAAAACCTATAAGCTTTGGTTCGTTACATTCTTCTGGCACGAGATTCTTATATACGAATAAAAAAAAAAAAGGAATATATTTTACTGAATTACATATTATGTAGTAATGTGTTTGAAGGAGAATAGGTACCGATTTCTACCTGGTGATATACGTACGATTAATGATAATGAAATAAACGGTAAAATTCATATTTTCCCTCATCATGCCGTCCCCCACCGACCCCAAAATGTAATTTTTTAGCACGCCCCCGATAACGTAAAATTACATTTAACTTGGGAAGGCGACAGCAGAGTAATACATTTTTGTGCACGGCGGTTTGTCCGTGGACACTAACTAAAAAAAAAAAAAAAAACCGCCGGGTAGTCTCATACGATACATCGCAGTAAGCGTTTGTTTTGATGATAATACTATTGATATTCGATTTGATTACGAACGTTGGTAGGCACTTTTTTTCCTATGATTCTCTAATCTGTCGGCCCCTAGCTACGGTAATCATATCAATAAGGACGAAACCCGTCATCCCCGGATATCTTACGTCTGACTGGCCGGGCGTACGATACACAACGGTTTATCATTTCGTACAGACATCGTGTGAATCGGTTACTTTATCTATTTAAACATAAAAATAATCCCACTTTCCCAACTATCCGTCTACAGCGGTGTTTGCAGTCTATTTACGGTGCGAAATACGTCGGTCTCTTGTTGGTGATCGGCGAAACGACGCCGTTCCCGGTCTCAATGACGATTCGGCCCGGACGGTTTTCTCCGGCTGGTTTACGCGTAAAAAAAAATAGAAATATATTTGGTTTTTTTTGCAAAAATTCTATACAAAAACCATTCCGCGTTTCGACGCTCAAAGTATATAATATAGAACATACGTGAACCGTTCAAATTGTACCAGGATTTTATATTTAATAATTAAAAAAAAAAAAAAGGAAGTAACATATTATTTAAAGATATATCCTCCGGACGATATGCAGTGATCCCGGCGATCATGCCGATTTTCGAAAGTCCATCGGAACCGTTCCAAAGTTAAAGCTATGATTTCTGTTGCCGCGTTCGCTATAATTTCCTCTACGTCTTGAAATCGTTGTCCTTTAAGCGCAGATTTTAGTCTTGGGAAAAGAAAAAAAAACACATGGGGCCTGATCAAGAGAATAAGGAGAGTGTAGTAATCAGGTTAAACCGTGATCACTACTTTGTACATAGTGTGTGCATATAGTATATCGAGTAACTCTTTTTATGGTTACGACGTGTTTAAATATATAAATTGTTAATGATTAGGAATTACGACTATTTATTCACTTAAAGTAAGTGATTTCTACTTTCGCTAGCTTTTACTGTCGAGTTGGTTATACATACGGATATGGGTTTCCATCATTTTTTAGACTTAGTTTGGACTTAGTGTCGACTCGATATGTATGGGCCAGACCGTCGGTATTATTCCTAACATTTGTACGAACCCACGGGTTACCCGGTCTCGGTCAATAAAGGAACTTTATTGTTTATAAGTGTTCTTCATTGTCTTCAAACCTTTTTCCATTCAACATCCACTGAGCAGCCGTCAGTCAACGGTGACTTCGTCTTTATATATATAGTTTTGAGCCGTACTACCCAGTCCGGCTCACTACAAGAGCCTGTAGGACCACAGCAATTCTTTTTATCAGTCGAAAATTCACGAATCGACAGCGCTAAACGTGCCGGCGCTTTGTGGTGATGAACAATCGCGGAACGAATTTGGCAGCCGCGCGACCCTTCTCATCTGTACGTCTTCCTGTAAAATTGCTCGACAAGACTCAATCGAGATTCGCTATGTTAACTCGCGTACGGTTAATCGCCGGCCATTTCGTAGTTTTTTACGAAAATTATCGTCACGCCACCGTTTCTGGACTAAGTCGACGGTCTTCCAGAACGTGGATCGTCTTCAGTTCGCGTCTCGTTTAGTCTGATGGGGGTGTTATGAACCCCTGATTATATTATGTTATATTTTAAGGTATCGGGTTACCAGACGATCTACAGAAATCGTACCACAGTTCGTTGTCGGGTCTACGGGTGTTTTCGCTGCAATAGCACATTGGACTGTATCGGCTTGCCTCGTCCCGGTTCCCACCGTGGGATAATTCGTCTGGTATTAGCAGAGCATTCGGCCGAACCTTTGTTTGTTTGGATACATAATATTTCTCTGGCATTGTAATTTACTTAATACCAAAATATAATTGTGTAATTTTTACTAATTCGTGCGTGTAAACAATTAATTTGTTTGTTGTGGATTCTTTTAACGAGTTCATAAGACCGCCGAGACTGTCCCAGACACGTTTAAAACACTCGACAGTCACGGAACCGCTTAACGAATCATCCCCAAAAAGCTGTTTCGGGTAGGATTAGGGACCACCTAACGTAACCGACGAACGCAAAAAAAGAAACTTACTGTGGATTCAACCACGTGTAATATTAAACCGAGACAAGATAGCGATTTCGGGTTTTAATATAAATATCCGGTTATTAGCGGGGAATACATCGGTTTACACATTGAAACTTTCTCGCGTGTAGATTAGCCGTAATAACATTTGTCCCGGTACTTTTTGTGCATACTGTTTTTTTATAAAATATATATTCGCGCATCATGTGTATTTTTATACATGTGTGTGTGTGGTTATAGATGTTGATTCTGCGTGTAATACCACCACCGGCGGAATAGGGTGACGGAAATACGCGGGGGTGGACGGCGCGAGTGGCGAGAGAAAAAGGGGTTGGAGAAAATAGACGTCCGCGGGCGCTCTCTGACGGGTCTGTTGGGCGGCGGTGGCGGCGGCGGCGGCCGACACCCCCTACACGCGGCGTTCGAACGGCGCGCGCGTGCGGTGGTAGTAGTCCTGCTCATTATACCGAAGCGAAAACACGCTGTGGTGCAATCTCCGCCGAAGCCGACGACGCCGACGACGACGACGACGACGACGACGACGACGACGACGACAACGACGACGACGACGACGACGACGTCGACGACGACGACGACGACGACGACGACGACGCAGCAGCCGGTAAACGCATTGTGCACGCCGCCGCCGCCGTTAGTTTTATCGCATTCAAATACGACGCCCCCACGTGTGTGTTTGTGTGTGCTTAGTGTGCGCGTGTGTTGTCCGCGAGATTTTTTTTCGTTTTTTTTATCTTTTTTTAATGTTTTTGTTTTTTTTTTCGTAATTTTTCTCTCTTTTTCTTTTTAATTTTTCTTGCGATTCTCTCGTAGACAAGCGTACACTTGTCGCTGTTCCACAGCACCCGCCGAGCGGCCAATTACAAACAGTACCGCGTCCCGTCAGTTTTACAACCGTTCGCCGCCGTAACGTTATCGGGTGAGTCATATTTGTTATTTATCGATAGATTTCGATCGTTACCGGCGACAGTCGCGATCGATCCCGCATCGCCCGCACACGATAATCTGTCTCGCGTCCGGCATACCATAGACTGTTAGCCACGGAAGTCACGACAACGTTTAAAGAATCGTCGGAACGGTTCGCCGCCGGTGCCACCAGCGGTCGCCCGAACGCCACCGGCCCGCCGCCGTTGCCGTCGCCCACCACCGCCGTTGTTCCCAGGAAAGACCCGGCGGTTAATTACCAACACGACCGCGGACTACAGCACGTGATCGCCGCCGCCGCCGCCGCAGCAGCCGCCGCAGCCGGTTGCGACAATACCGACGACGCGCGATTAGCCGCCGCCGCCGCCGCAGCCACAGCCGCCGCAGCAGCCGCCGCCGCCGCCGCCGCGTCCGTCGATTGCGACTTCGCCGTTCAGCTACAGCAGCAGACCACCCAGCTACAGTTACCGCCGTTCTGCACTTGTTACGACCCGGCGTTCCCGCCGGAACACCACCACCATCAGCACCACTTCCAGCACCAGCAACACCTGCACGTACATCAGCAGACCAGACGATCGGTCGGTCCCGTACGGGTGCGCCGTGACTGCAGACTGGCTGTCAGAACGTTACCGTACCCGCTGCCGCAGCTGCCGTCCGCGCAGCAACAGCTACAGCCGATCGCCGCCGCGGCCCGACACCAACACCAACACCACCACCACCACCACAGCCTACACCATCTGCAGGCGGACGGCCTGAGCTGCCACTGCAGTCGCGTCGCCAACGCCGCCGCCGCGCTATCGATAGCCGCCAACCAGCATCAACAGCACCAGCACCAGTTGACGCAACAACAGATGCTATTCGTACCGTTCTCCATGCCCGCCAACTACGGCAATCACATGGCGTGCCCGGTGCCGCCGTCGGCCGCGGTCGGCGGCGGGTCAGCGGCCGCGGCCGCGGCTGCCGCCGCCGCTGCCGCCGCTGTTGCCTCGCTGTCCAACGGCGGACATCCCAATATGGTCAGCCCATCCGCGGCCGCCGCACTCGTCAACGGCAACGCAGCAACCGGTCTCAAGGTTTGTGCTTGTTTTTTGTTTTTTCTTCTAATTTTATTAAAATATCTCCACAGCTATTAGTACCCGGCGCTCCGTGAGATATGTTTAACACGCATTGTTGTCCCTTTAATATTGTCTTTGGCCGATAATTTGCTCTTCTGCTGGAACCCTTTCAGGCCGGTCGATCAACAACGCCCGTCGGTGTGTCAAATTCGCCTAGGATATTAAATCGGACTTAAAAAAACTGACCACCATAACGGTATGGTTGTTATCGCGTGCTACGTGTTTGGGCGACACTGCGACGCCAAATCCCAGTGTGACTAACCTAGCGAAAAGAATTCAAATTTGAATTGTTGTTTCGGCCCTTCGTGTCACTTTAATTTCATTTCGCTATTTTTGTACGACTGTTATCGATTACCACATTTTATACGTATGTACGTACCGTGTTATATGCTACTTATATTTACTGTGATATTCGTACGTGATTATATGAATTATCTGATAGTAACTCACCTGGTTTTTTTTGGATTTTCATCTTTTATTTTATCATATTGAAATGTTGTAATCCACATGGTGGTTATCATAGATAAAAAAGAAAAAAATTAAAGTTGCCTTATTCGTTCATCGTCGTTTACAAATTATATTTATATATCACCCATAGTAGCCGTTTTCAAATAACTGTTTACCGTATACGGTTTACTATAAAAAGTTTAAAAGTTTGAAAGTACTATCTTGTTATTTATACCCATTGCGTTTACAGAGTAATTTCAAGTAAGTACACTTATATCTCCCTGCTATAATTGTGTTCTCAACAAATCGATTAACAATAACAACAAAAAAAAAATTGTTTTTTTTTTCTGTATAAGTTTTACCTGTCTGCGTTACAAACACTGGTAATACACAATGTGTAATTACTGAAAAAAAAAGACGTTATACACCGACCGCTTACCGGCTTGGCATGATCGATATTTATACGATTCCATATGCTTGTATGATTCGTTTATTACGTACTTATTAACTGATAGTTTTATATTAAAATCAATAGAAAAATTTCAATGCGTTTTCTGCAGAATTTAAACGGAAATTTATATACAGTTTTAATTTGTATATATTTTAATCTCTGACATACCGATTGCATTCAGAGTAAAATAATATAACACTCAAGCCTTTCAACAACAACCTATGAACAGCAAATACCTCGACTTCCCGTCAATCCACACCTGCTATAATTTTTTTCCGGTCACTGATCCCATAATGTCTACCTCGCTATTCTATATTTGCGGTGAACTAACAGCAAATGTTGTTAAAGGCATACACTTACATCTGAAATGGAATTTATAGTTGGAAACGCCGCTAAAGATAATTTACATCATTATTTATCCGTGTAACTACACTTAAACGAATATCATAATTTAAATTCACAAACCTATAATATCTCTAATATGAAAACCGTCTGAAAATAATTACATTTTGAACGTATGGCCAAGTCGAGAGAATAAGACTTTATGTGTTTTCAGCTATATTTTAGTAATTATTGTTATAGTTTTTGAGATTCTACGAGAATTTAAAATATTTAAAAGACAATATGGCCATAGGTGGGCCATGGCTGTAGGTGATAAGTTCGGTGGGTAAGATAAACGCAATCGAAAAACGATTTTAAGCCGAGTTTGGTATAAAATTAACATTTTCATAATATTTAACTTAAACATATTTTACAGTGTTGTTCGCGTTGCAAACCGTTAGGCAAACGATTGAACCTGCAAATGTGTAAATCAGAAGATCTTGTAAATAAACAACCGAAATACCATATACATACGATATGTATTCTATACAAATTTAAACATTTTATTTCATTATAGAACACGGAGTTTTGACTAATTCTCGATAAATTCGAATTAGTTATCTCGAAACGTTTTTTTTATTCCCCTTCAACTTCCGGTTATCGTGATTCGACTGTATAAGATGAAAATCAAGAGACTAGATGTTTTATTATATTATTACTTCAGAGTAACAGTACGAAACTACAAAGTGAACCAGCAGCATAATAATACTTAGTGCACATATTCCTTTACTTTTGTCAGTATTTTTTATTATTATTATTATTATGTTTACTGGCCTTTGTGATAGTTTTGCCCGAGTCCACTGCAGCCGCGGTTCTTTGACGGATATCATAGTGGAAAAAAAATGAATCTCATAATCAAAGCTTATAGGTGTATAATGCTTTGAACAAACTTTTCAGTGTTTGTATATTATACGAACTGTATTATATTATTGTGTGGCCGTGATATATATAAAAAAAAAAAAAAATAATAAATAATAATAAATTCGTATGTAAGTTTTACGCGGATTTATACGCATAATCTACGTAGAGGTTATTCTTTTTATTTTTATTTTTTTGGCAAACCATATACCATTAACGTCGCCTCTGTCCACCGCCACCGCCGCCTCTGCCGAAGAATTACAAAAGCCGTAAGAAGTAAAAAAAAAAAAAAAAAAAAAAAAAAAAAAAAAAAAAAAAAAAAAAAAACACCTACCGCTGTTCCGTTCGAGTTTTTGAAGAAACCGACTTTCACGGGGGATTTATTACAAATCCCACACCACCGGGTTTTTTTTTCGCCGAGGTTGCGTCGTTGCTAAACCTACACGCCGCGCGGAATCCTCTGTCGGAGGTTTACTGCACGCACCAATAAAAAAAAGAGGCGTGCGCGCAAAATGTACGTTTTAATTAAACGATTAATTTCGGTTTCCCGTCTGCGGATTAATGCCGGGGTACTTGAGCGAATAGTTTATGTAAGCGCAATTATTATAAACCCACGATAACGGTATCGAGCCCCGAGTCGAGACCCGCGCGGCGATCATTTCGCGATTCGGAAATAATAACAATGATAATAATAATAAAAAAAAAAAATACCCGCGAATCGATAACTGTGTAGACCGTGGTTTGTGTTCTACGGTCTTCGAGTCAATCCCCCGCGAAAAATTACTTCCGAAATCGCGACGTTACTATCGATTTAATCGATAACATACGTATCGGTTTAAGTTAATGCCGCCGATTAGACGATATCAGACGTGCTCTAATCGCGACCGGAAAACCGAATCGCCGTTCGGAGCGCGACTTTAGCGGATAAGGCCGGCAACACTTGGACCTATCCCGTCCGTGGTAATTATGCGGTCGTTTAGCGGTTTTCGTTCGGTTTTGTACCGGATTTTCATAGGACGCCGCAAACCGAAATAGATTAAATAACGATACGTAATTCTGTCTGCCGCAGTTGTCGCCGTGCATTTCAATCGATTGCAATTATGATCGTTACGCCGAATCCCAAAGCACGAGCGGCTCTATAACAGAACTACGGGAATAGCAGTGCAACGTAGTTAGCAAACCTACTGAAATCGCCTTTCTGAACGACCGCATCGATAATCCAGCGACCAGCGACCTGATCTCCTAAGACCATATGGTTCTGAACCGTGTGCCAAGACAGTGTTGCGCAACCGGTGGTCCGCGGTCCCATAGATTTTCCCTTCGATTTCTATTACAAATTAATTATTATTTCTTTTAGAATAGCGAAAAAAATTACGACTTATTGAGGAACCGTATATAATATTATACGGTTATCTTTGTTACTGCTGTAGTATTTTCCACTTTTATAAGCGTGTAGGTATCAGTCACAAAAATCACACTAAGTAAATCATAATTATATATTAGTGAAGTATAGCAATAAAATGTAAAGTAAAATAATTTAAAATTAACAATTTTCGATAAATTTCGTGTATTCTTGCTAATGAACAAAATAAAGGTATTCCTAGTTTTCGTAAAATTTAGATGGTCCGTGGTGGTAAGAAGTTCGGGAAACACTGTGCTAAGATGACGGGTTGTGTGTGACGGACCGTCAACATTTTCTATCAACCGTGTTGAACGAACGAACGGAAAAAAAAAAAAAAAAAACGGTAATAAAATAATGGCTGTGGGGTTTGTAAGCATTTGGATTTTGTCCGCATTGTACTCGGATAATCCGTAGCATCGCTCGTCCGAAACGAAATTCCAATACGTACACTGTCCGGTTAAAATATAAATTTCAACGTGCCGTTTGTTGTTTGTATTAATCGGTACGGTTTTTCGGAACTAACGCGTTATCGAAATTCTCGTCGTGTCCTGTATATTGGCTATTGTATTCGACGTTTGCCGTGTACAATAAACGATTATAAAATGTTCGACACTTCGATATTTGAAATCGTATTTTAACGAAGGCCTTACACGCGATACACGTTATTTATAAAAGCTACAATAATTTATTAAAAAAAAAAAAAAAAACCGTTAATATTTTCAAGTCGTTTTGACGATTTAAAATCATTATCTTGTACCGTTATTGATCATTTTGTGTTCGAACGGTTTTCGCGTTTCGGGATTTTGCCTACCACCCGTGTTTTGTATCGCACAACATTCTTTACCCATATTACGTGTCGTTTGGTTTTTTTTTTATCGTCGTACCTATACCGGTACCAATATAGTCGACTTTGAAAGTCAAAAAACAAAAAAACCCGAATATAATAAGGGCCCCGCTAAGCCGCGCGTATATATTACCGTTATATTATACGGATTGCTGCGGCGAAAAACTAAAATTTATCGTCCGCATAACGGTAGACGTGCGTTCGTGTTAATATTATTATTCCGGTGATATAATTCCACCGGATAACCGAAATATTCCTGACGATAAATGCCATTTTTTTGTGCCGATCGTCCGAATTAACAGACGACAAAATTTTGTTCGGACGTTATGCGGACAACAATGTATATATATACGAATGTGGGACATGGACCGATAACGAAATTTTATCGGAAACCATCGAAAAGCCTAGCGAGAGTGAAGGCCAACCACACTAACCGGAGAAAAAAACACCGCAGTGAAAAATTCAACAAGTTTAAACACTCTTAGAAAACATTGCGAAGTTTTGTTGAGACTACGTACACGGATACGGACGATGGCGCAATGTCTGCATTATTCAATTCGGATGCTGTCGTTGAAGATAGCTGTAATAAAAAAAAAAAAAAAAAAAAAATAATAAAAAATAAATTCTCAATTAAACTCTTTGACAAAATTCGATATTTCGAATTTATTTCTGTTGCCCTTAAGATTTGACACAACAAGAGTTTACCGTATACGCCAATAAAGCTCGCGGTTTTTCGCCGTCCGAAAATCGAATCGGTTGATTTGTTTGGTTCGAGCGCGGCAGTCTTTTTATTGCGGGGGGGGGAGGGAAAATATAATAATAATAATGATAATAAAAAAAATTACTCAAAACGCGTAAAAAAAATGAAAAAAAGTAGTATAATATCATTACGGTAAAACTATATCCGCCCGACGGCCAATACCGTTTCGCGATACGAACACTTCCGGGCCGTGTTCTTCTAAAAAAAAAAAAAAAAAAAAAAAAAAAACAACTCCTCGAAAACGTAAACGTCCCCTGCACTTATCACCGGTACATTTTTTATTATTATTATTATTATTTTTTTTTTTTTACACGGCTTTCGCGTGTACGGTAAACATAATAATATCGCACTGATAGTGCCGGTAAAATGTTTGGATTTTTTTTTTTTTTTTTTTGCGAAACACGATAATACGAATATTCGAAAACGTAAGTATAGAGGTTTTATGGTATAGCCGCGGCGTAATAATCCGGCGAGCGGGCACGGAAAAACATAATGAATTACGTTAATACATTATTATTAACAAAAGAATAACCGCATACTTACATAAATGGATCGGATGAATGCAACGTTGGTGTGGAAAATAAAACTTTTTTTTTTTTTTTTTGGAAACACTGACTATTGCTCTGCGTGGCGTAAAAACGAGAAGGTAAAACAAATCATAATTCCCGCGGTGGCACGGACATCAACGATATTCAAAAAAAAAATGTTCTTCGGGGAGCTTCCGGTCGTCGTTCGCACTAGTGTCTGGTCGTCTATGCCGCGAAATAACGAATACTTTCCGTTACGAAACGTACAGTTTTTTTTTTTTTTTTTGTTCACTTTTTATCTTTCGATAAATATTGACACGAAATTCGTCGATTCATCACTCAAGGGCCGCGGAAATATTTTCGACTCAACCGAAAGCGTCCCCAAAAACGGCTAAAATTGAAATTGATCAGTAAACGGTACGTAATTACTGCGTATTTTTATTTTTTTTTTTTAACATATACCAGAGAAATGTTCCATATTGTCTATCCAATAATAATTGTTATCGAATAGATTGTCTTAGGCACTAGCCCGTCTACTAGAAATATGGCTCACAACTAGAGACGGGCATATTAAAATTTTAAAAATACGATTTATTCGGATTTGTCGAACCCGGTTGTTATAGATTAACCGGTAAATTCGGAATATCTGACTCAATTTCGCTGTTCAACGATCCATTTTTAATCATTTTTAAATAATCCACAATTTTTTTATAATAATAAAAAAAAAAAAACAACTAATAATTAGTCATATAAAAAAGCGAATCCTTAATTCCGGATTATTCGGATAATTATGCAAATCAGAATAAGTATTTGATTCAAATTCGGATTTGGATATCCGAACATTCGGATAATTCGGATATTCGTTATTCATGTCCAACCCTACTCACAAAACGTTTTATAGAAAAAAAAAACAATGTTCCATTTATAAAACACGTGTAAATGTTTTCCGTAAGTATCGATTTGCGTTACTTGTTTTTTTTTTTTTTTATATCTGCACCCGTTTATGCGGTTTTATTATTAGATTTTATCTACCGGTAAACCGTAATTTCAATTTTACATTATATACAAGGAGAAAAACATTTAACGTTTTTCATAGGAGAAAAATATGTTTGTACATTTTTCACGTAAGTTTTGGTTTATTGATTTAGTAAAATTATTACTGGAGTGCGTATTGAGTGAAGGCTAGGATAGGCGATGTTGTCCGACTGTAAGATATCGTTTTTTTTTTTTTTTTATTTCAGGCAACACAAAATGATTTATCCGTCACACCGTTTTTAATTCAATACGTAAGAAAAAAAAAAAAAAAAAATTAAGTGCTCCTAAATAATATAACGCTAAGTGCGTTGTACGTGTCGAATAATTCCGATAAATATTCCAATCGCGGGAACGCGTCCGATATCTCTGAATAATAAACCAAAATGCGGTTTTTCGAGTTCAAACACCCGGAACCGTAACGTAAATAATAAACTATTTTAAACGTCTAAATAGGAGGGAAGAAAAGAAGGAGATCGGTGCGGTTGTTATAATTATCGTTTTTTTTTTTCCTTATAGCGCATAGATTTTAAACGTTTTTTTTCTTTTTTTTTTAATCGTCTGTGCGCCGATCACAAGTCGGTCACACTGCCAAGGGTCCGCGCAAGCAGTTTTCAGTAGAAACGATACGGAGTTAATAGGCGTTTTTCCGAATAAAAACGACGTCGGCCAGCACGTTTAGACCCCCGGGATGTTTATAGCCCGGTAAAATGTGCTCCTCGACACACCCTGTACACGCACGTTCCTATGGACCGTAATAAGGGTATTATCGTTGTTATTATTATTTATATCGTACACGTAGGGTTTTTGTACGGGCCGAGAAAGAAGACAAAAAAAAAAAAAAAAACCAATTTTGTCGGATAACGCGGGCTGCACAAAACACGGTCGTGTCGTGTATCATATACGCCGTTCTTATTTACAAGATAGGCTTTTTTTTTTTAGTCGCCGAGAAAATGGCGGACCAACGACGACTCGTATTTCTGGCGAAATCGTGATTTGCCGTCGGTTTCGCTAGGTATTAACCGGCGAAATATTCCGGTTTACATTCAATTTACGTACTAAATATTTTTAATACCAAACCTATATTTTATTATGCTGTTCGTTGAGCTTTAAAAAAAAAAAAAAAAAAATGTCTAATTGTCTATTTAATATGAAATAAAACGTCACTTAATTTTATTTATTCTTTAAACACATACATTTCGGTGGAATTTAAAGGAAAAGCTTGGTTTATTAAATAAATAAATGGCATTTTCGGACGGTGTTTTTATATTTTCTACGATTTGTTCGTAATTTTTGTTTTGGTACGCTGTCACTATAACCCTTACCATTAAAAATTCCTAGGCACACCGCTGATTATTTATACCCTATGTATACAAAATCTATTATATATATATACAAACCGGGGCCGTATTACAGAACCATATAAAATATTTCAGTGATAGGATTCAAATACTTTTTAATTATTCGAATATGTAAATTTAAATACTGTACACAAATTGCACGGTATTGTGTATAACCCAAGTCTTTTCTCGACAAATATTAGTTAAAATAATTTATGGGTCCATTACCGTATGAATTTTTAGGTGTTTTTTTTAAACTTTTTTAGCCTGATTTGTCCTCATCTCAAATATGAATTTACCTATTTTCAGTTATTTTTTCTATTATTAAAACAAATTCTTCGTTTTTAACTCGACTGGAATCAATTATAGTTCCAATTATAGTACGATTAAATATTATATTGACTCGTCGAAAATCAAAAATTAAATAAATAAGCGAATTCTTAAATCGTACCGTCTATTATAAGTCTAAACGGATGACGATTATGAAAATCTAAAATGGTTTTCCAATTTTGATGAAACTTTGCACACTTGATATTGAAACCAAGAAAACGGTCACTGCTTACTTGTTTTGTCGGAATTTAACTTCAAATGGGGGGTGGCCACTTGATTTTTGATATTTCAATATCAAAAAAATTAAATTTTGAAAATTACAAATGAAACTGTTGTAATACCATTCATTATTTCTACTAATAAAAACGGGAAAATAAATATTATCACTATTAAAGCCGCGCGGGACGACAGCTTATACAATATGATAATATGAAAATTTGTTAATTTTCCCCGATTCTAGACGTAATTGTCATTCGTAGTGTTGTTGTTTTATCTAAAAAAAAAAAAAAATAATAAAAATATAATCCTGTTATATACGAAATTTGATGGTTTAATCCGTTTTTTTTTTCTGCGACAATGCTTTTGGACATTTTCGATTGTCGGAATAATAAAAAAAAAAAAAAAAAAAAAAATACACGAGTGTATAATAAAATCATCGCGAAAAGGCGTTTTGCGGCTGTAAGAGTCTCGGCGGCGGCCGACCGAAATGTTCGAGTTCATTAATGGCGCCGCCGCCGTTGCACACCCTCGTCACGGACAAGTCGTTAATTTGTTTCGAACCGATGAACGATGCGCCGCCGGCAACGGGTCTTGTGACATTTCAATCCCGCCTCGAAATTAACGATTAGTAATCGTCGAGAAAGAAGAAAAAAAAAAAAAAAAAAAAGAAGAAAAATTTTTAATAATAACGATTAAACGAAAACAACGGACACGTATATTTTTTTACGTAATAATACGTTTTTGTACGCCGCGCGAAACCCGGCGATTTCGGTTTTACCGAGACCCCGGGCGAAATATAATCGGGCGCCCCGGGGCAAAACAAATATTTATTAACGATAAAACTGAACGGATACGTTTTAATTCTGGCCATCTCGTCCGAATATTAAATTTAGAGTTCGCCAATATATTTCCCGGGGAAATAAATGCACGAATGACGATCGAACTCGCGTGCGACCAATTCACTTCCGACTGTTCTTATTTGTTTTTTTTTTTTTTATATATATAAAATAAATACGCAACGCGTGCGAATTTCGATTTTATTAAATTCTATTCAACGTGGAATTTATACGTCGCGCATACGAATAACGAGACAATCAAATTGTTTTATACAATTAACGGTCTAATGTACTGTTTTGGCTGCAAATTCTTCAATAATCGTTTCCGGTTAACGTTTCTCCTCTTTCAATAGCATAAGATTCCGCACCACTTTGGCGGTCTTGTCGTCATTTGGCCATATTCCACTAATACGCGTGGAATAATAGAATAATCTCCAATGTTATTTGGTAAATTTCGAATTTTTTCTGATTTACAGTTATTTCTTGTATTTTTCATCATGATATTTGTATTTCAATTGATTGATTATGGAGCTCGACGGTGTTCGTCGTGATCATAGAATTTCTTATCAACGTCAATAATATTAAATAATAACGTATAGAAAATAGACATTGTCAAATTTGCTGCGGAATCACGGTGATTATCGAATGGAGGTTTACTCGTTTACCACGGAAAAACGTGGAAAATATATTGTATGCAATAGACAAATCATGTTGATAGATAAAATAGGATTAAAACAGACAATAAAAACTAATTTTATGTTTTATTAATAAAAAAAAAAAATAAATATATATTAACACTTTTATAACAATTATTAATCTTTGATTTTTTTTATAAAATAATAATTAAAAACAATAACAAAATAGATGTGTTGGCAGAAAACAATCTTTTTACTCTAAATTCAGTATTTTTTTTTTTTATATTTGCAATCAGATCATTTATCATAGGTAAATTTCCGAAAATCGAACGAATTGAACGTTTTTTTTTTTTACAAATTTTTATCAATCGAGACCGAAGTGCTTTGCTAGTAGTTTCCTCACGTGCGTAGCTTCATCTTCTCATACTCGTGACCGTTCATATTTTTAAGGTTTTACAAATCTTAAATGGTGTTGTTTCTTTGTTATATTTTTTATATTTATCCACGTTATGTTTTTAAACCTGTTCTCCGCGCACTTCAAAATTTCTCCCAGTTTTATGACATCGAATAAAAATCTTTTATACTTATTAATTTTGAAATGCAAAGTTGATGTTTGCTTTGTAATTTTTCCAGCCGTTTTTTTTTTAAATCATTGATACCGAAATTGTCGTCTAATTGCAATACTTTTCTTTGACCTCCTGTTTATTTTTATTTTATTAAATTTTTAATTTTTAATTTTTTTTTTTTTTCGTTATCATAAACTGAATCACATATTGTCCACGTTTTATTTTCTACGTTTTATTTTCAAATGTTCTGACTCTACATACGGTACTGCCGATAATCTATGCTTCGTTATCATGTATTAATATAATGTTAAAAAAATCTTGCTTTTATTTCGTTTAGAGAAACAAAAAAACCAGGCATCAAAATGAGCGAGTGTCCCCCTTGAGTTTGAGATAATTTGATTTCGGTTTTCGTTTTCAATCATTATCGGATTGTTCAATGATAATTTTATTCGTAAATATTCATATTCCATCTACGGTAACACATAAAAATTAATAAATAGCCATTTACAAATGTGTATTGATAAAGTTCGAATATCGGAAATTGCAGAAATATCGTAAATCGCGATTTTATATTATAATTACGGTATAAAAAAAAAAAAAACAACAAACAACAATAAAGTACAACCGAAATCGAATTTACACAAAATGTTTGTAGATAAAAGTGATCTTCCTGTATAATATTGTGTTTCTCGAGATTTATTGAACCGTCGTAATATATCTAGGAATACTTATAATAATATTATCATACTGGGAAAAGCTAAAACCTTTTTTTCCCTGCTCGCCGTTTTTCTTTTTCATCAAAAACATTCCGTTATTATATTCGCCAGTTAAACGCGAAAAACTTTTGAGCGGCCGATTTAAAACGATTTTATTAAAAAAAAAAAAATAATAATAATAATAATAATAAAAAAAACCCTGTACACTTGTGTATAGTATTATTATTTGTACTGCGCATTCGAGATTACGTTATGTTTGGCTGTAGTAATAGTATTAAAGGTATTATCCGATTAATTTGTTTGCGTAAGTTTTTTTTTTTTCACGATTTTTGTAATGGAAATAAATCGACGAATAAAATACATTTCGAAAACAAATAACCTGGAATAATATTGTTTTAGATTCCGAGCGTAGCGAGCATTTATTGGTTTAACATTAAAATGCGCTTTTTTCTCCCTTTTCCCAACTTTTTTTCTGCATTTGAACAACTTTTTGACCAATAACTTACTTCAATTGTCAATATCTAGAGCGATCTATCATAGAAAATGGTGTGTAGTTGGTGAACTTGAGAAGCGAATTTTTTTTATGTACTATTTTTAATAATAAAACCATCAATAAACCGAGAAAATGTACGCAAAAACGATTACTGTTAATGTTGTTTTGTTGTAATTCAATGGAAAATAATTGTACAGACCTGAAACTTTTACAGAACTTTATAGACGTGGTACAATTTTCGAAATTCTCTGGCGTTTGTTGAGTTATAAAAAGCTATTTGATATTGCCGAGGTTTTTATTGTTTCATGTGATGAATACACATTTTTGTGTGAATGAGTGTTTCATGTTTAAATTTATGTTAATATCCGTCGAATGACTAAGACAGTTGTAATTTTTTTTTTTGCAGGTACAAATACATCAAATGTTCCATTTAAATATATAGAAAAATATGTTTAGCCGAACTTATGTTTGCAATATTTTATCATTGCGTACAGATTTATATTAAATTAAATACCTATTTTTTTTTTCAACCAGAGAACATGGAGTTTAAAATTTACAATTATTGTATAAAGAACGACAGCAGCGACCAATTGTAGGCAATCGGAGAGGCCGTGGGTCGTAAACTAAAATGTTTAAATTGTTTTTCAGTTTTTTAAATCATCAGCAAATATTAAATCACGACGGTATTCTATAAGAGAACTGACAGAAAAAACGAATTAAAAAATATACGGAATGTGACTCTATTATTAACAATTCACATCGATAGAATTACGACGACGGCTACGGAATAATCAAACACGAATAAATAAAAATATAATTTTATTCAAAAGACAATATTATTTATTAAATACACCAAAAATACGCCAAAAAAATATTTATTAATAAATTCCGTAAAAGAATATTAACACGGCGCCCGATGGATCAATACAATTTTCGGGAGAAAGACATTTATGGTATATTAATTTATTTTTAACCGAAACGATTATAATTCCCATTGAATATTGTCTTAAGCGATATTTTTTTTTTTATTTTTTTCATTCGATTATTGACGAAGTGCGTAGCGACAGAGCTATTAGTCTTACAAAAATATTGTTTATACGTAAAAAGTACTTAAAATCGGTACATTCGAATATGTGGATTTTCGCCCGGCTTTAAGTCGTTTGAAAAACATTTCTTGGATCTTCGATATTTTTTCTAGAAAATTGTAAAAAAAAATACCCCCCCCCCGACAACAAATGTCGATCGATTTGTTTTGTTTTTATTTTCTTCTGGGGTACATTGGTACCATATGGGAGAAAAAAACGTCTAATTAACTACTACATTGCCTTGCCGGTATACCGAGTTCGCTCAGAAATGGTTTTTATTTTTTATTTCGGTCGTTTTACGTTGCTTTCGGTTGTGGTAAATAACTAAATAACAATCCTCTAACCGTACAATTTCCCTACCTACAAAAATCACCGACTAACGGTGCGAGAAATTTCCGAATTACTATTAACGATATTATATAAACGAATAAATAAATGCAAATCACCCATTATATTACGGCCGATTATTGAAATATTATATGAATTTTTTTTATTATTATTTTTTTTTCCACATTTCAAGGATACAATTAATACGTATTCGCTTGTCAGGGGGTGGGGGGGGTGGTGGGGAGGAGGGGAAGAAAATGTAACGATGTAAGTATAGCGACTTAATTTATACGATCCCAAGCAAATGACGCAAAACATTCGATTACAGTCACTTCATTGATCCATTGTTATGTAAACGAATAAATATTTCAAAAACCGTTCCGTGATGGTACATTTGAAATGCCATAAAAATAATAAAAATAATAACAACAACACTGAGGTTTATTTACCCGCCGTTTGTCATAAACACGACTTCACTTATACTTAAGTGTTAAACCGTATTATTTCACTTTTATCGATAAGCCTCGGTATTATTATTGCAATTTTTCTTTTCGGTTTTTTTTTTTTTTGTTTATCCCCGGCGTGAAAATATTATTCCGGTTTACGGATTCCGCTCGTGACTCGTGATCAGTTCGTTATCTCTTGAAAACGGGAATTCGACGGACGCCCGTAGACAAATTTAGTAGATTTACTGTGTTTCCGTGGTTTTTTCGTGCGCGGTTCATATGGCAAGTCCCCAAATACGAGACACGTGCGAACCGACGACGACCGTGCACGTTATTCAATCAACGATAATAACGATATTCGACTGGATTTTTAGCGTTTTGTCAAAAATCGTATACGCGATTCATTGTGCCCGCGTGCTTGCGACCCAACGCGACTTTTGGCATGGCACGGTATCGTGGCGAAAGGACGTCTCGCCCCGATACGAATTTACAAGCAGACGACGTCGGCAATAATGGTACGTACGTACGACCCGACAAATTTGGTCCGGGCGGGAAAGCGGACGACAGGTCGCCGAAAATCCGTCTGGCCCGCCATTCCCGCCGTCCTGTTTGTCGCAATTTTTATATATATTTTTTTCCCCCCCTTCTTACGTTTCAAACGACAACCTGGGCCGGGGGGGGTCACCCGATGGCATATTAAAAACCGCTATTAGGGGGCCCGTTTAAATTGCACCGACAAAATAATACGATTTCCGATCGACCGATTCGCGGACGTATCGCGTTACCTTTACGGTCGTAGCCGCGGGGAACTGCATCGTCGCCCGGCCGTTTCCCGGGGGGTCGGTTTGGATCGACGTAAACCGCCGGTTTGTTATGTATGACCCCCGGGTCGGGTAGGCCGCGGGTGAAAACTCATTAAAAAAAAAAAATAATAATAAAAATAAAAAACCGCAAACAATTTGTTCTCTAATCGTTAATTCGAACCCGGGGAAACGCTGATCGAACGGACACGGTAACGAGCCGTCCGGAAATATTATTTTATTTCGGGATAAATTAACATTGATAATAATATTAAAAAAAAAAAAAAAAAAAAAAAAGTGGTCACGTGGTCAGAAGACATTTTGAAATATATGCGGGTTGTAATACCGTTATGCCATGCAAACTATTGTACTGTAAATTCGAAAATGCGAAAAATTTATATCAGACTAGGTTGTTGTTTTTTTTTTTTCATTTTTTTTATTCATATTAAACCTTTAGTAAGCCGTGTTTATAATATATCGTATACGTATGGTAATAGTACGTTCTATTTGTTTATCGCAGTAATGGTAATGCCAAATTTTTTTTTTTACCATATTTTTAAATCCCGGAATACAATACACACATATTGTATAATATGTTATATATATATATATATATAACACGCATTGTGTAAGTGACTTGGATCGCGATATAGGTTATTAAATTTGAAATGCAATTTCGTCGGTACTGCGTTTTCATTATTTTATATTAAAAAGAAACTATTCTGTTCCGTGCGGGAGAAATACATCAATTTACAAAAAAAAAAAAAAAAAAAATAGCCCTTTTTCGTTATTACAAATAAAACGTTAAAGTCGGTTTTGTTTGCATTCTAAACCTAATACACCGTATTATATTTCAACGGCGGTGTTTCTCGTAAACCGTTCAAAAATGAAAAAAAAAAAAAAAAAAAAAACGTATGCACATATATAAATTAAACGGCATATAAAACATATTTTGGTAAATATAAAAAAAAAATAAAAAATTTTGTAAAATATTCGATCATTAACATAGATTTATTGTTTACGATCGCGCAAACATTTCCGTAAAACATTGTTCAGTGTATATATTATATTAATAGACAATTTGTATTTTTTTTTTTTTTTTTTTTTTTTATAATTATTGCGATTTGGTGTAATTTTTGCGAATAACATACGGTGGAGTTTCAATATCGTTCCGGTTTCCGGAATTGTCGACTCGATAAACAGTATTATTCGTTTTACAAACATATTTAAAACCGGGAGAATGATTCTCTAAAATATATAATATTTTTTTTTTTTTTTTTTTTGCGCTCGATTTATCGATTTGTCTGCAATTTTTTTTTTTTTATTTATTTTTTTTTTTAATCGAATACAACGGTTATCATTTGTTAAATAATGTATTACCGCGCGAGCCTAACGTAAAAAAAAAAAAAAAAAAAAACGCACTCGTATAATACGCAACGAAATCAATTTCATAATAAAACGCACGTACATATATGTATATATATATTTATATATATATATATATTGAATGGAAAATCATCAAAGTCGTATTATTTGAATTCGTCGAGTCTCTAGGGAAATCATTACGTATTTTACTATTATTTATTGATATAATAATATTTACACGTGATGATTACTGTACAAGTAGAACATTTTTGTTTTTTGCAACAAGAACGACCGGCGGTACAATAAAACATTACACGTCTACGATTGTTATAATATTTGCACGCGTAAATCATGTCGGTCCGAGTATAATTTTTATAATAATGAAATGCAAAACTGAAAAAAAAAAAAAAAAAAAAACATTAATATAATATAACATCAATAACGCGTTAAACGAATACACGACGTTATTATACGTAAATATGTGTGTGTGTGTGTTTTTTTTCTCTTCTTTTTCATCAAACGTGATACATTTTAGTAAAAAAAAAAAAAATCAAAATAAATAAATATATACGATCCCATCAACGTTATTTGTGTTTGTGATAAAATAATGTTTCTTATTCTATATTCCGTCCGCCAGTGAATCGTATTGCGGGTTTATGGGAGAAAATTTATTTAAAAAAAAAAAAAAATCAGCAGTAACAGATTTGGCAATACAATAGAATATTATATCCGGCCGTGCGGTTTACGCGCGAAATAATTTTTTTTTTTTTTTTGTCGAATATCCGAAAAAGAAAAAAATAACGTCGAATCCAGACAGTTGGATAAAAAATATATCCGAACAGATAAAAATCCCGTCGGAATTGACGGTGCGGGTTGTACGTGGACGTATAATAATTTGTGTCGTCGTATTGTAATCTACGTTCGTACGGGATCATTAATCGATACCAATACATATATATATATATTCATTTAAATATTTCAGTATACACGCCGGAATCGTTTCACGTGAAGATTAATAGAAAAAAAAAAAAAAAAATAGAAAAAAATAATCGAAACAAATTCGCCGTACCGTTGCGGCCGTAGTAGTAGTCCCACGGGACGTCTGAATTAAATTTTTTTATTAAACGGTCCGTTGTTCATAATACGTCCGCGGTCGACGTCCATTTTTTTTTTCTTTTCCGGATAGCGTTTTCGAGAGGTTTTTGGCGGAAAATAAAAAAAAAAAATGCCGTCGCTTCACTATCTGGCCCAGTAAATACGCCCCTGAATCTACGGCGGTGCACATTAATATAGATTGGCGTTTAACGACATAACGACGACGGTGTGTGGCCGACCCCGCACAGCTCTAAACGACGAAAAACCTAGTGAAAAAAAAAAACCGACGCAATATCGGTTATCTCTACAATACATAATAATATGTTATAGAGTTATAATAAATAACGTTTATGGAATGGAACAAAAAAAAAAAAAAACGAAATCTTTAAAACCATAACGCCACTGTATGCACTCGTATACTTATATACAAATAAAATATTTGATTTACAAACAATAATAGTAATAAAAAAAAAAAAAAAAAAAAACGAAAAATAATAATAATAATAATAATAAAATAAATAATAGTCATTTACATAAATAGGTACTACATCAGCGTCGTAGTCGTTGAAGTCGCTCGGAGTCGTTAACGTTTAAAAGCGGTGTATATATTAAAAAGTCGTATATAATTTTAATATATTTGAGCATTTTATTCGAAACGCACGACTATATACAGGGCGATTCGTTTGGTTTAATGTTTATACTTAAATAAAATATGTAAAAACAAATAAATATCCCAACCGGGTAGAAACTGATTATTGTATACGAGGTCTGTTCAAAAAAAGTACCAGGATTTCATATTTTAATAGATACAAAAATTAAGTTACACGTTGGTATTTAAAGATATCCCCTTCAAATCGCTCTCCTCCGGATGATATTCAGTGATCCTGGCGATCTTGCCATTTTCCAAAAGTCCTTCGGAACCGTTCCAAAGTTAAAGCTGTGAGTTCTGTCTACACTTTAAAATCGTTGTCCTTTAAGCACGGAGTGCTTCAAGTTTTGGAAATAGAATAAAATCACATGGGGCCTGATCAGGAGAACAGGGAGAGTCTGTGAGACCATAGCAATTTTTTTTATTAGCCAAAAATTCACGGATCCACAGCGCTAAATGTGCCGGTGCATTGTCGTGGTGAACAATCGCCGAACGAATTTGGGAGCACGACCCTTCTCATCTGTACAGTTCCCTGTAAAATTGCAAGACAAGACTAAATTGAGAGTCCCTTTGTTATATTACGAATGGTTAATCGGCAGCCATTTCGCATTTTTTTTTTCGCAAATTTTCGCCACACCGTGGTTTCTGGAAGACGTCGACGGTCTTCCAGAACGTGGATCGTCTTCAGTTAACCGCCGAATGTCCTTGAAACGTTTAAAACATTCGAAAGTCACGGAACTCACTTCATGAATCGTCCCCAAAAACGGTTTTAATCGTTTTTAAAACTGTTTTAAACGTTTCCGTTGCATAATTTTTACCAAGTTTCAAGCACAACTTGATGCACGCGCGTTGTTTATTAATTTCGGACATGTCGAAAACGGCGAACGAAAAAAAAACTGACTGTGGATTTGATCACGTGTAATATTAAACCAAGATAAGATAGCAACTTCGGGTTTTGTTTAAAATATTCACTAATTCGCAGAGAACACATCTATTTACAATTTGAAACGTTATCGTGTGTATATTAGCCGTAATAACATTTCTCCTGGTACTTTTTTAACAGACCTCGTATTATATTTGTGACTGAAATTGATAATATATACGTACACGATACGAGCCTGAATATAACCAGATATTAAATAGTTAAATTTGATAAATAAATTTAGCTTATAGCTAAAGAAATAGCATATATGGACGTATTATTAATAATCCGTCGTCAGATAAGATTACGCGATCCGCTATTCGATATGTTATCATACTGAACAAAAAAAAAAATAAAAAATGTATTATTAAAAAAAAAACTTTGATATGAAACGAACCATTTGTTCATTATTTTTGGTGGCATCCGAATTATCTTTGATACCCCAGGTTTAATAAAGCCGGTATAGACACGGGAAATTTATGATTTTCGGTTTGTTTTCAATCGTTATACGAGTATTATTATTTATATAGATACGATAAAAATAAATATATTGCCAAATATATCTTTTGATATCAAAATCAATTGATTTCCTATTGGCGACCAACCTGTAGACCGGAAGAGATGATAAGTGTTATCTAGACACGAATAGTAAAATTTTTTGTCTAGATCAGTGTTTCCCAAAGGGTTTGAATTTGTATTTTAACAAATATAACTGTGTAAGATAAAATCGTCTACATGATAAACTAAATATCATAATTTTAAATTCTATATATAAATAAGTTTAATTTTAGTGTGAAACGAGAACTTGATGCTGGTTGCATAATATTTCAAGAAGGAATTGACGATAAACACACTCTTGTTCAATTAATAATTGGTACGGGAAAACCAAGTTCACAAAGGTACGTTGTAGGAAATGGCAACAGCGTATTTAATGCTTTAACTGTAATTATCGGATACTTGGTAATAATAATTAAGTTCCAGAAATGGACGAGTTTACACTCCATAAAAGTCCATAAAATCGTATGAATTTTCATTATAACGAACGATCAGATCGATGTCTCAAAAGTTGTTCTTGTTCAAGTAATTTAAAAATACATATAGCGTCTGATGTTACTGCAAAAGGACTGCGTACCCCATCGTATTCGTCAACAGACGGCGATGGGAAATATTTCGGGGTTTGTTTTTTTGAAAATTATAAGGCGGTTAATGAACAAAACAGACGTTACCTCTCCATGTGGATCGATAATTGCTGTTAACGGAAACATTTTTTAGTTGAAGTCGTTCCAATACTTGTCCAACGTGTGCCGCGACTTATGGAAACTAATTGTAACGTACCTGCGATGGAAAATAGTTTGGGAACCGCTGGTCTAGATTTTATCACCGGTAGAACTCTTAGCCGATGTCCACGAAATAAGTGTTGGGTTTGCCAATAATCAATCGTCTATTGTTCGTTTTCAAAACTACGGGATTGCAGCGAGGTCCGGCGTGTGAAAAATAAATAGCCGATAATCGTAATAATATGTTTATGGCATAGGGCATAGCGAGTATAACGGTTCCGGGAGTGTTATACATTCTCTAGTTACGACTGGAAAAAAAAAAAAAAAAAAACCAACAAACAAATACCGAAATCCAATTTACTGGAAATCTTACAGCGTTACAGACAACCGCCGCCGGTCGGCGATAAAATAATTGCTTTGTATTTCGTGGCCAAATGCGTATGATTTAATATTACTCGTAAAAAACACGCGTGCAGACAATAAAAAAAAAAAAAATGATGATATTTATGCGAGAGCGTACGTACGGATCGCAAAGAGGGCGTCGCGTCCCCTTATACTCGAAAGGAAAAAAAACAACGGACGAGTTACGCACTCGGCGAAGGGGCCGAAAGAGCCCGGCGATACGATACGACTTTAATCGTCGCCGTCGGCAATCCCGGCGGTAATAATCAAAGCTAAAAAAAAAAAAAAAAAAAAAAAAACGAAATCGTTTTAAATATTATATCGCGACTTTGTTAAAAAAAAAAAAAAAAAGGTGAATAATAATTATTGTTTTGTCGTGCACTCGACGCCGTCGTGCGTCGTCTTCCCCGCGCGCTTGTTAAAACGTTAGTATAATACGTTATATATATATATTTTTTTTTTCTTCTTTTCGCCGCGGACTTGTAGACATTACCCGATACACAATAAAAAATAAAAACACTAGCGTGTAAATTAACGAACACGAGTTGATATTATGAATATATATTTATATGTATACGGATCGAACGGCGAGCGGAAAGAGGCGAGATAAAACGGTCTGAGCCTACCATATCAAAGACTTATTGAATAACAATAAAATAATATAATATAACGACCCGGAGGAGAACTCGAGTGTTTTTTTTTCATGAGGGCTCCGAAAACCACCTCGAAAGCCCGTCGAATCCGTCAATCCTTGCACACGGTTTCTCTCTCATTTTCTCGTTCTCTCGTTCTGTCTCTCCCTCGAAGGTCTCCTACCGTATTCCGCGATACGCTTAATTGCCACACGCGCGGGATGGGCCGAGCTACTGTTTTATTAACGACAAAAATGGCGGAAATATGAATGTTATTAAAAAAAAAAAAAAAAAATACTAGACGAATCGTCTAGACTCGTTGACGATTAGACAAAATCTCTCACCGAATAATGTTCGCCCCTAAAGCCGATCGGCGGGAGATGGAACGAGATTTCATAAACGAAAATTTCAAAACGCAATCACGACTGTAGCGTAATGTAAAATACATTTATTAATACTTGTTTCGAGAGAAAAAAAAAAAAAAAAAACGAAACACCAGTCGCAGGTTTTCTATTTTTATTAATATACGATTGTATGAGCCCACCGGCGGACCAGTATGTTTTTCCCGGATCGTCGCGTCAACGTCGTCGTTGTCACTGTACGACTGCCGTTCGTTCAAAATTTTTCCCGAGAGACTTGCTCGTGCTGCGGGAAAATTCGTCGGGAATCGGGCGTGGATAAAGATTAATATCCGAAAGTTTTCTCCGGTCAGGTCTTCGGCTTTTCTGTGCCATCTCCCGCGGGAGTCAATGATAAAAAAATAACTTTAAAAAATACTTCACCGACGACGAAAAAAAAAAAAAAAAAAAACACATCGGATTAAATGGATACGGTTTCGGAGATTTCGTTCCAGATGTGATCCGAAACCCGTTTTTCGTTGTTCATCCAACGATTTTTTTTCAATATACGACGGGCACCGTCAGTTTATTTCGCATTATTTTCGAAAAAAAAAAAACTTTTATGTCAATCTACAACGAAATTAAAGTTGTAGGTAAAGCTCATAAAGTTGAATATATATATATATATATAAAAAAAAAAAAAAAAAAAAATGTTGTACTGCGAAATAATAATTTGTTCCATAATATATCTTAGTTACTCAAAGTTTCGTTTTGTTTTTTTTTTTTTTTTAATATGATCAAATAAAATTTAAAGTACGAATGTTCTACGCAACACCAAACTAACCCAACCTCGGTGTCCGTCAGTGATTCTTATCGAAATAATTATGCCCAAATGATGAGAATATCATTTTTGTAGATTTCTGTATTATTTTTTTTATTGATTTGCATTTAAAAAATATTGTTTAGATTGAAATATATTTAATTATTACTATGTATTATTAATCGTACAGATCATAAAACACGTGGTATTACTAAATATTAAAATGTATTCTAGTTTCCCGATAATTTAAACAAAAAAAAAAATGAACAAATTACGATACTCCGGTTTCATTTGTGTGAAATTCCGGATTGTCTTGGCTAAAATGGCGAAAAAAACACGATTTTTACCAGCTCACTGAGCCCCGATCAGAATTGTTTTTTTTTTTTAAATTGCAACGACTTATAGTCGCTTTCAGTACATATAATGTAATGCCACTTTATCCGTGTACCGGAGTATTGCGCGAAGTGTGTACGGTATTCTTTTTAAAATTATTATTACGAGGTGTGGCTATTAAATAACGAGACTATCTACTTAGCGATAAGACATGAGTAGATAAGGGTATAGTGGTAGTATATTTGTAATCTGTGAATATCACTGCATCGAACAATACCAGTTTAGTCAGTTTCCGTTTTGTAGTCTATGTGTAAGCGTTGTTTAAATTGACCTCTTACGTGTTGAATGTCGAAATCATGCCGGACGAAAAAATTGAACAACGTATTAATTTAAAATTTTTAGTGAAACTTGGAAAATCTGCGACCGAAAGTTTTAATTTATTAACTGAAGTATATGGAGATAGTGTCCTATCACGACCACGTGTTTTTGAGTGGCACAAACGATTTCGTGAGGGTCGTGAAGAAGTTGAAGACAATCAACGGGTGGGTCGTCCATGCTCCTCAAAAACTAACGATAACATTTCAAAAATCAATGAAATTGTGCGAAAAGATCGACATCTGAGTATTCTAATGATAGCTGAGATGGTTAATATCGACAAGGAGACCGTTAGACAGATTTTGCACGAGTTGTGGGAAAATGACTCTTGGATCTTGCATCAAGACAATGCGCCGGCTCACAGTGCCTTATCTGTAAAGCGATTTCTAGCTAAAAATCGAACTCCAGTGCTTCAACACCCCCCATATTCACCAGATCTCGCTCCATGCGACTTTTGGCTTTTTCCAAAATTAAAAAGTGCGTTAAAGGGCACACATTTTGAGTCAGTTGAAGCTGTAAAAACAAAAGCGACAGAGGTGTTAAAGACATTGCAAGAAAAGGATTTCCAACACTGTTTCAACCAATGGAAAATTAGAATGGAGCGATGTGTCAAACATGGAGGGGAGTATATAGAAGGGGAAAAATGTTAAACCATTAAAAAATATAAATAAAAAGTTTTTACAGAGAAAATCTCGTTATTTATTAGCCACACCTCGTATTTCAGGAATTGGGACGATTTTTTTTTTTTTTTTATAAATATATTTTTTTTTTTTTTTGCGGTCCTAAGATATGCCGCATGTATTGCAAATCCGCGGATAACGAAAAAAAAAATCCCGCAGTCGTACAATTGTACGATCCTTTATGCAGCTTTACCGGATATCGTATTAAATTTATTTACTTTGCATTTAAATATAATAAATAATAATAATTTATGAGCCCAAAGTTATGGAGATCGTCCCGATATTGGGTTCGGAGTTTATAGGACCTTTAGCCACCGCCACCGTACTTAAATCGTTGCAATCGTATTGCATTAAATCTTGATGGTATAAAAAACGAATTAATAAAAATATGCACTTGGCCACTTTCAACACGATGTTCTATAATCGCAATGCTGCCGGTTCGACCAGTACATTAAGCCGCGTCCATATTAAATTACGAGGTCTGTTCGAAAATTTACCAGGACAAATGTTATTACGGCTAATGTGCACACGATAACGTTTCAAATTCTAAATAGATGTGTTCTCCGCGAATTTGTGAATATTTTAAACAAAACCCGAAGTCACTAATTTATCTCAGTTTTAATATTACACGTGGTTAAATCAAGACAGTTTTTTTTTTTCGTTCAGCGTTTTCGACATGCCCAAAATCAACGAACAGCGCGTGTGCATCAAAGTTTAGCTTGGAACACGGTAAAAATGATGCAATGGAAATGATTAAAACCGTTTTTGGGGATGAATCATAAAGTGACATTCGTGACTGTCGAGTGTTTTAAACGTTTCAACGACATTCGGCGGTTAACTGAAGACGATCCGCGTTCTGGAAGACCGTCGACGTCTTCCAGAAACCACGGTGTGGCGAAAATTTGCGAAATGGCCTCCGATTATCCGTTCTTGAGTTAACAAAGCGAATCTCAATTGAGTGTTGTCATGCGATTTTACGGAAAAATATACAGATGAAAAGGGTTGTGCTGTTAATTTCGTTCGGCGACTGTTCACCACTACAATGTGCACCGGCACATTTAGCACTGTCGACTCGTAAATTTTCGGCTGATAAAAAAATTGCTGTGGTCCCGCCGGACACTCCTTATTCTCCAGATCAGGTCTTATGTGATTTTTTTCTTATCCCAAGATTGAAATCTGCGCTTAAAGGATAACGATTTCAAGATTTCATTGCATATCGTCCGGGTGAGAGAATTTCGAGGAAGATATCATTAAATAATATGTAACTTTATTTTTGTAATAATTAAATATCAAGTCTTGGTACTTTTTGAACATCCTTCGTATAGATATTTCGGTTATTTTTTATAAGTGGTGAAACCCTGTACTCATTGAAATGAATACGAACGTTGTGTACACGGCGATTTGGGGTTTATACGTGAAAACGTCGAAAACCATGTCGCGTTGGCAGGCGGAATAGAAAACCTATTCTACGTTTTTTTGAACGCGGTACACTGAAGGAGGGTACTTGTGGCAATTACCGTTTTTTAATGGAAAAATAGTTTTCCCGTAAGGTTTGTCGTTTTTTTTGAAACCCTTGCGTGGCAATGCTTTGTGATGTGCCAGAGTCAGATCGATCCACGGCCAAAGTAAAATCACAACAATTGAGTGACATGTCGAGATAGGGATTTCGAGCCGGGCGGGGCGGTAAATCTCAAGTTTTCGTCTTGTATTCAATTTAATATTGAAAAGCTACCGCCCGTAGTACCCTTTAAATTCCCAAGTTGGCTAAAGCTATCATACGGTTTTTGATTTCACTTACTATTGTGAGATTATTCACGACGTTTGTACGCATGAATCCGATACCTCCAGTAAAAAAAAAAAAAAATAAAAAAAAAATCAGGCCATACGGTTTTATAAAGATATTAATTTACCGTCTTAAGTGGACAGTTGGAAAAGTATGGCATTCAATTTAAACCTCGAATCTTCGCGAACATGATACCTTCGGTTTTGAGTAGGCCAATCTTAATTTAATAGTTTTTTTTGTTTGCTAAAATTTAAATTTAGAATGTTGTATCAATTTTTAAAAACAAAGATATGTCTTTGTTTGAATTAGATTTTTACCGGCTTTGTCACAGTTTGCGATAGTGCAATACGCTGATTACACCAGTTAGATTAAAAAATCCAGATCATTTTTGGCAAACGTGTATAAATGAAAAGCCATCATACATAGTGCACCATAGATAAGCCAATTTTTTAGCTAGGATTTTTGGAAGGAAGGATATATAGAGTATTTTAATTTATATCTGTACCGTTCAGACTGTTTCCTACTATAAATCATTGCAAACGAAAAATTAATTGTAACGGTGTTTGAATAAAATAAGAATCTATGCATTTAATTAAAACACTGTATAAATTTGTATTTAAAAAAATGAAATGAAATTCTTCAGATAACAAACGAGTTAAATCATCAATTTGAACTTCAAACACTGATAATGAAAAAAAAAAACGAAATCTTTAACAGCATAACAAAACAAATTTCATATAATTTCTCATAGTATCGAAACGGCAGAATAGTTTGAATATTACACCACGTCGAGAAAGTGCTAAAAAAAAGTATTTAGCGAATGTTGCAGATGCCTACAATCATAAAAAAAATAAAAAAATTGAGGAAATATTCTTATATTTTTCTTCTTTTATTATGATTACTACATGAATAATCAAAACAATTTTCATTGCAATGCAACAACAATAGAACATTTTCTTCTAGAAACTACCCTTGGATTTTACGATTGGAGCGAGAGTTTTCATTGAAAAGTGGTTTACAGACAAACCAAATACAAAAATAAATACATTTCTCGCTATTATAAAAATCTTAAAAAAATGAAAATATTCTAATAAATTGAAGCAATTAATAGGATTCACGATTATTTTTTTTCTTTATCGATAGAATTTCAACCGTAAAACGTTGGCATTATAAACAGTTTACAGGCTTTAAATTCCATTGTATTATTGTAACGCGCATTCCATAAAAACGCTGAATACTCTCGAGTACCATTGACGCCGTGAATTTATTGCGTTAAATCAATTACAGCAATAGGGATCATAGCAAACAATTATACACTCGAAATCGAAAAAAAAAAAAATGTTCTCTTTAAATATAAAAATACCGGTGATAATAAAAACGTTTTTTGCACGGTTGTGCATTAACGAGTTTAAAAATTAAATGTCAAGTTAATTTCAACTAATAAATTAAGTGCTGATATGTCTATTCAACTTGAAGTTCTTTAACGTTTACTTGATAATTAACAAGTTTGTTTTAAACTATAAGACGACAAGTTAATTTCAATACAATATTGCGTTTAAAGCCTATAGACCAATCGAAATTGCACATAACTATATGTGCGGAGTTCCGAGTTTAAATTAATAATAATCTGCTATTTCTAGGGTTAACGTGCTGTACGTTTACCATCGATAATCATTGTATACAAAAAAAAAATCACAAACTTTAAGATTAATAATTTTCACTATGACGAAATCGTTGTACAAAAAAAAAAAACAAAATGACTGAAATTATCAAGTCAATTTAACGTATCAGTTCGTAAATTAACATTTTTCGATTGACTTAATCGAGTTAGAATTATTTTTGAAATTGCCCAGCTTCGTGAGCAATATATTCGTTGGGAATCGTTTTAAATTAATGTCGTTAAAAAACTGATTTTCAATTACCAACAAGTAAAAAAAATCCGTTATTATATTACTTTCCAGACACGGCGGAACGTATAATTGTATAAATGATTAATTGTTCTAACAAAATGTCTAATATTAGAGGTCTAATATCATAAAGGTCGAGCCAATTGTACTCGTACATTGACGTTATCGTTCAATTTATATTAATTATTTTACGAACGATATTTCATGAACAGTAATAATATATATATATTATTATAGTATTCTAATTGTTATTTCAAAATATTTACTTTTATATGAAATTCAAATTCAAATAAATGTATTAATTATTTTATGGAATGTTTTTACGCAAGGTTAAAATCAATATCGGCCGGTTCGATAATTGCATAAAACGCGTTGATTTTTTTTTTTTTTTTTTTTGATATATATATCGATACATATATACTAAAAAAAAAAAAAAAAAATAATTTTCTGTTGCCACGTTTACGTAGAGTTTTCAGGGCGCGATATTTACCTAGTTGGTATTTGGTTGGTTTCCGAAATAAGACGTGGACGAACAAACATTGACCATTGTTTTATGCGATTCAGAACGTTCGTCCAACGCAATTTATTTGGTTAATAGACCAAAAATACAGGGTGTGAAGAGCCTCGCCGTTTCAGAGGAAACGGTTAATTTTCTATGTTGAATTACAAAATAAAATTAAAAAAAAAAAAGCGAATCAAAAATTAGTTATTAATTTGTCGAAATGAAGTGCATAACTTGACATTTATTTTTTAAAAATGATGTCCTCAAAATAATGGCCATCATTTCTCAAACACTGTTCTAGCCTACTTGGTATATTTTCCATTTTACCGTGTATATGTTTCAAAAGTGTATTTTTTTATTTTTTTTTTTTTAGTTGATCAATAATTCGAGACTTTTGTGCGTAGGATTTACTTATTAAATGGGTAAATGTTTAGATCGTTGTGCTAATCCCGACGTAGGCTTTTGCCGAATAAATTTAATGATAATGCAGGTCTTGGGCCCATTACAAGAGCGGCCCTGACAGCAGTGACGTTTTCAAGTGTACGAATTGTTTTTTTTTTTTCGTACGGGCTTCATTTTTCATGCCGAACCCGTTCCTTCAAAGTCGGTTATCCATATTTTACTAATTTATTTTTATCATATTTTCAAAGACATGGTTCCGAATCACGGCGTCCACGGTTAAAATGAAAACAATATGAACGCTGTGCCGGTCGTTATTTTTGTAAAACCGTGTTTAAAAAAAAATGACACGTTGTCTTCGAACTAATAATGCTTAGCGAGAATTCTTAAATGAAAAAAACTAAGAGTATCTACACTACATACAGATACATCGGTACATGTATATGTCTTGTTTCTACTGAATATAGTTGACATAAGAATGTCGATGTTAATTTGTTATTAGATACGAGGAGACGAGGATTAAACTGTAGGTAACTTTTTTAACACGTGTAAAAAATAAACACGTTTCAAAGACAGGAATTATTTATTTATTTTTCAAAGACAGCAATTATTTTTATTGAGTATACATTTTTCTAAATTTTTAAATGGAAGACCCGGTGACACTAATCGTTCAGTGATAGGGTCGAGAGGCGGTAAATCAGATGGAAATGTAGGATAACAAAAACCGTTAATCGTAGCAAAACGGGGAACTTTGTTACTGAGCAGAGTTTTATAACAAGTATTGCTACACACGCTCATATTATGAGAATCTGTGTCTGGGTATTTATCGAGCGAAATATCTACGGCTTTCTGGGGAACTTGACGCCCAGCCATAAGACATATACATGTCAAAAAAACAAAAAAAAAAATCAACTGAACATATTAATTTGTGATTTTGGCCGTTTCCAGCGGTGAATGCCGATTTCGATGTCGACAAATATCGTTGTAGACGGTTTTTTTTTTTCGGTCGTTCTGTTTTTTTTACCTAACCGCCGGAACACGGCGGCGCGCGATACGCGAATTTCCGTACGTCCGCGGGGTCTAACTAATTTGTCGGGTCGGCCGTCGCAAACGGTTTGTCGTCCACGTCCTTTAACCCTGCCCCGGGCACACATAATATAATATAATTTGTATTATACGATAGACGAGACCGCCTCCGTTATTGTAATAATTGTGTTTGGACGGCGACGGCGTTGTGTAATACGACGGGCGACAACGGCGGTGATTATATATTGCCGGCATAATTAACGTCGGCGAGCGAAACTCCGCGTACCGACCGGCGGGGCGGCAGGGCCCGCCGGTCGGTTGCTCGCCGGCGTATACGCACACCGGTCGGCCGTTCGGCCTTTCGCGAAAAATCGTGCCCGGCCGGTCGTCTCGAACCGCCCCCGGGTCTAAACGACGCGATTCCGCCACACAAATTCTATGCGATCATTCCGACGCGGCGATAATCGCGCGAGTTTTTTTTTTTATTGTAATTTATCCAACGGCCCGAACGTGCCCTAAGCAGCGGGGTTTTACGGACGGCTAGACGGGAATTTATCTGCCTGTGCGAAGCGAAACGCGTCGGTTGCTGTTGAAGTGCTTAATAGTGTTCGTACGCGTTAACACAACGGATAATTCGAAAACTCGTGTCATAATGTCGAGGAAAAAAAAAAAAATAATAAAGAACTAGCCTGTGGTTAATGGAAACAAACACAGTTCGTTTGTATGCGCGATCGACATTTAAAGCGGCGCAGTTAGGTTGGGTTGGGTAAAAATTACGGAATTAGAAAAAAAATTGTGCGCATAATCGTCCAGCAGACGCTCATTATAAATCGATATGCGAGTTCTCATAGAAAACCGTATACCGATGAACAGCGGAATCGGTTCCTAGTAGATCCGTGAAAATTATTCGGACGGAGTAACTCCAAACACCAGAATCGTCATTTGTAATACACCCCACAACACAACTGTCACTAAATCTGCGAGTAAACCACTGCGTGTGGCCAACGATGAAAACATTTTCCTGTACATTTAACATCATAAATATCACGGTATTCACGGGACAAATTGGAATATTTATCGTTTTTTTTTTTTTCATTGTGTTGACTAATTCGTTTTACTATTACAGTGCAATTTTCTGACAAAATTGTTTCGCCTACGGGCTATGATACAATTTTAAAATTAAAACGTCTTATAAACAAACAATTTTTTTTTTTTTTTTTTATTGTATATATAACATTTTATGCCATATAATTATATTTTCAATTTACGTATTTAATTTATTTCGTAAACTGATGTTCGATGAACGCAATCGGGATACTTATATTCGAGACGAAATCGGCTAACCCCGATCGTGAGAATTTATTTTTTTTTTCAAGTTCCGAGCGTAGCAAAGTTGCTGTGATTTTAGGTAAGATTAGATTATGTGGTGTATATCGTTCTGTAATTTTCAATAAACTTTTTTTATCTAAATGTTAAATAAACAATAAAAAAAAGTCCTAGCTTTCGTGTATTACATGGAATTCGTCGGATATGGATTATTGTCGATTTCGTTGCTGTAGTTACCGGTTTCTTTTTTTTTTTTTGAAATATTTTCGAAATACTGACTATTGAACTAATGTTAATAATATTCGTGAAAACGTACGGGAATTTCGCGTCCGCGGCGAATACGGTGTAATACGGAGATTACATTCGCTAGGACTTTTAAGAACTAAAAAAAAAAAAAAAAAACAATAAATAAACGGATTAACCGATCGATATGATTTCGAGCGCAGGCGTACATTTACTGCAAACGTAATATTTGACCGGACCGACGGTAAATCACGCGTACGCTCATTCTAACCGTACTGGATTTTTTCCGACTAATACGCAATTTAAACGGGTACAACAAGTGTTTTATTATTTTCCTCTTGTACGATAATAAAATTGATTTTAGCCGTTTCGCTAAACTTGGGAGGGGTAGGAGGGGAGCAAAAAGAAAACCTAGTAACGATCAAACATCGCAAAAACGCTCCCGTATATAATTATATTTCATAGCCGATTTTCCCAATCTTTTTTTTCACGGTTTCAAATATATTTTAAAATTTTAATATGCCCGACACAGAAAATGACGAAGCGAGTGTGCATACAGTTTTCTTTTTTTTCTTTTTTTTTTTTTTTATTCACCAGTAAGGAATTACGGTACCTCATTTATTTTACGTAATTCAATTATACATAACGTTATACGTTACGCAGTTCATAAAAAATATTTTCTTTTTTTAATTAAGCGCAAACAGCATTTGTTTATTCTCGTTGTTAATATGCGTAATTGTCGCTTGCAAATATAATACGTGTAGTGACAACGTATAATGCAATAAAAAATAAAACAATTGAATTAAAAAATTAAAAAAAATACTATTATATATTTGTATTGTACATTAGAACAGCGAACGTTTTCAGTTATCAGAACCGCCGGGGAAACCGTGTCTCGACCGTTTTTAGTCGGCGGACGGCAGTCCGTTGCGACGTAAGCTCGGTAAATTTTACCGGTTGAATATCACGTAAAACATCACTTCAATTGTTCTAACGATTGTTTTTTATGTTGTTTAACGATTTATTTCCACTCGGCAATGATGTCCGAGTTGTCCGTTATAGAGCTGTTCAGTACCGGTATGTGATTTCGTCTATAACTCGTCCGGAACATTAATCGCGAAGACAATATTTGACAAAATGCGAACAATTATCGTTGACGTTTATTGAAAAAAAAAAAAAAAAAAAAATTGTAGACCACTTCCCAATCGCCCTCCGACAATTCCGACATTTTTTTACCGGTCACAGGATTGATTCTATCGATGCGGGTAAAAAGATGTACTAAAAATTCGAATACCGGCAGACGAGCTGGTAATTTATCACGGAACACGTGTGTTTGATAAAATATAATTAATTATTTTGTTTCGCTCGAATGAGTTGTGTAAATAATTTATAAGTAAATCGGTTAAGTTTTGGAAAACCATTCGGTATTTTACGATTGTAAAGTTGTTAACAGACGGGGAAAAAAAGTGTTCACTTAACACAGTTAAAACAAAATACATTCGACTACGGTCGATATTCAGAAGAATAAAAAAAAATGTGTTTAAAATTGAACGATAGTGACAGAGACATAACAGGCAGCCGTTTTTAGAAGCTACAATTTGTTTAAACTATTCTTAAACGGGGTTTGCTTATACGATTTGTTTAAAACTTTTTTCGTTCATTTTCAGTATACCGTGAACAATATTAGTATGAATTAATGCTGGCAAACACTTTGTTAATTTCTATTATTGGAGTATTAAAATTGCATTTAATCCATTATTACGACGGTCATACGATATGGATTATAACTATTTTTTTTTTCTTGTAGCCGATGGGTAAATGTTTTTCGGTGGATTCCGTGTTGCAGCGTTAGTAAAAAAATATTACATTATATTCTTTTTTACACGTTTTCGGCGGTACCTTTGATTATGTTTGAGCCATCGGTCGTCGGTGTTTTCGTTACTCAGTACCTACTTGAAGGGCGTCTTATTTGGGTGGTTTTTAGGGTCTTAAACGCGTACATACATAAGAGGCCGAGATGTTTAGAGAGAAAACGACTAGGATCAGGGTAAAACTTGTCGGTGAAAAGTGGGTGGGGGGGGTGGTGAGGAAATCCCATACGACGAGATACACGAATCCAACGTTAAATTCACGAATAATGAAAAATTACAATATTATTTTCGGCAACACAATGGCGAATTATTCATAATTGCACTTCCGTCGTATTGTACGCGTGTACGTTTGCCGAGGACGATTTGCATTCGGCGGCCAGTCCTCGAGGGAAAGGTCGGTGGACGGATAGGGGGTTCTTCGAACGGGTGGCGTGAAAAACGAGCCGGCGTTCGAATTAATTATATCCCCGCGGCGAAACTATTCGGCCGGTCCGCCGACCCCGTCCGGTCGGCGTTCGGTGGCCGCCCGCAACGTTACGGCCCGTCGTCGCGCGCGCGCGCTCGCCGCAAACAACGCCGGGGCGGCGGACAACAGCGCCCGGCGGACGGGCCGCGGTGACGAGCGCGGCCGGTCCGCGGCGCGACGGGACGGACCGGCCGACGGGCCGGACCGCGGCGCGGCGGGACGACCGTTAAACGCGTCTTCCGGACGGTAATTTTGACAGGCCGAGGCGTTACGCTTTCGTCGGTCTCCGTCATCGTAAACCCGTCGCGGCCGTACAAAAACGCCGATCGGTTTTTTTTTTTTACATTTTTGTCGCCTCTATCCCCCGCGATAACAGGGGGAAATTTTCGTTTTACCCACCGCGCGACGACGACGACGATAACCGTTCGCGGTCACTCTCCTATCGTGCCGCCCGGACTCGCGGTACGTTTACGCGGAACACGGAATCCACCGAAAAGCGTTACTCATCGGCCATAAGACAAAAAAAAAAATAATAATAACCCATATCGTACAGGGTGGGACGTGGTTACTACCTTATTTTAAAAAAAAATCATAATCCAAAAAGTATTGGCAATATTGATTTAATTATTTTTGCATAGGGTTACATTTAATGTTTTATTTTGTTTGGTTTTAAATGCTACATCTCAAAGGTGGCCACAGTCCTCGTCAATGCACTGAGACAGTAGGAATTTGAAATTCTGGATATTGCACACCAAACAGTCACACGTTCTGTATGCAGGGGCCGCTCGTAAAGTTCTCTCGGGATAGTGGGACCCCAATATCGCATGTTTTGTTTGTTCGCACGTCTTGAAACATGGAAATGTGCCTCGTCACTACGGGAAACAAGGACGTCCTGAGGCAGGTTTTCGAGGAAGGCTTCACGTGCATTTTTTCGCGCAACATAATCGCGTGGATTATGTTGTTGCACCACTGCTAATTCGTATGCGTGAAAATTATGTTCCTCGTGAAGAATTCGTCTCGCTGTACTGACTAGACGTCCCTAGAGCAGCCGAGTTTTTGTGTGCAGAACGCCTAAGGGATTTCAATATAACCTTTCGACGTATTTTGGCGTCCTGACGTATTCCGGGAGGTCCATTACGTTTCTTCTGCGCACTACCAGTATCCCTGAACGTGTCCGCCCACAAACAAATCGATTTCCGTTCGGGCACACGACCAGGTGCAGGTGCGATATTGCGATGGTTTGTGAAAGCACGCTGATTTGCGAATTGATCGAACGGCTGAAATAAAAGCAGGCCTCCACGGCGAACGCGCCCTCTTGCTTTGTCCGCTGCACTGTTGACACTGAACTAGTTTCAAAAAAAAAAACCTTAGATAACGTGTTTTTTAACACGTCATAAACCAACGCTCTACTATTAATAACCGCTCAGTTGCGAGAGTATCAGATAAGGAAGTAACCACGCCCCACCCTGTAAATCGGTCGAAAAAACGGATTAGATGCAATTTTAATACATAATTAATACAATGTAACCAAGTGTTTGCTAACACTTAACCATACTAATATTATTCACGAATATTGAAAATGAACAAATAATGTTTTAAACTAATCGTATAGCGCGTGGCTTCTGAATGACCGCCTATTATGTCTATCATCACTATCATTCAATTTTAAACACTTTTCTTTTTTTTTTCTTTTACATATCAAGCGTAGTCGAGTGTGTTTTGGTTTAACTGTGATAAGTGAATTTGTTTTCCGTCTGTTAACAACCTCACTCTCAGGTAAAACCGATCATCAACTTTATAGGGGGTTTCCTGTAGTAAATTTTATATTGGATAATGCATTTCGTTTTACGTTTTCAATGTGGATTTCTTTATATCATGAAAATAACATTAGGAATATTTACGGAATAATGGTTCCCTTTATAATCGATTTCCTTTTGAATTCGGTTAAAACAAAAAAAATTGTTTAAACATAACTAGCACAATTTAAACATGGCACATTTTAAAAAAAAAAACTATTTTATTTCAGGTTTTTTGTGTTATTTTGTTTTATGCGGATGATAATTTTGTCGTCCGTTTTTAGTTCGAACTCATCAAAACCACGTACAATTTTAATATACGTATATAATTTTTAAACGTTGCCTGCTGTATTCGGAAAATAATTAATGTGGGCGTGTCGTTACTCTACCGGATACTGATATTTAAAACAGCGAACATGCATGTAGCTATTTTGCATAACCGATGCGCCGTTTCGCCAATCACGATATCATTTATTTTTTATTATTAAATAATTATATTAAAAATTTAATTCACGTTTATTCGTATAGCTTAAACGATACGTATTTTATTCCCTTTACTGCGCATTTCGTTATTCCGACGATTAATATTATTACGTGAATAAAATCGATTGTCACGTATAATTATAATATTATCATAATAATGCATTTTGATGGGGCAATATTAATATTAACGAACAAATCGTCATTTTTTAATGATATGCCGGTTTATATATATATACTTATACATTAATGATACGAATCATAGCATATGGAACCTTTTTTTTTTTTTAAAAAAAATTGTTTAAATTTATGTCAATCTACCTTTACGGTGTCGCCAACAGCCAACAGAAATATATAATATTCATTAGTTCATAAAATTTGTTTTAGTCATAAAAATTATAACCAATTAATGTACAAGCTGTCTTGCGCAGACGCGTAACTAATAAAACAAATTGAAATGATGAAAATAAACGTATGTACGGTTATAAATGTTAACAATTATCGTTGAATTTGTATATTTTATTAATTGTTTTACAATACTTTGCGCAAAACGCGTCGGAAAAATAGTTTGATTTTTTTTTTTTTTAATTTTCGTTATGGCATCTTTGTTGTATGAATCATTTATCTGAACAAAATACAGTTATAAATACCGAATTTCGCAATAAGATAAAGTGAATTTGCAAGACAGCACTGGTAGTCGTGGTTGGATGACTGCAGTGGCAGATGTGTCATGACATCTCTCGAAATGATTGCCTTGCATGATTGTAAATAGCTGAATACAAACGATCAAACCAATGTATAGTGAACGAGATTTTATAGATTGAACGAGAAGTTATTTTCGGAAATTCTCAATAATTTCTACTTAGAAAGTTCACAAAAGAACGTAACAGTAACATTTGTCGTCACTGTCTATCTAACAGTTAACATGGCAGACGTGTGTTTGTGGAGTCTCCCTATTCTCCATATCAGGCCACATGTGATTTCTTTTTTCTTTTCCTTAGACTAATATCTGCGCTTAAACGACAACGTTATCACGATGTAGAGGATATCAAAGCGAACGCGGCAACGGAATTCGTAGGTTTTACTTTGGACCGGTGCCGCAGGACTTTTGAAAAACGGCAAGACGGCCGGGATCACTGCATATCGTCCGGACGAGAGTATTCGATCACTAGTTGTACAATTACCGATTAATTTATTGCGGACAGAATATAAGCGATTGAACCAAGAGCCTTGGATCCCGGCGGTCCGGTTTCGGGCGATTAAGCTGCACGTAACATTTTATCGTGTCCGTTTGTATCGCTTTTCGACCTACCGGACTATCGGCTCCCTGTTGCTTCGCGATCGGCCGTTTAAAACGGAACCGTAATTACAGTTTCGCGTGACGGTCGACCGGCAGACCGCGGGTAAAACGGATATATCCACAAAAAAAAATAATAAAATAAAACACCGATATACATCTGTTGCGTACGAAAGTTCCCGTGATGCGTCGTCGTTTCGGAGTTGGTAAACACCGGTGCGGGGCGAATAATTTATTTATGTCCTTACGATAATCCGGCCGGGTTATCCGATCGGCTCGGCGATTTGTCGCGTCCACGTCGGGGATGACCAAAACGTATTATATTAGAAAAAAAATGAAAAAAAAAAAAACGACTTAAACCTGCCTCGGTGTGGCCAGCGGTGTTCTCCGGCGAGTCCGGGAATCCGCGTGAGCATTCCGGACGCCAAATTAAGTAATTAATATCGAAAAAACTGTCATAAAAAAAAAAAAAAAAAAAAAAAACAAAAAAAAAATTATTACACTAGTTTCCGTGGTCCGACGAGACCGTTTGTAGATTACGCGATATTAACGACGACGACGTTAAACGTCCGATTAATTTATATTATTACGACCGACAATCGCGGCGGAATTTGTCGCGACAACGTTTTTTTTTTTTTTTTTTTTTTATCGCTAGTGCAAAACTCGCGTAATTTATCAACTCCTCGTTTCCCTCGCGGTTTTCGGGGCAGCTGTTTCGCACACGCATTTATACGGCCCCCGGTCGTTTTCACGGTCGATTTGTATACGCGACGGCCCACGTCCAAAGGCGACGGTGAAATAATTTCGCGTATTTCCAGAACAGATTTGTTAGGACCGCCGGCCGCGGTGTTTCTACATTTATATATATATAAATATTATAAGTGTAGCGCACACCCTGCGAAACGGCGGATTTTTTTTTCCTTTTTTTTTTTTGTTGGATATCGCTCGCGCGGACCGAGAGTTCCGGTACGGCGTCGGCGGCGGCAATAAAGTTGCCAAAACCGTCGGCGGCCGCGAGCCGAAAAATAAAAACCAACAACGAAAACCGTTAATCAAGCTTTCCCGGACTACACGATTGTTTTGTTATTCCGGTTGCCGGAGTATTTTTCTCTCCGTACACGCTCATACAATATAAGGGAAAAAAACGAAGAAAAAAAAAAAAAAAAAAAACTTTGTCCGCTGTGACCGAATATATATATATATATATATAGTGAAAAAGCAATGTAAGTAAAAAAGTAGTTTTTTTTCTTTTTTTTTCTTTCGCCCTCGCTCTCTGTGTGTGTGTGTGTGTCGTTTTGTCGTCGTCTTCGCCGTTCTTTTAGACGCCTATCCACGGTGCGGTGTACCAGTCAAAGTTCTATACGGCGTACGGAAAACAGTAATAAATACATGACAGACGAGCGGGCGTGAGGAGAACGGTGGTCGATGATAATAATTAAAATAACGTCGGAAAACGTTGCACGCAATGCCTTCGCCGACGGTGTTATACCGTTGCTTTTCGCCTAACTTGCCCACCTACCCACACGAGCATCGAACAATAAAAAAGAACTCGGTACGGTAGAATAAAAAAAAAAAAAAAAAAAAAAAAAAAAAAGAAGGAATTTAGTTTATATGTGCGCGCAACGATAAATCATTACTTGCGGATAACGATTCTGTGCGGTGTTCGGTTAATCGTGTTTAACCGCGATTATAACGATATCCATCGGAATTCGGTTTACAAAGAGTTATAAAAAAAAAAATTAATGTACTTACGACTTCTCAATAATTTTATACGATCCCAAAATTACCAACAATTATTCACCGACATGATCCGAAATATCTGCGCTTAAATGACAACGATTTCAAGATGTAGAGGATATCAATGCGAATTTGCAAGACAGCAAGACTGGTAAGCGGGGTTGGATGACTGCAGTGGCAGATGTGTCATGAACTCTCTCTAGAGGGTTGCCTTGCATGATTATAAGTAGCTGAATACAAACGAACGAACCAAAGTATTGGTTTGATTGAACGAGAAGTTATTTTCGGAAATTCTCAATAATTTCTACTAGAAAATTCATAAAAGAACGTAACAGTAACATTTGTCGTCACTGTCTATCTCACAGTCAACATGGCAGACGTGTGTTTGTGGAGTCTCCCTACTCTCCATATCAGGCTCCATGTGATTTTTTTCTTTTCCTTAGACTAATATCTGCGCTTAAATGACAACGATTTCATGATGCAGAGGATATCAAAGCGAACAACGGCAACAGAACTCATAAGTTTTACTTTTGGAACGGTGATCGAAGGGCTTTTGAAAAACGGCACGACGGCCGGGATCATTGCATATCGTTCGGATGAGAGTATTTTGAAGGAGATATCTTAAAATAATAATTAACTTAATTTTTTTAAATTATTGATTATAATATCCTGGTAGCTTTCGAACAGAACTCGTATTACCGCCGCCGCCGCCGCCGATAGAAATTTTAGATTGTAAAAAAAACAGATATTTTTTCGTTTTTCAATTTGATTAAGCGAGGTTTGATAGTAGAAAATTTGTTATCAGGCACGAAAAATGTTTGCAATAACTATTAAAGTAGTCATTCTTCTCAATCATATTGACGTTATTCGTAAACAATTTTTGTGTACCAATCATTTAGTATAACATAGCAACTAAATGTGGAACAGTTACGTCCGGATTTTATTAAGTAAAACAATATTAATTATTGTTCGTGTTTTAAGTTCGCGTGATGTTTTATTTTTACACGTGGTTTATAACGGACTGTTACCTTAAAAATATTGCACATAATCGTACAATATTAAATTGTGACGTAACTCGATTTATAATTTCATATGACGTACCCGTCCGGCATGATTACGTTTTGTTCGGATAAACAATAATATACCTCTAAATTTATTATTACTTTTTTATTTTTTTTTTTTTTTTCATAACCCCCTCGTGATCGTTCGCTTCGCGAATTGTTTTCAAACTCTCTTTCTAAGAATAAAAAAAATAGTAAGAGTATTCAAAACGTATTTTTTTTTTTTTTTAATAAAAACAATAACAGCGGAATGCGATATTGCGAAATAATCGGCAATGTTCACTTTGATATTATACAGACAATTATTTAGTCTGTAAATTTGTTTTACTTTTTATTAAACAAAATTTGTTTAATTTTGTGACTTCAAAAATCGCATAAACTACACAGAGTTACATGAGTTACTGTTGTGCACTATACGTAACCTAAATTACAGTTTGTATAAATATCACAAGTATATCAAAGCGTGTTGATTATTCATTTTAAAATTTAAACTTTTGCTTTAATAACACACGTCGAAGTGTTCGGCCGAATTAAAATATAACTTTTTAAAAGTATGAACGTTTTTTTACAGTTCTTGAAAGGCGAAAGTCGTAAAAGGTTTGCAAAACAAACGTATCGGTGTGTGTGTGTGTGTTTTTTTTTTTTTTTATCCAAGAAAATGTAGCAATAATATACCTTATAGTCACTTCAGGAAAAACGTTTTAAACGATGAGCACGTCTGCGATTCAGATTATCCATGTACTCGTGAAAGACGACACTACACACTACCGATATAAGCAATATTATGTTCAGTTAACTTATAAACGTATTCCGTAGAAGGAAATAAATATACGAAAATCGCGATATTGGATTACACACACGAGTACGTGTAGCAAAAATTTCATTTTCAATCTCTCAATATATATATATATATATATATATATGTTATACTTAGGTTACTTCTTTTGCGTATAAAACGAAAAGCAAAAGAAATACGAATATAATATTCGACGAACATTTCGGAATAGAGTATAGTCGAGGAGTAATATCAATAGTATCAATAACTATTCGACAAACGGTATACTCTGGCAAACCAAACGGTAACATTGATAATAAACTATTGGGATTTTCGTCGATCATTTTAACGGCCCTTTTTTTAAAGCGTTCCGTTAAAATTACCGAGGGACTAAACGAAATTAAATTAAAAATAAAAATATAAATTACTCGTTATCACATTGCACAATAATCGTTACAATCGGTTAACTCTAAGAAAATAACTGTACCTTTTTTTTTTCCGAACGCACCCCTCACCGATTATCTAATTAATATTATTTGGCTATTAATCGCCCAACAAAACCAAATGCAAAGATTATTAAAGAGCTGAAAATTTATTTCGGCAAAATAACATTTCATATTTTATGAATACAACACATTATCGATTTATATAATTATTTGGGATACGTGTAATTTCAAAATGTATTGTATCAGTATGTATAATAGACGACAATCAGAGAAAAGACGATAATATTAATTGTAAAAAAACATTTGTAAAATTTAAATCGTTTAAAGCACGTCCATTTTCCCTGGCCATCTTCCTAAACGTGGTTTATTGATTTTTATATGATTCGTTGTGTAATTTTTTTTCCAAACTAATCGTTAACATCACTCGATATACGAGGCCTGTTCAAAAAGTTCCCGAATTTTTCAATTATTTATCTATAGTGCTTACCTACAAGCTATTGAGACTTATCACCCTCGAAGTATTCTCCCTCTTGGTTTATACACTTTTGTCAACGACGATTGCATTGTTCAAAGCAATCGTGGAAAGCAGTTACTGGAATTGCTCGTAGTTCCGTTAGCGAATTTTCTTTTATTTCGTCTATCGTAGAAAATCGTTGTTCTTTTAACGTAGATTTTAGTTTTGAAAATAAAAAAAGTCTTCTGGTACCAAGTCGGAAGAATATAGTGGATGAGGAAGCACGGTCATGTGATTTTTCAGGCACAGATCTCGAATTAACAGGAAAGTGTGTGCCGGAGCATTGTCATGATGGAGAAACCATGAGTTTTTTTTCCACACTTCAGGCCTTTAGGTTGTCAAAAAAAAAACCGTTTAGCAGGACTTTGACGTTTTATCTGACCTGACGAACTTTATTTGGCCTTGGAGAAAATTTACCAACCCACTGTGATGATTGGATATTTGTCTCAATATCATAGCAATAGACCCACGTCTCATCACCAGTTATAATTTGCTCCATGAACATATTCGTATCATCATTTCCGCGATCTAACAATTCTTGACAGATGGTTACGCGGTTTTCTTTGTGATCCCTCGACATCAACTGAGGGAAAAATTTTGGTGCATTGCGGTGCATTCCATGTTTATCTACCAGGATTTCATGACATAGACCAACCGATATGTTACAATCTTCCGCAATTTCTCGAACAGTTAATCGTCTATTGGGCCGCACAATTTCATTGACTTTTGTCACATGAGCATCGTCTGTCGATGTCGACCGACGTCCTGAACGTGGGTCGTCATCTACTGATTCCCGACCGTCCAACTAACCCGATCGTTCTAAACCAGTCGTAACACTGAGTACGGCTTAAACACTGTTCACCAAGGGCATTTTGCAAAAATTTATGAGTCTCAGTAAAATATTTACAAGGTTTAAAACAAAATCTAATATTAATACGTTATTCGTGAATGTTATTCATCTTAAAAATCGCACAATACACACGACTCGTCTACTTTGAACGCGCACAGTTAACGGTTAGAAAGCAATAAACATTTGACATTTAATCGAAAAGATAGCTGCTTATGTCTATTTTATTTAAATCAAATAATATTATTGATACTATAAATTTTGTATTTTTAGGAATTATAGTTCGGGAAATTTTTCAACAGACCTCGTATAATTTCTAGTGCGAATCCGCCAGAAAAAAAAAAAAAAATATATACCAGCGTTGTACCGCCGATATTTTAATTTTAATTTTTTTTTTTTTTTTCGTTTAAGTAATCGTGTAAACTAAAATTGTTTCGGTACGCGGTTCGGCCGAGTCGAGTCTCGCAAGTAGTCGCCCGTATCGGGGGGGGGGGGCGGGGACCGATTTCGGCGAACATCGCCCCGGACGGGCCGAGCCGCCACCGGGCGCACGCGTTGCCCCCCGCCAGACGTAACGGTATTACCACGTCGAGCGAAACGTGCAGATAAGTGCGTTTCGTCGGCGGCCCTCGGTGCGGAATACTGTAATTATTACGCTAAACCATTATCATTATACTCGGTACACACGATAACGTATTTAAATACAAAAGTTGGCGTACACGCTGTATGGTGCGGTGCTAATATTAATCTGTAACGTATATCGCGGACGGCAAACTTTAGAAATACACGCGGTAACCGATCGGCGGATTCGCCGAGACCGCCCGTGAATTATTATTGTTATTAAGCCCAGACGAGCGGAAACGTATAATATTATGTTTTATGGGGCGGCGGACCGACGGGCCGCGTACACAACGAATGCCCGTCGCGGTGCTGGACGGGCAATTCGGCTCGGGACCCGAGCCGAAAGATTTACGATAATTTTGCGGGCGTTTCGCGCGAAACGACTCCGGCAACCACTTACACTTGTTCAAGGACGGATACGAAATACAACGGACCGCGATAATAAAACGAGCATATTACGCGATTTTTATTTGTCGAGGTAGTTGCCAGCCGAACAGAGGCGTCGTTGTCGGAGTCATCAAAGAAATTTACATTATACGGCCCGAATGAGCGGTACAGTTTAGAATATATAATTTTTACAAAAATAACAGTGTATTTGTTTCCCATACGATGATCGTGCTTAAAATGTTACAATATATATATATATATTCCTGAAAACGCTGCACGCGGCCATAAAAAAAAAAAAAATAAATCGTTTAAATAATCTTAAATGAAATCGAGGAACATTGTTAAACCGTGAAAGAAAAATGAAACGGTAGATGATTTTACCGAAAGCGAATATGGACCTGCTCATTTTGAAGTTTTCGATGCGTAGGATTTAGAGTTTCGACGGTTTGTGGGACAAAAGGAATCGAACACCGCTAAATTGTTACAGTCAATGAGATTAAGTGACTAAACAGCATCAAAGAGCAAGTCGACAATGAAGCCGACAAAATATCACAATTTTTTTTTATTAAAACCTTTGAAATAATTATCGAGCTTACATAACAATATGAATTTTTCCTATTTTGAAACGCGTATAAATTATTTCCTTTGGGTTTTATGACATCAATTACTTGTTCATTGTCACGTTGTAAATACAGGGTGTTTGGACGAAACGGTATATTCTATAACAGGAACCAATCAGAAATGACGGAACAGGTGGCCACTTTCTTATTCTAGGCTCTCCGGTTTAAACTATTCAATATAATTGTCCAGAAATTCCTCTCACCAGAAATGATTTGATTATTTGAAACTAGAATATTTAGTACGTTTCATTAAGTAAGTCGGGTACCGTTTAAACTGATAATTTACTAGTAAATTATGGATGCATTCGAAATCATACTTAACATACACACTCGTATGTTGCGAACCAAAGACGAATCATTTTTCTGATTTCCGGGGCCGCGATTCATCTTGTTCTGATAACAGGTGAGAATTTATCAACAGTGGCATCACTGAGCTGCAGGCACTATTGCCGGAGATAAAACTGAAAAACTGAAAGCCGAATTGTAATTAGTGTAAATGTTATAGACCGCATTCAAGATGTTGAACAACTAATCCAAAATGCCTTTGGAAGAGGTGCTACGCTTGAAAACCAGAACGGGATGTACTGTTAAACATTTAGGGACTTGCGGTATTACAATCATAACTACAGGGTTCGGTAGAGCCGACTGGCGAGTTTAATGGGGTCATTAGCCCGTAATAAGAAAAGAGCAGGCCTTATTGAGTGGTATATTTTGAATGGTAATGCCGTTTTTATTCGTAATCATGGTCCGGACAGGTGTACATCGTGGTTTCGTCGTGCGTGCGTACGTACGAAAATAATCATTCTGTGATCGCTACACAAAGGGCTTTTCGTATACACTTCGGCGTTCCGCGTGCTGAATCGGTTCCTTCTGCTAACACTATCAAATTGTGGATACGTCATTTGGAAAAAATTGGAAGTACCCTAAGTAAAAATGGACACGGAGCACCTATAACGCAATGAACCCCCGAAAATTTGCAATTGGTTAGAGAGTCAACTGAGCAGTCACCAAGACGCTCAGCCCGGAAACACGCTGTAGCTTTGGGAATCTCATACCGCTCTCTGAGGAGAATTATTCATGAAGATTTATCGTGGCTGAAGGACATGATTTGGGAGATGTATGGTTTCGGCAAGACGGAGCTACAGCGCACACGGTTAGAATTTCACTTGCTGTCTTGCGACAAATATTCGCTGGGCAGTTAGTCTCTCTGAGAGAAGACATAAATTATTATTTTTCCTCTGGGGCTACCTTAAGGATAAGGTTTACAGACATCGCTCACATACCATAGAAAAAATTAAACAGAAAATCACCGTGGAAGTCGAGGCCATATCAGTCGAAATGTGCCGAAAATCATATGAGAGCATCGGAGATCGTCTACAACAGTGTATCAACGCTGACGGCCGCCATCTTGGAGATGAAATTTTCAAAAAATAGTTATTAAAAATGGGATTGAATACTGATTTAAATTCAAAAAAAAAACAAAAACCATTTCTCTAAGTTTTACTGTTCGTCATTTCAAAGCCCGTCAAAGCTCGTCAGTCGGCCCCGCCGCACCCTGTACCTGCGTACGACTTTGAACGTGTTTTATTGCAATATTCGGGACATAGTCGTATCCGGACCGTGCTCGTGGTGACAATTAGTCCGGGAAAGCCGGCGTTCCGCCGTGCGTATATTCGTAATATCTGTAGAACGTTTAACGGCGGTAGTCGGATTATTCGAGTTCTACATAACCGCGGAATTCACCGGGGTTTTATCAACGGGATACCGGCGGTACCCGCGTTGAAATAATATTGTCGAAGGTCGAGGCGACTGCGGCGGGCCGGGTCGGCGGTCGGCGAAATCGCGCCGACGATATTTCCGTTTTCCGCGCCCGAAATCGCGAAAACGATAATCTCTTTTGCGGCGGGCTGTTCGGCGGGCGGCGCGTACGATTACGCTTGTATACGTATATGTGCGTGCGTCCGGGTTCGCCGGTATACTCTGTCAGCCGCAAATATATTATTTTTTAAACCGAGCGCTTTTAACGGCTAAAAAGCGCTATAAATAATACCGGTGTACAACAAAACCCATAAATGCGATCCGGCCCACGCGCGACGCGTCCCTTCAAACGTTCGCGGCGCCCGGTTGAAATATGGATTATCATAATGGACCCTCGGTGCAAAAAATACAAATAAAAAAAAAAAAACATATATAAAAATATGACCAGCGGGGTTGGTTGGCCGTCGAATCGGCGCGGTTCGCGCCGTGTAATTGTATATAATGCGGTCGAGAGTACGACACACGCGTGCGTATATTAAAAAGTAAAAAACAAAAAAAAAATAATAGTAACAACGATACAGCCGGACTCGGTTTACTCGGAGACGTTGGAACCGGTAAAAAAGTTCTTGTTGGCCGACGAAACAAATACGATTTTTATAATGTTTACGATTACAATCGTACACGCAACATTTGTTATATATGCCTGCATCTACTAGTCTGGTAAATTTTTACATATTTTCAAGTCCTTGATCGTGTCCATAGGGTTTTTGGCATAAATATTTACACCTCGCCCTTTCATCGTCCCGGTTCTGTATTGTATCAGTTTGCATAATTTCTTCGTCGTCCGTTTTCTATACGCTTTCATTTATAGAAAAAAACATTTGGTTAGTTATAGGTTAGATATAGTAATGAATAGGTCCAATACACTTTTGTACAAAATTATATCAACAAATGATGTTAAACAAAAAAAAACAAATAAAAGGAAAAACTGCACCGGGATATCACAGAAATACCGAATTACAGACCGCCGTCGCCGTCGCCGTAAAAAAATTATCTCAAAAAAATACCATTTTCGTTATTTTTCGTCCGTTATGTGTATTATATTTTTTACACAAATTTTTTTGGCGCAAACACAATTGCATTAAATGATAATATTGAGAAATATCCGATGTGGTTGATGCGATATTAAAAATATTTTCGGGACGTGACGTGAATATAGATTCATTTCCTAACGGCCCCCGCGGTTAGTCGTGGGATAATTAAACAAAAAAAAAACGTTTTTTTTTTTTTTTTTTTATCGATTTAAATACTGCTTTGGCCTTCGGGCGGATTATCGCCGTCAAAACCGCCAGTAATCGTTTTCCGTCGACACGTCGCGAGTCTGCGTGCCCGCCTTAAACAATATAACGGTTAATATTTCAATCGAACGACAACATTATCAACAATCGCCGTCGTTGATAAGACGGACATTTAAAAAAAAAAAAAAAAACTGTAAATAATAATATCAATAATAATACAATTATTATCGTGTTCAATGCGGAATATCCCGAACGGCTTTTGATACGCCCGGACGATCGCGGATATTACGCGGACGGTATAACCGTGTTTTTTTTTTCTCCGCTTTTTCTTCTTTTATTTTTTTTTCTCTTCCGTTCGCCCTAAATAATTATTTATCGACGTTCCCGGTGGCTCATCCCGTGTCGATTGCGGACCCCGTTAATAAAATAAACGATAATTGCGTATCTACGCGTTAATAAATTAACGATAAATGTGTGCCCGTACTACGCGTTACTAGGGAAATTATAATAATGTATAGGTCGAACCCGGCGAATACGATTTCCTGTACTGGCCGTCCGTTTGTACCGATAAAACGAGAATCGATCGGCTACAAAAAAAAAAAAAAAAAAACAACAAAAATAAAATATATATAGTTTAAAAAAATCCGACATGTTTTGGCCATCGTACTCGGTGTGTAATCGGTAAGGTGAGATGTGCGCGGACAACCGACCGGGATTTTCGTGTAGAACAATTGCTACCGTAAAACGATCCTTGTTTTTTTTTTAATTTTTAAATAATCCGTTACAATTGCGATCGATAAACCGCTAAACCGATAAACCCGACAAACGCATGGCGGCGAGAAACGTTCCGGCCGAGATACTTTGTCTAGAAATAACACTATTACCGATTCCACCGATAAATCGGTCAACCGATAAATAATTGTAACAATATTAATTTGTAACTGCAAAACGAATTACGTGCGTTTTTATTTTTCGACTACAACTATTGAGCGTTTCTTGTAGAACTAAAAATGTTGATTTTTACGAATTTTATCGAAATTTGATTTTAGCCCGAAAACGCCCAAGTAGAATTGTATCCGCATAAAACCAAATAATAACTAAAAATACCTCAACCATGTCCGAAAACAGTAAAAATATTCAACGAATTTTTCGCGTTTCTACGTTAATTTCAAACTGAAATTAAGATAGTTTATCATAATTACATGTAGAGAAATAATTTCTCGTTAATATTCCATTTTTAGAAGGTAGGTAACGTACAAGTGTAATAGCGCGAACAAATTCTCGCAACAATAACGTAATAAAATCGACGCTAAAGGTGATTTTTACTCAAATATTTTTTATTCGCTGTAGAATTTAATAAAAATGTTTTTTTTTTTTTTACAAAATGACAAAAATTTAAGTGTATTGAAGTAATTTAAAAAAAAAAAAAAAAAAAAAATCCATTTACCAACACGGTATTTTATAATAGCACGAAAATATAAATGCAATTTTCTCTGATAAATTGTATTAACGTAAAATCGATTTTAGTGTGTGACGTCCGTCACACGGTGAAAAATATACTGAATTTAATTTTTTTTATATTTAATTTTTAGTTATTTATCGATAATTATAACTTTAATAATATTTTTTTTATTTTTTTTTTCAATTTTCTCACCGAATATATACTGCGGTTCGCGCGGATTGAATACCAACACTCGTTTAATATTTGTAAAATTTAGACGTATGTATATTGTATAGGTATTTCAAGGACTGTAACACTGTAAATAAAATGAATTATTCATTCCGCGGGTTGTTCTAAAGTTTTACGCATGATATGTGTCAATAAAATATTATGCGTTCAAAACCACAATGTTCTTATATACATTTTTAAGTAGATTGAAATTCACGGCAGCCCGTAAAAGGTAGGTACTGACAAGTGTATCGTTGCGTTTAATGCGAGCAAAATGCTATATGAATTTTAAGTTCGGCAATGTTAAATGAAGCGAATAAAAAAAAATAAAAATAAAAAAAAAAATGAATATAAAAACAACAATTTTCGCAAAGTCCGTGTGTACAAACGGTGTAAATAGTGAATGTTCAAAATCACCGACAATAATATTTCATTCGGAGAGTAAATTAAAACGTATTAATACGAGTGTATTTTCTTTATAATGCCGCCGTTACTTTGTATCGGCAAACATTTCATGTTTTGTTTGCGTTTAAATTTAATCCTATTGAGGAATTAAAAATAAACTGGGCAAACACACGTACACGAATGTTACAAATGTTACCAATGGAGAGGAGGCGAAAAATACTTGTAAATGTATAATATTTTAGTTAATATAAAAATATATTTGATTGACCGTAAAATTAAAATAGGAAGAAAAAAAAAATCGTATAGACTGATAACAGTAAAGGAATGTCCATAATGTTATTATTTTTATTTTTTTTTATAAATTTTATATTTAACAAGATGTTGTTACGGCAAAATTGTAAATCATCGCATAATAAAATGTAACTATTTAAATTATAATAAACACCGAAAACGTAATAATGTTTTTCACACGTTCGTGTTCAACGCACCGAACACGAATTATTTAGTACCTACAGCCAGGTCGCATCTCGTATACGAAAACCGATTTTAACTTTGGAACATTTTTCATTAAAATATAGTCGAATAATTTGTACATCGCCAACGTCATACTGAAACGCTACCGAATCACATATTTTTCGTTTATGTATTTTTTGATATTTTTTTGTTTTTTTTTTTTTGTATGCCGTTCGTAATTGGCATAAATCAAACAAACTATACCCGCGAAATATTACATTTATAAAGTTATGAAGTTATCGGGTTTTTACAAATATAATTTGTATCGCAACACGACGATCAATCGTCACGTTGCAATACAATAGAAATTTAAGTAACTCGATTATCCTAACTCGGGATAAACGTGTTAGGATGTGTCGGTATAACTATATCTGCATCTGTGCAGACGTCAAGTTCAAAGGTAGGCCTAATATATTTATTATAATAATGGCGAATTTGACTGGAATATTGATGCGCGTTAGACCGCGTTTTACCGTTAACTACACAAAAACATGTAGGCAGTGTTATGCCTTTATCTAAACAATTTTCTATCGACAGCAGTGTAAATGTTTGTATCTTATCTAAAAACGATAATTTCACTCGATCCATTTCGTTTTTCTATAACGGTCGTTATTTGAAATTCTTTATTCGAATTTATTTATTGAATCTTTTGCAATCTATTGTGTATAATATAATACAATAGATTGTCTATACTGTGAATAAAATATAACGTATGTATTTTTATTTATAGTGTAATGTAATGTAAATTAGTATTAATGTTCAATACTCAATAAATAAATAAATTACGATCACTCCGTAAGACATAAATCAAGAAATCGTATCAAATTTATAATATATTTACACATTTTAACATTTTATTTTGAACATTATGAAAGCCGTTAAAAACCGATATACTTAATAATTATTTGTTTTTTTTTTTTTTTTTTTATGTAGATTAAAACAAGGCTGTCTTATATTTTATCGATGTTAATTTTTTTATTGTGTTGTCTAAAATCATATTTAGGTATTTTAAAACTATCTGTGCCTAAACAACACTAATGGTTCGCTTTAATACGGAGGTTTTGGGAATTTTCTCGGTTCGATTTGAAATTTTTCAAAATGGCAAATTCAAAACATCAACCTTGACTGCCCGTTTTGTATAGATTTATATAATTTTCTACATTTTCCCGAGTACCTTTATAGCGGTATATGCGTATGCGATATTCTAATCTACTTCGAAAACATAATACGAACGAAAAATATCTACACTAGAATGAAAATGGAAAATGTTGCAAATGGTGTTAAACACGAATAACAAATCGGTTTGACTTAAATCTGTCGGGGCGGCGGGCCAGTTTGAGAAAATCGATCTCCTAGGCCACATGAATGTCCAAGACAACGACGGCGAGCAGACGGGTTTTTATGAGTGACCCGCAAATTTTTTACAAACTTAGCGTGAAAAATTAGCCGACGACAGAGTAATCGCGGAGAGGCGTGTTGGGCGTAGGGCTCGGCGGTGAGATCTTACAAGAGAATTATCGTTATCGTCCCGGACAACGCCGAGTGAGACCGCGAACAATTATCGAACAATAATAACGATTTAGCCACCGAAAACAGTGCTTGTTATAATATATAATAGTCGCGTCGTGAATTCGATTTCGCGTTTACAAATCGCATCTGTAATCGCTTTTATAATAGCACCTCGTGCCGTTTCCTCGTCGACCGGATGAGAAAAGTCTCCGCGACACACCCCTTCGAGAAGATTTACACGGACTCGGCGGTGTCGGCATGCCGTTACAGATAGATACTCGTGTAATAACAAACGATCATTTCCCGAAACGAATACTCCATTTTACGTTCGTCAACTAGCCTTGGAAAACAGAAAAAAAAAAAAACTCCCCGAAAAACGGGTTAATTAAAGAAAACACCGGGTAAATTGTGTTTGCTCCTGTCTCTTTCCCTCTCACCCACTCACTTACTCTCGCTCTCTTTCTCTGTTGATGTTTTCATATCGGCTCTTCAGGCGTGGAAAATGATAAAATTAAATTACTCGGACATCGATATATATATAAATTTAAAGTAATAGTAAAACCGTAAAGATCCCCGGGAAACGTCTCACGGAACACGAAACAGCTGCACGTGACCGATTTAATTGTTTTACCGACATAGCCGTCGGATTTTCGCATCCGAAATCGGATCAATAACGAAATAGAAAAAAATAAAAAAATGTATATATTTATTTTATTTTTCGGCAGCGGTATTTACTATCTCGCACTCGTTCGCTGTTCATTTCCGTCGGCGTTATTAGCGTGATGCCGGGCAATAAAAAACTGACATTATTGCTATTAAATTCGTACGTCTTCGGGACGTTTGCTGCGAGTGTGTCGTGCAAAAAAAAAAAAAGAAAGAAAGAAAGAAAAAATAATAATATATAGCGTAGCTGCCCGAATTCGTCCGACGTATATGTAAACCCGATGCCAAAAACGAACGTAAAAAAAAAAAAAGAAGAAAAAAAAAAGCGATTTCAGATTACGATCGTCTGAATTTCTCGCGCCAAACCCCGCGCTGCGACGCTGCCGTTATTATAATTTTTTTTTTTTTTTTTGTTATTCGAATCGCGGAAAGTTCGGTGAATATCGTTATTGTTCCGCGTTTGTATATCAACACAAAAACTAAAATATAAAATAATGAAATTCTCATTTCGTGTACGAAATGCGTGGAAAGGCGTACATAATAAAGTTCCGTGTCTATAATTCTACGGTGTAGTTTTTGTTTAAATAAATTTATATATATAAAAAAAAAAAAATAAAAAATTAAAGTCTATTAGCGAGTGTCATTAGTGGATGACTTCTCACGTCAAGTGGGGCCTGTTAATTTTTTACTCTTACCACATAGGCCTGTTGTGCCCCTGAGGTATAGATCGTTTATTTCAAATAATAAAAAATATTTCTACGGTGCGGGTTTAAGTGCAGGTTGTGCTTTTGTTCGAATTACAAATCGCATTACATATATATATATATATATTCATATACAAGGGAAAAAAAATTTGCCGGTGACAAGAATAGGAATTATTTTTAATTGAAATATTTCGACTAGATAATTTTAACCGTACGATTGTTGGTGTTTCCGCATCATCATCGTTTTTCTAATAATCACTAATACTTACTTAAATTGCAAAATATTATGAATACTTCCCGATGTATTAACCTAACGATAAAATTGTAAAATACACACTAGACTTGGATATATATATATATAAATAAAAAATAACGAAACTACAAAATTTACCAGCCTGCCTAACAACAACAACAATAACAACAACAAAAAACCAACTGTATTAAATATACAGAAAACGATTGATCATATGAGATCATATTTTCAACAATCATACGAAATTTACCGTTTTTGAACACTAAAGTGTTTTTATTTTAAAATTATTGATAATCGATTACTGTACTATTTAACATTTCAATAAAATGTATTATTCGATATACCATAACGATGGTAATCGATATTTTTTTAGGCGTATTATTGTTTTGAAACAATTAACACCTGTACGATAACTGATAATGGAAAAATATTTCCAAAAAAAACAAAAAAATGGTCTTAAACATAAACGCCAAAAACAGTAATTTTTAAACTGTATTTTTTTTTTTTTTTTTGACGTAAATGAAGTTAATGATCGAAACGTGCTACAAATAATGTTTGATTACCATCGTAATTTGTTGCTATTGTTGTATTAAGCATAGTATCCAAATGCATTTATTTTATAATATTTGTTGAGACAATACGATTAAAATATTAATATTTTTAGATTTTGAGAGCCTTGCCTTTTTACTTTTTGTTATTGTCTGTTGAAACTATTTTACTAATTCTATTTCGAATGTTGTCACGTTGGTGTTTAAACAAATTCGATTTGCGACATATTTCTTTGTTTTTTTTAATTATTTGGAGAAAGTCAGAGAATTTTTACGAATTTTTTGTAATTCAATATATAATAATCGTAGAGATCCAAAATCTTTAACGAATACTATATTTGGACACTTTCTCTATTTAGTGAAATTTTAAAAATATTCAGCCATACGTTTGGGCTACGTATTGCCATTTGAATTCGTCGAGTTTATACATTTTTACCGGGTATTAGGTGGATAAATTTGAAAAAAAAAAAAAGTCTCGAAAATGCTCCAAATAATTGACATATGTTACACTGAAAAGTGAAAAAAAATATGTCGAGCGTTAAATATAATAATTTAATTTGTTTTACAAACATACTGAAAACAGTGGAATTCTTGATAAAAATCGTAAAAACCCGTGCATTTCGCATGAATTTGTTGTAATTCAATAAAAAATAATCGTAGAGATTCAAAATCTTTACCGAATACTATATTTGGACACTTTCGCTATTTAGTCAAATTTTAAAAATATTCAGCTATATGTTTGGGCTACGCATTGCTATTTGAATTCGTCGAGTTTATACATTTTTACCGGGTGTAAGGTGGATAAATTTAAAAAAAAAAAAAAAACGTCTCGAAAATGCTCGAAATATTTGAAATGTGTTACACTGAAAAGAGAAAATAAATATGTCGAGCGTTAAATATAATAATTTAATTTGTTTTACAAACATACTGAAAACAGTGGAATTCTTGATAAAAATCGTAAAAACCCGTGCATTTCGCATGCCGTTTACGCGGAAATAAGAGTTCGCCCTGAGCGTACTTTTCATATTATTTTTTTTTTTTTAATCCCCACACTCAATATATAAAATGAATGCAATGCAATAATCCTCGGTTTATCGTAATAAATGTATTGCGTAGTATTAGACATATAATATTAATTGGCATTATATAAGTACGAGAACAAATAAAACACACTTAATGGTGGTCGGACGGGAGGGTGATATTGTTATCGCAATATTAATATTATAGCCGGTGTGCAAATAACAATGCAAATAATAAGCGGCCATCGTATGCTAAACACTTTTTATTACTCACTGCAGTGTACGCACGTGTACAATATTATGAATGTTAGATAGGCACCGGTTAAGAAATATACAAATAAAGCCAACGGAAAATAAAACAAAAAAAAATTCTAGTGTTTTACACGGGAAACGGAAAATATTAAATAAGACGAAACGAAACAAATCAGTACGGTGTGGGGTTTTTTTTGTTTTCGGGCAAACCGGCGTTCAGCCTACGAAACTGTCGAGTAAATTAGATTTTGGAATCTTCCAAAAACGTGTAACAGTCTTGCTGTACGATATTTTCGACATTTCGCAGAGCGCACTCCACACCGCCACGATCGTAGATCGGAAAACGTAAATAATCGATTAAGGGGACTTCGACAACACTTGTATGCTACGAAAACTCGATTAAAAATTTACGGTCATCGGGCAGTAATCAAAAAACGAACTTATCAGCCGCTAAAAAAACCGTGGTTTGTTTTAACATTAGCTATTACATCTACGTGAATTAGTATTGTTTTAGTAGCTATGCGTTATTTATACTTCTCGACGAACCCGACGCAAACAATACGAATATCAAACGTCATCGTGCGTGCAATTGAAAACTGTATATATATATAAAAAAAAATTTCAAAAAAAAAAACCAACTAAATTCAATTCGAAATCGTCTAAAATAAGCACGGGTAAATCGTGTGCGAATCGCGAGTATTAAACGCGTTCTGAATTATGATAAAACATATAATGAGAATACATTTTTAAAACGGACGGGTTACTTTTTTTCCGAAGGTTATTTTTTAACGTAATATAATATAATACAATTTGAATACAATTCACGGAATCGTCTAAAATACGTCCGAGAAAAAAACCGAACGGAATAGTAAAATAATAATTTATCGATTTATATTCAATTTTGCCGAATAAATACGAAACGGTAATTGTATCGCGCGCACCGCCGTCATATCAAAAAACGCCCCGCAATGGGATTATTCGAATAAAAAAATATAATTTTATCCGACGTTTATACATACGTTTCAATTAAAAATTGCATTTTAAACAATGTTTACGGTGAATGTTACCGAGTGCCATAAAGTAAAAAAATACACATTGAAAAGTAAACCGTGCGAAATTGTAGGACTAAACTTTAGGGTAGGGTTTATCGTAACATTTTTTTGTTTTTTTTTTTTTTACTCCGACTCCTTTTAAACGTTGAAATGCTGCTCGCACTCGGCGGCCCGGGCATATAACATCACCGGCAATGTCGCGAACATTTCGAAGGAAATAAAAAAAAAATTAAAAATGCTAGTATACGGTCGGTTGAATGGTGTGGAGAAATATTATAATTATCGCGCCAAAGTTGTTTAGACCGTCGACTTTTCCGGAACGAACTTCGCCGCAATACTGAAAAAATACAATCTAAATTCATTACCGTCACCCGGATTGCGCCGAACGTCTACGGCTTTTTAAGGCGATTTAACGGCCGTATAATATTCTTATAATTTATCGCGCGTAATAAATATTATAATAAGTCTTAAAACAAATTCCGGGCACTCGGAACGTTTCGGCCTCGACGATGAAATACCCGTACGCGCGATTTAACCGGTGAATTTTAACCGGCAGATATTTTTATCGGAACGTTATTTATTTATACAACACCCAACAACCGAATATTACGATACCGGAAAATAAACGGGAAACCGTTTGGCGAATTCAATCCTGTCGGATTTATCGGCCACGGCGAACCGTAGCAAGTAGTATGATCTTCTTTCCTTTTCTTTTTGACACGTATATGTCTTATGGCTGGGGGTCATTCTGTTAATTTGTCCGACACCGAGAATGTTACCGCGACGCTCGTTTAAAGAACAAGCTTGAATTCGTCATTCCGATAACATTCGGTCATTCGCTGATAACGAATTCAATTTTCGTTTTATTCAAAACAAATTCGGTGTTTCCTGCGCTGTTTGCGATCGCCTTTGGTTCGAGAAAGATATGAAGCCCGTTCCCCAGAAAACCGTAGATTTTTTGCTCGAAAAATACCCAGACTTAGATTCTCATAATATGAGCGTGTGCAATACTTGTTATAAAACTCCGCTCAGTAACAAAGTTCCCCGTTTTGCTACGATTAACGGTTTTTGTTATCCTCCATTTCCGTCTGATTTACCGCCTCTCGATCCTATCTCTGAACGATTAGTGTCTTCCATTTAAAAATTTAGAAAAATGTATACTCAATAAAAATAATTGCTGTCTTTGAACAATAAATAAATAATTCCTGTCTTTGAAACTTGTTTATTTTTTACACGTGTTAAAAAAGTTACCTACAGTTTAATCCTCGTCTCCTCGTTTCTAATACCAAATTAACACCGACATTCTTATGTCAACTATATTCAGTTGAAACAAGACATATACATGTACCGATGTATCTGTATGTAGTGTAGATACTCTTAGTTCTTTTTTTTCGTTTTCTGTCGACATTGACGGAACGCAAAAAAATAAAAACCAAAACGCATCGACGACACTAACGGCGAACAATGAGACGGCCCGACGGGTTAAAATACTCGCGGGTTGTATAGGCCTAACCCGTAACCTACATTCAAAAATGTACGGAATATCGAAAATTTTATGTCCCCCTTCAGAAAATAATCACGAACAAACATTATACAAATACACCCAGTAATAATAATAGTTTATTATCACCGGCGGTATAAAGTCAAATAATACTTTACAATCGATAAAACCACTACCGTTCCGCAGTGTTTCCCGTCGTTTTTTTTTTTTTTTTTTTTTTGTGATACGGCCCGAAAAGTTTGTCGAGCCTGCAAGTCAAACACGAGCCGAAAACAAAATTATACGTTTTCGTTGTTAAACACCGCCCGGGTTTTATCATGTTTGCACGCAAACTTCGCCGACCCCGTATAATAACTACAAACATTCCGTGTTACCCATTTGACCGTAGGTTATTGTCGTTTTAAATCGAATTTATTAGAAAACGTTGGAATTTCACAAAGCCATTTTTTTTGTCAAATCGTTTATTTTAACCAACATTATATTATTAATATATGCGCACAATTAAATCCACACAATAAACCCGTATAAACGGATTGAAAATACTTTATTTTTCCTTTTTTTTTTTTTTATTTCCTTTAATATATATATATATCAGACGACTAATAGTAATATAATTACTAAAGAACACTCTTGAATGTAATAATATTCAGGGACGTCTCGGAGAGTAAACTTTACATTAGGGGGAATACCGAAGAAAGCGCAAAAAAACCCGCTAAGTCTTTAAACTTCGATAATCTTATACGCAGTTTCGCGTTGAAATAATCCGAAAATAATATAAGGATTTTTATTCTAAATATAGGCTTATTTTCGTTCGCTTGAGCATAATATAATATACAATAATTATATTATATTATCATTGATTCGGGACAAAAAGAAAAACCAATAACTAAACAACCGGGCAACGAAATATTTCGCAAACAACTCGAATGCGGATTCGCATTTGGCACCGTGCGTTTTGTTCGAAAACGGTATGAATATTACTGTCGTCGATAGTAGTCGTCCTCTCATCACCGACCTCGTGGGCCACCCTTCGTGTCTTTTGTCCGGCCCGATAATACAACCGATACACACGCTATTGGAGCCTAAGTGGTTGACGTAATTTCGGGTGCCCGACACCCCGTTCGAATTGTTGTCCGCGGTACGAATGTTCATTTCGCTTGCAATCAATTGGTGTAAATCGATTCGTTTATAATAATCACCCCGAGACCAGCGATTTCACCAGAATGAAAAACGAATTCTCGCAGTTTCGGCGTGGATATTCGCATTGAACAGACCAATTGGCGACCAACGGAATTGAGTTTACAAATGTTTCATAAAAAGTTTTCCATCACCCGAAGTGACTACGATGATAATCAATCTATAAATGGTAAACGGTATTCGAAATTCGCGGGCTTGGAAAAAAAATAATAACAATTTCGGACGCATGTGAGCCGCCGCTGATATCCGATTTGTTATTATATATATATATATATATTTTTTTTTTATTATTATTATTATTTAATAAACTAAACGAATCAAAATCCTGCCACACCATTTTTACCCTCCGCATCCATCTGTTTTTATAAACCACACAGCTATCCCCACCGACTCTAAATCCAAATAGCTCGGCTTTACTCTCGACAGACGTCTCACTTGGTCCCCTCAAATTCACATCAAAAAACTAGCCGTAAATCAGCGCCTCAGAGCATTCCAACCCGTTATCAATAAAAATGCAAAGACAAACTTGCGCTCAAAACTCACAATTTATAAATCTCTTATTAAACCCATGTGGTCCTACGGCATTGAACTGCGCGGAGCCGCAAAAATATCAATTATCAATAAATTGCAAACCCTCGGATCTAAAGTCTTACATCGAATCCTAAACGCTCCTCCATATGTCTCAACAAACAGCTATATCTCGATATAAAAACTGCCATAAGCGACTTCTCAACAATTCAAACCCACTCATAACACAACTCTCTTCTCCCGGCCCTTCCCCAAAATCCCCCTAGACGTCTAAAAAGGTCTTGGTGTAGAGACCTTCTCCACCAACCATGAGGATACCCCCCACAACACTTAGGCTAATAATCAACGTTCATACATTATTATTTAAAATAAAGTAAGAGTCAGTAGGAATGATCAGTTGCTTCTCCAGTCGTTAGGTTAGGTGTTATGGCATGCTATTATTTTATTTGTTTTTTTCCCCACAAATACTTATTGTACATATATTATACAGATTGCAATTATATTTTTTCTAATAAAAAAAAAAAAAGTTATTATTTAATACGCCGAAAACATAGCTTAATACTGTGTTAGTAAATAACAATTTTTTTTTTTTTTTTGATTTTTTCGCCGTCGGTTCGGTTTTCGGTTCAGAGTCCTCCGGTAATGCGAATTTAACGGGACAAGTATACGTTTTACGTTTAGCCGCATAGGTATATTTGTTGCGCGTTTCGGGTACGCTCCTCGGGCGATCGGGTGGAAATATAGCTACGAACGATAAACTTACCCGGACATCTCGCGTTCTGCGAGCAAAACGGTTTCTGCCGCCAACGAAATGTCAACCGTTTCCTCCTCCCCATCGCGGTGAATTACGGCACGTCTTATTCGGTCACGTGGAAAACCGTATAAATATTCGAATAAAACAAAACGCCGACGGGAGATTCGGTGTTTTTTTTTTTTTTTTCCCCCAGTGTTGAGACTCGTCTAGAAAAAAATTCTTATATTTTTTTATCATATCAAGATAGAAATCGTAAAATATAAATACAAATTATCTACGACAAAGCAATACATCTCCTTTTGGTAGAAAATATCCGGTACATTATAAATGCAATCGTATGTTTTACATTTAATTGAATAATCTAAGTTAGTATAATGGTAATGGTAATAAGGGGGAGAAGTGGATCACCCTCATCCCTGGAGCTATAGTTTTTGGTGTTCTGTATTTCCATAGTTTTAATACAAATAGTAAATATTAATCTTAATGAATCACTTTTTCCCGGTCAAAGAGTAACATTGGAAACGTACAGTTTTTTTTTTTTTTTTGTCAATCCTTGCACGTAAACCGGACCGAGACCGATATTTTTATTCATTTTCCTAGAGACGCCTTTTTACTACGTAGTATAAGTTTTTAAACATGAAGAAGGGTTTAGAATTTTACTATTTTCGCCCTTCAACGTCAAGTATATCCACCGCTGATATACTTTATATTTACACCATTAGCGTTTACAGAATAAGTTTAAATTAATACCATCTATATAAATTGATATAGATAATATTATAATATTGATTTGATTTGTTAAAAGAACTTGAACTATTGGTTATTAGTGTCAGGATTTGGCTCGAGTACCACGTCCTGGGTTTTGTGTTGGCTGAATAATGTGCGATCATCAGCGTTACGGCGGTTTTCCATGAAAATATGTTGCTCAATTTTTATTATAGTAAAACTATCGGCAATGAATATTAAATGTTTGTTTTTAAATACTTTACAACGAAAATCTCTTTACTCTTGTTTATTAACTCACAGTGTTACTATATTATATCACCGCAGATACTAAGCTCCAGATTAATATAATATCTTGAGGATCTGTACCGCCAAATCTGCTCCCACAGCTGCAATCTACTGCGTAATCGCTTTAATACATCGGATCCGGGTTATTTATACACGAATAATTCTGTTGTCCTTATAATCATGTAAATTTGTTTTATCTCCACTTAAATATTAAAACGGCAATGCTTATGATAATATAAATACGTACATAATATACAATTTTATCACTAAAGGTAATATTAAAGTTAAACACCGTAAACACGGTGCATTTTTTTTAAATTTTTTTATTCATTTCGTCAATAGAATAAACATATGTAAGTTATAATGAAAAAAGTAAATTTTTTGTTGGTAATCATAGGAAGCGATTTTGATAATATCGATTCGATCGTAACGCTGTTATAGTTGTTATATTTTTATATAGATTTACATCTTTTTACAAAAAAAAAAAAAATTAATGTATATTAAAAAAATTACTTTCGATACTTTACTTTGTCAGAAAATTCAATTAATTAACCAATTGCAGAACGGCCGACAAATTCCGTTATAACGATTGCGCAGTATAGTAGGCGATTTTTCCAAAAAAAAAAAAAACAAAGTAAGAGTTTGAAAATAATGTATCAGTATTTATTTATTGTTCGATCGGTCGAAGTTATTATCTTAAATTCAACATTAGTGTTGAACATTCTCGTTCAGTTGTCGGATATTATTTTTTTCATCGTATAGTAGTCGAGTGATAACATGTGAACATTTTTGCGGGTGGCAACGAAATGAAAACCAATTGATTATGACAGGTATTGTTCGATCACGTAGAAATATTAAAACGTACATACCTATTTGAACCAAAAAAAAAAAACATTTTGTGGTCAATCCGTATTTTTATTATTTTTTTATGTGTTTAACAAAAAATTTTCTCAACCAATTGGCGGAAATAAACGTCGGCATATTGTGGCGAATACGAGTGTACGCCAAACACATCTCGTCAACCACCTTAAGCCGGTAATTCCCAAACTTGTTCGTCTCACGACGCCCTTTTGAAACTAAGGGGTTTTCACATGGCGCGTTTGATATAATTGATGATTTTTTTTTTTTTAATAAAAGTATACAAAACAAATATTAATGAATTTTGAACGTGGAGATTGTTCCTGATATTTAACTACAGGTGGCACTTGTGCGGGGTTCCAAGCATATATTGTTAGCGTTAAAACCGTTCTGCTAACACCAAATCCCGACGAGATATACTTGATCCAAATATCGGAAAGGGGGTCATTATTTATTACAATTTTTAATATTTAGTGTCCATAACCAAACCGCTTTACGGTAATTTTTTTAAATTCCTTAAAATATGAATGGGAATATTCGAAAATGGAATACGAGGAGACCTAGGAGACCTATTAACTAATAGTTGACGTCGATAATTTGGGCTCGGGTGGACACCTGTTGCTATGCGAACAGCGATCGGCCGGTAGAATAGAGAAATTATACCCCCAGGATAACTAGAGCACGCTAAAATTTATATGCCGGGGTATAATTACACTAGTATTATCATATTCAGCAGAACCAATATTCTGGGAATTTTTTAACCTTTAAATTCATAATAGAAAAATCATACCTCCCGGGGAAGTATGAAATTTCTATTCCATTAATCATATATATTTTTGAACTAGTTATCTGGTGGTCGGAAAAACTGCGTGGCTCGTCCCGGAACACACTGAGAACAGCTACCATAAGCGATTTGACTTTCTTTACCATTTGTTTTACACGGTAAAATAATAATTCATAATTTTCTTCTCGAATTAACGTAGGGAAGTAGGGATAACTGGCCGACAAATACGCTCACAGATGACGGTTATTTAAATAATTCCTCGACGGCATCGTTTACGAGACTCAATAATTAGTTTAACAATACTAAAACAATACCATAACGTACACACGTTTTTGCGATTTCACATTATATCAATGGATGAAAATAATTGTATTATTTACCTCAGCATGTAACGAAAATGCGAGGTTTTTCACTAGGTCGTATTATAGTATTATTATCAAAAGCACAAATAGGCTTTAAATTCACTTTTAGAAACAGCATTAGTCACTCGACCCAAAGTAGTACGTACTACGTAGGCGTCCTCTTAATACTCGCACTAAGTAACTTTTTCTAAAAATATAACACATTATATATATTTAATTCCATATGTAATGTTTTCTTATAATATTCGTACACGGACGCATTACTCGGTGTTTTTCATATATTTTTTTCTTTTTTGTGTGATTACATAACTTTTAATTTTATTTCGAAAAAAAAAAAACAAGAGAATCTATACTTATTACTGCTAAGTACTAGTGCAGTTACGAGGCAATAAAGTATTGTGAATCCCGATCGTTTATCGACAAAACAGTAACACTGTGAAACGCAACAAATTCGGATTTTAATCGATTTTCAACCGGTCGGCGATATTTTATTCTGAGCGCAACGGAAATTCGAACGGACCGACGTAAAAAAATATTAATTTATTTCTATTATTAACGGGATGTCGGTTAGGTTAATTCAAAGATATTTCCTACTCTCTTTCGCGTCCGAATTATTTTTTAAACAAGGACCGTATTTGAAGTAAAAAAAACAAAAAGAGTATATTAAATATTCCATCCTGTATGTAGAGAAAACATATACAGTAGACGCCGATAATAAGACTGACAAATAAAGGTTTTAGTCGTTTAAAAGACACAAAATCGCCTGAAACGGTCTGGATGTTCCAAATAATTTTTATTTTATTTTTTAAGTCTGTTATTTAATTGAACACATCGGTTATAAAATTTCGTATAAAAAAAAAATATAGAAGAAAATGTAAACAATTTTTGTGAAATATGAAATTGAAATTAGTTGTAAATAGTCATTTGTGTTGTAGTGGTTTCAATTCATATCTTTTCGCATTATTCATATTTTAACGGGGAAAAAAAAACGGTAATGCTGAATGAATAAATAAATGTAAAAATCAGGAAAAAAAACGCTCGCGTCTCAAGCCCTTCGCAAGCAACAAAACACAAACGAAAATAACACCATTTTATTTAATAAATAGAATATTATATGTAAAAGTACTACGGCTAAATAAATCATTTTTATTTTTACGTTTCTTTTCGTACTCCGGTTAGGTTAGGTTAGGCTCGGTTATAAGACTCACTTTGTGCTGGTCCCTTAGTGAGTCTTATAAGTGGCGTCTGCGAATATATATATATATATACGAGGTCTGTTCAAAAAGTTCCCCGAACTATAATTCCTAAAAATAGAAAATGTATAGTGGGTATAATTGAGTAAGTATAATTAACTGTGCGCGTTCAAAGTAGACGAATCGTGTGTATTGTGCGATTTTTAAGATGAATAACATTCACAAACAACGTATTAATATTAAATTTTGTGTTAAACCTTGTAAATCTTTTACTGAGACTCATAAAATGTTGCAAAATGCTTATGGTGATCAGTGCTTAGGACGTGCTCAATGTTACGACTGGTTTAAACGTTTTAAAGACGGTCGGGAATCAGTTGATGACGACCCACGTTCAGGACGTCCGTCGACATCGAAAGACGATGTTCATGTGACAAAAAGTCGATTAAATTGTGCGGTCAGTAAATAGACGTTTAATTGATCGAGAAATTGCGGAATATCGTAACGTATTGGTTGGTTCATGTAATGAAAACCTGGTAGACAAACATGGAATGCACCGCGTTCCAGCAAATTTGTCTCTCGGTTGATGTTGCAAAACCAGAAAGACAACCGCGTAACCATCCGTCAAGAATTGTTAGATCGCGCAAATGATGATACGAATATGTTCATGAAGCAAATAATAATGGGTGACGAGACGTGGGTCTATGATGGCTATGATATTGAGACAAAAGTCCAATCATCACGGCGGGTCAGGTCAGATCAAACGTCAAAGTCCTGCTAACGGTTTTTTCTGACAACCTGAGAGTTATTCATCACGAATTTCTACCTGCAGGACAAACTATTAACAGATGGTAATATGTAAAAGTATTAAAAAACTTCCACGAGAAAAAGTGCGGAGGAAGTGTGGATGAATAACTCAGGGTTTATCAATCACGACAATGCTCCGGCACACACTTCCCTGTTAATTCGAGATTTTTGCGTGAAAAATCACATGACCGTGCTTCCTCTTCCACCATATTCTCCCGACTTGGTACCGGCAGACATTTTTTTTTATTTCCAAAACTAAAATCTCCGTTAAAAGGACAACGATTTTCTACGATAGACGAAATAAAAGAAACTTCGCTAACGGAGCTACGAGCAATTCCAAAAACCGCTTTCCAGGATTGCTTTGAACAATGCAATCGTCGTTGACAAAAGTGTATAAACCAAGCGGGAGAATACTACGAGGGTGATAAGTCTCAATAGGTCGTATGTAAAGCACTATAAATAATAAAAATTGAAAAATTCGGAAACTTTTTCATACGGGCCTCGTGTATGTACTCTGTACGTAATAATATAATAGCTGGCGGTGTGCGGCCGTTAAAGAGTGCAGATTACCGTCGTCGGCCGGTATTATCGTGTCAAAAATCGCCGATGCGATGGCGGCGGCGGAGGTTGTATAACGGTCTGCTAATAGCGTATTACCCCCTCGGAAAATGGATTACACCCGGAACCTTGCACCCCGGTCGTTAATAAAGATACCGGTGGGAAACAAATGGCCCCGCGGTTTACGCCTCGTATACGTTATTAAACGCACTTTTGCCGAGCCCGGATTTATCGGCGTAATGATAACTGCTGCCGCGCGGTACATCACGACTCGGAGAGAATCGGCCGAACACAGAAATATCACTATGATTATTATTACGTCGTCTCGCTGTCACCGTACTATTGCGGCGGTGGCGAATTTATGATTTTTCTGCCCCGGGCACACGTTTCCTCCGTGCCCCTGCCGGGTGCCCTCGGTTCACGACGTGGGCGTCCGACCTATTGGCAAGACCGGGCCACTTTAAGTGTACAACAATTGTCGTTGGCCACGCACAATTTATGTAATATATCGTTTGATTTATAACGATACACAGCGACACTGCATTACTCTCGTACTTTAGACACAGAAGTAGCTTTTTTTTTCTTTCTATTATTATTTTTATTATAATGTCGGGATAAAAGACATTATTTCCCTTCCGAAATGTTTTCATTCCGAAATAATCCTTGACGAGTATGTATTCTGGTCGCGTGTTTTTCCGAATATTGTATATGCGCACTATAATCGTCAAAAACCGAAACCGTTTCCTTACAAATTAAACATAATATTCTATTTTTAATTTCTATAAAAAAAGATTAAATTATTAGTAAGTCGAACACTCTTCCTTCGTCTGTGAGTTATCTTTTCATATTTTGGACGTCGCTTTTTTATATTATACTTTAAAAAAAAAAAAAAACAATAATTTATTATAACACTGAGCACTAACACCACCAAAATCATAACGTCAACTAAACGACCGTTTTATTTTCATAATTATAGCTATAGTTATAGCTATGCTATTGATAAACGACATAGGCCTCGAATAATTTTTTATGACATTCTCTAGTAATCGGCCAGAGTTCATTCGTCTACTTGCCTGAGCTATCGTTATCGTCGTAATAACGATAATAACATTCGTATACTATTAAATCAATATAAACCGGTGGTAAATAACTATAACTATGGTTTAACTTTATTTGTATAAAGTATAGGTTTAATATTTGATATTTGTTTGTCTTACAATTTATAGGTAAGTAATTTGTGGTTATGAAATTCGCGTAGGGTCCACATCATAATCTATCACGAGCCTTATGTGGCGCCTTATTCCCAACCTAAGTCAAAAGGCGTCGTTGACCAGTAAAGAAAATGTTAAAATTATTGTTCTACTTCTAAATCTATATTGTCTTTTTTTGTTTTTTTTTTTACGTTTTACATTTAGAATATTTGCGTGACTTTGAAAATAAATTGACCACAATATTTCCTACCAAAGAAAGTTAGGTTAGGTGGGGGTGGAATCGTGCGAATCGATATATCGATCATCGTTTTTGCACATTTTCACGTTTATCAATGGTATTATTTTGTCACAAAATTCCTATGTGAAAACTTTTTTAATACAATTAACAATTTTCTTAATCGACGATTTTATTTCAGCCGGTAATACAACCAAAATTGTTGAATTAGTTTTGAATTCGTATCCCATTAACGATAACAATTAGATGAAATTTTTAGTGCGCATATTTTAGGGTTTTTACGTGCATAAGTGCTATTTTACAGCTTTAAGTCCTTTGCCCTGGTTAGGTTAGGTTAGGTTAGGTCAAAGGGTTGCCATACGAACACGGTTGTGACTGTTCTGAGGCGAATACGGGGTTATTGGTTACACGAGTAAAGTCGAGGTCTTGCCTTGAATAATAATGTAGACACCATTTAGTCTATGTTACGGACAGTACAATGGCTGAAACGTCAGTATTACACCGGGAATAGATAATAGAGCATTTTTTTTTTTTTAACTATACCGTCAATAAGTGAATTTTCGAAAATATTATGTTGGCCACCGCAGTACGATTTTTGTAATTGTAAACAAACAGAGTGTTACTGGTATAAAACAATTTCTGGTGCCTTGACGTCAAAAAAAATATTTTAAAACTAGGTTCACGTTTAATTCAGTTTAATATAAAACAACCGGATAAGTCGCCAATGTTTATCGGCATCTACCGTACCCGGTAAACAAAGATAAACAAATAAAAAAAAAAATAGTATACGGTCTTAGTTTTAAAATATTTTTCTCGGTGGCCCTTATGTGCACAAAAAGGAAAAAAAAAACTTTACGATACAACGTTAGATCAGATTAACCTTATACGTGTAATCCAACGAGTGGAGAGCAGACTCGCCAAGATAATAACTTTATCGGACCGGATATGAAATTATTACGATGATACTAAATATAACATCCGATAATATTACGCGACGACGTTCGACCGTCTGATGCCGGGAATGGGAATAAAATCGATCATCCCTTAACGAACAACCTAAATAATAAATTAATCGAAAACGTAAAAAAAAAAAAAAAAAAACTAAACGAAACGATGGTGAATCAATCGTACGATTAATTCTTTTTGCTCGTGTTGGTACGGTATGTAAATCTTCCTTGTAAAATCAGTAGCGCAGTATTTTTTTTCACGTTTCCGAGGGATGAGAGAGGGAGTGTGGGTATTTTTGTACATATTTCCCAAAGACAATTTTAATAGAAACGACAGTCGGAAAAGGTGCTAACAATTTAAGTTTATACAATTCATAGGATGCCCCGGGATGTCAGGAAACCACGCTATGAAGTTAGTAAGGTTTTGTTACAACACTCACATTATGTTTTGTATGGATTCCATAAACGCGTTTAAATTTTCCCATTTAATTCACATATTGCTGTATAAAATATTTTTAAAACCAATAAATCCATACGAGTAATAATGTTGCCGTGTTGACCGACGAAAAAAGAGTCACGGGGGGGAGGATATAACGAGCATATTTCCCCGCCTTCGGAATTACGCAACTACCTCAGATTTATTAAATTGGCATGGTACACGTTACTCCGATATTATTCCGAATGTTTTTTTTTTTTTTGTTGTTGCTGTTGTTGTAAATATCATTTATAATTATTTTAGTTTTTCAAACTGCAAGTAAATGAAAATAAATTTCGAATCGTTCAAATATAAACCGGTGAAATACCGAAATGTTATTATTGTAAATTATATAATATTACGAAACACTCAACTTACGAATAATATCCAAAAGCATTAAAATTGAATTTTACGATAGTATTTTTAGAATCGTCTTATTCCGTATATATTAAATTGAAAATTGAAAACTAACAAAAAAAAAAAATTAAATAAAACAACCCCATTCGCACGGTAATGACGCACAGTTTGTCTGTCTAAAATATAACGAGAAATTCGACGACGACTACGACGACGGCATAGTTTACAGTAACACAAAGACGTGAATTGTATGCCGAATTTCGAGCGCACAACACCGAAGCGAACGACTTTCAAAACGGCTTTACAGGTGTTAAATAATCGCCTCACAATGCGATCCCTCGTATCCTTTCCGGTTCGAGGCTGACAGTAGTGATGCTTCTCTCTCTCTCTCTCTCTCTCTCTCTCTTGCTCTTTCGTTCTATCTCTCTCCCTGCCTTTCTTTCTCTGCAATATATATTATAGACGAAGGGGTTAAAAAGCTATTGACTCGGAGAGAAACGGGTCGTGAAATGAAGTACTTTGACGTTGTATTCGGGGGACAGCGAGGATTTTGTAATTAAACACCCTTATATAAATACAGACCGAGACGAATAACACGGAATATTCCGGGTTACAAAGGACATATAATTATATTTTATCACACTCTGCCTAATGCTAGGGTTTGATTTGAATAAAAAAAAAAAAAAAAAAAACCATTAAACAAATACACCGAAATAAGCGTATACGAGTAAATACAAATAATTATTATTAGCTATCAATGTAGCGGGGTTAAAAACTAAAATGAATAAATTATTACATGACACAAATATAACGCCGTAGTTCGAGTGCATCGTTCATTGGATTTTTTTTTAACCTCTCTATTCTTTACGGAAATTATTTAATTTTTAAATTCAATTATTGTTGCGTAGCTCTCGGAGTTAGTGACTATAAGCGGCGCTATCGAGTCAATGTTAGATTTAATACACCAGTAATTAAAAGTTTCGATGATAGAAACGATTTATTTTTCAGTCAAGCGTATACACTTTGCAGGTACTCAAGAAAATAATTAAAACGATATTAATTTTTAAAAAGTCGATTCGAAACAGATGTGGCAAACAGGGGGTGGAATCGGTTTCGCGTTTTTTAAATAAACGTATTTAAAAAGTTGTATCGGAAAAACGGGAAATTATTGCTTAGGAAAGGCGATAAATTTGTTTAAATATCTTTGCAAATCTATATAAAAATACATACGCATAAACGCCGGAATCGTTTTTATTTTTTTTATCAAACAGCTTTCCGGACGGTTTAAAAAGCGTCACGGCTGCATATATATATAGGATTTTGAATCCTATAGGTGTCGAGGGGCTCAAAACGAGGGACACGTACCCGTATTACAGTAATACAGGGAAAACGTCTTAAAATATTCCGTCCACGGAGGCCGAGCCCTCCGAAACATAAACCCGATCTTAGATCTAATATAAATGCGCCGATGATATTGCGTTACGAATTATTATTATTATTCTCTGTTATTTCATACTGCGCGCGCCGACGAAAAGTATTAAAAAATTATAATAATAAAATGGCGGACACTAGGGATACTTGGATCGCGGGTGTCGTAGGTTAGTGAAGTCGCGGAGTTGCGATGTTGCGATGTTAGAATATAAAGAGAAATTTAATTCATATTTTGCACACGCTAGGAGATATAATTTGCTAAGGTAAAATATGATTCCGAGCCCAGTCCGGTGAAAAATGTTTTGGTAAATACAAATCAAAATGTTTATCGTTTGCTTGTCGCAACGTAATTAATTACAACAGTAAGGAACATTTATTATAATAAAACTTCAATGAATATCCAAAAAAATTATCACTTTTAAAATAAATCAATCACACACACACACACAATTCGCTACCAGAAACCACCACTGATGTTAATGATTAGAGCGAAATTTCTGGTAGAAAAGTTTTTGTAACAGAAACCGCACATAATTTACGTAATAACAATATATTCCTCGATACGCTCAGAATCTAACAAAGTTGGCGAAGTTAATCAATCGGTATAACTAGTTTAAGTTATGTTATTCTGAAAGTAAATAACTAAGCAAAGTTAAAGTTAATTTTAAAATATGAATTTATTTGAGTTACTGTGTAAGGTTATAAATTGTTCAGGAAAATGTAATTTATTATTATGTATTTATGATATTCATGTAAAAATACGTAATATTCGTCGAAAAATAAAATGCAAATATACACAGATGCTCAGGGTTTTTTGTTTTTTTTTTTTTTTTACATACAATTCGTAAATTTTAAATGTACAACCGAGTCAATCAAAAAACGATTTATTCAAATAAATAACTCGGTTAGAAACGTAGTCGTTTGCCAATATTGTATTGTGGATTTTGTTCAAACCGACAAATTGAATTTAAAAAACGTCGTCAAAGTATAATTTTAAGTTGAAATCATTGCGTTTGTAGGCTCTGCCCAGCTGTGGAAGTCAGAACGGTATCGGAATAGCAAAAGTTGTTTTGTGCTTTATACGGGACATCCGCGCGCGCTCCACATTTCGCGCGTGAAACGGGCATAAGTTCGCAATGGCGCGACGGCGGACCCGAGTATGCGGAAACCGTACGGTAAACGGGCAGTAAACTTTCGCCTCCGCCGTCTAAACGTCAGCGGCCACCGAAGTCCGTCTTCGTATGCACACCGTATAAATAACACACGGAGACGTCGGTCTAACAGCCGAGTCGGTCTAATGGAAAACCGACGGTAGGATTAGCCGGTAACTCCGAACCGTCGACGTTTCGCGCGCCCGACAAACTTTGGAACGGTAAAAGCAATCCCCCCCCCCTCGCGCACCATTTTCGGTTTTGACGTTTTACTTTATCGGTCCCGACGACAATTTCGCCGTGGTCGAAATCCCGCCCCCGCGGACGCAAGAGGTGATATTTTTTTTTGGTTTTATTAATTTTCTATGTCTGTAAACGATACACGTTTAGCTGCCAGAAATAATGCTCCGACCATCGCCAATGCGGGGTTAGTTTCTGTTCAAATGCTTTCCGGACAGGTGCTACACTCGGATACCGGAGCCGGGATGTTTGGTTAGAAACCATTGGACCGCAGACGGGACGACGATAAAAACAATTTTAAGACCAGAAATCGAAAATAACGGAAACCGTTTTTGTGAAAGTATTCCCGTTTCGCGCAATTTTCAAGCAAAAATACTAGGGAAATTAAAAAATTGCCTCATAAATGCACCGACTAGATCCTATGAAGTGATTGTTTGGTGACGAGTTCCGGGTCGAAAACGTGTTCACGGACAAAGGAACAAATCAGACATTATCGGTGGCAAGTTCCCCGCTATATACTCACAATCTAAATAGTTAATATTTTAATCAAAAAATCATTAGTTAACGGTTTGAACGTAAGCGTTTTGTCCTTGGAATTCCACTGTCAACGTTGATTATTGCGAACCGCACGGCAGAACGCCGGAACAATTGTGTTACACATTTTAAAAAATTTCACGCAAAGTCAACAATAAGCAAACGGCAAAAACAAACACAGCATTTCGCTAGTATTAAATTCAGTATGATTTGTTAACGGTTGTTGTGTCACTGGCGAGGACGTTGAAATACAATTGACGTAGTGTGGGTACACTCAAGTATAACAATGTCGACGGAATAATTCGTATAGTAGTTAGTGTACACATTGTCCGTAAATTAGTGGCCCGAGTTTAAATATAATAAACAATATATTTGTCGAAGCGAATAACCTATAAAAAAGACACTAGTATACTCTATATACTTACAGAAAAAAATAGACAAATACAAGCGATATTTATAAGAGAAAAAGATACTGCTCGTGGTATCTAACCCACCTACTGGCGGGCCACTGTAAAGGTAGCGCACAGAGGTAAAATATTTTTATGTCTGTACGCTACGGTAAATCATTGTTAACGGAAAGGAGTTTTCTGATCTAAAAATATTCACCGCATTACACTCGGCAATTTTTCTTTTTCTCATTCTAAATACAACTTGTGATGAACCTAACTCAAATTCGGATCGTTTTCGAGTAGCCAATCAACTGTAATCCACATAAATTCATATAAAAAAAAGGAAATTTTCAAATGGCTACTAATAAATTGAAAAATTGAACGTGATGTTCTGAAAATTTCACGACATCTATAAAGGTAAAATAAAAACATTCAACGAAAATTCATTTTAAGTCACTACGAGTTATTTTTAACTGAAAAACGACAAAATTACAATATCGAAAACAACAAAAAACGGTTATTGCGTAAATATTTCCAATTTTTTTTATCAAGGAAACTACAAGGAAAATCAACAAAATACTAGCATAGACTTGATCCAAAACACCACAATGAAATTCTCTTATTATTTGAGTGAAGCATGAATTCTGATAGAAAAGTTGTAAACAGATACAAAAAAAAAAAATAATAATAATAATAATTATAAAAAATGAATACATATCTCGCTACGCTCTAAAATGTGTATTATCATGTAAGTGTATAACATAGTAGTGGTTGTATTGATTTTTAGGCGTGAATTAACTAATCGGCAAGTTAAGCACGTGTATAGGGTTAGGAAAATGTAGTAGCTATTTTTTTTGTGTCTATTAATTTAAATCCCGAAAATATGCATATTAATAATCGCATTTTGTAATCTAAAATTTAACAAAAAATCAATTAGTATTAATTTTGTTAATTTACTACGTCCGTAGAAATGATCACAAAATAAATGAAATCAAAATGATAAAGTATTAAAACGCGTTGAATATATTTACGTTCCTATGATAACAAATCAACTTGATGCAAAAAAAAAAAAACCCCTCTTTCGATATGTCTACAAATAGGTACTATAAAAACCATTTTTATAGAAAATCAAACGATAAATTGGACGAATCCAGCTAAAATGCGGATAACCTAAATAACATTATTATTGGCTATTAAAAATATAAAAAAAAAAAAAAAACAAGCGTAGAAAGGGCTTTTCTTGAGTTTAATCCGGTCCCGGTGATTCGATTAAAACACTGAGAAAATTAACCTTTTAATCTCGTAATAAGTAAGTTTACAGTGTACTCGCACAAGAAACCCCTCTCGTTTGTTGTAGTTCACGGTGTGCTGGCCAGGGTTGTTGTTTGTCCGCCCACAGATAACATTCTTGTTGATTTTCTTGAAATTATATTCCCGTAGTGAATGCATACAAGTACACTAGATGGCAGAAATTAATCTTGAGATGTCGCCGGTGCTTTTCACGCATATTTAGTTTCGCGTGTTTATATGTATAAAAAACCGAAAACTCACCGTGAACAACAAAATTTTCACCACCGGAATATTATGACGCCCGTACAGAAACGTTTTGAAATTATTTATTTATAATGCGACTTGGATTTCAATGCAATTTTTTTTTTTTTTTTTTTTTTTTTCTTATCGTGCTCATGAACTTATTTCGTTTTGTGTAACAGGATAACAGAAACATCAAAAATTTATTTATGTTGCAATTTCACTGTGATTGGCTTTTTCAAGTGATCCATATATATATATACTTTTTTTTTCTATTTATTTATTTTATTGAAATATTAAACAGGTTTGAACCCAATTACATAGATGAGTATATTAATAACATGGCTTTTTAAAATAAAATTATCAATAGTAAAAAAATAATGAATTTAACAAAACGAAAATGAGTAATGTTTTACGTATATTAATTTGTAAAAGTAATTGGATTTGTTGATACACGATATTTAAACGAATTGGACAGATCAAATCAATTGTATAAAAATGTACAATGTCCATAATTCATAACAGTGGTGTGTTAGTAGCATAATTAGTAGTTTAAGATTTTAAACAGAATTGGTTCATCGATCGGGTGCGTGTTGAGAACGGTTGGAAAGTCAGACGGCTTAGAAGTTAAGACAATCGATATATTCAAATGAACTATAAATCTAGTCTGATTCTGCGTTGCTCTAGGGATTAAAGGATAACGAACGTAAGTAAAGCATTCCATAGAATTAACGATAAGTTCTAGTTATAATACACTTTAACGCTATAGAACGCAAGAACTATTTTTCTGAATTTTCTCTGATGTATTTCTTAATCCGATATTGTGAGGCGAGCAGATAATAAAAGATCCATAATATAATAATAGAGCGCACTGACGAACAAATAATTTGAAACAGAAGCATTTCTATCGTTGAGGTGAACACTGTTTCGGTATAAGAGTCCAATCAGTTTTAAGGGCTGTACATTTCATGAAGTGAATATTAGTTTAGGTTCAGAAAATACATCGTTAATAGCGTCAGTCGTCCCGGGTAGAGTTCCGCCATTGGTATAACAGACGAAAAACTTATCGAAACGAGACCGATAGAATGTCATAGCTCGACAAAATTGTTTATAATTTATACGTTATACGCGATAAATAATATCGGTTACATAAGATATGCTGAGAACAGATACAGTTTAAATAGCAATAAAATGCAACACAGGGTGCGGCATAGCCGACTGACGAGTTTAATGAGGTCATTAGCCTGTGATAAGATAAGAGCAGGCTTCAATGAGTGGTATATTTTGAATTGTACGGTAATGTCGGTTTTATTCGTTTTTTTCTATCGCTACACAATGGGCATTTCGTATACACTTCGGCGTTCCACGTGCTGAATCTGTCCATTCTGCTAACACTATCAAATTGTGGATACGGCATTTGGAAGAAACTGGAATTACCCTAAGTAGACTTGGACGCGGAGCACCCAGAACGGTAAGAACCCCCGAAAATGTGCAGTTGGTTAGAGAGTCAATTGAGCAGTCACCAAGACGCTCAGCCCGGAAACACGCTGTAGCTTTGGGAATCTCAGAACGTTCTTTGAGGAGAATTCTTCTTCTTGCTGGCCAGCACGGTCCCCAGATTAGGGCATGTGTGTTTTTTTCCTCTTGGGCTACCTTTAGGATAATGTTTTCAGACATCGCCCACATACCATAGGAGAAACTAAAGAGAAAATCACCGTGGAAGTCGAGGCCATACCAGTCGAAATGTGCAGAAAATCATATGAGAGCTTCAGAGATCGTCTACAACAGTGCAATAATTATTAAAAATGGGATTGAATACTGATTTAAATAAAAAAAAAAAAAACCTTTTCTCTGAGTTTTACTGTTCGTTATTTATAGCCCATCGAAACTCGTCAGTCAGCTCTGCCGCACCCTTTAGTAGTTGTTCATTATTTTGTACATTTTCAGAAAAAAAATGACCACATCACCGCGGTTAATAATTTATATATATATAACGATTCGATATGGTATTTTTGTTGTTGTTGTTGTCTAGTGTTCTAGGACGGTTTGTATATTCCGAGTACGAAATTCGATTCGCGTACCAGACGTACTCGACGAGTTGGACATGACTATTCCGCAGTTTTGCGCCACTGTGGAAAACGTTTCGTCGTCGTCGTGCCGTTGTTAATGAAGCGGCAAAAAAATACAAAATACATAATATAAAATTCAAAATAATTGTAAAAAAAAAAAAAAAAACCGTCCGTCATTCGGTTCGTTTAATCGGATAGAACCGCGTCTCCGTCACTGTCACGGCGCCACCCGCTCGTCCGCCATATCCTCCATCGCCGTGTAGCCGGCACGACGATTTTCTTCAATGGTCCGCAGTGTTGTCGTCTTCACGGTTGGTTAACGTCCCCCGGACAGCCTGTAACGTCGCCGTTCGCGTTGTCTTGACGTTTAATTACAACGGAGGCGCCGGCCTAAGAATAATTATTATTGATAAGGGCGAGAAGAAGCGATGCCCTCGCGGCGACACCACCACTCGATTAACTTCCGGTCCGGCCTACCGCCCCCTGAAAAAAGACCCTTCGTCCCTCACCGGCAAACGCTTCAATCAAAAAAAATTTAAAAAACCAAAAAAAAACATTAAAACAACAATAATGATACGTGCGCGGCCACTGTGCACCAAGTGGCGGCGGCATATTAAATGGAAAAAATGAAATTGTTTTCTAAATACTTTCCGACGGAATACGTTTGCAATTGTCGTCCGTTTCATAACAGTTTATTACCAAGGGCGGGCAATTAGATTTACTTTAGAAAAAAATGAAAATAAAAAAATGATTTAAAAAAAACCTGTATCTCTAGTGGGAACGCATTTGAGTACGGTTTTTTTCACAGCTCTTATCTTATGTCATAAGCATAATTTTTAACAACAATAAAATATACTATTGCATTGGTCACACTGTTAATACCAATAACCTCCATGCTCGGAAAATTGTTGTCGGGGTTCGATTATTCGGAATTTTTTATTTTTTTTTTTTCACTTTTCTCCGGGGATCGACTTTCGTCGGTGTTTTCGTACGCTATCGTTACAATATTGGTTTTTATTATTTTCTGTCAGAGTTACTCGGTTTTTATTTATTTGTCGATAATCGTTTGTCAAGACCAACGGCGGGCGGTCGGTCGATAGCACAGTCGGCGAGTACACGTTGAGAATTCCCCCATTTTGTAAAAAAAAAAAAAAAAAATAAAAAAACGGCGACCGTGGTGTTAACAAAATAATATATTTTTTTACGTCGCCGTTACGGTTGGATGTGACGTACCCACACGTCCCACTATCGCCCATCGCTTGTCCTAAGATATTTTTGTGATATTTTTAAATATGTTTTTTATCGAATCAACTGAATACTGTCGAGGTTATTTCAAAGGCTTTGGAACAAACAAAATAATACGAATAAGAACAACGACATAATTGCACGTACGTATAAAACAGGTGGAATATGCGGTAAAAACTAGGATAATATGCGAAAATATGCATATTTTATTTTTATTTTTTTTTTGGTTTTTCAAACAAAAGAAAACAAAGTTTTAAAACTCCTAACGATTATTACGAAAAAGTCAATTTAAAAAAAAAATAAATAAATAAATATTTATGAAATGAATTCGTTTGAATCACGAACGGAGAAAATACAAATTGCGCACACAGAAAAATGTAATCGGACGAGAACTTTTCATAACAATAAAATATGCAAAATTACGCAACGACAATTTGTATATTGGAAATGTAGGAGGAAACGACCCAAAATCGCAATAACTATGCACTTTCCAGACGAATATGCAAATGGCCAAAGTTATTATTATTATTATTACTGTTGTCGTTATTAGGTATTGTCATTTCTAGCATTTTGCAATTGTTTTGCCGTCGTTGTAATAATGCGGAATGTTGGCGGTTTTCACACCTACAAAACAACATATTTTATTTCGTTATTAACTTGAGAATTTTTTTATTTTTTTAATTATAATATTTTTTTATTCCGGCAATTTGCGGCCTATAATTGTATTACGATATTTGCCTTCTTTGTTTTGTAATTGTCGGTCATTTTACGCCCGCACGATGGCTTTCCTTCTTTTTTTTTTTTTCTTAAACTTTTGTATTTTTCCCCCCTCCCATCCCTTGGACATTTTATCCCTTTACCAAAGTCGTTCGGTTTACGTGTCAACGTGGTAATTTTTATTTTTTTACTACCCTCCGAAAAACGTCTATCGCTTTTCAACAAGTATATAACTGCGGACTGACAATAGGACGGGAAACGGACCGTCGTTTTGACGGCTGACCGGTGGAAAACACTCCGAGGGGCGAAGACACGTCGTCGTGTGTCTAAAAAATAAGGGGGGGAAAAAAAAAAAAAAAAAAAGAAAAGAAATAATTCGGTCGTCAATTTTCCTACATTTTTATCGGTACGTGCTCCGAAATTCAACACACTGTACTACACACGCCTGTGACGGGATCTACTGGCCGACCACCACCCGTCAGAATGTATTGGACTCGATACGTTCGGACGGGGAAAATTGCTCGCACACAAACCGTCGCGGTGCGTTGCAATAAAACACAACTATCGTTGTAACGATACCGACAACTAAAAAAATGTCTAGCTTTAACGAAAACACGCCACAAAAAAACACGCGGAAATAAAAACAGAATTTATAAATAATACAAATTTTATACGTAAAAAATGATTACAATTTTTCGAGATTTTCGTTATAATCGCGGTCGGCCTCAAAATGGAAAAAAATAAAATAAAATTTTTGAAAAAACTGGATTTTCTATTAGGATCTATTAGGGTGGAATTTTTTTTTTTTTATATATATAATTATCGATTATGAATACACCAAATAGTTTTGTGTACGAACGAATTATAATCGACTTGAAATCGAATGTTTACTCCCTTTTCGATTTTAAGGGAACCGAAGAATTTTTCGGTTTTTGTTCCAACGATGTTTGTTTTTTCATCTGTGAGCAACTTTTCTGACTTTTTCAGGCATCCCGCTCAGACGACTTACATGCGTAGCACCTTTACCGAAAGAATTTTTGAATCTGATTGGTACATTTTACGAGGTCATTTTGGTTTTAGTTTTCATAATAAATGAGAACGAACGAGGAAATTTTACCTACAAAATCTGAGCAATCGCAGATACCTGAAATGTCGACAAAATATTAATACTAGTCCATACGAGACGTGTAAATGTAGAATACGTTCTGGTGATTTTCGAGCAATTTATTGGCATTTGCAATCGTACCGAGTACTATGAGGTTTTTTATTTGTTATTACGTGGATAAAAACGTTATGGCCGAGCAAAAATGCTTGACAATTTTACACAAGACATATCATAAGTTATACTAAACACTAGAAAGTCGACGGTATCCTATAGTGGTTTTTTTTTTTTTGAAAATTGTTTAAAGTGTAAATTTCGATGAAAATCGTAAAAATCACCGCGGCATTACGACAATATCGATTTACCCGAACTCCACTAAGAACCGTTTTTTTTTTTTTTTTTTTTCCGGATCAACGGCGATTCATATCTCGTTGCGCGTACAGATATAAATTAAATTCCCCTGTATATTTAAATATATAGTGGCACGTTCCCGACATCCAGCACACCGGGTTGGTGGGGGGGATGTTCGCGGGCCGTTTTTAAATTGAACACACGTGCGCGTTCCGATTCGAATCCTTCCGGGGGGCCGGGCCGGTTTTTCGTTACGGCCGCCGTATACGCACAGTAATAATACCGCGGGCGCAGCCGGAGCGGGCGATTTAAATAATAAATTATAAATTGAAAACGAAATGCCGTCACTGTTACAAAAATACAGTCGTGTCGTGGTATTATTTGATACCGCGACAACGACGCCGCGGCCGTCGACGGGACGACAAACGGACACGGTAATACGAAACGAAACGACACGTCGTCGTCGGCGATTTCGGTTATGACCGGGAAGGCCGGGCCTTCCTAAATACGGGCAGGCCGGACGAATTTCGCATAACTCTTATGCGGCCACTAGGAGACATAATCGGAATATCCGCGGTATATACTCTATCCGGAACAAGAACACACCGCCTTCGCGCATCGCAACCGACCCCTCGGCGCTGCAAGACCGCCTGGTCTTCGTGCGGCGGATTCTTGAGGCGAATATCCGGCGAGTCGGCCGTGTAGTGGCGACGGATGCGCGCTAACCGGCGACGTGTTTCCGTCCGCGGCCATTGTCTTGTTCGTATTCTGAATACAGTATAGATTATATTATACAATCTATCGTCGATTTAGCGTAAGTAATCGTGGTTTTTTTATTTAAAAAAAAAATAAAAAATTCGTAAAATAGACGGCAATAACGTGCGCAATGTTTGTTCCCGAGTCCGGGCATCCGCGGTTCCTGTACCCACACGTTATTCGTGATACGTTTTACGTTTCCAAACCAATATATTTATATAATAACCAACGAGGTCTGTGCAAAAAGTACCGGGATTTTATTTTGAAAAATTACAATAAATGAATATTATTAACTATTATCGAAGATATCTCCTTTGAAATACCCTTTACCGGACGATATGCAATGGGCCCAGCGATCTTGCCGTTTTTTTCAAAGTCCGTTGGAACTGTTCAAATGATGTAAGTTTAAGTTCTGCTGCCGTATTCGCATTAATTTCCTCTACACATTAAAACCGTTGTCCTTTGAGCGCAGATTTTAATCTCGTTTCCATAAAACCACCTGTGATAATGTTTTTTTTTTTTTTATGAAATTAACATCGGCAGAACGATTTTTAAGGTTTTGACAAATCGTTAAACGATTTTCCGTTTGCTCTGAAAGTGAACAATCGCGGGACGAATTTGGCAGCGCGACTCTTCTCGTCTGTAAATTTTCGGTTAAAATTTTATGACGAGATCCGATCGAGGTTTCTGCTTCATTTGCTAACTCAAGAACGGTTAATCTGCGGTCATTTTTTCGCTAATTTTTGCCACATCATCATCGCTGCTAGATGTCGACGGTCTTCCAGAACGTGGACCATATTCAGTTGACTGTCGGCCATTCTCGAAACGTTTAAACCACTCGAAAGTCACGGGAAGACTTAACCAATTATCCCCAAAAGCAGTTTTATTCATTGCGTGTATATCCTTTGCATTTTTGCCTGGTTTCAAGCAAAACATGATGCACACACGTTGTTCGTTAATTTCGGACATGTGAAAAACGGCGCATGGATAAAGCTAACCGAATTCAACCACGTGTAATGTTAAGTTGAGATAAGATAGCGACTTTGGGTTTTGTTTAAAATATTCGCGGGGAATAAATCTATATATATATATATAAATAATTTAAAACGTTATCCTGTGTAGATTAGTTGTAATGACATTTGTCATGGTACTTTTTGAACAGACCTCGTATGTAATACGTGTTTTTTTCCCGTAAATTCGATATAATTTACCGTCGGTTTTTCTTTTTCGCGTACTAAAAAAACATTATATAATATCAACCCGAAACGTACCCCATGCGGCCCAGCCGATAATATTTCCTATTATTTTTGCCCGTGTCGCAGGAATGCTTTTTATAAAGGTACCCACCACCCAACCCCCACGAATCGTTTCCCCGAGTCTTGTATAGAGTCCGGTGACAAAGGAAATCGCTCGGGGACAACAAACTTTGTTCGTCCGCGGAAACGGGGGCGTAGGTACCATCCAAAACAGATTCTAGACAATGACGCTGGATGCTGGTGTCCCGGATGATATTGTGAATATTATATATATATATATATATATATATTATAAACCGCGAGACGTGCGGGAAAATTGATTTATCGTGTTGTTTGACGACAACGTTCTGTATATTTAAAAAAAAAAAAAAAAAAAAAATAACCTACGAGTGTGTCGGCGTCTGCGGTTACGTTTAAAAGTGACACCCAACCGCCACCTATGACCCGCGTGTAAAAAAAAAGAATCGCACGTCCATCGTCCACGGAATGTGTTTAAAACCCGATAAAAAGGCAGGCATAGAGGAATTTTATTTACATCCGTACGCAACGGATATGGATAAAAATAAAACGTAATTGTTTTTTTTCGTCTTCTAATAACTACGGTTTACGATGAACTCCGCGTAAAGTTTACAGGATATTCCCGATCGACCTATACAAATTTTACCCCAAATCAACTACAAAGACAACCCGGAACTTTCAAACGCCAATTAATAGCTGAATACATCGAGAGAATATTTTTAAACATTTCTGCACGTCTACGGTTATAGCTTATATTGGTATTCTGCGAAATGCACAACGAAAACGATTCTCACAATACACCGACAATAATCAAAACGGTTCCGGAAAAGATGTTACGGCGAAACTACCGAAATCGCATAGGATATAACAAGAACGGAATTGCCTTTGAAACGAACCAAGGTACATATTTAATCACTCGGTTCGGTAAAAAAAAAAAAATATATATATATTATTGTATTTAACGAGATATGATGCAACAAGGTATTGGGCCCTAAAAAATCGTTATTTAGTATACACGCGCTTACGATCGTTATCGTTGGTGAGGAACATCTTGATTTAAGCCACGCTGAACACGCTTACCGGATCGAAAAAACCGCGAAATTATAATCTGTAATGTGTCAAACCGGAAGTAATAATATGCAGATATGTTCGCCATAACACTCGAGTATGCGACATTTTTTTATTCATTTAGTCTGTGGCATGGGCTACGTGGTTAATACATATGATTAAAGTAAGATATGAGATTAACCTATGTAGGATTATTTAAAATTCCGGATTAACGACGTTCTACTTTATATTTATATATATATATATATATATATATATATATATACTATAGTAATTTTCGATACTTTTATCACGCACGGCGGTCAACTGGATCTCATTTGGCGTCGAGGCAGATCCTATGTGGGGATAAGGACAATCCGGGACTCGTACATAGGGGCGCTATTCATAGGGAGCCGCAAATTTAGACCGTATTTTGAAACGTTCTATGCGAATTTATTTCCTTTTTTTTTCTTTTTTTCGGTAATTCATTAGGGCGTTCATGTGCTCCGGGTGTGACGGTGATTTGTACGATCATCGAGGCATTGCGACGAGTACCGAAAACGAAATTTAGAAATACCGCGAGCTACCCCTGTCCGCGGTACGTTCGCCGACGATATTTTTATCGTATGTACCGCACCGTAGTTTCGTCACGTCCTCGGGTCCGGATCGGTTTTTTTCATTTCATCCTTCAGCCGTACATCGCATAATCGAGTCGATAATCGCTTTTCCGCAAAATCCTCCCACAGATATCGTGATAAGCACTCCGAGTATACCGCCAAAAGTTTCCCGCCATTCCATCGTACCATGCGACGATTACAGACGCACCACAAGTGCACACCCTCTCCGGAAAATCCAGTCGCCGGTATTATTTTAATTAGTATTATTTTTTATAATTATTATTATTATTGTTATCAAATCGATTCGCCGGCATCCCGTCAAAGGAACCGTTCGGCCGATTACTAAATCGGTGGCCGCATCCTCGCGTTCACTTACACCAGGCCAATACATTATACGAGAAGAATTCGAACGGCAAGGGCCATATAATTACGTCTTAAAAAAAAAAAATTATAATCCTACGAAATAGGTTTTATTAGCACATTTAGTGTACTACCAAATCTACTTCACTTTTCCACATATCGCCGTTCACTATTAAGCATTTTCCATACCGCCGTACCAGCACAGCCTTAACCCCTCTGCATAGAACCGCCTGCACAGTTAAACCGGTATCCAACAGCGTTCTTAATTTCCTTGTCGTCTTCAAAGCGTTGTCCGCCGAGCCAATTTTCTGAAAAATAAGAGAAGGAAGTAATCACTGGGTGCAAGACCGGGACGGTACGGTGGGTGGTTAAAAAATTCCCAACGTAAATCTTGAATTTACTCTTGGGTCTTGGCTGAGGTATGAGGACGCGCGTAGTCAGGAAGAAGGATTACACCGGATGACAGTTTACCACGTCGTCGATTTCGAACCGCACGCCGTTGTCTAACCATTCCTTCACTCATTTCCTACTAATCTCCACAAATCTCGATGAATTTCAGCAGCTGAAGATCGTATTGCACACAAAAATCGTATTACAGCGGGAACATCGCAGCTGGCGAGAGGGACGATTATCGCGGACATTGTTTACTGTACGCGCAGATAGGCAAACGGCTACGGAATAAAAAAAAAACACCCGAAATAGCTGCACGAGTAGTGCACGTACGGATACGCACAACGTTTTAAAAGTTTTGCGAATTGTCGATTTTGAATTATAGGCAAACGGCCCTTACATTTCGAATACGCCTGGTATAACTACGTGGTCTGTTAAAAAAGTTCCCGAACAATAATTCCGAAAAATAGAAAATCTATAGTATCGTAAATGTTATAAGATAAAAATAAAATAGAGATAAGCAGCTACCTTTTCAATTAAATCTCAAAAGTTTATCTAACCATAACCTGTGCGCGTTCAAAGTAGACGGGTCGTGTGTATTGTGCGAATTTTAAAATGAATAACATTCACGAACAACGTATTATTATTAAAATTTGTAAATCTTTTATTGAGACTCATAAAATGTGGCAAAATGTGATTAGTGATTATGACGTACTCAGTATTACGACTGGTTTAAACGTTTTAAAGACGGTCGGGAATCAGTTGATGACCAAAAATCCCATCAGGTCAGATCAAACGTCAAAGTCCTGCTAACGGTTATTTTTTTGACAACCTGGGAGTTATTCATCGCGAATTTCTACATGCAAGACAAACCGTTAACCGATGGTAATATCTAGAAGTGTTAAAAAACGTCAACGAGAAAATGTGCGGAGGAAGTGTGAAAGAAGAACTCAGGGCTTATCAATCACGACAGTGCTCCGGCACGCACTTCACTGTTAATTCGAGATTTGTGCGTGAAAAATCACATGACCGCGCTTCCTTATCCACCATATTCTCCCGACTTGGCATCAGCAGACTATTTTTTATTTCCAAAACTAAAATCTCCGTTAAATGGACAATGAAAAATTCGGCAACTTTTTAGACTCCGTGTTGTACCCCCGTTTCCGACCGACTAATGAATCGATTCGCGGCCTCATGAAACAAAGACAAAAAAATCCGCACGGGATCATGATAGTCCGGATCGGTCGTCAGAGAGGGCAGGTAAATTGTTATATATTATTTACATGAAACGACGGTCACGGGACGTCGAGGGTGTGACGATCACACCGGCGTAAAGAGGCGCGCGCGTGTGTCGTCGTCGTCGTCGTCATCGTCGGCGGCGGCGGCGCATTAATAATACACGTATATATATATATATATAATATTAATAATATTGCTGGCGGTTTTTGCGGACGCGTCCGGGCGGCTGCGTCGCGCGATAAACGACAAACGAGTGATAATGTTGAGCGCGTGCCGCTGACAGCGTGTCCATATAGTGCAGTCGATGCGTTTAACCGCGGAAGAAACGTCGAGCGTGTACCGACGGTTTCCCCCCCCCCACCCCCCACACACACACAGGCACCCGCCGGGCGTTGTTACGCGTCGACGGACCGTAAACGCAAACGTAACGCTTACCGGCGGCCGGGTGTGAACCGACCCGTATTCAATCGCGTGCCCGTCCGATTATGCCTGTTGACGTTGACCGTGTCCGACGTGCAACCGCTACAACGTTCGATATTTACATATTCGCCCGGCCCGATAAAACCCATATCGCGTTTGACATTGGACAATCCGCATTGGACACATCGCGGCGTTCCACCGTTGAACATTTCAACGTTTATCTTATCGCAATGCGTTTTTCCCGTCCGGGATCGGTTTTCCATTTCGGATATCGGCACGTCGGATACCGCCGAATGGACAAAAAAAAAACAAAAAAAAAAAAAATCCTATCGTCCCGCCGCTAAACATATCCGAACGAACATTATTATTGGAAAACACAAACGGCGACGGCGGGTTATTTCTACCGAAACGAACGCGTACGGCAATTTTTCCTATATCGGTGCCCACCCGTAACGTTTTCCCGGCGTGTTTCGCGTTTATCGACGACGGAAACGGTACGCCCGGAGCAAATTGAATTCTAGAAATTTCCGCGATAAAAAATAAATATATAAAGGGGGGGGGTTATCGATCTATCCGGTCTCGCGTACGATGGATATTGTTACTATTCTCGGTCATGTTTTACGAAAAAATCTAAGGCAAAACCGAGACACGACGAAAATGTAAAAAAAAAAAAAAATCGTTCATATACGAGACCTGTTCAAAAATTTGCCGAATTTTTCAATTTTTTATTTATAGTACTTCCCTACAAGCTATTCAGACTTATCGCCCTCGAAGTATTCTCCCTCTTGGACAATACACTTTTGCCAACGACGTTTTCCATTGTTCAAAGCAATCCTGGAAAGCAGTTTCGGGAATTGCTCGTAGCTCCGTTAGCGAATTTTCATTTATTACGTCTATCGTAGAAAATCTTTGTTTTTACCGGAGATTTTAATTTTGGAAATAAAAAAAAGTCTGCTGGTTCCAAGTCGGGAGAATATGGTGCATGAGGAAGCATGGTCATGTGATTTTTCACGCAAAAATCTCGAATTAACCGGGAAGTGTGTGCCGGAAAATTGACGTGATGGAGAAACCACGAGTTTTTCTTCCACACTTTAGGCCTTTTCCTCCGCACATTTTCTCGAAGACGGTTTTTTAATACTTCTAGATTTTACCATCGGTTGACGGTTTGTCCTGCAGGTAGAAATTCGTGATGAATAACTCCAAGGTTGTCAAAAAAAAACCTTACAATTTCATTGACTTTTGTCACATGAACATGAGTCGTCATCAACTGATTCCCGGCCTTCTTTGAAACGTTTAAACCAGTCGTAACACTGATCACCATATGCATTTTACAACAGTTTATGAGTCTCAGTAAAATATTTACGAAGTTAAACACAAAATGTAATATTAATACGTTGTTCGTGAATGTTATTCATTTTAAAATTCGCACAAAACACACGACTCGTCTACTTCGAGCGCGCACAGTTATTGGTTTGATAGCAATAAATATTTGAGATTTAATTGAAATGATAGCTGCTTATCTCTATTTTATTTTAATCTAATAACATTTACGATAATATAAATTATAATTCGGGGACTTTTTGAACAGACCTCGTAAATTGCTCCGTGATAGGATTTCGAGAGGAGTATATTCATTGATACGGATAACGATTCTGATCACACTTCCGTAATATTTTTTTGTTATATTATAATCGAACATTTTATTCGTAGTACCGTAACTACCGAAGCCACGTGAAAACGTTCGAACACTTTCGGTCGGCCAAAACAATTGTATCGTCGTGCATAACCGAACTAAAGGAAACCCACTCGAGAATCCACAAATAGGTCAAGTGAACGCCGAATTTTAATGGTATTTTGAAACGGGTGCATCCAAATCGTAACACTTTGAAATCGGAACAGGATTTCTGGTAGGAAAATTGACGTCCGCGGACGGTGAACATAAAAAAAAAAAAAAAAAAAAAAATATTAAAATAATAGCGGTACATAAACAAGTGCGGAAGACACGAATAAAAATACACTCGCCCGTCTACCGAAATATAAAACGCAAAACCGGTATTTCCATCACGTTTTATGATAACGCGAGCGTCGTCGTCGCGGGACGGTGTAGTTGTTTTATTGTCGCCGGATGACGGTCGTAAAAAAATGTCCGAAACAAAGGGTGTAAAAAAAAAAAAATACAATACGGAAAACGCCCCGCCCGGTCGCCGTTTCGCCGGGTTCCCCGTCAGTTCCCGGCGACGTCATTAACGGCGCGCATCAACCCGGGCCCGTCGTCGGACCGGCGGCGCGCCCCGGCACCGGCGCCCGGACGCTTTGGAAATCTCTAATAATGTTTCCGCCAATAAACGGATTACGCGGGATCGGCGGCGCGGCCCGGAGATTATCGGCCGAGGATTATGTCACCCGGAGGTAGGTCGGCGCGAGCCATTAGTTACCGGGCGCGGCCCCGGGTCTTACGGCACCGCTGGGGATCCGGGCGCGGGCCGGGCAATAATCGTTCCGGCGTCCGTCCTAACGACGCCCGCGGGCCGTATTCCGGGTCTCGCGATTTGTAATACGGCCGCGGCGCCGGCCCGTTAGACGACGGGACGCCGGAAATTGAGCGGCGCATAAAGCCGGGCCGAGGTGGACGAAAACAAAGTATAATAATAATAATAATAATAATAAAAACGTCGCTGAGGACGAGAACATCGAGGAGGATGGGAAAATGAAATAAAATAAAACCAGAATGAAACATTGGATATTCAAGAGGTTTACCGCCATTATCGTTGCCGGGTACCCGCCGCACACTCTGCGAGATTTTCATTATAATCCGGTATGGTTTTTTATACGCATTTCCTTGCGAATATAACAAATTGTCGGCTATGACTCCGAAAAAAACACACGCCAAACCCTATTCCCAGTTCATTAAAATATCGTGCACAATAATGCCCGGTCGCGTGTACTCGCAAGCCGTTTTCGTCCGCGATTCGTTCCGGTTTACTTTTTTTTTTTTTTTAATTATTTACATTCCCGGAAATCCGACGATTTTTTTTGTTTTTTTTTTTTCTCACATTTCATACACTTCGGTTATTTCTCGTTCCCGTAAGTGTAAGAGCATACTTCACGTTTGGGTGCGATTTCCACGTGTCGTCCGGGTAGATATTAATTTCCACAGCCCGGACGAGTGCGAGACGTTAAGTAATTTTGATTTATAGACGCGAAACAAAAACAATAAAAATTACGGAATTCTATTCCCGCCTAACCACGACGGGGTTTTCCCATTCCTCCCCCATTCGTCCGTTTTTCGGAATAAAACGCACGTAAAATGACATATAAAAATTTCATGATAAAAAGGTTAATCGCGTTCCAATAGTCTTAAAAAAAAAAAAACTCGCTCAAATGACCTACGGCTATTTTATAGTAAGTAAAAAAAAAAAAAATAATAATGTCGACGGGCGACGCCCAAATAAAGTATATTCGTATTAAAATACAAACTCGACGGTGTGAACTAAATTAATGGCCAATGGAAATATTAATATTATAAAACCATTGGAACAGTTTTTGCATTTTGTAGAGTTGTTTTTTTTTTTTTTTTTTAATTTAATAAAAGCAAAAATAAGCCGTCGTGCTTTTTGGACTGTACATAAGCCACTCTGCAAGAACGTATGCAAAAGGAACAAAATTCAATTTCTTGAGCACTGCAAACGAAAATCGATTCTGAGCAAAGTTTGATTACACGTGCGTTGTTAAGTTTAAATTGCAAACTCTACTAATTCGTAACTGCAAAATAATTGTTCCGTGTGTTTTCGTCTCGAGTTTTTGTGTATTTTTTACGGATGCAAACAAATTTTATTCGCGTAAATCGGAAAATAAACAAATTCTGTCGTATTTACGATCTTCATCGATATTCGCACTTTAAACGCTTAAGAAAAAAAAAATGTCTATAAAAATACGCTCGAGTTTTTTTTTTCTTTTTCACCATTAAGTACAACTTACGTTGAACCACGGGTAATATATACGACCATTTTTCGGGCCTAAACTAATTTCACATAAAACCGAACAAAATCGAACATTTTAAATGCCTATAAATAGCTCAACAATTGCCAGAACGTTTTGAACATTTATCCACGTCTAGAATGGGCTAGTATTATTGTCTAGTCAAAATTTCTGGTCTCTAAAATCATCTTTACTAAAAAAAAAAAATAAACTCGAAAATAAGTAAAATATACACCAACTCGATGGACACATTTTTCGGAAAACGTTGTTTGCAATTAGAAGAAAAATAAATTCAATAAAAATAAGGTTCTGAAACCGCAAAGCAATCGGAATCGAATCGATACGGAGTATATCGTATTGCGCGTCGCGGCAACCGCGGCGGTGGTTGTGGTGGCGATGGTGGCGGTGGTGTCGGCGGCGGCGACGGTGTCGGCGATTGTGGCGGCGATGGTGGCGGTGGTGTCGGCGGCGGCGACGGTGATTGCTGCGGCGGCAGTGACGGCGATAATGGCGGTGAAACTGACACGTCGGACACCATCGATCACGTCGCGAAACCATCGGGAAAATCGTCTTGGACCGCCGCCGTATCGCCGTACCGTATTATTTTTATTATTATTTTTATGACCGACGTGCGCCAAAAATTAACCGTCGTCACCGCCGCCGACCAATGATTTGTCATTTTTTTTATTGTTTACCGACAGGCCGCCCGGGCTAAGGCAAACAAAAAACCCGGCTGAAAAAATAGAAAATTACGTTCGGAGACCCGCCGCCGGCGGATTCGTCCGCGACAAAGATCCGCGTGTCGACGACCCGGAGCGTTTACATTACAATCATTTTTTTCTCGTTCTCTCTCTCTCTCTATCTTTCGGTTTTTCATAAAAAATTTAATACGTTCGATACGTCATGCGATCCAACCACAAGGAATTCATCAAACCGTCCGATAAATAAAAAAAAATAACTTTTTGGGGACACGCAAAGCGGAGAAATATTTAAAATTTGTTTACACCGAAAACGAATAATTCATAAAAACAAACGAGTGTAAAATACGATAAATTATCATGGTGTTTGGAATCCATTTGAATTGTCCAAAGAAAAAGTCAACAAACTAAATGTTGTTCGGTCAGACAGTTTTTTTTTTATCATTCAATTTTTACCGGTTCGACCGCCATTGGCTTAACTAGCCTCTTGACCGGATTCGATCAAAACGGTTAGGCACGGACAATTTAGCCAAATGTAATGCCGCAATGCTGTTTTTTTTTTTTTTTTTAAGTCGCGATTATTACGACGTAATATGAAATTCAATTATTGCGTAAACGATTGCAGTTTGAAACCAAACTAATCGAAATCGGATAAATTTGGTCAAAACCGAAACCGGAAGATTAAACTCGGTCAAACGGTCTTCAAAAATCTTACTGACTAAACTAGTAAAAAATAATCGGCTATTTTATACGTATTGTATAATCCGAGTGTGTCCCGAGATTACAAAAACCGCGATATTAAAACTGTCTGTCACGATTTGTGTGTGTGCATACATTTTTAAGTCGAACAATTGAAACACTGTAAAGTGTACTAAACTACGTTTTGTTGTATTTGTATTTTTACGATAGATGAAAATAAAACAAAACACGATAAAATCCTATTCAGACCACTTTTATTGATAATATTGTAATCCGGGGGGGGAGTTACCTCTTCGAAACCCCCCTAACGGACGTTATGGTATGTTTCCGGGTGACTTTCAATTCCGAACACAGTACTTTATATTCCAAGATTGTATTAAAAATAAAAAAATAAAAAATATTATTATTATATATTATTCTTTTCCGTCGTAATAATACGACCGTTGAGATCCACCTACACATATCCCTGCCACATCGTTCTGTCCATCGCCGAATCACGCCAATCGGTTTCCAGTTTCAAGTCTTCCGCATTACTTTTCACCCGATTTTCCTATCGCAGACGTGCAGATCCCCGAGAGTCTCTTTCCACTTGGAACATTACATTGTGCCCGACGTATTAAATCTCCTTAAGCGTCTCTACACTTTTCCCGACTTTTTCGATTATACCTGGCATACGGTACAATTGTCGGAGTTCCTTTATTATATGGATTCTCCGGTTGTGCCGTATTTTTATCCCGAATCACGGCTCGACGATTATTTTCTGTATCTTCCTTTCGAAAACCAAAAGTTCATCTTGTTCGGATCTGTACATTACCACCGGTCGAACAAGTGTGCTATTGCACAATAGTAATTTAGTTAGTCTGATCGAGCACTGGTTCCTCGATTGGAGTGATTGAAGTGCCAAGAGCGAGACCAAATAGGTACCAAAACTGTCCTACTGTCTTTAACCTTAAATGATTTACCTCCATGTGTAAATGTGTGCGATCTGAAATCGCTTAATGAAATCATTAATTTCGCTATACCAGCATTAATCCCTAAACCCCCACTCGCCTGCTGTGTCTTATGGTTTTTTCAGTATTGTTCTATGAGACTCTTAGGCCGGGCGCACACCTAAAGAGCAAAACTGCTTGCTCCGAGCAGCTCGGATCAGCTCGGAGCTGTTTAGACATCATTAGAACACGTGTAAAGTAATTGACGCGCGCACACCAATCAGTCAATATCAATACACGACAAAACAAAAGAAAACGTGTTCGGTCTTTAACGGTCCGGTTCTATTGTTGCTCCGAGCAAAATACGAAAACCGAAGTCACTTGTTTATTTTACGACTAGTACATTACCGAACACCGTGTAAACACGTTATTTTAATACAAAAATGATATCATATTAATTTAAAATGGCATGCGATCCGGAGAAATTAATAAATGTAGTATTTTTAAGAAAATCTATCTATGATTATTGTGATAAAGACATAGCAATCATAGCAATAGATTGATTCGAGATGGATTATGGAATAAAATTAGCAATGAAATGGAAACACCAGGTTAGTAATAATATAAAAACAAAATAGTTTAAATAAAATAATTTAAAGAAAGTTTATAAAACTACAAAAATTTATACATTGTACATATTTTGTCACGGGACTGAACCAATGTCTGAATTGAAATAATTCATGAAATTCTCTCGAATATCCATTGCTGCAGTAGATGCCCAATTACTAATTGGCCTTGATTTAATTTGTCTTGCTGCTTGGATTGTTTCAAATTGATGTTCATCATGGATTTCGGATAAAACTCCTTCTCTATCCACTATCGTGTTATGCAGGAGACAACAAGTCTTTACGATATTAGTAGCTTTTTCAGGAAATCGTATATTTTCTAACCGTTTTTTGTTTATTACATGCATCCAAATTTTTTTTTTTTTTTTTACTGTTTCCACTATTTAATAAAAATTGCCACATAAGCAGCACAATTACGTCGTCTCCGTCAGAACTCATCTTGACGACTGGTGTTTAATAACAAAAATTAATCCAGAATTATTGTCTCTTGTTCTGTTCTGTTTTGTCAGTGTTAATGGAATTTGTTCCGAGCTGTTTGGAACAAAATGTTCCGCGCAGCTCTAAACAGTTTTGCTCTTTAGGTGTGCGCCCAGCCTTAGACTCTCGTGACACTTAATTTATTGTAACGCGCATCAATAGTATTGATTTTTTTTTTTTTTTAAAAATAATCGCACGATGGAAAATTTAGCAATTTCGTGTGTAATGATTGATTTAAAAAAAAAAAATACCTGTAAAAGTAATATGTGCGTACGGTGGTGCGGACGGGGAGAAGGTAGACATCACAAATGGCGTGTTTCGTACAATATTGCCTTTCTGACAAAAGTCACTGCACGCAAAAAGAAATGAGAATCGAAAAAAAAAAGAGAAAAAAAAACAGGAGACAACACGAAGAGCCGATTTTTTCCCCCTACAAAACGTGTGCAGTTTCCATATTGTTGTTGTTTTTTTTTTTTTTTTTTTTTTTTTTTTCATTGTAGAAATCGGAATATTACTCACCTCATCGTCGCTACTCGCGAAATACCGTTCTGTGACCGGAAACGACTGCAGACACGCAACAATAGGATAACACTAATAATCATTTGTACACCGTAAATTATCATTTTTTTTTTTTTTTTTTAAATAAATAATTCCATAGTACAGTACTTTTTTACGTTTGAATAATTTATACTTCGTATTACGAGTGACTGTCAATCATACAATCCTGTATAATTGGATTAGAATGCATCGTTCAAATTCAAATTTAATACAGTATCGAATTATTGCTGAAAACATACGAACATTTCGAGTTTTTGTCGTAAAATATTATTTGATCTTGCCATATTAAATTCATTATTTTTAATCGACCGGTTTCCCGACGCCAATATGTTACACGAGAATTCGTTTTATTGGAAAATAATAATAATAATAATAATAATAATATAATTCAGCGTAATGTAGTTATTTTTTTTTTTTTTTTTTTTTATTGACCTTTAAGAGAACGTTGCACGTGCATTAGATTTGTCGTCTCGGTCTGTCTAACGGACAAATATGGCAGAAATATATTTGTGTACTTCCAATGGTACGTTCGGGTCTGGCCGAAATAAACAGAAAGAGTCAGTTGTCGGTGGCGGGCGAGCAGATATTTGTCAAAAGAAATAATAGCGGTGGACATCGCGATAAACCGATACCCGTACATCGGCCGGCAATAACGATATCGGAATATCGGGTATCTATAAAGAAATAAAAAAACATCGTATTAATAAAGATAAACGCAAAAATATTTGTCATGTCAACGGCAAACGTATATTTGTGCACCTTGTCCGGACGATAAATTAACGGTACTTCGTTCGTAATCGACGAACACTTAATAATTTAAATTTCCACGACGCGTATAATATTCACGGTAGCCGTTTCGAAAAACCGAGGTTTTATCTTTTTTTTTTTTTTTTTAATCTTTGTTTGGGATGGGGGGGTGGGGGGTGACTAATCCCGGACCCCGACGAATTCGTACGCCACCGATCTCCTTCGGACTTGCCGCGTATCACCTGCGGCCTGTGGCCCGTCGCGCGGTCGGCGGCGGCGGCCGTCGCCATCGGGAATACTAAAACGGCCGCCCCGGAGAGTATCGAACGGACATTTTTTTTTATAAAGGCACGGACGTTTTATCCATTCCGGTCACGCTTGTCGACCCCTAACAATCAACGGTCGTCGGTCGGTCGGTAAGGCGGCCGCTGGACGACTGGATAGATTATTGTAGTTTGTCGGTCGGGGTTTCGAAGTTAATGGGCAACGGCCGTCCTTTTAGGGAATAACATGACTCCGAACGACCGTAAGACACTCGTTTTTTCGTTTGTAATTTGTTTTAGACAATTGCAGACACAGGCCGCTCTAGACAATGTTACATTATCGAGAAGAGCGAACGCATCAAAAAATTTCGGAAGGGATGGTGAAGGGACGGTGAAGAAAAAATGCCCCTTCTAATCTCTAAGTCGAGTAATTTATTTCGAAACATTTTCCGGATATTTCGGGTGGTTATTCATGTTTGGATTGCTAAGGTTATATTTAATTTAAGAGGACGTTACTTAAAACATAAAAAATAACGTTAATAAATTACACATTTTTTTTTTTTTTTTTTTTGTCTACACATTATTGTGTTCAAATGTACAATTCGACACAATTAATATAGTGCATTATTGTTGGGGAAAATTAAACGTATACGTAAAAATAGATAGTGTAATATTTTAAAAGGATTTTTATTCATTCCGTCCGTAGTCTACATATTTTTTTTTTTTACTCTCTCACTATTTCTCTCTCTTTATCTTAACCTTTTTTTCTATTTTATAATAGATCAAGCATAATTAAACTACACGCCTTGCCTTTTGAAGAATATTATTATAAGAAACTATACTATTTTTGCATAGATATCATAATAATATATAAATAAACTATTTTTTTTTTTTTTTTCGTACTAACAAGGATGGATTTTTTTTACGCTACGAAAATAAAGTCCTATACTTATGTTATATTTTCTACGATTATATAGTAAGGTGCAAATGTTCCCGTCCTGTCAATGTTCAAATTAATATCCTCGGACGATTCCTTTATTTGCACGCTTCTCCACAGCACTCGGTTTATATACACTGTTCTTCGCCTAAACATTTACAATAATATTCTTATTGGTCGCTTGTAACGGAGTCCCGAAACACGGGCTTATTCTCGCGACGGTGTAAGAAAATCCATTAAAAAGTTTTTACTCGTATAGAGTAGTGTATACACTTCCGCCATCGTGCAATTATTACGTCCAATCGTATTATAAATTTCGTCGGTATTTCTCGATTAATATTGTGTTAAAATAATGAATAAATACAAATGTTTGATGTAAAATCAAATTCGTGTCAAATACGTATTGTATACAAGAACTCGACGAAACAATAATAATAAGAATAATTCTAATAGAAATGCAATAATAATAAAAAATTTAAAACCAGTATTGTAATGTATATAATCTATTATGCGAGGCCTGTTCCCGAATTTTTCTGTTTTATACGTAACCTACAAGCTATTGAGACCTATCACCCTCGAAGTATTCTCCCTCTTGGACTATACACATTTGCCAACGACGTTTTCCATTGTTCAAAGCAATCCTGGAAAGCAGTTTCTGGAATTGCTCGTAGTTCCGTTAGCGAATATTCTTTTATTTCATCTATCGTAGAAAATCGTTGTCCTTTTAACGGAGATTTTAGTTTCAGAAATAAAAAAAAGTCTGCTAGTGCCAAGTCGGGAGAATATGGTGGATGAAGAAGCACGGTCATGTGATTTTTCACGCAAAAATCTCGAATTAACAGGGAAGTGTGTGCCGGAGCATTGTCGTGATGGAGAAACCATGAGTTTTCTTCTACACTTCAGGCCTTTTCCTCCGCAATTTTTCTCGAAGTCGGTTTTTAATAATTCTAGATAGTACATTCGGTTAACAGTTTGTCTTGCAGGTAGAAATTCATGATGAATAACTCGCAGGTTGTCAAAAAAAACCGTTAACAGGAGTTTGACTTTTGATCTGACCTGACGGGCCTTTTTGTCATCAACTGATTCCCGACCGTCTTTAAAACGTTTAAACCAGTTGTAACACTGAGTACGTCCTAAACACTGATCACCATGAGCATTTTGCACCATTTAATGAGTTTCAGTAAAATATTTACAAAGTTTAACACAAAATTTAATATTAATAAATTGTTCGTGAATGTTATTCATTTTAAAATTCGCACAATACACACGACTCGTCTACTTTGAACGCGCACGGCTAATGGTTAGATAGAAATAATCATTTGAGATTTAATTGAAAAGGTAGCTGCTTATCTCTATTTTATTTTTATCTAATAACATTTACGATACTATAAATTTTCTATTTTTCGGAATTATAGTTCGGGACCTTTTTGTACAGACCTCGTATTATAATTAGTCTGTTGTATTTTTAATTTTTTTTTTTTTTTTCTAATCGAACGGCTTAACGGGAATAAATCTTTGAGATAAGTTTGTTTTTTTTCGTTCAACCCTTAGACCAACATTTTTTTCCTCTTCTTTCCTGTCCACCCGAATCGATACTCGGAGGACGGCCGTCGCACACAAAAGCCATAAATCTAAAATTGTCCGATTGCACACGAACCCTTTGTTCGATTTTGCTCCCTACGGCTCTCTCTCTCTCACTCTCTCTCTCTTTCTCTCTCTCTCTCTCTCTCTATTTATATATATATATATACATTTATATACGAACTTTCAATGAGCGCCACTGCCTTTTGTCCACGAGACCGTACGTAACATACTGCAGCAACATATCGTGTAATTCTTACCTATATAGTAAATCGCATTTATAGAGTACTGGAAATGTTCGCGCCGTCACCCTCCGGGACTTTGGGGCGAATTCGATAACTGACACGGCACCGAGGTTTCGCGTTTCGATTTGTCGATTTTTATCGAGAGACATAATATCATTTTTTATAATTACTAATATATTATTTCGCGTTACAATAGCGAAACGGTTGGCCAGTAATATATCGGAGTTGTGAAGGATTTTCACGCTCTCACCCGACCTTACAGAACGCGTATACATCAGTTGGCACGTTTGACGTTGAATGTTCGAGTCGGCACTCGGCGAGTGGAAAAATGTACATAAAAAATTGTACGAACATTACGGTATTAGTTCGTTTTCCGAGTGCTAACTGTAATATTCAAATACATTTTTAACCGTACTGTTGGTATACATTTGGCCGTTTTTACACCAAACAACAGGCGTACATGCCACTTCTTTTTTATACATTTTTTTTTTTTATTAATCAAGAATACATATTGTTATTTTATACGACGAATGATAAAGAATATAAACCGACAAAGTAATTTATTGTTAAATTAATCGGCCTTAATTGTTTTCAATTTTTATTTTTTTTTGAGAGAGAGAGGAATGAGGTGAGGATAAAATGTTTGTAAATAAAATTCCTACGGATTTTAAATTGGCGGTTTCGGCCGACGTATTTTTTTTTTGTCCGCCCCTTGAATTCACCGGCCTCGCGCCGGTTAATGGATTACAAACGGTCGACTAATAAAACGTACAGCAGACCTTTTTGTAATTAATAAAAAACGGCTCCGGCCTAAACGTCGGGCCATCCCGGACCGTCGTCGGTCAGCTGCCACCGCGGCCGACGCGAAAGATTTGTCGTACGTTCGCGCCGGTCCGTTACCGAACCGATATTTTTGCGGTCTGCGGCGGCGGGTCTGCGGCGGCGTCCCGCGCGAACGTTATTTCGGTCGGGGGTCCGTTAAAAGAGCATCATAATTTTTCTTTGGCCGTTTCCGTCTTGACCGCCGTCGTCGTCGTGCGGACGTCAAAAAATAAAACCCGAAAGTCCTATTAATCAACCGCGGCGCGCGGCGGGCGTGCGGCCGTAAATAGAGGCGGACGGACCGGACGACGAGAACGGAATAGAAAAGAAAAACAAACGCCCGTTTTACGCATCCGTCGACGCGGCCGCGAGCTATTGAAAAACGCGGAAAACCGTATGAAACGAATTTTACAGACGTTTGGACGGGAGCGAGAAAAAAAGGAAAAAAATAAGCGGAAATAGAAAGAAGGGGGGAAAAAAAAAAACGTGCGGTGTTCCCTCGCGTCGCCGAGTACGGACGGTTGAAAATAGTACGGTGCGGTGACGGTTCCGACGGGGAAATTCATCGGGACTCGTATGATAAACGACGCGTCGGGCGCGGCGCGTTCGCGGTCCCGGCGTCTCCGTCGCCGCGAGCGCCGCGGTTTTTAAATGAAAACGTCTGTGTCGACACAATCGGACATGCGGGCGACTCGTCGCGGCGCACGGTGTCGGCGGCAACCCGTACACGCTTACTGCAAACGCGAATTCCGCCGGACGGGCGGCAGTAAATTATATTGCGTTTACGCGCCCGTGCCCTTTTGCGCTTTTCGTTTTCCAATTCGACTTACGTTTTCCACGTCCTGCGACTATTGTACCAATGTCCGGGCGTAAATATTGCGTTTCGGATACGGGGTGACGGGGGCCGAAACCAGGTATCTCTTCGTTCGCGGGGCTGTTTACAGAACTTTGCGCTCCCGAAAACGGTACAGTCCGACAAACGATTTTCGACTTTTCTAATCGGCACGATATTTAATTGACGGGCAAGTATTTTCGAGTGTTGTGAAAATGTGCAATACGAAATGAGCGTCTCTAATTTCCTGCATTAGGGTAACGCGTTATACGCTTTGGCCCGATCGCAATATTACTGAACCGGCGACGCAAACAAAGGGCGGGACGATTGGCAAATGGCCATTGACCGACGGAGTACAAGAAGCCCTTACCCGTCGTATTGAAAATTCAATAAGAACACATTTTTAATAAAAATATTGAATAGATTAGGCGAAAATGGTTTAGTTCGACAAACGTAGATTTTCTACTTTCCTAGTCGTCACAATATTAAACCGACAACCGTTGGTTCAGATTAACGACAAGTTTTTTCGAGTGTTACGAAAAAGTTTAATAAATAAAATAAAAAAAATGAGCATCTAATTGCCCGCATTAAAATAATATATATTTTTACGGTCGCGGGGGTATTTATGAAAAGTTAGTGCTCCTCGCCGACTTTATTTTCCTTGTAAATTCCATAAATGCCACTAAACTAAACAATAAAACTTACTACAAATTTAGGAGCAATTCTCTTATACCGTATGAGCTGCGTTCGTTTCGGCGGCGGTCATCTTACCAAAGCGTAAACTATCTCAAATCGTTGATATATGACACACGGGAAATCACACGAGTGTAAACATACCGGAAGTCGCCGAATGAAAAACCTGTCGAAAGACGGGAGAACGCGGAAGTGTTGCGAGTTTATTGTAATCCGTATCGAAATAAATACCGTCGCCGATTCGTGGTGGGAAGGGGAGAGTATACGACTGGTCGTACGGGCGAAGGAGCCCGAACATTGCGGCTGAAACATCCGGCGAATCCGTCTATCTTTATATTATATTATCGCATAAAATATCTAAATTGTTTGCCCGCGGGTCTCAACAAATTATAAACATTACTTGTTAATAACCCAACGGAATGTGTGCAATGCTCGTAAATACTTCCGGGAGATATTTCAATAATTTTCAACGGATACCTAACCCACCCGACGAACGATATTGCAACGGTCGGAAAATACAACGACGCCGTTATATTTCTCGAACGTTCACGGGCCCAATGTGTTATTAATTTATTTCATTTTTTTTTTTTATATATATATATAGAATTCATAGTATAGGGATAATTGCATTGGTTTAACTAGAAACATTTTTTTTTCCTTTCTAACCTGTCTCTGATGAATATTTTATTTACCGGAAATCGTGTTCCCAGCGGCGGCCACATCACACCCCTACGTAAATTGTTCAAACAAATTGCGATTATATATTTATTACTGTAATGTTATCGATTATATTGTGTGTATTTATTTCAAAATAATTGCCTTTTATTGCAATGTAAAACGATAATATTAGAAGAAAAATGTTGTACCCTAATCCGAAAATGTCAATCAGGCACGTAGCCGAGCTTTTATTTCGGGGATACCTTACACAGACAGAAAATCTAAAAATATATATCGTATGGCTTTATAAACCATGTTTCAAAAATTTTTATCCAAATATACAGTGGAATATTTTGTGCCTCCACCGCCCATCACTTATTAGATCTTTCTTAATATTGTTTCGGTGAACGATGACACAAGTCATTCCTACCGAGCGCGATTCTATGTACTACACGAAAAATGCGTTAAAACCCTCTGTGAAAATACTTATAATTTTCCATTACAATATTTTAACACATTTTAAAGTATTAAAAAACTGTTTAATATTATTACGATCATCGTAATTAATATATTTCCGAAAACAAAAAGGGAGTATGTACACAAATTGTACTATACATTTCAGTTGTAACGCGTTGAAATAATAACTTCTAGAAATACGATTTAAAGACCAAATGATAAAATGTAATAACCGTAAGAGCTACATTGACTTTTGAAAGCAAGACATAACATTTTAATTCACAGTTAACCATATGTTTATTACAACTAGTTACTCGTACATACAATTTAATATCTAAATCATTAATTTTAGTGTTAAAATTTTTCTTCGTCATTTTCAAGTAGACAAAACAAAATATTTTCTTATTTTTACCTCGATATAAAATCAAATATTGTTTGAACATAATTTTATATTGCTAACACAAATTATCTGATGTAAACAATTTAATAAAATCTTACAATATTCGTTATCGAATTCCAATAATAGCCGTATAAAATACTTGATTTATTAATGTACTTTATTTCAACATCAAACTACAATTTCAAACAATACGAAATTACAATCGATAAAAGCAGAAAGGATTTATATATTATTTACGAAACGGTGTCAACAAAACGTTAATAGCATTAATTATTTAATCAACAACTAGCATACAGTTTGGAGGAGAGATATTTTAGTAATTCATGACTGTTAAAGTATTTGGGTCGAATCACCGGCGGTTTTTGTCTAAAAACTAGTTGTTATTAATCGATCACTAACTCAGTGTGTGAAAAAATTTGGCCTTCTTGCATAGGGCATGCCAAATCCGAAACGAAACATGAACAATTATAAAAAATAACAGATTGCAATAATATCCACTGATATAGGCACCAACAGTGATTATTTTGTAGGTATACAATAATAAATTAAGTTGTATTTACCGGCTATATTTATTTCATGTGAGATTCGCCGTAAACGAAAATAACGAAATAAAACCGGACTGCCAACGAGAAAAAAAATTTAAAATAAATCACTACGTCATATCTAATATTATTAGGTGCGCGAGCGCAGGGCGAAAACCAAACGGTAACTTTGCAATTGCAACTGCAGTTTCGCGGTCTACGTGACCGACAACGGAAACACGATGGCGAATCGCGTACTTTTTTCATTGGTCAATACAATTGCGATATGCAAAGACTCTTCGACAGACCTCCCCCCACACACACACACGTAAAATCTATGGTCGGCATACACGTGTACATGCAACCAGGGGGAGGTTTGGGGCTTGTGACCCCGTCCGCCTCAAAACGTTTTTCAAAAGTCAACTTTCAAGTGACACATATGTCACTATTATTGTACACTAAACATTTTTTTTTAATTATAACTTAGAGGATTTAGCCCCCCCCAAGCCCCCTCAATATCCTCATATGGTCTCCCTACGATTGCCAAGATTAATTCGTACATCGATTTCCGTTTTATTAGTGATTTAACCTGTGGGTTTCGATAAAAAAAATACTGCTGTACTGTGCTATTGCTCGGATTCTAAACACGATCTCGGTACACAAATAAGTAGCGATAAAAAAAAAAAAAAAACGTTTCTAAGGAATTATTTTCTATACATTCAATACCCATCACAATAAAAAGCGTATGATTATATAATAGCGACCAACAACGTCATATTATAATCGTCTCTTTACATTTCGCCCTCCCCATCCCTCGCCAATCGTTTATATTTTCATCTCGACTATTCAAGATATATCTAATTAACTTAGGAGTAAACTTTCTTTTGTTTGACTTATCTAACGGATGGGCGTGTTTTAGCCGGTTTTTGTCATTAATTATGCAACAGGACACTTCTGGAGCGGTGGTTTTTGCGCCCCGAACACTATATACGGGTGCAATGGGGGGGAGGGGGGGGCTGGGAGGACGCGACAAAGAAAACGACGTTCACTGATAAGGTAATGGATGATTCCTATACACTCGGTCTGCGGCATGGCGATACGGTGGATAGAGGGGACTTAACCGCCGGGCTGGCAAAACGACTCGCGGCACCCGTGCTCGGTAGGTTTTTTTTCTTCTTATTTTGAATAGCGATTTACATTTTCGAATAAGACGACGCTTTGCAAAAAAAAAAAAAAAAAAATATAAAGATATCGCGGAAAAATATCAACGAAAATTAATTTTACGAGACAATTGACTTGCCGCTCCGGCGTAATCGCCGTAGAAATAATAATAATACACATCTTCTTTTGTGCGTACGACTTTACGCTATATTTTATGATAATATTATCATCGTAGTATTGCCGTAGCCGTTCGTACAAATCGCGATTCGAATATTATTAACTGTTTACGCGTTGATAAAACCCACGGCTGAATATACATACAGGTATTTCTAACACAATAAAAACATGGCCGCCGCCGCCGGCCGTAAATATCTTAGAACAAAAAAAAAAAAATACATCATGGAATAAACAATATAATTGCTGATTTTTTTTTTGTATTGTTATCATATACAACAACTAGACAGCAGCACTTGATATCAGACGCAATACGGCCGACGCTGGCGAAAAATCTACGTGTTATTCGATTATCTCGCTGACATGTATGTGTAAAACCCAAACTGTTTCTAACGCGTTGGTTTTCATTGTAATAATTCACCGTTATCTTCTTATACATTAGTATTATACATGTTATTATTATTATTATTATTAATATCATCTTTATCGTAATAACTATACTCGACGGCGGTGTTATTGTAGAACGAGATAATAATAATAATAATAATACTGTTAGCACGCTTTATTAAAGTGCATTGAAGAACTTCTACAGCGGCAATATCTACACTTGATTTTAGATTAGAAATTCTATTTCCCCGATATTATAATAATAATATAACGGCTCGAGTTTTTTTTTTTTTTTTAAAACGCGTTAATTTTTAAGTGCTGGTGTATCTTTCTATGCTCACGAATAAGAATTTTGCACGCAGTATATTGTCGTGTAAAATTAATTAATTCATTCATTTTTAGTAACGATACACGGTGTACAATTTTCGAGGCGTTTGCATAATCCATAATAATAACAGTGTAGCGTACAATAACGATAAGATGGAGGAGATGTCGTCATAAAATTAATACGTTCTGTTGGTTGTAATATTAAAAAAAATATATATATATATATATATATATATATATATATATATATATAAAGATAATGACAAACCACGAGTAAGGCGAATTGTAAAAAAAAAAAACATAAACGAATCAACAGAAATTTATTATCAAATTGGATCTGTTATCAAGCGTCTGGCATTCGCATGGTTTTCAGCTTCCGTTTTCTGAACATGACGAAAATATGCAATTTCCCCGGTTTTTCCCATTTCCGGTGTTGTTCATAATACTGCCAAACACTTTATTACATTATATTATTTTTTATTTTTTTTTTCGCCGGGTTTAACAAACGGATATCGTTTTGATACTCGAACTTTTTCCCCTCTATCGTGTACTAAATAAATACAAATATCGCTCGTAGCTATAATAATATACGCCCACGCGAATTTGCTTATATACGAAAGATTAAAGAAGATGGATTCGTTGTCGGAATATCGCGTCATTCACGGCACGATAAAAAAAAAAAAAAAAACGACAGATTTTTCTTTAGATTTATTTTCACGGTATATATATATATATATATACACGTACCGGTTATAGTGCATAGACCAAAAATTGAATGTATTATATAGCATGATTTATTAACGTTACTAAGTGACACTTCATTACTCCGCGCCACTAAAAACGCAGTGTATTATAATATTATATTATATGCCCTACGTAGATATAATAAAACCGGATGGTAAATCGGTGATGTGGGGGGGAAAAATAATAATAATATCCCTCGGTTAAAAACTTTTGAGTTTCGCGTAAATGTTTTTATGTAAAACTGTATTTTCGAATTTAACGATATTTAAGTGCGCGCGTCTTAGTCGCGCAACATAATAACATCGTAAATATAATGCCCGATGCTAATGCCAGTATACATTTCGAACACTATACGTTTTCGGTTTTAAAAGATTACGATTCGTTTATAAAACATCGAAACTTTTTATAATCTGAAGAATGTATTGATTGGTTTTAACTGTAAAGACGTGCGGTTTCTTTTTGTCCGTCTGTAAACGACTTTTCTACCAGTCATATTGCTTCTTCGATTTTCAATTGTAGGCCATTTAGTTCGGATCCGGTTGGTGCAACGAGAAGGTAATTTTTTTTTTTTTTTTTTTTTGATTTCCCATCGTTATATTCTTATTAACCGGGAAAAATGATAAAAACGGTCTCTTTATATTTGCTATTGTATTATTTTACGTTGTTATGCGGTTAAATTAAACGTAGTTTTGGAAATTTTCCCGAAATATTATAATATTTTAATATCAGCCCTTTTGGGACATGAGCAAATTGTAAAGACATTCCGAGCTTTTTATAAGGCGTTTGAAATCCGTTGAAATTTTTATTTCGTTTTATACAGATAAAATTGTTTTGGCCGAGCAGGAATACTTGAAATTTTTCGAACCATGACGTCCCATATGGTACATTGACCATAAACCGTAAAACTTATTACATTTCAAAATATCGAAGGCACCGAAGTTAGCGATTATTTTATATTCTCAGATTCCCTGTATAGCGATGAATTCGTTGCACTATACTGTAATGTGTGTTATTTTTAAAAACAATTTTTTTTATATCTCTGTATGAACTACTATTCGACCAGAAATCTCGTTCCAACAACTATAATCACCCAAAGGTATCCGGTAGGAAATTTCGCCATGTATTTAGTGCATTGGGGGATGTCGTCCATTGATTTTCCACGTAGTGTTCTTAATAACGCGGGAAACACCTCGGCAAATGACGTCGGAAAACACTCGCACAAAATAATAACCCGTGTAATTTAACGGTTTAGGGATACCCCGCTACGTACAATTTTACGGGATAAGGGCGGTGAATTTCGCGGTCGCGGGTTTATACGGTGCGAATTTTTTCGGCTGACATTGTCGTAAATTATTTAAAGGAGACGATAATGTTCATATATATATATATATATATATATATATATATATATATATATATATATATTACGGTTATTACGGCGCAATTTCAGTTTCAAATAAATACGATTTTAACGTTCCGAACGATGGTTTTTAATAATGAAACAACTCTGGACAAACTATAACGGCGGCGACGTAATAGTTTTTAATGCTCCCGCCGGCAGCGGTGTTATATTTTAGATTCCTGCGGAGCCGAGCCGAGTGATGGGGCGGGGACCTGTTATATAGTTTTAAAATTTTTATTTTTTTTTTTTTTTCTTCTTCTTCTTCTTCTTCTTCTTCTTCTCGACGAACACTCCGGCATAGTAAACACGCCCGAAAAGTTTCACGCAACAACTTCGTAGATACGTTGAACACGGATGATATTCTAAAACGATGGCCATTTGAATTTCGCGACGCGATATTATACGACGCCCCGGAAACAGTGGCGAAAACTAATAACGAAAACGAATAAACGCACGCGGTGTAGAATACATACATTTATTATATTTTAGTAAACGAGTGATCGAACAATTTCGTACAGACAATCGTCTCATTCAATCGCGCAGACGTTAAATATTAGTTGATAATGATTATTTCACTCGATTGGTGTGTTTTTAAATTGTTTGCAATTTTATTTTTATGAAATTTTCCAACACCGAGAATAAAATAAATATTTTTTGTACGATACAATTGAATTGTGCATTTTTCATGATTTAATATTATTCATTTGGAAATGTTTACTAAAATTTTAAATATATTTAATACGAATACACAATATATTAATTTTTATATGCTCCGTTACGTCCATGCAAAGTTAATGAAAAATATTATCAAAAATGTTATGTTTTGTGGATATTACAAACGATCGGTCATCGTTCTTTTCGGCATATTTAATAATGGAAATTTCATATTAAAAACAGTGCCCGGACTCGAATCGACTAGACAACAATTATTTTTGCTTTTGCTTTGAAAAAACAATTCATACTTTACATAAGTGTTAATATCTCGCACCGATTTAAATTCAATACTATAAGAGCAGTAACTGTTTTGAGGTTTAAACCGTAGTTTTATACTATTTATACGTAATGCACTTATAAAAATAAGTTATTATATTCATCTATCCGGACGAAATACAAATAAAAAACTATTTCGAATGATAAATTTATCAATGGAAACCTAAATAATCTTGTCGTGTCGTAACAGTCAAACGAAAGTCTATAACGTGCACGTGTGTGGGTGTTTTTTTTTTTTCTTTATATATTTGTGTTCTAAATGTCTGTCAAACAGACCGATAAAAACACGAAATGAGTTTGTACATATTCAACGCGACATTTGTAAATCTGTCACGTATTTTGTATTCGCCTCATCAAAGAGCACGGGAGACAGCTTTTTCCGTTATTTTTTTTTCTCTTTCCATCCTTAGTTTTTACATCAGCAAACCTATTTCGAAATATATATAGCATGTCAGTGACATAGGTGTTCGCCCTGCAATACGTGTGTAAAGTAGTTTCCTCTTCCACTCCGCGGCCGCTATTTCAACAAACCGTCTGCACACGAATAAAACACCGAGGAAACACGCGAAAAGGCACTTATTTCCATGCCCATTCTTCGGGGTCTTGGTGGTTTTATTTTTATTTTTTTTTTTTTCATTATTATTTATATTTTCACGGTTTTCTCTTTTTCAAAAAGGCAACTTTTTCTCACCAAAGTCTCCCTCCCCGTGGCCGCCATCGGTGCCGCCGATTGCACTGCGATAAAATACGATTTGATTAAAAACAACCAAAGGCCAAAACGAAAAATCGCACGCACACACCCGCAACCTTTTTTTAAATACCTATAAGGTTTTTTTGTACTTTCCCGAGATCTACTGGTACGATACAGACACAATCCCTGGGTAACGTTGTCCGAATAATATTTTCGCCCACACCCGAAAGGGATAAGGTATAATTACGATTGTGTAAATATTGTTGGAATTATTTATTTTAAACACACACCTTTAGTATAGCCGCGAACCAAATTTGATATTTTCATCGGAAATTTTACATTTGTCCCTTAGAAATTTCACCGATAGTTAAAAAATCGAATGTTACAGATTCGCATCTCCCGGGTAATCGACTATGTTTTACACGAATTATTTAAACGTTTAACCGTATTATCTGCTCTTTAACGGATAAATAATAACGGCAAACAGATGCGGGGGGGAAACGGAAAAAACAACGAAAATGAGAAATTCCCGAATGGACACGCGCACATCGCGAAAAAAAATCATTTCCAAAAGTAATTATTTTATCGATTTATTTCGGAATTGGTAGCGCATTGGGAACGTATACTATTTTTTTTTTTGGATGTAGTAATTTCAACCGTTTATATATTTGTTATTTCGTACGCGGAAGACGTATATAAAATTATATTACAATCACGTAGATCCTCCCGTCCTCGCCGGCATAGTCACTTGACGCAAGGCGACGACTTTGACTATAAGGTACGGCAATGACAATCGGAAACGCCCCACCCCCACGATAAGGGTTGCATACTATAATGATACAGAGAAAGGTACAGAGAAAGTGAGAGAGATGTAGAGTACTACAATGTTGATTGTCTCCCTTTTTTTATCGTATCGTATCGTTTACCGTATTATTAATACTTGAGAGACGGCGCTGATGCAACCGTCTATAAATGTACACGATAACACCGGACTCGATAATCGAAAAAAAAAAAGAATAATAATAATAAATAAATACAAATCATGTACCCCAGTGACTTTATCGCCATTGCCAAGGAACGTTCGAATAAATAATTTATGGGTGGCTGTTTTTTTTTTTTTTTTCCACCTCCCCCATTTTTCTTTTTTTCTGCAGTCTATTGAGTTTAGAGGTTTGATTCCGCAGCTGGGCGGCTGTGCCGTCGGGTCGTTTGCCACCGCCGATAAATTTGACCCGACTAATGGGACGGACTCGCACTTTCCGGGACACGACTTTGTTTTTGCGTCCAACAGATTTCGCATAAAAAGTTTAGTTTTTCATTACGATTTATATATATATATATATATTATTAAAATATTATTTAATTAAAACGAACACTATTATTTCGAGTTCAACGTTTTGGCTATATTACCAGTGTAATATATAAGGACAAGCGCGGAAACCTTCATATTTTACGCACGCTATACACAAATGCAATTTACATTATTGTTAAAGTTTTGCCCTCTCGTAATTGCGCCGGGGCCGTCGTCCAACTTAAATTAACACTGTTCGTTTTATTTCCATTCGCCCCGTATCAATTTTCGATTACACCTGTACGCACGATATATTATTACAGGGGGGGTCGATTAAAACTATCGAAACTTTTAGAGAAATATACCGGGCAATTTCAACGAAATTTATCGGCTTGGAAATATCCATACTCGATTTCGTATACATTTTTAAAACGGTCCCGGGTCGTTCCCATTAAACGCAATTATGATGTCTGTTCAAAAAGTAATGCCACCATTCAAACTATGATTTTCGAATTTCTACTCGTTTGACGAAAATGATAACAACATTATTTTAAATTTACTTCGAAGAGACGACATAGATATTCAAAATTTTAAAAGAATAACTTTCTTTTATAAAGACAAATAGGTTTATGCCGTTTTCTAGATTAATTTCTGGGCCGTTTTAATTTTCATAACGGACAGTGTATCATTACGTTAAATACATTTCGGGATGAAATGATTTCTTGGCGAACTTCAGTTGTTGGACTGTCGAAAGGCTTGAACAAGTTCCACTATTATCGACCAAAATTTTGTTCAGCGATGATAGCCATTGCTGGCGTAATGACTACGTTAAAAAGTGAAATTTCTAGTATTTCAGCTGAAGAGCAACCCGACGGTGTTTAAGAGCTGCCATTACATCCAGTCAAAACAACGGTTCGGCGGGGTTTACGCGCATCGGTCCATATTTTTTCATAAATAAGACCCGGCCAGAACGGAAATGCGAATAGCCCCCGTAATCTGTCCACGATAACAGACTATTTGCTGCCCGCAATCCCGACGACATTTAATGCCAACAAGAAGGCGTACTTGCCGTATACGAAACAGTGGCTTTATTACTGAGAACAATTCGGCGAACAGTTAATTTTAGCTTCGGACCGTTGTGTTGGCCGCCTAGATCATGCGATATCACACCTCGAGACTCTTTCCTTTGGGGCAACGTAATGTCCAAAGATAACTTGAATTAGCCGGCTACGATTGAGGAGGATTCGTATGCAAACATCGCTCGCGTAATTGGCCAAATACCACTCGAAATGCTCGAACATTTCATCCAAAACTGGAACGTCAGAATGCACCGTGTTAGCCGCAGTTACGGCCAATATTTGAAAGAAATAATCATCAAAGAGTGGTTATTTTCTATAATAAGATAGATTTACTAGATAAAATTGAAATTTTGTCGGGTTTTGATGCAAGGTTTCAACATAAGGTTGACGTTGCATGTTCGGAAAACCGTCATCTCTGAGCATTCCGTTTGTAAAGTGCTCGGAATAATATTCACTCCGTAGCGTTTGTGTTGATTAGTATTATATATGTATTTAAAAAAAATAAAAGGAATATCAATACAATGCTAAAATTATAAATAAAAATAATCCATCAAGTGTTAATAGTTCAGGGGACGTGTACACGAGGGAGAGGGAACGACGGTTTGATCTCTTCGTCCCTTTTTTTAATACGCGGAGGAACGTTTAATTGAATTTATTGTAATGATTTCGGTTTTCGAAAGAAATTTAAAAAAAATGTATTTAATGGTAAAAATAAAAAAAAAAAACGGGAATTCAACTGGCACGGACAAGACAACCAGTATATTATGATAAATCGAGTGAAAAAAATCAAACACAAAACTTACAATGATTGGAAAAAAAAAAAAAGAATCTAAAAACTGCCAAAATATCTGGGGGGGGGGCGAATTCTTCCGTGGTGGGTGGGCGCTGCCACTTCTTCTATTCCTCCTAGGTGCCTTCTTGTCGATAACCCGCCCTCTAAAAAATCGACTGTACGCCACTGATTTTTATATTAAACAAAAAGCGATGTTACGTCTAAAAACACGTAAATTTTAAAAGAGACGGATTCCGAGTACCGTAATAAGTATTCTCGAAATATTTAACATATTTTTTTGTATTATTTTTCGTGAGTGTGTTCCGAATACCGTAATTCGTAGTCACATTTTGTCGGGATCTAATATTGCCGCTGTAAATAATAATTCGAATCCTATTACGCGTATGCATTAGATAAATTCTATTCTGGATAAAAACTTTTCGAAAAAAAGTATATTGTTCCGGGTCGACGGATATATATATATATATATATATATATATGCATATGAATATTTTGTTCTCGTTACAAAACGGATCGGCTCTCCGCGCCCGCGTCCAGGAAGATAATATAATATTATTCGGCGATCGGCGGCGGGGTGGAATATATATATATATATTTTTTTGTTTTCTCTCTTAGTTTATTTTTTTTTTTTTTGTTATCAAACGATATTTTCTTCGTCGCCGGCCGTTCCGGTCCCCCCGTGGGCGGGTTTCGAGAAGAGAATGAACGAGAGAGCGGAAAACGGAACGTCACGCGGGACGATTATATTCCGCTCATATGGCCGCGGCGCCGGGCAGGTAGCCTGCTCGGTACCAGACGTCCGCCGACAAAGGCATACGCGAGTCCGTTTTCCCGGGCGGACATTATTTTTATTATTATTTTTATTATTGCATAACGGCCGTCGAGTTCATTACGGGTCGCACGATATTTCGGGCGTCTCCCGTATAAATAATACGGCGAACAAACATTATTTTTTGTTTCCCCCCGGCCTTCCGGGCCGCGCGTTTCCCCGCCCGCCGCCGTTTTATATTTGATGTAATACCCGGCGCGCGAGAGAAAGGGCTTTTTATTATTAAATTACGGGCGCGCGCACTCGCCGCACGGCTACGTGCCCCGGCCCGTCTCCCGTATAATATGGTCTCGATCTCTCGGCGCGATCACTCCCTAGCCGTCCCCTCGGCCCCCTTGCGCGTTTACTCTGTCCGCGTTTCTCTCGATCGCGGTCTCGGCCGTCTCTCACCCGTTTTTCCCCGTCCCCGTCGTCACTGTCGCCGCCCGCCGGACCGCCAACCCCCCCCCCCCGCCCCACAACTCGCGCACGGTAACCCCCGGGCGATCCCTCCGGGCCGCCGGCTCAAACCCGCGCGCACTATACGAATACTCCCCCCGTAGCCGATAAATAACATCCCGAAAAACGTTATTTTGCGACGTGTTCCGCATTCGGTATACCGAAGTCGCGGCTATCCGAAAATCGTTTTCTCGGCTGTGGAGGACCACGACGTGGGAGATGGCGGCGTCGGCGGCGGCAGCGGCGGCGGTCAATCGTTCCCCCGCGAAACGATTCCACCGGGTCCGGTGGCGCGAGTGCTGCGGCCGACGGGTAGGTACGCGCCGAGAGTGAAACGGGAGACGGAGCAAAAAATAAAAATAAAATTACGTCTGCCACACCACACGACCGTTTGTCGTTTCGAACCGCGCCGTATCTTATTATTATTATTATTTTCTCTCTCTCTCTCTCTCACTATTATGCTTTATCCCCCGGCTCCTCACACTCGCCACCGAATAAAATAGAGAGAAATTCATTTTTGGGACGTATGGCGACTCCCTCCGCCGGTAATCCCGTCCATTATAATTGTATACGGACGGCGAGGAAAAAACGGTGGAGATAAAAAAAAAAAAATAAATGCCACCGTAACATATACAAACAGCAAACACGCACGCACAAAGAAAAACGGACGACAACGGCGTCGGATAATTATTTCTCTCCGAACGCCTCGGGGCATTTTTTTTTTTTTTTTTTTTTACTCCGTCACACCCTCCAGAACCGTCTTGCCGTTTCATTATATACGCATATTTCATTTCCTATCCGGCGTTCGGTTTCTTTTTTATTATTATTATTATTATTATTTTTTTTTTTTTTTTATTATTATTATTTTAGTTTACTTTTTGCTCGCTTTTTAACGCGTCTCTCGTTTCCCGTAATCGTTACAATTTTATAATATAGGTAAGCGCAACTGTCTTTGCACAATCATTTCCGTTCGACGGCTGTATAATAAACAGCAGAGTTTTTACTCTCGCTGCCCGTATTTCCATAATAGTAAGTTATACGGTACGGTATCACGGGTAAGTGATGTCGTATCTCTTTTCGAACATTTTTTTTTTTTTTTTTTTTTTAATAACTCATTTATGACTTACGAATTCCCGTATAATTATTTCGCTTTTTATTTCCCCGTTAATATTGGCTCGTCATTGTCGGCCGCCCGTTAAGACCGATTACTGCCGCGATTCAAGTGGTAATCACACTCCAGAAGACGCGCTCGACGAAATGGCAAAACATTATTTTAGAAGTGTCGATTCGCGCGGTCCTTTAGCTTTTCGTTATTTAATTCATTAAACGCGAATAAACAGACGAATAGTTTTTTTTTTTACAAACTATCACATTGTATTTACCGTGACGGTTGGCGATTGTGCCAATTATCGTACGGACACCTAGATGAACCCATATACGGTTTAACGATTTTATACCTATAATTTAAATTCAATCAGACTCCCGTCGTTGCTTGCCGTATGCAAATGCCGTGTACGCCACCGCCGGCACAGTCAGTCGGCTAGACAAATATTTCTACAATGCATTTCTACGCGTTCCACGATATCGGTAGAACCAAAACGTTATGCGTTGACAATATCATCGAACGTATTGATTTTCGCATTTTTGCATTTTGCGCGAACACACATACCCGGGAGGACCACGACGACGGCAATTGCCGTGTTTTCGCGCGGTGTCGACATTATTCGACGAAATGTATTCAATTTTCCATATATTATTTTATTTCCGCCTAATGATAAGCTAAAATGTTACGAGGGTATTAAATTCAAAACGAGAGTTCTACGCAATAATAATAAAAAATAAATAAAACCTATAAATACTAACCTAATCGCAGTTACTAAATTAAAAATACACGTTTCTATATACTTATTATAATATTTATTTTGTAATTTAACATTCACACAACATCGAAAATTAATCGCTAATTTAAATCGTCGGTACATTCGGAACAATCATATGCCGTGTTAAATCGAAGTTTTAATATTTTTATGGGTTTTCGTCGATATATTTTTTTTTTTATAGATATAACGTTAATCTATCGCCCAACTATATATAAATTTATACACGAGAGTATAGTAACAGTGCAAATCGGATCAATATTTTAGCGGGACATGCAAAGTAGTTTAGTATGAAATATTCATGACCAGTATAAATTCCATTGTGAGATAGATCTACCTTTCCGGAGCTGAATGAAATTAGTGGCCCGGAACGTGCAATCCAAAACCTTTTTACTGCGTATATGTATGTGTTGTTATTTTTTTTTTTTTTTTTTTTTTTATGGGCAATAGAAATTTAATGGGTTATCTACGCATCGCAATACCATTATTGTCAGTCGTTGATTATTTTATTTCGATCAATTTGTTTACAGTAAAGATCCGTGTGTTTCGATACTCTTACGCGTGTCTCTTATATTTTTTTATATATATTATCCTTTAAGTATTGGTTTTAATATTTGTGTCCCTTTTATTTTTTTTTTTTTTTGTCCGTGAACAATTTTCGACCGGAAATCAATAATACGACGTCTGTTCAAAAAGTACCAGGATTTTGTATTTAATTATTATAAAAATAAAGTTACATATTATTTAAACATATCACTATTAAAATAGTATCCTCCGGACGATACGCAGTAATCCCGGCGATCTTGTCATTTTTTAATAGTCCTTTGGAACCGTTCCGAATTTAAAGCTACGAGTTCTGTTGTCGCGTTCGCTTTGATTTCCTCTACATCTTGAAATCGTTGTCATTTAAGTGCAGATTTTAGTCTTGGGAAAAGCAAAAATCACATGGGGTCCGATCTGGAGAGACCGCCGTGACTACAGTAATTTTTTATCAGCAAGATTCATGAATCCACAGCGCTAAATGTGCGGGTGCGTTGCCGTGGTGTACAATCGCGGAACGAATTTGGCAACGCGACCCATCCCGTCAATAATCAGTGTTTTACAACATATCGGTGATGTAACGTTGTGGAGCAGTTTGTTTTTTTTTAAATTGACGAGACCGAAAAATTGAAGAAAAAAAAACCAATACCTTCCCAGATAGTGAGTGTCTTGTTGTTAGCCCGATCACCCTGTATTTTAGTAAATATACTGTTATCGAGCCGATCAACTTGAACGGATTAGAAAACGATTACGTGATTGACTGGGCGTTATAGTAAAACGTAACTTTTGACTAATACTCGATTGGAAATCAAATTTAAATGGGGTGATTTCACCCTCAAAAATCGGTGTTTTACAACATGTCGGTGATGCAACGTTGTGGAGCAGCTTGTTTCTTGAATTTTCGATCACGATCACCCTGTGTTTTTCGTAAATATACTGTTATCGAACCGATCAATTTGAACGGATTAGAAAACGATTACGTGATTGACTGGGCGTTATAATAAAACCCGGCGAAAGTATAACAATACAGCCCCGCGTGTCATTTATTATACGTAACAATAATTTTGTACGCCGGTGCGTACGATGCGTTCTGTGAACGTCGGGGCGACGATTTAATATTTCGAGTATTGACACGGCGGCCGACGGTGAAATATCGTTAGAACGTTTTGCGAAACGTTCCCAGCGGGATAGAGCGAATCCCGGTGTTTCGATAGCAGACTTAAATGGGAAATCCGTAAGCCAAACAAACGGCGGTATCGATGAAATGCCGTTTGACGTGTATCCCGGCGGTCGCCGGCGCGCGGCAAAAACCCTACCCGTCGGCCGTTGATATTTATGAATTACGACCTCGTTGTATTAAACTTCCAGCTCGCCCGGCGGTCAACCGGCCGGTCGATTTACAGCGATGTTTTATCACCGACCATAATATTCTATGACAAAAAAAACGAAAAAAAAAACAAAACCAAACAAACAGACGAAAGAAAACCCCTTTTTTACAATATAATATATTTCCCGAGAATCGTAAGCACACCGTCTCGTCTGTTTGCTATTTTACTGTTGACTGTAAAATCCTAACGGGGGTTTTTTTTTTTATTTTTATTTTTTTTTTTTTTTTGAGATTATGACAAATTATTATCAATGCAGTATTATTATTTATCTACACGCGGTTACTGCGTATCCGTTTAAATCTCAAATTTGTTCGATTACACGTGAATATACGTTGGACAATATGGCGAAATCTCCGGTGATTCGGCCATTGTGTCTGTATATAATTGAATGATAAATTACCTGATTTGTTTGAAAACATTTATGTTAAAAACATAATAACTTTTATCAAAAAAAAAAAAAAAAAACAGTTTAGATATCATGGCGCTATTTATATAATAGTGTGAATTATAAATGTATCTTAATAAAACTCAACGCCGGTTTTAGATATAATTACAATTTTTATAACGAAATGCATTTGTAGTTTTATTAAATGACGTCTATTGCCTATACGTAGGGTATACTTTATGGGCAAGTACTCGCCGAACGAAATAAAATAGAATCTATTATTTTCTAGATTAGTAAATATACATCTTGCATACGGTATTATTAAAAAAAAAAAAATCTATAAAGAAATATCAAGAGTAATAATATGGTTTTTAGTATTTTGAAAATGGTTTTTTTCCCCTCTATAAGGCAATAGATAAATATGCGTTAAGAGAATTAAAATTAACGATTATATTATAAACTATTACGATTCACGTGCCATACATAAAAAAAAAACTATCGATATTAACTAAAAATTGTATTTTGTTTTAGGTAAGCTCAATGTTTGATTACGGACGTACTATTAACCCACACGAACAACAGGGATTGTTCGTTGAGAAGGTATGGAATTTAAATTGTAAATAGAATATGTGTTTATGGTTTTTTTTTTTTTGTTCTTTTAACTATTCATTCTTACCAAAGTGTTAAATCAAAATAGATATTATGATATTAGTCTCTCTCGGCGTCCTTATAAAAGAAAAAAAAACTCTAGAAAATATTACAACGGTTATATATTTATTTTAACGTCAATGATAATCGATTTATTATATTCTATACAATGATTATATATAACTCGGAAAATATATTACGAACAATCATCGTATAAGTGAATATTTCAATCGTACGCGTGAATACCGCCCAAAACTATACCAACATAAGAACACGAGAATTGTAAGATAAAAAAAAAAATAAAAGAAGATATTTCGGACGTTTTCACATTTCTAAACCCGATCGCATCGACGACGGGTTGTTTTTACCGGACATATATTTTTCGGAGTTAATAACGAGAAGGAGGAGGGGGGACAAAAAAAATGATAAAAACATAACAAAAAACCTCTGTGAATGGTCGTCTTTCGCCCCCCACATTGCGCGCGTTCGAAATAATCGTATTCCTTTTATTAGTATAAAATAAAATCATCATCATCATCATCATCCGGGCAACGAGACTAAAGCAATTACCTGAGCACTGCCGGGGATTTAATAACATAAAATGAATTATTTATTTTTTTTTTTTTTTAATACTTTTTCATATAATACGCATGACGTATATAGATAGACATTTTTTTTCACCCCAATCCGAAAGCGCATCGCCGCCGGTTTCGTTTTCCATCGCCGGTGTATGGCCGCGGTGCGCGACGCATACGTACGATCCGCAGAGCCCGCCCGGAGGGCACCGCGGGCCGTATTCGTGCGTATGGCAGCGAGGGGAATACGGTTTTTAGATCCCTCGGCGGACCGCGAAACAGGGCGAAAGGGAACTCGATATATATGTATGTATGTATGTATGTATATACATACAAATAGGGAAGAGACGGGTCGACCGGTGGGGGGTGGGGTAAGGGGTAAGGGACGGGTACCGTTTATCGAGAGCCCCCTCCGGTTGAGCAAGGTAATTGGACCGTGATGTTAATGAATAGAACGGGCGCAGCAGACATTATCGTAGACCCCGCGTACCGCCGCCCGCCCCGGAACGTCATTTATATATCCACGCCGCCCCGCGCCGGTTAAACCCTCCCCCCCCACCGGCCGGGACACAAAAGAAATCCCCGAAGATCCGGTACAGAAATTCCCAATTTGGTCGGCCCGCGTACGCAGGCGCGCCCCGCGATTTATGGCCACCGCGCCGGGCACACACGCGTGTACCGGTGTTGTGAAACGCCGCGCGCCGGTGTGCACCTGCACCGCGCGCCCGGCGACCGTAGCCCCGCTACACTGCCGGGCCCGGGGGCCGGTTCCGCGGTACGGCCGACCGCCCGTCATTAATTATAACCGAATCACGCCCGGCCGAAGTGTATTGTAGAACTACCAGTTGGACGCCCGTCGTCCGGAACTCTCTCCTGCGGCCTCGCCCGCGAAAACATTGGAAGTCTACGCCACTTCTGAGTACGGCGGTACGACGGTGGTCATTCGGTTTTAAACATCGGCGAAACTAACTACGAGGTCTGTTGTTAAAAGGACACGTGTTATTACGACTAGTCTACTCACGATAACGTTTCGAATTGTAAATAGATGCATTACCCGCATTAACAAGTGGATATTTTAAACAAAACTCGAAGTCGCCATTTTATCTCAGTTTAATATTACACGCGGTCGCATCCACAGTCGGTTATTTTCCGTTCGCCGTTTTCGACATGTCCGAAATCAACCAACAACGGCGGCGTGTGCGTCAAGTTTTGCTTGAAACATGGGAAAAATGATCCAACGGAAACGCACGGAAATGATTCAAATGGCTTTTGGGGATGATTCATCAAGTGGTTCCGTGACTTTCGAGCATTTTAAACGTTTCCAGGACAGTCAGCGGTCAATTGAAGACGACCGACGTTCTGGAAGTCCCTCTACCGTGTCGTTCACCACGACAATGCACCGGCAAATTTAGCCTTGTGGATTCGTGAATTTTTGGCCGATAAATAAACCGCTGTGGTCCCGGCGGGCTCTGTCTATTCTCTAGATCGGGCCCCATGTGATTTTTTCTTTTCCCAAGACAAAAATATGTGCTTAAAGGACAACGATTTCAATATGTAGAGAAAATTGTAATATATAAGCGCACGTGGCAATAAAATTCGTAGCTTTAACTTTGGAACAGTTCCAAAGGACTTTTAAAAAATGGTTAGATGACCGGCATCACTGCATATCGTCCGGAGGAGAGTTTTTCAAAGGAGATATCTTTAAATAATATGTAACTTCATTTTTGTAATTATCAAATATAAAATTCTGGTACTTTTTGAACGGACCTCGTATTATTTCCTTTTTTTTTTTTTTTTTGGTATTTTAATACGCGATTGCTGCTATATTATTTGATCGTAAAATGTATTACGATTAATCAAAGTACCGAAGAACGAATAAAAACAATCCCCGATAAAACCTATTTTGATTTGGAATCGTGACCTTCTATCGATTTCCGTCCATCAGGGCTGTTCTCGAAGATGGAAATTATGGGAGGTGAATGGTCCGACAACGCCGACTGCCTTTGTGAAAATTGCCCACTCGTGTCGCACAGAATTTACTGAACATTGTGATTAATTTGAAGTGTATTTACGTAACCGAAAATGAGTTGTTCGAGAACTAAATACACCAAAAAACGAGATCTAGGGGATGAACTGCTGGGAAGTCTGAAAAATATTTCAATTAAATTACTGCCGGTCGGTAACAACGATGGAAAACGTATGTTCAAACTTCAAACTGAATTCGCCATGGGTTCGCCACGTTATCTGATTGACCCGATATTCATTGTATGGAATTGTGTATGTGATTACACGTACCGATTACAGGGATAAGACCGACAATTTTTTTTACATAAAAAAATTAAGGAACATCGCCCACTTTTGATATATTACAAAGGCACACTAAATTCACGTATTGGGATATTAATTATTAATCCATAGTCCCTGGCTGATAAATACAAATAGTATTTTTTCATCTGTCTGTGCTTATACTCTCCGGTCATTTTACTTTCGGTTCAAAGTTTTTCTGGATTCCCTCTTTCTGGTTGTCAATTTTCTGTAACGTTACACGCGTCAATTTTTTATTTATTTAATCATTAACATTTATATTGTTTGCGTCAGTCAATTATAGACAGAAAATATTCGTATGCCAATTATTTCAAAGTTCTTTCTATTAAATAATTTTTCTACCAGAGAAGATATCATCCGATCTATTGCACTCCTAGGCTATTTCCGGTGAAAAATTTTGACAAATTGGTACATTGACGAGGTAATTTTTTTTTAGGAAAAAACTTATTAGTTTTTATTATTTCTTTTTATTAATGTTGATTACCGTGGCAACAACGAAAAAACACGATTAATACTAGTTCGCTCCGAAATGGTTTTCGTTTGCAATTTATCGTTGCATAAAGATATTAGTTCAATTTGCTATCTTCGTTCGCAACTACTGTCGTACCACAGTGACCCAGCCACGGTGCGAAATATGTATGCCATTCTTTATTATTTTTCTTTTTTTTTTTTTTATGAATACAAATGTTACAATCGCTTATTTATTGTTACTTTCGACGTCGGGCCGTTATTTAATAAATAAAACACTGGTCAGGAAACGCAATACTGGTATTCAAAATGCGTTCTTTGTTATTCGTTGCGACTACAACGGAACTTCGTGTTTTATAGTGCACCCAGTTTCCTGGGCGCCGTATACATAAATACTCTTTGTTACCGCGGAAATCGCAATTTTATTGAGAAACAGCGTCGCCGACGGATATGGCCTTTTATATATTATACGAGATATGCGGGTTCGTCATTTCAAAAGTACCGGAAAAAAAAAAAAAAAAAAAAAATAATGTGGGCCAACGTTTGTCCCATTATGACTGACTGACAGGACTCGTGGGACTTTCGTAATTTATATTAACACTCGACGTTTTAATCGTCCGTACAGACACACGTACGTCCGTTTTAATGCACAACACTTGCATAATATATTTATATTTCCATCTGATGGGCCAGAATTGAAATAATTGGTACAAAATTAGGTTTACGTTTTTAATTTTTTTTTTTTTTTTTTTTATATCAATATATGAAAAACAACAAAAATAACTGAATTTGATACCGTTATGATAAATAAAAATAAAATAAATGTATTTTTTTTCTCCGCAGTAAATTTTTTCTAGATTTTAGTCCGTTTCTTCGGTATCATCATATTGGTGAATATCATAATCATTTATGTTTTCTATTTTTTCATTATTTGACATTTTATTAATTTCACTGTATTGTAGCATGAAAATCTAAAATATCAAAATATTAAATTGCGTTATCGTTTTTTTTTTTTTTTTTTTTTATTATTATTATTAAATAAAGAAGTGGCAATATGTGGCAGCTAAATTACACGTTTTCTTTTTAAATACAGGATTGCTTAAATATTAACCAATTCGAAATACTGAAAGGTTTTTTTTTTTTTTTTTTAACTCAATAGATAGAATGAATAATAAACGTAAAATTGAATAAGAAAACGCTTTATTGGCTCTTATAGGAACACAAGTAGATATGTAATTATATTAAAAAAATACAATAAATAATATTACGTACAATTTATTATTTCCGACGGTGAGCTTTCGTGATTTATTCTAAACTATACAGATATAGATTTTACATACTGATAAAAAAAGCTTGACGTATGCACTAATCACGTGTGCTTAATGGCAAGTGATAAATATTCCTATAAAAAGTAAACGCGATAATACATATATATATATAGTATTTTTACTGTGAAGATCGATTGAATCGTGTCATTTTAATAAACCATCACGAATTGATTAAATTCACAAGTAAATTCCTGTACTCGTAACCTACACGCAAATATCCGTTGGCAGGCGCCTATGTAACGGGGTAGGACTCAAAGCCCAAAACAAAATGGGGAAATCACTATATCTGTACATTTTTTTTATTACTTACAATACAATAGTTTTTTTTTTTTTTTTTATTCGAGTAACATAATGTGAAAAATATCAGTTAGAAAATATGTAAATTTTGAATTTTCGTCCGTGCCTTCATCCATCGTTACAACATTTTTAAATACCTCCCTGCCCGCGGGCCATTACGTGAGAAATCCTCTTAAACGATTCGTCGTATTTGACACCGCATTATTATTATATCTGAACGAGCATACGCCGTGGAATATCTGTAAAAAAAAAAAAAAACATTGCGTACCCCCGAACGCGGTATTTTTGTTCGTACATCACAACTAACAGCGAAGCGAACATCATTTATCTAAAGTGACTACACTACAATCAAAAAGCTATATCACAAAGTCATAACTTCTTAACGTCAATGGTACTCGCCGGTCAAATCACAAGGCTCGCAGACCGCAAAAACAGACCTCTTGGACTAACGACAGCCGACAGTTTCATTTGTCTTAATGCCATCCTCTTTTGTGCAAAATATTATTTATATTTGCCGTCTCTCTGCGGTTTCCAGTGTGTATCATCTTATTTTTAGTTTGTTATCCGCTTTATATTTAGAAAAGTCACTATAAATGGCGCCCCTTTAAAAACTCTTTCGCGAAAAAAATAACAGTTTGACACTGATATACGGAATACCGCGGGTTATTTCCTAATAATAAATTATATTGCAAGAAAAACACGTGTGGATTTATCTTGAAGAACAAGAAGTCGTTTGTTGTATATGCGGGTTTTTTTTTTTTTTTTGGTGTTTTCATCGTACAAATTACATACCAAATAAACGTCTGTGTAAAAAAAAAATTGTTGGAAATTCTAAAAGTGTTCTGACGGGATGATGCGTACGCACTTACGAAATTAGATAGGTACGTATATTTTACCGGCGTGGCGAAGTCGATTTTGGTATTTTTTTTTTATCCACCAACACCTTTACGGTACATACGATAATAAAACTCAAATAGTTCTCGATATCACACTATAAAATATTGTTAAGTACACTCGTCGATATTGTGTAAACGGTATTTGATACTCTTAAGCGTTTTGGAAATATATATATAAAAAAAAAAATCCCGGCGGAATAAAAAATTTCTTCTTACTAATGTACAAGTTCTATAAATGCGAGTCCTTTTTCATTTTTTTTTTTTCAATTTCGAGCACTGAGTGTTACAAACGTATGTGCTCTAAATATATCGGTACATTCTTTATAATCATAAGATGCCCAATCGTACAAGCCATCATGTGTTCTGACGGGGACTCGACGGATTGCTGCGATAAAACCAACGATGTCTTGTTCGAATCCGCCGATCGGTTGATTATAGACGAGACGTTTCGTTGCGTTTTTCACCCCCTCTAGTCGTGATTTTCCGTCGTTTCGGTATTAGGTTCAAACCTAAAAAAAAAAAAAAAAAAAAATCAAATACACTTCTTCGGAGCGGTATTAGATTCGGGCCAACAGGTGGGTGTGTTGGGTTTTGACATTTCCAAACCCGTGGCGGTGCTTCGTCGACCGGATTTCCCTCGGTGTCGGGTATTTACCTTCGTCGGGACACCGTTGACCGGATTGAATCGGACCGCAATGGTTCTGAGAGCACGCGGGGACACGCAAAACACCCGGTAGAGCGGGTCGACCTCCGGAACAAAATTACGCGACAGACCCGAAATAAAATTCCGTTCTCGGTTATTGTACGCAACGCCCGGCGAATCAATTGTTTTTGGGTGCTATTCGACGGTATTCCGCAAACAATTCGCGCCTACATCAGGTGCCGATAATATTGAAACTGCAAAACAATATTATTGTAGCGCCAAAAATTTTATCGGCAACACATTTACAGTCGTCTAATTCAACTGGAAACGGTTAACAGTGCAATTCGGTTAGCCCTCCGCCATCATTTCGGAGCCGTTTCCGCCGACGTGTGGCTTACGCGAAACGTTCCGAATGCGTTTTCCATTAAAAAAAAAAAAAAAATGATTTCCAAGTGCCTCTTGGGGACATCAAAGGAATCAACGACGATAACGGTTTACATCGAGAATTATCGCTAGGCGCGCGAATTCGCTGCGAGAAATCAACTCGTCACTCGCCTAACACCGGTAATTCGTTTTCGGCGGGACGCGGGAAGTCATGGAAGGAGGAAGGCTATACTGTTGTGTACTGTTGTTCTTTTTATTATTATTAATTTTCGTTTTGTTTGTGACGCAGTAACACAACAACTCGAAAACCGCGAAACGCCTTTGAAACACGGGGATTTTTTTTTTTTTTTTTAAATATCGTTTGTGCACACGGGAACAACCCATACCGCGAAATCGAGACTGTTCAACCTTGTAAATCTCGTAAACCTCGAATCGAACGTTCGAGAATCATTTAGAAGCCAGAGACAAATTCAATTCGCGAAAGAGCGAATAATTAAATACAATAACGATTTTACCGCGTCTGTGAAGTGCGTTTAAATGTCAGGTGTTTGCGTTTAGTTTCGACTAATTTACACAGACAAACGAAAAAAAAAAAAAAAAAAAAATAATAATATAAATCGTATTTCATTCCAGTCCATATGCCTACGCCTAATAACCTCTGCCCCTTGGTATGTTACCAATAAAAACCTCCATAAAGATCTGAACATGCCAACCCTTAACGACCTAGCCAAATCCTATTATTCAAAATTCCACTCAACGCTTCGCGCTCATTCAAACCCCATCATTAAAAGCTTATCCTCTACCATCATTCCTAGAAGGTTAAAAAGGCAATGGCCAAGAGATCTCCTCAACACCTAACTTAAATAAAAAAAAAAAAAAAAAAAAACATTAAATAAATAAACTCAAACCCTAATTTCTGGTCAGGTGGCACTGCTGAGAGCCTTCCTCCTCTTGTTATTTTTTCTTATATATTATTTATTACTCTGTCATCACACTTACTCATTATACACTTATGTATAGATTGTAAATATACTTTATTTTTAATAAAAAAAAAAAAAAAAAAAATCGTATTTAACAACAAACGAATTATGACATCGTCGCATTTGTTTTGTTTTTTTTTTTATAAATCTCAGTATTACACCGGCCAGGGAACAAATAAAGGACAATAATGTAGAAGGAAACATAATAATAACAGTATCCCACATTGCAACGTCTGTGTTATCGGTATATTTACAGGCACGAACACGAGGCTACGTGGCGAAAATACGATAATTCGATTTTTTTTTTTTTTTTTATGTCCGTTAAACCAATAGTCTAGCGGAGATTGCCGGGTTCTGATTGCACGGTTATTTAATCGGAGCAAACAATCGCGGTTTTAATAAAATCCGACATACTTCGACCCCGCCACCGTTACAACTCGGAACACTCGGGTTAGATTTAACGGTGATTTAATTGTGTTAGTTTTAAACTGCGAAATAAATCACGATTGTGATACCGTGTTCTACGCGAATTTTAACGTAAAATTTAACTTAAAACAAGTAACTAAATTCGTATTCACATTAAACCAAAAAAAAAAAAAAAAACATGACCAAAACCGTTTCAAATAACATTTTACAACTTACAAATAGTCGAAATGTTTGGAAAATAACCGCGCGTCTAGAATTTGATAGTATTCGAAACAATTACAAAACAAAATCGAAAACATTTCTAACTGTTATTGCGCGAATATTACCATTTTCCCAACGATTTTTTGGTCTAGATTTTTCTAAATAATAATAAAAAAAAATACACTAGAAATCCGATAGCGATTTTCTCGATACACCAACCGGACAGAATGTGCCACCAAGATTGGTATATACAATTTTCGTTCTGAACAAGATTACTGGTCAATATGTTGTTAACGGGCACACGTCATACTAAAACCAATCCGTCCCGCGCTATGCCAAATGCCTTTAGGAAATATTATCAATAAAAAAATGTTCGATATTTGAACAAAGGCCACAATCAATATGTGACTAGAGATCATAACTGAATAATCATCGATTTACGATAAATGTAATCGCTGGACGACCACAATATCTAAAACGAAATATTTATTAGAGAAATCAATTGTAACGAATTGTGTTTGTTCGATAAACGTAACACGTCCGGTCGAATTTACAAGAAAAATTATTACAGTAAAATATCCGTAAAATAATACCGGAAATAATGTCCGCTGTTTAACGATGACCGTTAACAAAAGTGCAATACTATACAAATTCGTACTGTAATAAAATACAATTTAACAACAAAAAAAAAAAAAAAAAGAAACTAAAAACACTATAATATGTACAAATTGAAAAATGTATTGATGACATGTGCAACATTGAACAATGTAATTGACTATGTACAATTTAAATTTAAAATTTCCCCGCGCATTAGAATTTAAATTAATACCTAAAGTGTAGAAGTGAACATGTATATTGAACAACCTATTGAATAATATGAGATTGTTTTAAATATTTTTTATTCGAACAACTCGAAGGGGGGAGGAAATTACAAAAAAAAATATATATATATATAGTTTTAATAATTTATGAGGTGTTTTTTTGTTGTAACGTGCAATATTCGTATATTTCCGGACGGTGGAAATAATATCATTCTTATCCGGATTCTTATTGGAATCTATAGGAAATTAATTTTACTCAACCGTTTATAGTAATATTTACCGGATCTCAACAAAAATAAAAAATAAAAAAAACATTGTCCAGACGTTTGTCTGATAATGCGTTTAAACACGATACTGTACGAGTATTGTGTATATTTCCTATAAAAAAAAAAAAAAAACTTCTATATTATTTAAATGAAACAATTCGGTAAAATGACCGTTTTCTCGACGTTATCAATAACTTTATTGGTTATTTTAATGTAAATTTACATTTAATTTTGTTCTCACTCTATCATTTCACCGTTATTCGTCCGCTAGACATTCGCCACACTCGACGCTCTACCGACAGATGGCGGTAGGGGTTCAAGATTTTACCGCGCTATCGGTGAAATCGCCATTTATTCTTGGGGTAACATTCGTTATTTTTTACTTTATTGGAATTATATTATCAACCGTAATATTAATCGCACACTAATCATTCGATCATTTTTTTTTTTTAATTTTTTTTTATTTTTATAAGGTAATATGCATTGAAAATCCCTGTGCCAATAAAACACGACGATTTATTGGTCTTTTTTATCCGATATTCAATTTTTGATTATTTTTTTTTGTTTTGTGTTTTTGTCGTGCGTTTTCTAACATTTTACGATTTCGAAAAATATTTCACGGGCGGCCATAATTCAATCAACAAAATAAATATTAGTCATACAACATAGCGGGGCGCATTGAGTGAACGCACCTTTGCGTTCCTACATCGAATTTATACGTACCGTCGACGCGTGGGCGTGTAGTGCATTAACAATTGTTAGAGTTCTCGACTCGCCCCCTCTAATTTCCAACCCAACAATTAATCTAATTAAATCAAAATAAGTCACTGCAGACACCGCACACTTACATACTAATTATATTGGAAGCTACTCTGTATATTGTACACGGTGTATATTTATATTGTACGTACAGAATGACCCTCTCCCGTTCAGTTGTACAATACTGTTAAATGTATTAATATTATTTGCGTGAACATTACACATAATCGATTATCTTAATTGTTATCGTAGGCGCAAGTACGGCCAAAATATTGGCGGGATGTTGAATTTCTATGCAACGCTTATGCACATACAGACATTCGTTATAATTTATAAATGTTGTTATCCAGACAGTATCTACCAAAAATATCTATAGATATTAATTTATCTGTCTGTCTGACTATATAATATTTTATAAGATATCTGTGGTATCTACGAGTAACAAACGTTTTTTTTTTTTTTTAGTACAAATTAGGAAAAAGTACTAAAAAGAACTTAAACCGTGTATAGGACTTATGTACTTACAGCCATTTGTTATAATTTATAAATGTTGTTATCCAGACTGTATCTACCAAAAATATCTATAGATATTAATTTGTCTATTTGTCTGACTATATAATATTTTATAGATATCTGTGGTATCTACGAGACAAACAGGAGGTTTAAAGAAAACAGATGTACAAACAGACGTTTTTTTTTTTTTCTGAGGACAAATTAGGAAAAAGTACTAAAAAGATCTTAAACCGTGTGTAGGGCTTATGTACATACAGACATTTGTTATAATTTATAAAACAAACAGAATTTTATATTTTATAATTACAAAAATAAAGTTACATATTATTTAAAGACGTCTCCTTAAAGATACTCTCCTCCGGACGATATGCATTGACCCCGTCGATCTTGCCGTTTTTCAAAAGTCCTCCGGGACCGTTCCAAAGTAAAACCCACGAGTTCTGTTGCCGCGTTCGCTATAATTTCTTCTGCATCTTGAAATCACTGTACTTTTAAGCGCAGATTTATGTATACTGAACGTACAGAATGATCATCCGTTCAGTTGTATTATACTATTAAATATATTATTATTTGTATTAACATTAAATACAATCAGTTATAAATTATTATCATAGGCGCAAGTAGAGCCAAAAAATTGGTGGAATTTTGAAATTGTATGCAACGCTTATGTAACAGCCATTTGTTATAATTTATAAATGTTGTTCTCCGGACAGTGTATACCAAAAATATCTATAGATATCAATTTATCTATCTGTCTGACTATATAATATTTTATAGATATCTGTGGTATCTACGAGTTACAGTCGTTTTTTTTTTTTTTTCGGACAAATTAGGAAAAAGTTTTAAAATGATCTTAAACCGTGTGTAGGGCTGCAACGATGCAAAATCACTAATCGTTTTGATGAAAACGTCAGATTAAAAAAAAAAAAAAAAACAACAACAACACGAAAGAAAGAAACGGCTTCAAATGCTTTTTGGCCTATAATGACTGAGGGTGTTTAATATTAACACCGCAGATGTTCAGATAGAATTTGGGGTGCTGCCCGCGGCGGACTGGCCCGGGGTGTTAAAGTGCAATCGCACCCCGGGCCATGGCTTAATATTTATGATAAAGATCAATTAAATGTACGACAATAATTATGTAGATAAATTATTCCTTAAAATATTAAACTATGTATTTTATTATAAGTAAAAAAGGTCCGCACACCGGGCCTTTTTATCTCAGTCCGCCCCTGGGCGATTCAGTGCCCTAAATCATTCCTCCATTTGCATATTTTTAATATTATATAATATTAATTTACTATATATATATATATATATATATAAGTATTTTTACTTTATATTTATTATTTTTTATTTTTTTTTATACTTAGCGGTACATATAAGTATAAAAGTACTTATCAGTACCGCTCCAACAATTTTTTAGTCGATATCCAATGCGTGTCCGTCAATATCCCCATTCACAAAAAAAAAAAAATCTGCGTTTATAGAAAATCCCAATCATTCCCGTTTATCGTTCAGCCCTGTTACTTCACCCTCCCCCCCAAACACTAGTGAATGCGTTTATTTTGAAAAAAAAATAAAAAAATTATTATATTATTAACGAAATACAATCAATTCAGTTAAAACAGTTTTATTTTTCAAGTACCTATATACGTAATAAATGAAAACTGATACTTAACAGAAACGATACTTAACTTGGTACACAAATTAAATTGAAAATAACGAAATGTTGATAAATATTATTATTTTTATTTTTATCGTCCGTAAATGTAGTCGATAATTTTACCGGTTTTTATTAATTTTACCGGACACACGGTAAGCCGAATACTCGTTTGCTAGGCTTCCGTCCACTGTTCGTAAATCTGCGTATCGATTTGGTCGCGAAAAACCTCCGTAAAAATGCCGCGATATCGCTGGCAACTGTTGTCCAGGCAAATATTATTAGGACATTACATAATACGACGTGTAATACGCGTTACGCATAGTGCAATAGATTAAAAAATCGAATTATTTGTTTCTGCGGTTTTACATTATTTCGATTGTACAATAATATTATTTGCGCAACGTCCTTGCGATTCAATCGGTTGATTTTTGTTTAAGCACAAAAATAACGTAATTATTTACTAATCTCCAAAATCGTCGAAATATAATTGTATTTTTCAAATTGCATTACTTTTGATATTACGTTATTTATAAAATGCCAAACGCCGTTTCAAAATGTTAAAATAAAATTGTATTATTTCGTTATTGCCGACTGACACTTGTCTTTTCTCTCCGCGAGGAAATAAGAACCGTAGTGTAATAAAATAAATAAAAGGATCAAGTTGTTAGTATTAATAATGAATGAATGAAAAAAAAAAATAAAAAAAAAATGACAAGAAATATAAACATCAAGTTTTAAAATGGAACCTAAGAAAGGGTGCAATAATTTTTAAGTCTTGACGTTCATGCACAATGACGTTAATTTATAAAATAGTCAACAAGTATACTTACTTAATAAATATACAATATCTGACATATTTTAAATGAAAATAAATGATAGAGCGTTATTTTTTTCGAATTGTAAAGAACTAAAATGTACGGTTTTGACGAAAGAACCGTCTGAAATATTATTATTATTATTATTATTTTTCCAGAAGAGTATTTACGAGTAAATATACCGAAATCTGTTAAATAAACAGTTGTAAAAATATACAAAACAATAATAACAATGAACACGAAATTCAAATTGTTTATAGGTACAGAGGAAAAATATAGTTTTTTTTTTTTTTTTTTTTTTTAGCGATATAAGTGAATTTTTTGTACCAGACCAATGACAAATAGGACAGACTTCTAGATTTTTTGTGTAATGCAACTTATACGATAAACTTTATCGTACCTAATCTCGAAGATCTAATAACAGTTTTATTGAAAACGAAAACTTTTACGCTATCGGTTATTAATACTTAAAGGGATACGACTTCATTGCAGTGCTGTTATTTCAACGGTTTTACTTGTAGGAACTTCCTTCGGATTTCTCTTAAAGTTTCACTATATTTGTCTGTATGCAATTACATAGACAATTATTAACGTGTAGTTTTAAACTACGACATACTCACATCATATTAAATATAGATAGATTTCCCCACTCCCCACACCGTAAACTGGCCTACCGCAGTGACTATCAACGTAAATGATTTTAAGAATAGTTTTTTTGTAGCTACAAGGTCAGATACGATTTTGATTTCAACAGCCTTTACGTTTTTTTCTCGAAAGTCGAAAAGAGAAAATGAATTTTTTGACGAACCGATATACGCCTAACACCGGACAAACTGTGTTTATAATTACCTATTTACAGTTTTTTACGTCCGACGGTCGAGTGGAGAAATAGTTATCAAACATTAGGTATACGATTATTTATGATTTCCATTTCGGAACATAAAACCACCAAACGGTTAGATATAACTGAGAATGTGATACTGCAACAATATCGTTAAATTATTCCACCTAAACCAAATTTCCTAAATACCATAGTTGAAAACTGCTGAAATTGTGGTAAAACAGTCGTCCTTTTAACAATAAGGAGTACGTTACGAGTGTATAATTTATAATAAATACACGCACAGTTAAAATTTACTAATCGCAATTTAAAAATATATATTTTTTTTATTAACATCTGCAGTAATAATTTAAATATTATATAGTAAATTATTTGTTTTATTATTAATAGTCGTCGAATTTATCGAGACCAATAATCGTTTAGATGGTATTAATATTGCCAAAGCTTGGGATTTTTTTTAACTAGTATATGTTTAGATATGAAAAAAAAAAAAAAAAAAATTCTACCAAAACTAAATTAAAGTTAATTGTTAAGTGCAAACGAATTCGGGTTGAATTATGTTAAGTTTCAAATGTCGAGGAAAATAATAACTTAAGTAAGATTAGATTAAATGTAACGTTTTTTGAACATTACCTTCAACTACTCTCGTAAACGTTTTTTTTCTATTCGAAAATTATGACCGTTGTGCACTAATGATAAACGAGTAAAAATATGTAATTTTCGACGACAAATTAATGCAAAAACTATATAGGCGCTTAATTTTTTTTTTTTTTTTTTTTTACAAAACAATTCGCAAATATTGTAATTTTTAACAAAACAACCAGGTCTAGTCGAAATCGTTGGTCAACGGACATTAGTTATTTTCTTACTTTATATATATATATTTTCAACTATAGTTCAGTAAAAAATATACCGAATTAAAAAAAAAAAAAAAAAAAAATAGTAATAACTCCTATAGAGTTTTCAACTAGTTACTACACTGTCCCGGCTCAGTATGGTAACTGTGGAGTAGCAAGGAGGAGCACTTGGGCTCCCCGAAATTCTTACGGGGGTACGACAACGGTATAAATCACCGAATCTAATTATGTTTTTTTTTCCTCAAATTATTTCATGAAAATGTGTAAAATACATTTCACGTTTCCGCTGATTTAAAATATGTTTACGCGTTGTCAACGTTATCGCGTTATCCGGTTACGAAAACAAGAAAATTAAAATAATGATGTAATTTTTCGTTTTTTTTTTTTTTTTTTTTTAAGTTTTGTTTAATTGAGTCATTAAATTAGTCTTTTTATATGCATGGAATAAAAATATATTAACACCACCACTCGGCCTCCGCGGTTTTGATATAGGTGAATAAAATTATTTCCTCTCCACCGCCCCACATAAGTTTTTCCCCGGTAACGGTTAAAACTGAGCATTTTTTTTTATTTTTAAATATTAATATAAAAATATCAATTATGTAGTTAATGTCCATTTAAAAATTCAAACGATTAATAGAATACACATAGGGATTTCGAATTGATAATATTTAACTAGAAGGTAATTTCGTTACACGCAACGTGTTGGATTTTCCGTAAGGTTATTTTTTTTTTTTTTTTTGTTTAACTGTCCCTATTAATTATGTTTACCGATAACAATGGCGACCGGTAAAATGTTTATTTCCCGTTGTCCTATTGGCTGTCGCGCGTTTTCCAGCGGATTGTGTGCGCGTATCTTCCGGTCGGCCACCACTGGAAACACAACGGGGCCGTAGCCCGCACAAAGATATCCCCCGGACACTAACCGCCGCGATACGGGCGGGGGGGGGGAGACACATCCCGCGCGTACCCGGTGTGATATCGGCGGATAATTAATTAGCGGCGCGGCGAGGGTCGTTTGATGTGTGCCCGGGACACGGGCAATTGTCGAGGGCCACCACCGCGGAATCACCGCGGGCACGTGTAATTGACTCCGCGGCGGGCACACGATATTCCGCGGAACGCCGGCCGAGGTCTATTCGCCGTGTACCACTAGCGGCGATACGCGTAATGCGCCCCGAAACCATTGTCGCCCGGTTCACGTTACCGGTCCAACAGCAATTGAGACGAATTTCAAAAAATTAACTAATATCATCGGCCCGTCATACGAGGTCCGATCAAAAAAAATACCAGAATTTTATATATTTTACAATTACAACAATAAAGTTGCATACGCAGTGATCCCGTCGATCTTGCCGGTTTTCAAAAGTCCTCCGGGACCGTTCCGAAGGAAAACCTAAGTGTTCTGTTGCCGGGTTCGCAATAATTTCCTCTGCATCTTGAAATCGCTGTCCTTTTAAGCGCAGATTTATTTTTACTGAACGTACAGAATGATCATCCGTTCAGTTGTATCATACTATTAAATATATTATTATTTGTATTAATATTAAATACAATGAATTGTAAATTATTATCGTAGGCGCAAGTAGAGCCAAAAAAATGTTGAAATTTTATGCAATGCTTATGTACAGACAGACAATTGTTATAAAATATAAATGTGTATACCAAAAATATCTATAGATATCAATTTATCTATCTGTCTGACTATATAATATTTTATAGATATCTGTGGTATAATATATACGAGTTATAGACGTTTTTTTTTGAAGACAATGGAAATTGTCGAGGGCCACCGCGAATCACCAAAGTAGGTTCCATAGTAAAACCTACGAGTTCTGTTGCCGCGTTCGCTATAATTTCCTCTACATCTTGAAATCGTTGTCCTTCAAGCGCAGATTTTAATCTTAGGAAAAGAAAAAAAATCTCATAGGGCCCGATCTGGAGAATAGGGAGAGTCCGCCGCGACCACAACAATTTTTTAATCAGTCAAAAATGCACGAATCGTCAGCGCAATAATATTTTCGTGGTGAACAATCGCGGAACGAATTTGGCAGCGCCACCCTATTCATCTGTACATTTTCCTGTAAAATTGCACAAAATGACTCAATTGAAATTCGCTTTGTCATCTCACGAACGGTTAATCGGCGGCCATTTCGCATTTTATTCGCAAATTGTCGCCACACCATCGTTTCTGGAAGACGTCGACGGTCTTCCAGAACGTGGATCGTCTTCGGTTGACCGCCGACTGTCCTGGAAACGTTTAAAGTGCTCGAAAGTCACGGAACCACTTGATGAATTATCCCTGAAAGTGGTTTTATTAATTTCCGTATGTTTCCGTTGCATCGTTTTTACCAAGTTTCAAGCAAAACTTGATGCACACGCCGCGTTGTTCGTTAATTTCGGACATGTCGAAAACGGCGAACGAAAAATAACCGACTGTGGATTTAACCACGGGTAATATTAATCTGAGATAAGATAGCGACTTCGGGTTTTGTTTAAAATATCCGCTTATTCGCGGGGAATACATCAATTTACGATTTGAAACGTTATCCGTGTGTAGATTAGCCGTAATAATATTTGTCCTTGTTTTTTATTATTCGACAGAAATACAATTCGTAGTCTTATATAGAATAGGTATTAAACACAATCTCCTTACTTAATGAAAAATAACACACAACGTACCTTATTATATAGGAAACGAACAGTTCGTTAATCTTCCGTAAGTTTCCGGAACACTATTTACAAATTTACGACAGTGACAATTACCCGTGTAATTAACTCATACCTACCGTATTTGACCTACGCCAAACATTGCGAAACTATTCTAGCCCTCCCTACTTAGAGCTGTTAGATATTGTTAGCCAATTGTTTAAATTTGTTGGAAAGAATAACAATAGTTATTCAACTTGATAATTTTTTAACGCCAAGTACATATCCAGCATTACATATCACACAAAACTTAATGATAACAGCTATACCTGAAGAAATGGTTCAGAATATTTTAAAACAAAATATAAAAAATGTTAGGATATTGGATTACGATTTTAAATTTAAATTAGATTTTGCTGACATAAATGTTAGACGGTCGGATTTCGTTTTAATATGTTGAGATAGATTTGTTAGACTTTTTTTTTTTTATACTTGTTGGATCTTAAAAGTATTTTTTTGGACATTTTATTAATTTTTAATAGTCTGTACAAAATTAACGGTCAGTTGGATTATAAAGTGCTCACATAAAAATCGCTGTAATATCAACAAAAAAAATGTTAGTTGGTCAAATTTCGATTTTATATGTTTAGATGAGTTTGTTAGACATATTTTTAAGATTTTTAGATGTTAAAGTAATTGAAAAGATGGTTCTTGTTTATTGTATACCATTGTAGTGCTGAGACTCACCTGACACTACATATTTATATCGTATCTAACAAATTCTAACAATTGTATTACAATATCGAGTACATTCCCATAGATATTGTTAGACTATTTTTTTATTTTATTTTTAGTTTTGTGTGATATGTATTGCTAGACATAAACTTTGCATTAAAAATCTTTAAGCTCTTGTTATTCTTTCTAAAAAATTTTCACAATTGTCTAGCAATGTCTACCAACTCCGAGTAGTGTTTCTTAGAGTGGTTTCGAAATGTTGTGCTATGTTTTTAGTGTCAGCTTCACGTAGGCCCGTCATTGTTCTGTATGTAATATTACGTGTTCTATAAAAATGTTAATCGCGACTTTTCGAGTATTTTTATTGTCCCAGAAGGCGACAGAAAGTGTTTTCAGGCATTAAAAAAAAAATAAATAAATAAATAAATATATACAGTAGAACTATAGGACTAGCTATAATAGCTTTCAAGTCGTTTACTCGTATTGCTTATAATCCAAAATTTTACGATGTATAATTTAATAATATACTTTATCAGTAACATTGACTTTAACGTCTTTAAAATGATTTTTTAAATGTACGTTCTGTAGTTAAAATTCGTTTGCACGACTATTTTTTACAGTTATACGTACTTATACATAATTAAACAATCGGGTAATTTTATTTCGTTAAACCGCAGAACTCAAACGGTAAAACACAAATATTAATATTAACCTATACATTTAATTATATTTTTTTCATAATAATATAGTATAACATATTTTACTGTATTCTCGTAAATTAAATTTAAAAAAAAAAAAAAAAAAAACAAAATATTTCATTTTAAAACATTACGTAGTACCGACTTGAGAAATATTTAATTTGAATTTTTAATTGGTAGCCGAGAGGAGTCGCTTACAATTATTTAAAACTGTTTTTGAACGTGCAATATTTTTGTCATTTAAAATAAATTCGAACAGAACTTGACAAAACCATTCGTATCCGTAAAAATTAGTTTAACGAAGAATTATTCAAATAATGTTTAAGAGGATGTCAGCGCTCGAGTTTTTTTAACACGGAATCGCTGTGTCGAAAAATCGTTTTATCTCGAAAGCAGTACGATTTAACGTAAAACAGCCTCTAATAAAAATGAAAGAACACAACTTTATCTAAAGAAATGACATATCCATTAAGTGAATTAAATTAAATTAAATGTAAAAAATAAAAGTTACGGGTTTTGTGTTTTAATTGTAAAAAAACACCACTCTCGAGAGATTAAATTTAATCTTGAATATCTAACGTCTTATTCAAGTAAATTAAAAATAAATACGTTATAACCTTTGTTGTATTTAATTATCATAACGAGTAAAAAATTTAAAAGCACTTTAAAGGCTACGTTTTTTTGTTTTTTTTTTTTTGGTTTACGTTAACGTGTTTTTCAACGAATTTCACAGAGTTATGTGCCAAGGATTCGGGACCATTTGGAAAACGTTTTTATATTGATAAATTGTCATTTTTCCAAAGATTTCGTTAAAATCACCAATACGTAATCCCTTAAATTATGGTAGTGTGACTTCTTTTTTAAGTACTTTTCAAGTAAAAAAAAAAAAAACCAATAATTCTGTCAAACAATTATTATAATGTAACCATAGTCATTCACAAATACGTTTTAATTGAAAATTAATTATATTAAATCAATCAAGAATCAAGAAGTTATCGTAGTCGTTTATATTATAATGAATTATTGGCAGTTTTCGTATCGATAATATTATGCAATTTATACTATCTATCTAGGAAGTGATTTCCCGTAGGCGTAGAGTTCTGAAATTTTGAACGCAAGGGCGGCGTCCGCCCTCTAATTTCCGATCTTGATAATGAAATTTTAAAATGTTAATTAGTTTTTTTTTATTTTAAATTAATACGTTTTCGGCTTTAAAAGCCAGTGTAATACGCGTAGAGCTCTGAAATGACTGGTTTCCGCACGGGGTAATACAGTTAAGTTTATATAAATGTAAAATTCAACATTGTTCGTTATGGTTATAATATATGTCCAAGGATATTTATTATTAAATTGTTTAGCTAAACATCTGAACTGTGTATAATGATTTCATACATAAATTAATTATTGTTTCTCTCGTACTCGCATAATATGGTTTTTAGTTCATAGTCATGATTATTCCGTACTGTTTTAAACGCTGTCTTTATAGTAACTGCAAGAGGTTTTGATAACATAATTTTGATTTTTGGCCCCGGGGCTGGAAACTTTACGGTATTTACTCTACCGGCTGTTTATGTTGTTCATTTGTCAATATTATAGTTGAGAAATTATTCGTCCGAAAACGTTAAAATAATAATGTAGAAAAATCGTTAACGTTTAACTGAAGAACAAGGTTTTTTTTTTTTGTTTGGCGGATAAAAATATATTTGTTGATGTTTAATTTAATATTATAAGCATTGATATCGTTAAAACTCTTAGTATCTATACGGTTGTATTGCCGTATTGTTTTATTTCAATCGAGTACATATTTTTAACAAATTAATAATTTTTTATTGTTTTGTTATCCGTCCAAAATGTTCGAGGACAAATTGTACTGTCTTAAAACCACTTGTACCTTTATATTAATTCAAGTGTATCGGTTTTGTACAAGGATTATATAATTAACAATGTTTTTACGCTTTGATAAGATAAAAAAAAATAGTTGAAGTATAACGGCGCAAGGGAACTCGGCCATGTGTCGGATCGGATTTCCCCCGAAAACTCTTCAATTATAGTAAAATTATTTTAAAAACTTACGTTCTGCGCGGCCCGTGAGTTGTGAATCGGATGCCAGAGATACGGTCCATTCAAGGTTTTCGTAAGAGATTCAATATCAAATTTGTAGTACGAGCAGTTCTATAAAACAGTTGAAAATTTCGCGAACAATCACAACCGTGTATTTTATATATTTTTTTACGGACGTATTTGCGTGTTCAGACGTTACACAGTGTTATTGATATCGTATTCCGTCACGTGCGCTTCTGTCGTTTTAAAGGGTAAATTTAATTTAACACTTGCTCCACATTTTCAAATTGTTCGACAAGCGTAGTGTTATATAGGCATAAGAATTACAGCAGTGATACGTATTTGTTATTCGAGCTTCATCGGTTTCCATTGCGTCGGATGATTCGCGTAGACCTATATAAGCGTACGCCATATTATAGTGAGGAGGGCGTGATACCAACCGCATTTACGGGGTTGCAGGTCTGGGCGATTTCGGAAAAAATGTTTGAGGAAAAAAAACCCAATGATAATTTGACCAGCTCGAGAATAGCTCCAATTTCACTATCAATGTACAAGTAGTGAGACTACTCCATAACCACAAGAATTTGTTGTGGATATCATATTAAAAAAAATAAAAAAAGATATTTTAGTAGAAAACGTTTCGGAGACTACATTGGCCGTGGTTAAAATATTAAAAATATTTTTTTTTCCCCCCCCCCCTTTGTTATTTAATCCGTAGTTACATTTTCGATAATTAATATTTTTAGAGATCGCCCATGAATTTTCGTCTCCTGAATATTGTTCTTTGTAAATTCCGTAATCGGTATTTTCACTATAAATACACTTAAAAGAGCTATTTTTTTTTTTTTTTTTATATTTTCTGTAAGCATGTTTTTACGGTTATTTTAATTGCCGAATAAATTTTGTTCGACTACCGATAACAATAAGTATTAATAGTATTACAAATTGCCCAATTGCATTAATAAATAATGTATTTATTTCATTGTAGTTGACAACATTAGAACCTACTCGAAAACGTCAGTAAAAATTAGTATATTCGGGTATTATTCGAAATGAATTCGAAACGGTTGACGCGTGTTCGGATTCGACATTAAAATTGCCGATCATATTTTGACTATACGGTTTTGTAATCAAAATGCGCATTACGTTAAATAATTTACACATTCAATTGATATTGCATTACGTATGTACCACCACCATGCTCGTTTTTTTTTTTTTTTGTTTAGAACGAGTCCTAGATCGTCCTGAGATATTTTATTAACGATTCGCCGGGATCTTTTCTAAAAAAAAGTACAAAAGATTATTACCCGGGACATTATCACCGATTCGGATATTCGTCGTGTTCTGCGAGCTATGGTATTATATTAAAAATTATAGACAAATTGTATACGATTTCGAGCGTAGCGATTAATATTAATATGAATTGGTTCTACTATATATGTCGTGGGCATTTTTTTTTTAAATACAATTTTCCCGAAATCTTCTTCCGGTCATCGACTACAAGAGGGGTTTTCGGTAGTAATTCGCGTGTAGTCGGTGCATTGAAGGGGCCATTTTTTTATATACCTATTAGTTGTCTCGAGAAAGAGGAAATAATATTGGACACACGGGAACATTTACGCGATGAACGGAATCAGTTAATTTCGATTTCGTTACCTTGCTGTGATTTAGTTAAAAATAATCGTAGAGACGTGAAAGAGTCACCGAAAATAAATATATTATCACTTTTTAGACGCGATGAAATTTTGAAAAAAAAATATTCTTTGTAAAACGATTAACTGTGTATTTGAATCTATAATGTGTGTGTTTCGGCATAAATTCGTATTTAAAACATTATTTAAGCTCATCCATAAATTCAGAAATTTTAAATAAACATAACGTATATTGAAAAATCAATCTATTACAAAAAAAAACAAATGATTTTAGAAACATATTATAATATGAACCGAAATTGTCGTGTAATCGGTAAAACGAATTCTAAATACTCAATTACTATAAAACTGGTGTAATTTTTCGTACGGGATTTATAAAATTCGAATACAAAATATGTAATGATTAACTATAAAATATTGTTATTACTACGTAGTCTGTTTTGTCATCGATGTTCGTAATTCACGAATTAGTTTTATAATATTATATCTACTTTGAAATTAAATTAATTCGTTATACATAAAACGAAACACTTTAAACTATTTTATACGAACAATATTGAACGTGTTGTCTTGTCGTAGAGTAATTTTTTTTTTTTATATATATATATAAACGCCGAGTGCTCGAGTGAAACTTGATTAAAAGATATTAATGGGTCGAGGACTTAGGGTTGACGTTACGCGAACACCGTGTTAAAAAATTAATCGAGATTATGATGGCGTTACGAAATCCCCAGGATCCCTTCTCGTTTACATTAATATTTCCGTGCATATATCGCGGAGAATTATATTTTTTTACTTATTTTGTTGATATTGTCTTGTGTGTTGAAATGAAATTTGTATTGGCCACGTGTGGGATATTAGGATATTTTTGATATTCGTTGACTTTTGAACTATCTAATAAAATAAATAAAACATAAAATTACAATTTATTTTTTTATCAATACTAATCCCCATAATAATCGATATCTTTGTCCGGCAATAATGCGGTTTAGAGTTCGATTCTATATTTTCGGCGAATAATCGTATTCGCCCGTTAATATGATTTATTCGCGATTACGCAATCAACGACGAACCGCGAGGTTTTACGAATGCATATGCAATTCTCTATTCGACCCGGTGATAAAATTAATGCAATTGTACAATTTGAATAATAATAATAATAATAATGAATTGTTATGAGGCCAAGCGTCATGTTCACCGAATAATATATATATATATATATATTATTATTTAAATGCTGTTTTACACCTCAACTGCAGATGTGTGTATCTCTCGTATTTTAATTATTTACAATGAGGTCATACCGCACTGTTTTTTATTATTATTATTATTATTATTACATAGTGATTCTCTGTCATCGTTTTACATAGATTACGGGCCATTAATCGTAATTCCAACACCGTCCGTCTGAACACGAGTCAGTGGTCCGGGACGATTGATAATTCAAGCAAAACGTCATAATCGAAATGACCGAAGTAATCGCACGGGAATTAATTCCGACTCGGCATTTCGTTTTATCCGTTTTATTGCCTATGTATCCAAAACACCGTTGTGAACTTTCAAGTGTATATTATGGAACGTTTCCCGGCAATTTATTTCTATTACCGCCCGCAAATCGTATACAAGTCGCGAGCGCGAATATAGCGAGGACATTAAGGCTACTGTAAGTCACCGCAGACGATTTGCCCCATTGAATTATCGCCGCCGGATAACTAACGCTGATTTTCGCGTATTTCTAGTGGATATTATATTCAATTTGCTTTAAACACCGAGACGATGTTTTCATAATTCGGATATGAACATTTATACTTATATATATATATATAAGTTGAACTTTGTAAAATATATCACTCGCCTAGTGATGCGGTTTATAAACCGTCTAAATATATATTTTGAAAGACAAAATATATTCGTCGTCCTATACAATTTATTGGCTTCTCATTTCCTGGTTTTTTTTTCTTCTTCTTTTTTTCAACATTTAAAAGGCAATATAACTAATATTATTGGATTTATTCGAATAAAATAGATTCATACGTGTTATGGTGATTTTTCACGGGCCATGCAATAATAATATTCTAAATTATTAGTTTTCTTGTCGTCTACGAATCGCCGGGGCCCCTTGTTGTCCGGTTTTCATCGAACCCTTACCGATAATTTGCAAAGAATTGCAAAGCCATTTTCGAAATGTATAATGTATTGATGTAGTATAAAAATGACAGCGAACTGTACTTATAAGGTATCTGTCCTTAAAACCAAATATGCTCACAAAAATTACATTTAAAAAAAAATAAAAAAATTCAGATACATAAAACATTTTTTTTTTTTTTTAATTTATAGACGGTAAACCTATTTATTAACGTATTTTTGAATGGTTTTGTTTTGTTCGTTTAATTTAGGTAAGTGAAACGATTTCAATAGCTTTTTAATTCGTCATACGAAGGCTAAATGCATTTAAAACAAAAACCGGAATTCATAAGCAAACGTGTAAATATAATACATTTATATTTAGATATTATTTTTTATCATTGGTCGTAACGGGGAAAAAAAATCCGTTTTGTTGGACATTTTTTTTAAACGTCCGACGATTTTTTTAGATGGTTTTTTTATTTTTTTATTCTTTTGTTGCGCGGTTCCTTTAACTGAATTCTACTACTGTATTGTTGAATTAACGTCTCTGTGGTCTGTTGCCGATTGTACTGTGTAGTAGTCTTGCAAAGTTTCTGCGGAAACTTTAATTTGCTTTTTAAGTTAAATGTTTGCATCTACTGAACTCGAACCTTAAATAAATTTACCTCGTTTACAACAAACGTACCGTTTTTCATATACCACATAATAATTCCTACTATGTCACTAACTTACAGATAAACGTTTAATTTAGTATCTAACTCGTATTGATTACGTTGTATTATTAAAAAAAAAAAAAAATTACATTTAAACGAAATTTTATAAAAAAAAAACAAAAATAATAACACCAACGCAGGCAGAACACTGTATAAGACTAATAATTTGAGCGTGGATTTTAAAGCATATGATTCGTTTTTTTTTTTCTATATGTAATTATAGATATTATAATAATATTTTCTATACATAAATTCGTTTTTTTTTTTTTTTTTATGTATTTTGTATCGGTTTTTAGCAATACTTCCATTTTTTGGCATTTTATTGAGTTTATTGTGGCGCCATAATAATTAAAGAAATATTAATTTTTATTTATGAGGCATGGTAAAACAAGGAAAAAATTACACGGCATAAACCACATACTGCGTGCGATGTTTCGTCAAATAAAAATGTCCACGGGTTTGATTTGAACGAAACAGCATGTGCGAAATTATTGCGCCAATCATTTCCGTGGGCGCAGAGCTTTCGTTTACTACGTGTCACAATATTTCGTCCGGCAATAGATTAAGTTTAACAAACAGACAAAGTCTGACTGGATTGTATGGTCGTCGATTGGGTTTTTTAATTAAAAATAATTTTTCGTAACGTTACAATTCACGTACAATGCCGGTCACGATTTGTTTCTAAATAAATACACTTGTTTTATTTTTATATATACGAGGCGTGTTTAAAAAGTTCCCGAATTTTTCAATTTTTTATCTATAGAGCTTACCTACATGCTATTGAGACTTATCACCCTCGAAGTAATCTCCCACATGGTTTTTACACTTTTGCCAACGACGTTTCCATTGTTCAAAGCAATCCCGGAAAGAAGTTTCTAGGATTGCTCGTGGCTCCGTTAGCGAATTTTCTTTTATTTCGTCTATCGTAGAAAATCGTTGTCCTTTTAACGGAGATTTTTGGTTTTGGAAATAAAAAAAAGTCTGCTGGTGCAAAATCGGGAGAATATGGTGGACCAGGAAGCACGGTCATGTGATTTTTCCCGCAAAAATCTCGAATTAACAGGGAAGTGTGTGCCGGAGCATTGTCGTGATGGAGAAACCATGAGTTTTTCTTCCACACTTCGGGCCTTTTCTACCGCACTTTTTCTCGTAGACGTTTCAATACTTTTAGTTAGTACCATCGGTTAACGGATTGTCCTGCAGGTAGAAATTCGCGATGAATAACTCGCAGGTTGTCAAATTAAAAACCGTTAGCAGGACTTTGACGTTTGATCTGACCTGACGAGCTTTTTTTGTCATCAACTGATCCCCGGACGGGCTTTAAAACGTTTAAACCAGTCGTAACACCGAGTACGTCCTAAACACTAATTACCATAGGCATTTTGCAACATTTTACGAGTCTCAATGTAAAAGATTTACAAAGTTTTACACAAAATGTAATATTAATATACGTTGTTCGTGAATGTTATTCGTCTAAAAATCGCACAATACACACGACGCGTCTACTTTGAACGGGCACAGTTAATGGTTAGATAGCAATAAACATTTGAGATTTAATTCAAAAAAATTTCTATTTCATTTTAATCTAATAACATTTACGATACTATAAATTTTCTATTTTTAGGAATTATAGTTCGGGAATTTTTTGAACATACCTCGTATATATTTATATTTGTTTTCAAGCGGTTGTAATAGCTGCTTTTTTTCTTTTTTTTTTTCGTTATTTATCGTGCACTGAAATCCGAGCCTTACTATTTATAATATATTTGATACATAATATATTTATATATATATATTGTGTTGTGTTGCGTACATCGTTATCGTCCGGCCTATTTTTTCGCCGGAGTGAGTGGGGTCGTAGGTATTACGATTAAAATCCGGTTCGGCGAACATAGAGGAGGAGGCCGGAATAATATAATAACGAACCGCCGGCCTCGATAATATATTCCGGCTCATAGTGCGTTCTTGCGGATTATATCCCGGGATACGTTCGTAATCGATTGGCCTGCGAATTCTCACTGTATTATTATACCTAAACCGTAATATTCTATAGGCCCGGAAGTTTATTTAACTTTTTGCCCTATTCTTATTGTGCGTTACCGTCATTTAACAACGGCGGTATAGGGGCAGGCAATCGGCGGAACCCGGGGGGTTTTCAAGTTCATTAAAAAAATAAAAACGTACGAAGCACTGCACGAATATTGGCTCGGAATGTACGAAGTTTTTTTTCATTCTTTTTCATTTGATTTCCGATTCGGGCGAATAATATTGTATTATATTGTACAATAACGTACATAGAAATTTCCTTTTGAACGTGTATAAAGAGTTTTTAAATAAAAAAAAAAAAAAATGTATTATTTCACATAGACTTATCGATGTTTAAACGTATGTTTTTTTTGTATTATTTTATTTATTTTTTTTTCACGATATTTTAATATTAGACAATCGGATATAGGCGCGGGATGCATTTCTTGACAAATAAATATAACACCAACGGTTACCCACTTGAAAGTATTGAATGTATACAAATCCTGTACGGTAATTAATAGCCGTTTATTTTCTAGTAGAAATCGACTAAACTATAAAATATTTTATAAATACCATTATTTGTCTTACCGTAATATATTATGAGATATAATCGACGTACAAAACTATCAGTACCCAATACAATTTCGATTATTCATTTTTATAATTTACTAAAAATTAAATACCTAGTAATTCGTACTAACAAGTGTTACGACTAATTCATCTTCGCCGTGTATTATTTAGGGGGGTTTTTTTTTCTCGATATATTCGGATTCCGTGATACAGAAAAAATCAACGATCGCTCGCCATATTTAAGGACATGTGAAATATTAAAAATAATTATGAATCATTCTGACAGGTAGGTGTTTTATTTCGGAAAGTTTTCCTTTGTATTTTGTGTAGTGTGCTCCTATAATTATTGATTATATTATGTAAAACTCTAACGAATTTATAATTAATAAATGCATATAATAATAACTTTTGCAAATTTTAATTGGTTTTTATGTTTTACCGCTATTTAATCGTTCGAATATCAAATAATTAATAGGCGACCCCGTTTTAACCTCAAACTATAGTTTCTGAAAATCGATATATTTGTTTGATAATTTAAATATAAAATCATCAACTGGTGGTTTCCGCGATAATAATTCGACGGTTTCTTAACGTCGGAATTAAATAGTAATGCATTTGATGAACATTAACACCGATCATAAAAACAATTATTATTCGGAAAAAAACTATAGTATTTCATTTTATATATTTTAAAACTTTATTTTAATTTTTTTTTTCTTTTATTGGATTGATAAAAAAAAAAAAATGATTTAAAATTGTATTTTCGACGAATTTTCGATAACTAAGCTAGGTTTATTTAAAACTGTTAATAACGTGATTTTAATTAATAAATTAATGTAGGGGGGGGAGGAGGGATGAAAATTAATTGCTAGGAATACCTACATCGTGTAGTAACTATTGTGAAATACTTTAACAAACTAAACAATGTCATTGACAGAATATAATATTTCCATAGAATAAAATCAATAAATTACGTAAATATATACCTTAGTATATTTTTTTTTTTTTTTTTAACAAAAATTTGACGTTTTAACTCCCTCAGGAAGCATTTTGACTGATTGGGTCGGAAATAAGTTAGCGAGCGTGTCGCACGCTATATTATTTCTCCATGTGAATGTTTACCTCTCTGCAGTGTGTATGACGGCGGTGGCCCATGCCGCTAATCTGATTATTTTATCAAAAAAAAAAAAAAAAAAAACTAAATAAAATAATAATAAAAGCCACAGTTAACCTCGGGTCGGCTATTGCTGGAGGTGGAATAAGTGTGCGACTAAAAAGTTTTTTTAATTCGACAAGAAAAATATTATTTTTAATGTACTCAAATAAAAAGGTTGCAGTGGCAATCAAGATTTATAAGAAAAAAAAAAAAAAAAATAATACGAATTTTAATGGTCTTCGCTCAACAATATAACGGCACATATTTAACGCCCAATTATATATTTTTTATACATATATAAAAAAAATGGTTAAAAGCGATAAAGTTTTCATTGGCATTTTCGTAACACTGGTTTATAGAACTGAACGTTAACCACTTACATTGTATATATTATGTGGTAAAGTTAATACTCTACATTCTATGTATACACTGTACCATATATCTGTAGGAAAAATAAAAAAAATGGAATTTATACGACCTCATTCTCAGCACTACACTTTTTTTCGCCTAACGAGGGCCACAATTCGCATTAAGACCTTTGGCCGCCAGCCAAAATTGATTCGAAACTGCCCTTATACATTTCACGGTTTTAAGCTAAATCTCTTTTCACCAAACGTTTGATCTTGACATATTATCTCCGATGCCAATTTGGGAAACGATATATTTACTCTTTTGTCTAGACACCTAAATTGGGTTAGCCCAATTTACATTACCGGACCCGTCCATATATCCAACATATCCGTTATCTTCATTATAGATATTTTTTTTTTTAAAATATTTATTCGCTATTCAGTTTCTAATCGTACGATTGTGTTAAAAGTTGTTGAATTTTTTTTTTATTACAATTATTAATATATAAAATTTAATACAAAAAAAAAAAAAAAAAAAAATAGAAATTTGTCGTTATTACCACATTTGTTATTTTATATATCGGTAACGATATTGCATGATTAATATCTAACCATTATTACATTGTCGATTGGTATCCGGATGTATACACTGCGGTTATTCGCGAATTAATAATATTACTACATTGATGGATTCATCCGCATTGTCGTTAATATATTTAAGATTTATATACGACGTCGCACACAACGAATTATGTAGTAATTAATAATAATAATAATAATTAGGGCCCGGAACTTTATCACTTAAAAAACTTAATACATACGCATAAAATGACATTTGAATTTATTATTTTAAAGAATATTCAAAAAACAATTGGTGGATATTTAAATGTAAAACAAATATAGGTTGTAACATCGATTAATTGTTATTATATTTTAGTTGAATTTCTTATTATTATTTTTTTTTTTTTTTTTTAAATACCCTCCTCGATAAGAAATTATAAAAACATTCAATTATCAATCAAGAGTGTACGCCATAATTTAGAATTTGACAATAAGTGTTATTGATATAGTTTGGGAGATAAACGAATATCGAATACGATAAATTTTTTTTAAGTTTTTCTTATTGAATCTTGTAAAATATATCGTGAAAATTCGATATATATATTCCCTACGAAAGTAAACAAATGCGTTGAAAATTACTGTACGGCTCGAATTGTGGACGCGCGCAAAACAAAATGCTAAATAAAAAAATGATACGAAACCGAATTTTCTATATTGTGCGCGCATCGTAACAGAGCGGAAGAACGGAAAGGAAAAAAAAAAAAAAAGAAAAAAAATGCAAACGCGTCAAGTGCCGGGATGTAATCAAAATAATAATAATAATTATATTATTGGCCCTTTTACGATTACCCCGGTACGTTAGGTTAGGTTAAAATAAAATTTTAAAACGTTAACTAGTTTGCGATAGTTTTTTTAAACCGGTTTACTCTTGCGAATTTATTGATATTTTTCGCCATCCAGTAGCAAATACAGACAAATAAAACACTTACAATAATTGTGTAGATGCGTGTTTTTTGTCGAATTGGACCTACCCACCGTGTCTTTTGATACCAAGGAATTAAGAAACGACTTCAAGACAACCTTGACGCGTAAAGACGACTTGACGAACTCGTCAAAATCTCAAAAAGCACGTTAAAATGTTAGAATTGTATTATTTTTTTATTTTCCATTCCGTACGTTCGAAATACGACCTAGACGAATCGCGTTCCGACGGAGACTCTTAAAACAGTAAAAATAGATATTCAAACGACAACCGACCGTAATCGTGGAAATATTTCAATATACCCGAGAACGATGTGCATTTACACGCATTTACGGCGCGGCCGTCGGGTGTTCGGGTTGGTTTTCTGTTGGTTTTACGCGTGCAAAACGATAATATTCATTTTGGGTTTCGGCTGGCGCGAGAATTGCGTTTCGCGTGGAATACGAATAAAAAAAAAAAAAGAAAAAAAACTATAATAAAGTGGGAATTATTAATAACAATCGGCGTACCGCAACAATCGGGTGTTACCGTCCGTAGTACGTCCACGGTTTTCGATCCGCGTTTTACGTAACGAAATTTAATTAAGTAAAACGATTGTTCCGGCGCACGCGGGAACGAAAAACAAAACGAGGAAATATTTAATCAAGCCGCCGATGTAATTTACTCCCACCCGTCCGTCCGTCCGTATAGCGTTGGAGTTCGCCGGTTCTCGCCGGGAAGAGTATTCATTCGCGGGCCCCGCCGTCTCGGGTTACGGTGGCGGCGGGGCACCGGCGCGCGCGGGACGGCCGCGGGCCCGGCCGGGCTCTTCTTTTAAACCTCGCCCGCCAATGTAATTTTATGAAGTCTCGATTTAATTAAAAGGACGGGAAGGTGCTCGGGAATTCATTAAGCGTTCGCCCCGGCTATATGGAATTCAGTATCGGCCGGCCGGCACGGAACGTCGTTACGAGATCCGACCGGTGTATACACGCGTGTACGGTTACTGTTATATCGTTTTTAATAACCGCTGTGCGTTTTTTTTTTTTTTTATTTTAATCCCGTCGCGCCCATTAGGAGGCGCCCGCCTACTAGCTAATAGAAAATCGCCACTATTATTCTCCTATGATCAATTTCACTTGACACGGTTTCCGACTTTGTACAAATTCGAAATTAAAAACTTTTACGCGTACTTTCTTCTCCGGTCGGTACCATTAATGAATGGAGATCGTTTTTTTTTTTTCTTTCTTTCTTTGCGTTACATTTTACTCGCAGTTTTCTTAATTACATGGGGAACCCGAGAAATATTACCGGGAAAACGGTATTCTGTTATTTTACATTTTATACATATATATATATATTTTTTTTTTGTTTTGAATTCAGTAAAGCATAATCGTACAGATCTAAAACATTCAACGAATTTTAATATCCATCATTTTTCCAGACGTGGTTCTATTTAAAAAAAAAAAACGTTTGTGTGTTTTTGAGTAGTTTATAGCTGTTTGAAATTTACTAGTTTTTTTTTTTTGTGTGTGTGTGTGTCTTATGTGTAAGAAAATGTTGTAAATTATATTTATTAGCGTTTTAAGTTCAAATTTATATTAAAATTCTTTAACGACACGAACATTATAGTAATTAGTTTTGTGGTTACAAAATAATATAGTTTTCGATTTATTTAAACGCATTCAACAAAACATAAAAAAAAAAACCATAGAATATTTTATATAATTTTTCTGTCTCATGTGTTCAAAAATGTTGTACAATTTTTTTACCAGCGTATTAAGTTTAAATTTATATTTAAATTCTTTTATAACACGAACGATATTGTAATCAATTTTGCAGTGAAAAATAATATAGTTTTCAATTTAAATTTTATCAAAATATATAAAACCGAACTTAAACTACCATAGCGTATTTTATGGTAGCCGTATCAATTTAGAAAATGTAAATAATAACACTAACTAATACTTAATAGCAAATAGCAATAACTTCCTGGATAGAATTTGTCAAATACAGAATGTAATATTATAAATAACGAGGAAATATACAAATAATTTAAATTATATTATGTATTATCGAGTTTTACATAAAAACCATACGTGTGACCAGTATCTGTGCGGTGGTTAGGTGGTGCGGTGGTTAAGATTTCGTACGCATAACCGAAAATTAAAACTGATTTCACTAATTGTTAACACATGTAAATTGAAAATACTTGCAAATTGTTGTTAGCGATTTTTAAAAAATAAAAAAATAAAAAAATTTAAATTACTATCAGCTCTCTTAAGTAAATGTCCGCTCTAGATACGACTATAGTTTTAAATTTAAAAATAATACTAATTTCAATATGTTTTTTTTATTTTTATTATTATTTTTTTTACATCAAAATGAAATATGCTGTGAAACTTCCGTGAAATAGTTTAAAATAATAAGTTTCGTGAAATTTAAGAACCCCAATTATAATTGTATATTCTTCGAAGTTTTAACTTTGAATAATATTTAAAAAAAAAAAAAACCTAATTTAAAAGTTGAAAAAAAAAAAAGTACAAACAAATAAATGTGAACGAAAATGAATTAGTTTGTTTTTTTCTCAAATAAATAATAATTTAATTTGAAATAAAAATATATATATATATATATATATATATATATATATATATATATATATATTTTTATTATTTTCGACCAGTTTTTACTAAAGAAAAAAAAAAAAAACACAAGTCAATAATATTAAATAATTTCTATACATTGGCGGATATATATTATTATATATTTTACGAAACGTGATATATTAAGAAAGAAAAAAAAAAAACGAGGATTCTTTCGGTATTGCGTTATTTTTAATGGACGCTCCGTCATTACGTTGTACATTTACTCGCTCGATTGTTATAACGGGATTACGATCACAATTCAAACTTTTAAAACTTGTAGACCTTGTATATTCATATTATATATATATATATATTCGTTGTATATTAGTGAACTTAATGTAGCTCATAATTTACTTGTAATTTTAAAGTTATTTCTATTAAATATATATTATTATATCATAAACTCGAGTAAGGACTGTATAAGTACACGCAATACACAATATTTTAGGTAAGGATGAAATTAATTAATCATAAACACATATAGTAGTAAAGTTTTGAACCCTATTATACTACCACTGCTCTAGTCTGCTACCTCGATAACCGTAAACTTTATTATATACATGCTCCGGTTTATGATTTACTCGGCGATTTTTTATTTCCCTCCCCCTATTGTTACTTTCATTACAATAATTTCGAATAACTCGCACACGTACGGCTATTCGCCGGTTATTAACCAATAATAACCGGCTATTGAAGTATATCGTATTTTATACGATTATAATAAATGTTGGTAAACAATAGAACTTTAAAAAAAAAATATGTTTTACGAAAATAATACTTGAATGTTTACGATCCGCACGACCTAATCGTCGTACTTTTTTTTTCTTTTTTTTTTAACGGCTCTTGATGGGTTTTTTATTTTTTGTTATTTTTTTTTTTATATCGAATTTACGAATTCGGTATTCGTCACGGTTCATTGATATCCAAAAAAAAAAAAAAAAAACAATAACAAAATACAGTATATATAATAGATTTAAACCGTAACTCAAAATCGTATCAACACTTCGATTATATAAAACAATTTCTTACGATTTTTGTGCTTTCAATGTATAATGTCTACAGAGTACCGCACTCCGACTATAATGATTAGTGTGTTGATTTTTTCCCATCGGTTTCCTACGCAAACGATCAAAAATATTAAATAAAAGGTTTCGTTACGAATAACTAAATAACTCGCGTTGAATTTTACAGGACGACTTAATGAAAATACCGTTACGGCTTTTTTCCGGGTCTTTGGTCGGTTTACCGAAAATAGATAAAAAAAAAAAAAAAAAAAAAAAAAAATTATACGAAATCGTCACAATCGTGGATATTCGTAATATTTACGGGCAAATGAATTCAATAGCGTCGATCCATTCCACATCGATAATTAATTGCATTCGTATTGCGTACCGTCACTATTGTCGACATTCGAATTATTATTAAAATTCAAAATCCTATCGTATAAATACGATTTGAATTCATCCAAATCTGTATATTGTAACTCGAATGTATTCCCGTAAATAATTTATGATTATTTACGAACGGTACGCCGTACGCCTATTATATTATTGTGTTCTGTAAAATCTTCAAAGGGATTTGCGCGTCGCTCGTCTTCCGCGCGTAGAGGTTACCACTACACCGCCGTACGCCGTACAAATAGCGTACGCCGACGTAATCCCATCCGCGTTCGTCGGGGGAAAAATGAAAAAAAAAAAAAAAAAATCCCCAGAAAACAGAAAACGACTCCCACCCCACCTCCCAAGGCTCGAGATCGTATCGAGGCCGTATCGATTTTGCCGTTATACCCCGTGGCCACCACCGAAAGGTATAACGTGTAATGGCCGTTTGGTATTTGCTGATATTTTTTCATTATTATTATTATTATTATTATATATTAACACGAACGTACATATTTCGTGGCGCGGGTATGCCCGCCGTATACGCGATGGGAAGTCCGTGCGACGGGAAACGGGACGAATGGCGGGGGTCCGTTAAAGAATATCGTATACTTACGTAATATTATGGCGTATCGGGAATTTTTTTTTTTTCTTTCTTTTTATCAAATTTTCCCTCTTTTTGTGTAATCGCGTTCAATAATGTTCCCCGGTTTTTGTTCAGCCTATCCAGACGGTTTTTTTTTTTAACGTCGCCCAGCAGGGTTTTTAGGGAAAAGTGCAGGGGTTTTTTTTTTTTGTTTATTTTTTTATATCCAATTATTGTTAAGATCCGATAGTCATATCGGAAATTATCAGAAGAAGATAATTTAGTAACTGCATTTCGTTTTTCTAAATTCAATACTCTCTCCATTTTACACACTCGTTCGGGCTCTTAATAGTAAATTTGTCTATTATTTCGAGATGGTAATCATAATGATCAGAAAATCGGCCACACTGCTTGCGACATTAAACAAAATCGTTGAAACAATTTCAACAATATCGGGAAACGTGATTAAACTCAGATGGAACACAATGTCAAGAGAAGAAGAAAATCTGATAAAAAAAAATTAAATTCCGAAAACACACTAATTTAGCGTTTACGAAACGATAAATTACGATTACGATCACGGTCTTAGAAGACCCACTTTTCCTCACCAGCCTCCAGAAAATGTTCCTCTTATTTGGGCGGAAACGTTTAAAATTTTCGCCACAATTTTGAAGAGCGCTGCTGGTTAGACATTATTGAGGTTAGGAATTTTGTATAAAAAATTGATTATTTAATGAAAAAATTGATACCCAGATTCATTACTGTGTACGATGCGAAAGTGTACATTTTCTGTTTTAGAATTGTAATATACATTGTCACCCTTTTGTTTTTAATCATTTTTTTTTTACCATTTGCTCCAGTGACGCGCGTATTATCGTTATCTATTACTATTTTCAGCTAACCTCAAAAATGTGTACAATGCAAAGCTCGATTTTACATCGGCAACATTTCAACTGCAGAGAGTAGTCTTTACTAAGACCGCCATTACGATTATGCCGAATAAGATATTATGATCGATAAAAATTTTTGTAAAAAAATGGAATCGGGAGTCATCAGTTTTATCGAGAGCTGAGTGGAAAAAGTTTGGGAACCGGTGCCTTAATGTATATATATATTTATAGCCATACAAGCTCGTCTCATGTTTGTGGCCAAACTTGGTAATCTCGTCTTGGATCATCACATCACGGTGATTAATGTCGTTTCTGTCATACCGGTAATCAGCGACCATGGTACGGAGAACGATATTCTGGCATCGTTGAATAGTCATAATATTGGACTTGCTAGCACAACCCCACAATCGTATTCCATAAGTCCATATTGGTTTAACTATCATACGTACAATAGACGTTTGATTGTAAGGCCTAGTTCGGAATGTCTTCCGATCAGTCAATAGAGTTGTCGCATTTTCTTCTTAATATGTGATTTTTATTCTGGCTATTATGGTGTTCCCAATTGAGTCGGGGTCGAGGTGCATTCCTAGTTATTTTACCGAGTCGCTCTGTAGGATGATTTGCTGTACAAATTTCTCTCTAATAATTTTTATTCCAACGTTTCGTGATTGAACTTTGAAGTTGATCAGTCGCAGTCTGCTGGTCTTCATCAGTTTTCATTATTGCCGTGTCATCAGCAAACATGGCTATCATTCAATAGTTGTTGGCTGGAATGTCAGGCTGTATAGAGTAAGTACAAGATTGGTTCAAGGACGCTTCCCTGTGTGGTACACCGGCTGATATAATTTTCCAATCAGGTAATGCTTCTTTTTGCATGACACTTCACTGTCGTTCAGTCAGGTAGGATTCGAGAGGTGCGCACCAAGTTTGCGGCGGCTGTTCGCGTATTTTTACAAGTAATCCTTTGTAGGCCAAACTCCGTCGAAAGCTTGGGCTACATCTAGAGATACTCCGCAGCAATACTTTTTTTTTTCCTCCAGTACCTTGCTAATCACGTTAGTGACGCGATGGACTTGGTCGATGGTTGAAAGTTTGTTCCGAAATCCAAACTGATGATCAGGTATGAGGTGCGTTTTATTTTTCTATTAGTGGTTTTAATCGCCCGAGTAGAAGCTTTCCGAAGAGCTTCGACATACTAGATAGTATTGGTGATATTGGTCCGTATGAGTTAGCCCGTTCCTGTGGCTTGCCTGGTTTCAGCAACAAACATATTTATGTAAAGATATAAGATATACAGCGCGATTGCCTAATGTTGTTGTATTCGCCTCAAATTATCGCGTCATTAATATTATTAGGTCCGGAAACGTACCGGCGACGGCGGCTAAGGGGTGGGCGGGCCGGGATAAAGCGAATCGTATAAAAACCGGAGAACATTTCTTCCGACGCCAAAATATAAGGTGGACACGCCGTGCATTTTAAGCACATTACAAAATAAATATTTATATATTTAAATGTTAAATTGTACGTAATAAATTGTTGCGAAACGACTAGAAAAAAGATCAAAAAAAAAAAAAAAAAAATACGATAGCCGGGCTTACTATCATAATACGACCTATTTTAGAGTACGGTTCACTTATTTCGGCTCACAAACTGCTAACTGTTCTGTTCGGATTGACAGAGTCGAACGCAATTTCTTGAGGTGTACTAGTTTTATTTTTAGGCGTCCAGTGTTCCACACACGGTTACACTTCTGTTACAAAGATTGTTGACCTTTTTACTATTTAGCCGACCGTTGACTGATGTTGGGCAAGACTTTTCTAGGCGGTCTGTTATCTAACGCTATAGACCCCACTGCTCTTTTATCTCATATAAACATTTAAGTTCCGCGGTTCCGTTTACCTGTCTTTCTATAATATCCAGTTTAGAAACAATTCCAAACAAAACGGGCAAGCGCGAGACGTTTAATGTCTATAGCCAATGGTGATCCCGCATTTCTTGTTTAATTACATGTCTTTTGTTTAAATTTTTTATAATTTTGTACTTAATTTAACATTATATAACTATTATATAACTATTGTTGTTTATAATTAAAAATTATTCGTTGTTTTGTCTTCAAAGGGCACCGTCCGTTCATTGTTTATTAATATATAAATAAATTCATATATATCACGGAGTGTATAGGGCAAGCGGTATTTGAATTTTTTACATTGCGGTATTTTTTTTTTTTTTTTTACAATATTTCGGTATGATTCACACCGATTTATATCGTTAATTTGTTACGAAATGGGAAATTTTACATTATGCTTTATGCAGTGGCGGGAAATAGTTTTATAGGTTAAATCTCGTAACATATGTTACACTTGAAAACTGAAATCCGTCAAAACCGAAAATCCACGAACCCATTTCGTAACAACTGGTCTCGACTAGTTACAACTAGAATCAATCCGAACCATTGACGATAGAACAAGATTTGATCGAATTTTTCCTAGATGAAACTATAGATATAATTGATGTAAATTAAAATTATCTAGGGGAAATTCGATTTCCAGAACAAATTTTAATATCGTTAAACTAAATTAACTATATAAGGAAATGTATAAATCAACTTTGTCATAGAATAATTCCGTTATTATCTAGTCAATTGTTAATGTCCGGAACAGAATAATCGAACATTTTTATTTGTTTCGGCGAGATAAACTATCGTGGTATTTAGATTTGCACGGGATTTGATGTTTAAAATTAATATCGACAGACTCGTCATTTGAAATTGTGGTTAATTCTAGTTATAACGGATATCGGGATAAAACTGTAACATTTTTATGTATACAGACCACTATAAAAAATAATATTAATCATATTTCTATAATCTGTGTCGATATTAATTTATGTTCGAGTAAAAATACAAAACAAAAACCCAACAATTTTTTAAACGAAGTGCCATTTCATCCGTACCTATTTTATTTTACAATTTAAGATGCGTTATGTCAATTGTTTTTTTTTTTTTTTTTTTAATATCGGATGTCGGCGATTGACCAATAACCCGTAATTACCAGTATAGCGAAAGTACCACCGGTCCTATGATAGGAAAATAAACAAAAACCATACAAATTAGTCACACGGACTCTCTCTATTCTACTGATCAGGCCCCATGTGATTTTTTTTCTATTCTCAAGACTAAAATCTGCGCTTAAATGACAACGATTTCAAGATGTAGAGGAAATTATAACGAACGCGGCAACAGCACTCATAGTTTTAACTTTGGAACAGTTCCAAAAAGTTTTTGAAAAATGGCAAGGTCGCCGGGGTCACGGACATATCGTCCGGAGGAGAGTATTTTGATGGATATATCTTTAAATAATATGGAAATTCATTTTTGTAATTGTTAAAAATAAAATCCTGGTACTTTTTCAACAGACCTCGTATGTCCGTTTGTATTACATTCGCGGTGATTCGAACGGTTCCCCTTCAATCGATAACCTACAAATCTAACTGCGGCTTTTGGTTTAATTCGACAAAAATAAAATTATTTGAATTTTATCATTAAATTGTATATTTTATGTCTCCCATACAAAATGTCGATTAATCCTCGAATACAAAAATCGATTGGTTTTACGTTTTTTTTTTTTTAAATACCCTAGACATATTTCGTAAGATCTTCGTCAATGCCGGCGATTAAGTTTTTTTATATGATATGTTTTTCTTGTTGTTTGTTTTTTTTTCGCTGTAAAATTTATTGTAGTACTGAATATTACCATTTTTTTTTTTTTTTTTTATTATGTAATCAAGTATTATACGATTTTTTTCATTTCCATGGGTCAAATACTTTTAATTATTACTATTGTTATTATTATTATTTTTTTATTAGACCGAAATCGCCACTATCGAACCGAACGTGTTGTGAAATTTAAATAAACATTTAGGATTCGAGTTGGAATTTGTATTATTGTACCTATAAAGGGGTCGACTGATAATATTATTAAATATCTATACTGAACAAAGTCAATGCGACGGCGTTAAACAATACGGATCGATTCGGAATTATATTAATATAAATTGTATTGCGTTATGATTTTATAATTCATAAACTATTGTTCGTAAGCGCATTTGGCGAACGTCCGCAGTTGTTTATTCGTCTCATCACAATATAAAAATAAACGATTAGAAGGTCCGTTCGCGAACCGTTATTGTTTTTTGCGATGAAATACATTTTATTTTATTTATTTTTTTTTTAATAATTTAACAAAACATACACTGGTCTACAATGGTTTTAATTAACCAGCCTGCAGCGGGGACCCGACTAGAACTTAATTTGATGTTCACAGTAATGTCCGTATAACTCTCTTCCTCAGTCTCTCTCCGTCTCTCTCCGTCTCTCTGTCTTTTTCTCTCTGTCTCTTGCACACACTATATACATATATATATATATATATATATCTTTCTTCCTCTTTACTGCTTTACTGCTCAAGGCGGCTACCAAAGTTACTCGAGTTATATACGGGGTTCGACTCTCGAAGCCTTACATCTACCTTTATGTCAAACACAAAACGCAAAGGTCGTTTCCCACTGTGTTTCCTGTTCTCAGCCATCACGACGGACGCCCATGCGCTAAAATTTTTTTAAAACGTCAGAGAGATATTAATATATTATTATTATTATTCTTTTATGTTGTCGGGGCTAAATGAATCCAACGGCATACGTCGTCTACACGGCAGCGGACGTACTCTGTGTAACTGCATTTGTATATCGTTTATTTGTTCAAAGTGTATAAAGAACATTTTAAAAAAATTAACGCTGCCCCTTTAATACAGTTTCACATCGAAAAATTGTAATTTTCTTCGCGGGATTCAAATACTATATTATATCGTGCAATACGATTTCAGAATATTTCTCTACTTTGTTATTATTGCGCTGTATACGGATCAATGCGATAAATTCGTTCTCTTTTTGTCGCATATGAGTTTTAATTTATTGTATATGCCCACTGTGTTATAAGACAGACATCCAAAAGTTGTATTTGTACAATACTCAACCGGTATATTCGTACGCGAATAATAATTGACGATATTTAGAACGGTTAGAAATGGAATATTGGTTTTTGGTTTCAATACGGTGAACGTATTATACGTGTGACGGTAATATAAAATGAGTACATGAAGTGCCGCAAGCCATTTTCAGTAGAAATATTAATGGGTTTTGCTGGAAGTTAGTGAACTTTGAAACACTTTTTCGTGAAAACTCCGCAGCTGTTTTTTTTTTTTTTTTTGACGTTTTGCTGAAAGGCTCACGCTATAGACAGTTTGGTTGTTGTTGTAGACCTTGGGTTTCCTTCATCACGCATATCGAACATATTTCGAGGCGAGAATCGGAGTTCTGAGCTGTGCAAAGTGATGTGATTTTCTAATAAACGTAACGCTGTGGACAAATACCTGGCTGCATAAGTAAATATCTGCATAGGCTATTAGTTCTGAAATAACGAATAGATTTTTTAGTATAAGTAAATAATTTTAGTTAACCGTAGTGCGTTGAAACGGTTAAAGAGTAATAATATGAACATTTGAAATTCTGAGCGAAGCGAGAAATGTGTTGATTTTACTATGAAGAGCGTTTGTATTTTTTTATCCGTCTGTAATCAATTTATTGACCATAAATCTTGCTCAAAAAATTAGATGGAGCATTGATTTTTTTTTATAATAACGTAAAAACCTAAGAAAAACCGGCAAATTACGGTTTTTTTTTACTTTTTGTTTTTTTTTTTTTTCATTAAAATTTAGTAAACGAAAATCGTAGAGACTTAAAAATATTCAATGAATATTAATACTGAACTTTAAATTTGTCCCGGACTTCACTTAAATTCGTTTTTTGTTACCAACGATGTGTCGTTGCGTACAAATATAAAATTAATTCTCCTCAATATACTAACTTTTTAACGTACCACCAACAACAGTGACCAACCCATACAAAATTTCGTAATAAATAATATATATATATATATATATATATTATTAATATTACGACAGCAAAGTTAATAACGAAATTTTTTTTAAAAAAAAAGACATAATTATACAGGTTAGTTACGTTTGACATAAAATATTAAAACAGATTTTAATTTTTTTTTTTTTTTTTTTGTTGTATATTTACATTTTTATGCAACATAAATGAGTACTTTTCAAAAGTTCAAAACCATAAGAAATATAATATACTTATATATATATATATATATATATATATATTGTATGTTTGTATATAGAACACGATTGCATTATCGTAATATTTTTTTTTTTTTTTTTAAAGGTAACATTAAAAAATAGAAAGTTTTTTTCGTTAATTACTTAGCATGGTAGAGTTTGTTCAAAAATCATTTGAAGAAAAAAAAAATATATATATATAAACATTCTAAAAGAACATATCTGTCTGAATTCGTCCGAGTTTCCGTACTCGAGATGAGTTTCGCTTAACGGATTCGATGTAATAGATCTAACCGTAGGCATACTTTACAGATTTCCGCTACACGAATGCGGATAATCGAATTTTTAGATTTTAATTATTATTTTCGTTTATTCCTTTGGGGTTTTTTTTTTTTTTTTTTTTTTGTCATCGGTTATGACGGATATTTTCCGTGTTTAATAATTCTGTACACCCGAAAACACCGTCGGCCCCCTATTCCGGACGATGACAAATACACACACCGAGACACGTCATCGGCCGGGGCGGCCGGTGACACACGTATCGATTGCGTCGGAGGCGGTTGTTTTTTTTTTTTTTTTTTTTTTTTTTTTTTTCATACGCGCAAAACACGACGATTATATTTTACTACGCCGAAGACGTGTTAAAATAGTATATAGGCAATGGGCCGGTAGGTGGAATTATTTACGCAACGCACTTATGCCGCAGCAGTGACTTTTTATCGCGGGACGTGGCGTGTTGGGGTAATATTCGTCATAAAAACTATATCCACGACATGGTCGACAAAAAAACTGCCCTTATCTATGAATATACATATATATATATATATATATATATATAGATATTGTAGCCCCGTAATCTAGGCAACACCATTAGTAATATTCGATACGGACAAAGTGATAACGCCTTGATAATATTTTTGTATTTTTTTTTTTTTGTATTGTACGTAACTAATATCCGACGGACAAAAAAAAAAACCGTTTCCCGGGCCTATGCGCCCGATTCCACACCGTACCGAACGCAATTCCGTTTCGTATAGAATTATAAAAAAAAAAAAAAAAATAAATAAATAAATATAATATACGCGCGTATATTCGGGCAATGAGAATTCTCTCGGCATTTTAAATATAGCGAATCGACAAAAATCGTTACCGACCGAGTGGTCCTGCGGCAGGACACTCACGTGAGTCGTGTACGTGTAAATATTATGCGTTTTTTTTTTTAAATTTATTTTTTTGGTGTAGTACGAAAAAATTACAGACGAGAAACCGAATTACCCAAACGCCAAGCGTGACACAGTTCATTTATAACGTGCATAATAAAGTGCGCACGTGCAATTTTTTTTTCAATTTTTCAATTATCTTCGCGACATTATTAAAAAGTTTATCTGTTTACTACGGTATATAGGTTATACGATATTATATTTTATTATTATATCGGATCGTTCTAGTTTTTATACGACGAAAATACGCGCTCAATTCCGTACGGTCCTTTTTTCTTTTTCTTTTTTTTTTCCTTTTTTTATCATAACATAAATAATATTACGAACTGTTTTGTTAAATATAATAATATATACGCGAACAAAATAAACCTTAAAAAAAAAAAAAAAAATAAGCGGCTTAAAATTCCAAAAAATAAGTAACGGCAGTATAAAACGTGATATATTGATAATATAATAGACCAACAACAAGTCTTAAAATAGATAAATAATATATACATTTTTAACAAGGACATTCTGTTATAAAGAAACCTGTGTAAAATATGTAAAAAAAAAAAAAATGATGTGTACACATAAATTATAAATATATCAAGTTAAAAAAATGTATAGAAATTGTTACCAAAAAAAAAAAAAAAATACTATAAAACCGTAAAATGCGTTAAAAAAAAAAAAAAAAAAATCTATTGTTGTATAATACGAGAAGTTAGAAAGTTAAGGCAGGGTAATTTAATTTGTGTTGTACACGACGATAGACCATTGCAAATGAAAAACGTTACTGAGCAAACTTCGGTTGAACGCGATTTATGAAATAAAAATTAATACTTGTATTATATATAATAAAAATTATATATTAAAAATGAATTGTATTTGAGAATTAGAACAATGATTAAAATAAATTTCAATTTTGTTTATCAATAAATGCATTGTTTTTATTAATTAAAAAACCCGGACACTTTTAAATAGCTTGAAATGATAATGCCAAAACGTTTTTAAAATTATACCACGACTATAATGTGATAATATAAAATATTCGGCGAGAGTCTCTACTATTCGTTTTAACTGGATTTAACAAAATCAAAAATAACATAAACCGTTGTTTTGTAAATATTTCCGTTTTTTTCCGACGTTTCTTACCGGTATTTTATTATTAAAAAAAAAAAAAACTACAATAATAAAAAAAAAAAAAAATGGTCTCTTAAATTCACTTTTTTTAACAAGACAGAACTTCTCATCGGAAACCAACCATAAAGTTTATGATCGGATGAAAATCGCAAAAACAAAAACTAAATATCAAATCATGTTAGAAACAAGACAGGAATGTACGTTGGAATCTAACATGAAAAAAAAATAAAATGAGACAAATTTATAACAAAAATCAAAAATTTCCAAAAAAAAAAAATAATTAAAATCAAATATTCAAACAGAAATTTTTATTGTGACAATAAATCTAAACTTTGTACTAGAAAATTAAAAAATACCCTATATATTCGCTACAAATGTACAACTGTTATATTTATTAGATTCTGAACGTAGCGAGGAATCTTGATATTAACTTTACTATAATGTGTGTGATTTTCTTTTTTCCCCTGTGATCAAATCTTCTTTTAGAAATCTCGACTTGATTTTCAATCGTAGCGCATTTCTGAACGAATTTTGGAATCTAGTCGGTGATAGAGGTGGTCATTTTTTGATTTCCGTTGTAGTATTCGTAATAATTGGGAAAATAACGTAAGAAAAACGGAAAATGCTTGAAAATTTCGCACGAGGTTCATCAAAAGTTGTACCTTTGACGAAAATCGTAATAACCAATTTCCACGCGTGTTACATGCAACAAATCGTATTTTGTTAGCAACGGTTTACCGGGTCGGGTACAAATATAAATTAAATTTCTCTGCGTGTCGACCTTTCCGAATTTCCACCCGGGGATATTTCAACGGGACGGGTGTCCCAAATAATAATCACGAATGAAATCGTCTTCTGTGCTAACACGGACAACGGGAATTATAAAACCGGAACCGAAAATGCCGATAATTATCTAACAGCACGACGGTTTTTATTAGAGGACCCGTTACTATGGATGGCGACGATATATCGATACATCGATAATTTTTATATCGATACAACCCTACCGTTATATCGACTCGGCATTATCGAGTCTTTCGATATTTGAATACGATATATCATATTCAATATTAACAATTTCATATGTTTTGTATTTAATTTTATAGGATTTTTTTTTTTTTTTTTTAAGAACTACATTTGTTAAAATAAAGGAATACAATTATTTTCATTACGACAATTGTCTAGGCGTGCGCTGTAATATATGAAAATTACAATTATAATTTTTTTTGAAATATACAGGGTTTGATTAATCAATTTATTTGTCATTAATCCTTCAATTAAGTATCGACCACGAGTTACGGGTTATAGGTTTAGAACCCATGTGTGAATCTATCAAACCTTTAGATAGTTTTAGTATAATATCTTCCAATATATGTACATGTTGGAAGATATATCGATAAAAAAGCGGTCGATAAATCGCGGTATCGATATTGGGCATGCATAATTGGAAATTTCGATAAATCGATTGTAATTGGATTGTAAAAACTGTTTTGCGCGCGGCAACTTTACGCATTCCGTATGTACAATAGAGTTATGAAAATTGCACAGCACATTTATAAGAACTACGTCTGCGTCGCCACTCGCTCACTTTTTCTGCCCGATAATTTTTTTGTTTAAAAGTAAATTAAAACACCGAAACGACCGAGAGTTTTCCAACCGATAACTTTTGCCGCGGTCGTGTTATCAAAGAACGACGGTACTTGTGAATATCCTACGGGATTTCGGTAGTTTCACTGTGAATTCGGGAAAGATTACTCCGGACAGCCGTCCCGGGCGAAACGGTTTTTCGTGTACGTTTCACAACGCGTATTATTAGACGAAATTATTACCGTGTAAAACGGCGGTTGAAAATGTTTTTTTTTTTTTAATCGACGATAGGTTTGATCGCCAAATCGTTTCCGGATTTCGTTCGATGTCGCGCGTGCGAAAATTTTGTACGGTCGCCATTAAAAAAAAAAAAAAAAAAAAAAACGACCGGCGTTAACGAATGCGATTATTCGTTAAACGGTACACCGGCCCGTATTGTAGTGAACGCGCGGTAATAATATTATAATTCGGGCTGGAAAATACGGAAATGCCGCCGTTTCGGCCGGCGGTGTTTTCGCGACAACCTAACCCCGTTTGTATATTTATATATTTTACGCGAACCGCTAATATTTAAGTCGCCGGCGAAAACGTTTATGCGATTAGCGGCAACGGGAGACGACGGCGGGCCCGGTCCGTCCCGCCGCCGGGGACGTGCGGGAAATTGCCACTCGGGGCGGCCGGGGCGACGTGGCTCTTTGCGGTATACGGCGCGCGACGGCACACAACGTTAACTATTCGTTCCGGAATAGTTTGCCCCCGCGGCGGCAACGTCGTTTTCATATATACGCATATACGTGTATACGAGGTCTGTTAGAAAAGTTCCCGAACTATAATAATTCATAAAAATCGAAAATTTATAGTATCGCAAATGTTATATTAGATTAATGTAAAATAGAGATCTTTTTACAATTAATTCTCGAATTTTTATTGCTATCCGACCGTTAGGTGCGCGCGTTCAAAGTAGACGGAGTCGTGTGTATTGTGCGATTTTTAACATGAATAACATTCACGGACAACGTATGGTAATATTAAATTTCGTGTTAAAATTTGTAAATCTTTTACACTGAGACACGTAAAATGTTGCAAAATGCCTATGATGATCCACTGATAGGACGTACAGATAAACGATTAACTGTTCGAGAAATTGCGGAAGATTGTAACGTATCGGTTGGTTCATGTCAAGAAATCCTGGTAGAAAATCTTGGAATGCACCGCGTTGCAGCAAAATTTGTCCCACGGTTGATGTCGCAAGATCGGAAAGACAACCGCGTAACCGTCTGTCAAGCATAGATTAGATCGCGCAAATGATGATACGAGTATGTCCATGGAGCAAACTATAACGGGTGATGAGACGTGGGTCTATGGCTATGATATCGAGACAAATGTCCAATCATCACAGTGGGTCGGTAAATTTTCTCCAAGACCAAAAAAAGCTCGTCAGGTCAGATCGAACGTCAAAGACCCGCTAACGGGTTTTTTTTTTTTACAACCTGCGAGTTATTCATCACGAATTTCTACCTGCAGGACAAACTGTTAACCGATGGTACTATCTAGAATTATTAACAACCGTCTTCGAGAAAATGTGTGGAGGAAAAGGCCTGAAGTGTGGAAGAAAAACTCATGGTTTCTCCATCACGACAATGCACCAGCACACATTTTCCTGTTAATTCGAGATTTTTGCGTGAAAAATCACATGACCGTGCTTCCTCATCCGCCATATTCTCCCGACTTGGCACCAGTAGACTTTTTTTTTTTTCCGAAATCAAAATCTCCGTTAAAAGGACAACGATTTTCTACGATAGACGAAAAAAATGAAAATTCGCTAACGGAACTACGAGCAATTCAAGAAACTGCTTTCCAGGATTGCTTTCAACAATGGAGACGTCGTTGGCAAAAGTGTATAAACCAAGAGGGAGATTAGTCTCAATAGATTGTAGGTAAACACAATAAATTAAAAAATTGAAAAATTCGGGAACTTTTTCATACAGGCCTCGTATATAATAGTACTGAACAGAAAAGACAATTTGTCGGTCGGTAGTCGAAACGCGGTTTACAATCGAAATTATAATAATTATATAATAATAATAATATTCACGGGAATAAAATATCGTCTACCCACGCCGGAAACTACTCGAATCGGGTCGATTAAATTATTTCGTCCGGTCGCCCGCGTTTCTTTTGTGTTGCCGTTTAATTGAAATGTGAAAAATCGAAAAAAAAAAAAAAAAAAAAAAAAAAAAAAAAACAACAAAACAAATCAAATGAATTAGACGATCGCGTGGAAATAATAACGTAACACGCCCCGTTAACGGTGGACATTTTATTTTACGTTTGTACGCGTTGACGGTCCCGAGAAATGTTCGGTTGATAATCAAAATGATAATTTTACAATCAATATAAAATATTTGATCAATTTGTAACTGCACGCCATACTGGTAAGACCGTTTTTTTTTTCGTCACGATTCGTTAAGCATTTTTCTAGATATCAAATATAGTTTTTTTTTTTTTTTTTTTTCAAATATATATAAAAAAATTATTTTAATTTTTCCTTTTTTTTTTATTACATTTGTGATATATTACCGAATACTAACATGATTTGTACGATTTTCAACAATGTTTATGTTTATAAAAATAAAATCGCGACCGCAGTTTTTCGATATTTTTATATTCACCTTATGGTGAACCTTGTATCGGAGTTTCAATCGTTAACGGTATGTAAATATCCACTTTATCCACATTAACCCAAATCGAAACTAAATAATCATGTTCACTTCCAATGGCTATAAGTGTTAAAAAATTTGCAGATCTCTGCGATTATTTAGAACTGAATTACAAAAAAAAAACAAAAAAATATCAGAAATTAATTGAAATGATTTTTTATTAATATTTCCGGTTTTTTCTCAGCTCAGATTCTAATAAATTCTATTAAAAATAATAATGTTTTATCAGTTATAAGAGTATCATAAATACCGCCTTTGTGTTAAAACACAAAAAATTATTCATTGCAAATGTATAATCTTTGTACATTTTCAATGCGAACACAATTATGTACGAATAATTGTATTGTGCAACTATGTATTTAGAAGAATTAAACCATGAAAATTGAATTCTACACATATGTTGCTTGCATTATTATCTACGAATTGCATTAATTTTGTGTAGACCCGTTTTCCAGTTTGAAAAATCCCGGATACGCCACTTAATGGCACCCTCAGGAACTATCTGTCTCGTCGGCCAATATGTATATAACATTTTATAATACAATTTGTTCTATCCAAATCTAATGTTTTTATATAATGGTGACTTTATATTTTTTTTTTTTTTTTTTATCGTTCCATCACTTTAAGTTTTTAATGCGTTTTTCGAAAAGGCAGGGAAGAAGATAATTCCCCAGGCTTGCCCCTCCGACCGTCTATTTACAAGGCGATTCTTTTATCACGTTCCATTACTATTATTACGATCAATTTATTATCCTTTCGAACTTCTCCAGTCTAAATTTGTACAAACTGTTATAACTCATAAACAGTGAATCCAATATTAGTGCGTCGTCCGTATCAACATTTCGGGAGAAATATTTTTGATTAACGAATATGTGTTTGAATGTCGGTCTGTAATCGTTTCCACTATCGTATTTTAAAATGGCCGTCACTAATATTTATCTCGGTGAAATAACAATTATATAATCTATTGTGAACATTGTCAGTAAAGCATATTTTTTTTTTTATAATAAAAATGTAATTCTTCATTATCGTTGAGAAAAAAAAAAATAAATAAATAACGAAACGGAATACATGCAATTTTCTTTCTTGGTCGTATTATAATATATTATTATTTCACCCCTTTGAGAGTCGCAAAAAAAAAATGCATATTTAATATTTTAATATAATATTTAGTGGGGTCCCCGTTCGTGTTCGCATTAATTTTTGAGTAATATTTACATTTAACAAAAAAAAAAAAAAAAATCACATAAACGCAAACATTAAACTGGGTCATTAAATGCGAGTAGTGTTATAATATTATATAATAAAACGTATCGGAAAAAATGTGAGAATAAAAAATGGCATGACGTTAATCGCACATGTCAGACATTGTTCGTGCAAAAGCTCATTATGTATTGCGTCGTAGGCGATTCTAAGACATACGCATGACCTGTCGTACGTTATAACAATATTATCATAATAAAATTTGGAAACGAAATCGTACGAAAACGATGATAGTCCGAAGCTATATACGATTATTTCCCTACCCCCATCCCACTTTTATTGCGGTTATAATGGGGATAAAAATAATGGTATAACAATGTGGTGTTTACGACGTTGGATTCTGGATTTCGAACACTTTAAACAAAACTATGCCCCCTAGCGTTTTTTATATGTATTAGGAAAAACATTAATAAAACCAATTACGGTTGACGTCAAATTTGTATGGTACGGTTTTCTTTTTTTTTTAGTCTACGCCCCCGGCAATTCAATTTTGTCCTTATAGTGTATTGTACGTTTCGATATTCAAATATATTATCAAAAAATTTTTTTTTATTATTTTTGCCATCCAGCGATTTTCTCGGACGACTTTTTGGTAAATTTATTTTGTGTTTTTATTTTGTCGTTCAAATTATTATGGAATTTGTCAAGATTTATTTTAACAATATTTTTCTACGTTTACCCATATACTCCTTATAACTTAAACGAGTGTTAACTTTTGATTTTCAAACGGTCACTTACCATTTTCAACAGGGATACGAAAAACACAATTATTTCTCTAAAATATTTGAAATGCTCAAGTACAGCAGTTATACAAGTTCAAATTTTGGACTGGGGGGAATGTGAAAAGGTGAATTTTATTTCCTGTTTTGTAGATGACAAACCCCTACACGGACGAACTAAATTTTTAACTGTAAAACAGACAGTATAAAGTTATGCATAATAAAATATTCTTGTGTCGCATCTGATTTGAAAACGACCGGGGTTGCTATTTTAAAAAACAAATGTGAAAAAGATGAAATTTCGAAAGTATCGTTTTTTTTTTTTTTTTTAAGGCCATTAAACGGTTCCATATGACTGAATCGAAATCACAATCGACTTTACTAGAAATCGATTCGTACACTCGTATACAATGTAAACGTTCTAACGATCGTGGTAAAACCAAAAAAAATCACCGACATTCAATATAATTCGAGAATATCGCAATATGATTTACTGTGAAATTGTATTTAATCGACGGAATAATTTTACAGATTAAATGGAAATAAACGCAAATTAAACAACATTTGACAATAAATATACAACGGTGCTGCAGCAGTGTTGCGTGCATAAGGCTATGTTCACACGGAGAACGTTTACAATTAGTATTAATTGCTATTAACTGTACCGCGTGGTAACGCAAAAACCTGTCAGCGCAAGTCGACGCGCGTTTGAACGTTGTACAGGCTTGCATGGACGTGTTCAGTTGCAACGCGTTTTTCAAGGCTTTACGTCCTTTTTTTTTTTTTTTCGTCAACAGTGGAAGAATATCATTATACAATATCTAATTGCATTTTCGTCAGCCACAATTTCTTCTTTGATTTCCTCCGACAAGTCATCAGAAGATTTAATCGACATTCGGAAATAGTTAAAAAAATCTTGATCCATAATTTCCTAAACTTGGATACAGCGTGATGTACAAGCTTGTACTTAGTCTTAGTTTCTTTAAAATAGTATGAACCCGGTACGGTAATCCTATTTCCCTGCCTACGACGCCGCGTTCGTCTATATAAGGTCCATTAGCATACAGCATGTGCTACGTCCGTCTTCGCCGGAATATTAGACACGACTGACCTGAACCTGACATGAAAATTCACGCGAACACTGACTAAAAACGCTCTTCACGTGAACCTAGCCTTATAATGAGTGACCCGGGCGTTATGCGGTGTCAAACGTACTCGCGTTTCGAAATTTCAACGTATTGTTTTCGATTTATTATTAAACAAAACTAGCGAGAACGGTTTGAACACGTGCGGGTTCATTGGGGGGGCGAGTATTACGTCGCCGTGCACGGTTTTCGGGCGTTTCGAAATGCCGTATTTATACGGGCGAATCCGGGTTTTATAATAAAATAACGGAACGTCGCCAATATTAGGAGATATCTTTTGCAAATAACGTAATTATTTCGCAGTGTTTCGCAGCGAGACGGCGGGAAATATGTATTTAAAATATACGCGCGCCTTCCCGGGTGTGCACAACATACGCAATACACGGCATTAATTATGTACCTAATATTTAAGCATTAAACGGGCGTAAGTCTAATAATCGTATTATATTATATTATGCGCCCGCGTACCTGTACGCCGGGTACGCGTAGTACGTCGTCCCCGCACGAAAAGGCGGCGGGCCGCCCGCCCGCGTAATTTATTAACGACTTTACCGGGCCAATCGAAATTAATAACCGTGTTTAACGGTATATATATATATATATATTTTTTTTTTTTATTATTTATTATTATAGTTAAACGAATTCGTTAGCGCGCGCGGCCGTATTATAAATCTGTACGCGGTTCACGATAAATAATTACAATTATAATCCTCCGGAACCGGTGGTTCCCGCCGACCCGCGGGCCACGGACCCTTGCCCGGGGTATGAGTCAAGGGTGGGCAAATTTTCGATTATTTCTATTGCTAAAATATAAACGTCCATGTTTCGCTCGACATTTCGTAATGATCCCGCGATTATCGCCACCGTACGATCGTATTGATTGTAGTTTTATTATCTAGTATTCTAGATTATTTCTGTGGTTACTATCGTATTTCATCGTGGTCGGGCGTTGGAGTGTGGGCGCGTTGCGATATACTCAATCGTTTTTGCACAAGCACTAGTCTTTATTGTTATTTGTTTGCTTGACCAGTTTGTCGGTGACAGTGATTATTATTTAATGCGTCGTATCTCTTGAGTGTTACTGCCTACTTCATGGTACGATGGATGATGCTTGGGTGTCCGACTGGCTCTTACCGTAAGCCGAAGCTGTAAAGTGATGAAAAAACATCCACATCTGATTCTACAAGTAGAAGACGATATCTAATATATACAATATATATATATATATATATATATATATATATATATATATATAGCAAATAATACTACAATTTTCGTAAATAAAATGGTGATTTTTTAAAATACGGTTTTGTATTTTCTGGTGCTGAAGAGGAGCCTACGCCTCAGTGTGTGATTTGTTTCGAAATAATATCCGACGAATGTATGTAACTTTCAAAACGTGAAAGGCATCCATCAACTAAACATCTCGAATGTGTAGGAGGGACTCTTGATTTCTTTCAAATCAAGCACAGAAATTTGTCGATGACATCTAGTCATCCACCGTGGAAATAATATCAAAACAGAAGAAACTAATTACCAGAGTTTCTTATGAGCTATCTTTGTTAATCGCAATGAAGAGATCAGCTCACGCCGAAGGAGAATTACTTATTATATCCGCGGCTAAAGTAATAAGCAATGCTTTGTTTGATGAAAAATGTATATAAAAAATAAATGAAATACCATTATCAAATACAAACGTGAAAAGAAGAATCGACGAAATGTCAGAAAATGTAACAGTAGCTGTAATTACTGTTTTGAAACAAAGTGAATATATTTCGTTGCAACATATGCAACAACGAGTACAGACGTTGCTGGGCAAGGCTAATTGATTAGCTTTTGTTCGTTTCGAGTGACAATATTGAAGAAGAAATGTTGTTTTGCCAATCTTCGATTATAAAATCAATTGCCGAAGAAGTTTTGAAATCAGTTGGCAACTGTATAAAAGAAAAGAAAGTAAATTTGACAACTAGTGGGCCATGTGCTATGTCTGGAATTCATACTGGTTTAATCGCCAGAGTTAGGTCAGTTGCTTCCTTGGTTCATTGGACACGTTGTAGCACACATAAAGAGTCTCTTGCAATTAGAGGTTTGGACGAGTAAAATATCTTAATAATACAGTAAAAATCGTCAACTTTATTAAAGCAAGACTGTTTGGTGTTTTGTGTGGGCAGTGAACACAAACACCTCCTGCTTCACTCCGAAGTTCGGTGGCTCTCCAAAAGTAATGTATTGTCCAGATTATTTGAACTTCGCGACGAACTCAAGTATTATCTTATGATGTAGAGCGATTATAATGGAATATTTGCAAGTCTTTTTTAGACTGTATGACGGATGAAAACTGATTAAAACGATCGGCACGTTTGGCGAATATTTTCGGTGCTCCCAACGTTCTAAACTACATTTGTCCAAACGGCACGGTTAATTTATTTCCGAGTTTATCGGCGAGTCAATAACCTACTGCAATATGCAAACATGGCGCGCGTATTTTGCACGTAAAAATAATGATAAATGAAGTTTTTTCTCGACACACACATACACTGAATTTTTTTTTTTTTTTCGTAACGTAAAATAATAACGAAATTAATTGGGCCGAACCGGCAATTGCTTGAAATCATGTTAGATCGCGTGCCCAGCTGTATGGCACAGGATAGGTATCCGTTCCGTCAACGAGTTACCTGTTGACCCTTCACATGAACCCGCGCCACCTTGATTTACAGTTTTATGTGCTTTTTTTTTTTTCATTTTAAAAATCGTATAAAATAATACTAAAAAAAAAAAAAAAAAAATAATAACAAAAGTAATACCTATTGTATTTATTCGCGATGTTTCTATACACGGTATTAGACAATATTAACTACGCGAAAAGCGGGCACGAGTCGGGACCGAATTACATTAAAGTCAATATTATTGATGTCTACTGATTTCGAATGTCACGCTCACCTGGGTACCGATTCAAATAAACGTACTCCGCAAATTTATTAAAATTTACGACGCAATTAAATATGACAAACATACGAAAATAAAGAAATTAAAAAAAAATTCGGCCTATATAACGATTTTATTATAATAACCACGCATACATGATAATTGGAGGTAACTGTTTGGATAGAGTATGACAAAAAAAAAAAAAAAGTATATTAATTTCGCAATTATTTTTAATTTTATTTTTTTTACGATTTAGCTAAGCTTAATACGTTTTATAGAAATATATAATTAACAAATTGATCGACTAAATTCTATTGAAACAAATAACCGAAATTTGTTGTAGAAATTAATACTCAATAAAATATCGAATTTACATTTAAAAAAAAAAAATGTTTTTAGTTTACGTTGTTATATTACCTCATGATGATTTTTGAACCAGCCGGTACTTACATGCAACTTATATATTACTCCGGTTTTTATATTGTTATTTTTTCTTTATATATATATGTTTTTTTTTTTTATATATCAATTTGATAAATTTGATTGGTAATTGATAATTTTAAATGAATAGGCACGTTGAAATTTCAATTTTACTCAATGGAAATATTGAATTAGAAAATAGAAACGAATAGGAAACAATTTTAGAGTTTATTACTTTAGTAGATTTAATTTATATTGATTTATTATGTTCCAAAACCGTGTTAGTATAAACTTATTCCTTGTCGGTAAACTCCCGGTGCAAGTTATTTTTAAAACTTTTTTTTTTTTTTTTTGTCGTTCTGTTATCTGAAGTGTGATCGTGTACAGCTTGTTCATATTACTAATGATCACATATAATATCTGATTCTATTAAATGTTTCGTTCGTTGTCCGACAAGAGCGGGTTCATTTGTCCACGTTGCCCTTTCTTCTCTCATTTATAAATGATGATGTCGAGTCAGTGATCCGTTTTAGCGAAACCTGAAAGCTTTTAGCTGAACACGTTAAGCTGTATTTTAAAATCGTACACGTTTTAGTAGCATTGGGTGATATAAATAATTAACGTTCATGATGAATTGTTGCGTTCTTCGGTACAGGTGTCAGATTTTATTTTGAAATATAGCCTCGATGATAAAATCTAATTTTTCATAGCTTTCAGAGAAATTTGACGAGACAAATGTCCAAAATTTATACCTACTATTTTTATGCAACTATTTGCTATTTGTTTAGTCTGCTCCGCTGACATTTTTTGATATTATGTAAAAATATAATATTATGTATGAAGTGACAATAGACTCTAAAATACGAGCCCCATAAATAATTGAACGTCCAAATTGGTCTTTTCAAGTTGTATCTTTGTATATATAAAAAAGCTGGACAAATTTGAATTTTTTTACCACATTTAGTTACTATTTATTCGGTTAAATATATTTTGTGTAAAGATATTTTTAAGAACAAAATTTTTATATTTTATGTTGGAATTTTTTTCTTATAACGAATGTATATACATTATTATTCGATTAGGAAGAGTATTATGTTTTTACGTTCATTTTTCACCGTACTTAAATTTTTGACCATTAATTTCGATCAATTCGTTTTTAGATTTCCAACAAATTTAAAACTTACAACAATTTTATTTAGGCAATTGACGCTTAACGAATTCGTACAATTATCATTTAATGCAATAATTAAACAAACTAACACATTTTATTCATTTTTAAGATATTATTTGAGACCGTATTCTGAAATCGGGTACGTACGAAAATCGTTCGTCGGCGTTTAGTGTTGAAAAATGAATACTTATACACGTGCTCGTAATACTTAAAACCGTGAGAATTTAAAATTTATGCGCTCCAGAGTATTCGTCGATCGGTAACAACCGTAAAACACATGACGTTTTTCGTACGGTTAACGAATTAAAAAGTTACAAGGTTTTTATCATCCGATTCATGCGCCGGAACATAGGCGCCATGTGTCGGGGATTGGTGACGGGTCTGGGATCTGAAGCCACTCATGAGGAGTATAAAACTGGGCTCAGTCTCGCACGGATTTTATTTAAATCTAAAAAGAAAAAGAAAAAAAAAAAAACCATCATATCTGGCCACGTACATTCACAAAATATTAGCATTAATTTCAATATAACTACATTAGATATTTGAGTAGTTGTACGACGGGACAATTTGAGGAAAACGAAAATTGTGAACAATACGGTTAGAGTCGGTTACCGATGACCGCCCTCCTCCATTTTTTTTTTATCTGCATAGATTGTTTTCACTGTACACGAATATCAAAAATATGATCTATATATCTAATATATCGCTCTCTACGATATTTACAAAAAAAAAAAAAAAAAAAACAAATAAATAAATAACGCACTGTCAAAGCGCCCGGGTGTGGAATGGAAGTGCGTTTAGATGTATTGCGCATAATTATTACACGATAGTCGTGCAGCCTATACGAGACGGTTTAGTACAACGATAGTAATACTATACGTGTAGATGAAATATTTAAAGTAAATCGTACAAACGGAATTGTTAATTTTTCGCAGTGTTCGGCTGGCGGGCCGGGTACCGATAATAACATTAATCGCTGTAATCTCGGCGACTCGTATAAATCCTTTGGACGCATACAACCGGCAACGGTTATATTAATTGCGAATATTAAATACGAACGGAAACTCCGGCGCCAGGTATTATTATTTTATTTTATTTTTTTTTTTTTTGAAATATCAATCTCTTTCGAAGTCATTATTCGCAATGCGCCCCGTCCTAGATTCAATCGCGGCCTCGTCGTGTGTGTGCATGCGACGAGCGAAATATCCGAACGCCTGTAATCCGTTTCTGTAGTTATAATACTGTTTTCGTCATACTGAGAACATGACCGAGTAAGTACAAGTACGGGCCGTAGCGATTTACTCCTCGGGAAATTTAAAGCAAATAACTAAATTATCTGTCCGCTGTCCGTTTTACGCAAAAAAAAAAAAAAAAAAACAACAAAATTATCTCTACTAAAAAGGTTACTATTTTTTTTTTTTTTTAATAAATAATAATTCCGTATACTTGCGTATGCGTTTCGTGATATCCTTGCCACGACTCCTGGCAATGGCGGTTATCCCGATTTTATCCAATTTCGTCAAATTTAAATTTTTTCTTTTTTTTTTTTTTCCATTTTAATGACTACATAAGCACTTTCCAATTGGACTTGTCCGCCAATCTATCGCCCGACATCCGTTTAAATGGAAGGTTGTCGGCCGTTTTTATAGACGAATGTAACGTTTTAAACCGAAAAGCCAGACAAAACGTCTGTATACGAATTGCGTTTGACGGATTTAAATTTCAAAAACGCATTATTCTCTTTCAGGTTTTCAACTGCGATTAATTCTAATAATTTCAATTCCCTCCATCACAATGCAAAATACATTTAAAATTATTTTTCGAAAAAAAAAAAAAAATAGAAAAACAATAATATAACTTACGGTTTACAGTAAAACAATTAAATAAATATATTTATAATATATCATAAGGATGAACTTAGAGATTTATATCCCGTTTTCAAAATTTAAATCTATCAAACACAATTTTCACAATATTATGTTTTGTCTGATTTTTAGATCTAAATCTACTAAAATATATACACCGCCTCCAATAATCTTAATAAGTTTAATATGTTTCCAATGTTCTCCGGTATAACTATGACGGGGTCCGAGAATACCTGTCACGTTTTTTTTTTTTTGTTTAATTTAATTTTTTGTCAAAATTGCATTCAAATGGTAACTGAAAAAGTTGATTTAATGTTTTTTGTTAAGTCTTGACAAACGTCTGCGCGTTGATTCGTGTTTAGGAATAAGTTTTTAAAAGTTACGACGTTAGAACAAAAAAGTCAAGTATTATATACTTAAATTGAATATTGGTTTCGGTTAAAACTGCGCGATAACCACATTTAATTAATATATGCGAAAATGATAAAAAATTATAAGGATTTTGAAAAAATTTTGCACATATTGGTACGACATAATTGCCATAAAATTATTACTGATAATAAAAAAAATAACATTTTTTCACCACACCCATATCCATATTGCGGTGAATTGAAATTAAAAAAAAAAAAAAAATATTTTAAAACTTATTATTAAATATTTTGTATTTTGGTCAAAATACAAGTATTTTCAACATATTATACTTTTTTAATTTAAAGTTATAAAATATGTTATGCGCTACGAAATAATTTGAAAAAAAAAATATATATTAATTCAGTTTTCCCTTTTACGTTGTTGTACACGAAAAATATTTGTCGTAATTTGTATTCCTACCTTTACAATTTCCTCGTATTGTTTAAATTTAATTAAAATCAAATAATTCACAATATGCGTACATGCGAATAATATTTGTACACTAAAACATAAACTTTTAGAAGAATTTCAGATTTTTCAAGTGCGTTCATATATATATATAATATACAGTTACAGTACTTTGAAAGTACAGTGTAATTGCTTTTTTATGTTTCAATAAATGTCTTTGTATACGCGTAAACTTTTTTTTTTTTTTTTTAGAACTTCTGTATATTTATGCCCGTCAATTGGAGAACAAAAAAAAAAAACCGATTGCAAGTGATGTTCTGTTAAACGTTGTTTTATAAATTCAAATTTAATAATATATTATTTTGTAACTATTAAATAAATTAGAAATGTTCGCGTTTCAAACAAATGTTATCATAAACGGTGATTTAAATAAGTTTATCAAGTTTTCGAGCATTTTTACTGAACCAATACAATTGCAACTACCTATCTACAATATAAATAAAAAAATAAAAAAATTTGAAAAATATGCAAATTATTATAAAACTGAAATATCTAATATAGATATAGAATAATAAATATACAACTCCAGAATGTTTTGAAAATCGTTTATTAAATACAGTTGAAAATTTTATACTATATTTATACTATATTTTATACTATACGAATATTTTTTACTGAATAACAAAGTGAAAAACAAAACCGAAATTAACAGGATCCGTTGTTGCGTAGATATTCCCGTTTTCCGGACGTTTTATCTCGGTTTTATAATAACGATTCATTCTTTATTATAAGGAAAATCAAAAAATGACTCCCTCAATGCACAATCCCGACCAAGATTTTTATTTTTTCCGGAAACCCCCTCTGTAATTGGTGCAGGATTATCGGTCGAAAAGTTGTTCACAATCACATAACAAAAAATTACATTATAATAAAATCAATGTTATGCTCGGCATTTAAAACAATTAAATTGTATTTATTTAAATTGTTAATCTCAACAAACGATTACACTTTTTTTCATATTGTATAAGTCACAGCATAATATCTGCGCAAACGTGTATCCGTGATGTATTTAATTTTTTAAACATAAAAACCATAATTATTAGAAGAAGAAAAAACTTGCTCGTATTTTAAACGTGAACATTTTTTGAACTATGAATATAAATATTATATAACTAACCCGAACAATATTAGCGTGTTTACTTGTATTAACCTTTCGATAAATAAAGAAACTCAATATCGACGGGTAAAAAAATGAAATAATTTTAAAACGCTCGTATATGCAAATTTGAAATTTCCTAATTTGACGTTTTTAATTTGCGTTTATAATTCCCTTAAAGGATTTTTTTGAACGTGTACTAGATTGGAAATTTTCAACAATAACGCTCTTTATTAATGAATAAAATAACAAAAATTTCAATGGTAATGTATTCGTTTTTGTTATAGGTTTTTACGTGCTACTTTTCAAATATGGGTATATTACTTTTAAAAAATATATAAAAGCAAGAGGAAAACTTTTGTAAAACTCAGAATTCTAAATCCATAATAGTTTTTCGCGTAATTACACTAATATTTCAAATTATTTTATTTATCATAATAATGTTCTGTAAAAAAATATTGTTCATTAAAATAGCGTAATAATTCACCTTTTCAAATATAAATAAAACAACATTAAAAATGAATTGTTCGTTTAAATTACAATATATTTTAATAGAAATATTTAACTTTCAACAAGGTCTCATTACGAAGTAATAAGTACAACTTTTAAAAAAGATCAAAATACATAGGAAGTTATTATTAAAATTATAATTATTATTTTTTTTTTTTTTTTTTTTTCCCCAAGCTCAATTAATTAATTTCAAATTCTTCAAAGGTTTTTTATAAAAACAATAATTATTATTTATTATAATTAATAATATAATTACCAAAGAGTATTTACGTTGAACATTTCCAATCTAGTAAATTCGCAAAAAAAAAAAAAAAAAAGCTATCAAGGAATTATAATAACAAATTAAAATCTTCAATTCAGCATACACGGGCATTTCAAAATAACTATTATTTCATTTTTTTTTTACTTTTTGATATTAATTTTTTATTTATTAATAGATAATATAATAACACAAATATTGTTTGGAAAATTTATATTATATATGTGTGTGTGTGTATTAATAGTTTGAAACATTTTCATTTAAAAATACGAGTGAGTGAATTATAACGATTATCGATAATTTTTTTTTTTTTTTTTTTAACCACCAATTTATCGAGTGCCAATGTTTTAGCGAATAGAACACCGGGAAGAGTAACAGATTTTTCATGTTCGAATATACCTCCCTATTCTTATACGGATGAACCCGAAATATTTCGAATGCACGGCTTTTAATTTAACTCGGAATTCTTTACTGCATAATGGACTTGACATTACACTTAATTTAATTTTAAAAAACACAAATTTTCCGCCAATGCACAACAAAATAATGATGTTTTGAATTGCACACCTCTCCTCCGGTTCGAATTGAGGTTGAATTTGAACTACGTTATTTTTTTTATTTTTTTTTTTTCAAACAACATTGACTTGCTTATTGTCAAGTTTTATTGCACCTTGAAAATTGACTAGTTGAATGGTCGAGTGTTTAAGTTTCGAACAATCAAACAAAATCGCATGGGACTTTGTAAAATCGTAGGCGGACCGTTAATAATAGACGATAGAATAATACAGGGTTGGGCACCGAATCGGCCGATTTTAAGAAAATAGTTTTTCTTCAGTAGTAATTACGAAAAGACTATTCACTAAAAATTATTAGTTCAAAGACAAGAATGTCATTTAGTGTACGTGAAAAAGTAGAGTGGAAAACAACGTGCATATGCGTATTACAAAAAAAAAACGACAGTAATGTGGCTGCACAGCGTTCATTTCGTCTTGATTTTAACCGTAAACACCATGATTCCATGGTCCCAACAGCTAAGGTCATTAAAATATGGATAACCAACCTCGTAGAAATGGTTTTGGCATTAAAAAAGAAACCTGTACGAAAAAAAAAAAAAACCATTTGTACATCCGAAGACGTCGTTGCTGTCAGTGACGCTCTCATAATGAGTCCAAGACGTTCTTGTGTTATCGTTGAATTTATCCGGTCGAAGCTTATGTCGGATTTTGCACGGCGGTCTAAAATCGAACACAAATAAACAGTAAAGTCTACGGAAATAGAGACCTCGAAATGTCTCTAAAACTAAAAAAACAATATCCAAGTAGAAATCGCCAATACGCCTTTCAAAGTGATACACCGTGTAGTGTAAAATATACAAAGCGGGCTAGAAGTAATATGGGCCATTCATCTAGAGGAAATAATTTTTAGAAAATAAATGGCCGCGAGTTATATAATCCGTTATAATTAACTCGGTTTTTCGTTTTTTAATTTTATAATTTAACATTTGAAAACCGACCGTTTCCGCGACCCGCCCTGTACAGCCCTGTACGTTAATCCGGTATTTTTTTTTTTTTTTAAATTTGAATTTCGCAACGACCAAGTGTAACGGTATGTGGTAGAAAAAAAAAAAACAAATCGAAAAATCCGCTCGATATCCAAATGGGTCGCGTTCGCTATAATTCGTGTTAGCCCCTATCGTTGTAAACGGTAACCTATATGTGCGCGGCGATGATAAAAATCAATAGACGGACATAGAGTTGGCAACGCTGTTCGTGCGAAAACGACATTAAAAATAATACAAGTGTATAAAACAGGGCGGGATTTCGGTATCGAATAAAAAAAAAAAAAAAAAAACTCATAAGCCTATTTGGGGCGAGTAGGTGTAGTGGAAACGGTAATGGGTATCCGAAAATGGGTTCGGCGACCAAACCGTATTACGATCCGGTTTTACGGTCCGATTGATTTTGCATTGATGCAGGAGGCGCGATGCGCTACGCCGGCGGTCCGCTTCATTATATAACCCTTTAAATTTGCGCGTAAAAAGCTACGACGGGGGAGACGACATATCGAAATAATAATATAAACGCACAAAACCCAACCCGTAGTATATAATTCATTTAACTTTTTTTCCTCGAAAACACCGGGCAGCCGTACAATTTAGTCGACACCGTCTAATAAATAAATAAATAAATGAATACATTCGAATATATATATATACCCGAGATAATTCGAGAGATTTCCCATTAGTCGTTTCAAATATTATTTACTTCTTGTAGGATTACACACGTTTTTTATTTTTGTCTGGCTACAATATAATATGTATGGGTATTATGTAAACATTATAACCTACAATTGTCTACAGTTTACAAATAAAATATTTTATAATCTTCTATTCTTTTATTTTTTTTTTTTTTTCGGTTAGTCAAAATTGCATAGTATGTTTTCGGCGGAAAACCGCCCGTAAAGTGAATTTTTCGCCCGGTAGTATTTATTTATTTCTATAAGGACAGTTTTTCTAGATTTCCTACTGATGTTCCAAACAATTTAAAAAAAAAAAAAAAAAACTGACAACGGTTTTAATTTTATTGATTTCTGGGCTCCGTTCAGATTCGTTTTTTTATTGGAAATAATGTCTATTGTTTACATTCAATACTATTCCGATTGCTATCCCAGCTATGTACCACGGAAACTTCGCACCTTCAACAGTACCTACGCATTGTGAGTATGTCTGGATACGGGGATGTGGGGATCCCTAATCCAAATATTTTTTGTCGTCATAAAAAAAAAAAAAAAACCCCATTTAAAATCATACTCAACGGTTTATATTGTTCTGTATATAATTAGTTATAAGAGATAATTTGTTTAGACAGTGTTTAATATTACATTTTTAAAACGGTTTTGTCGAAGTTCAGTGGACAGTATTAATTCATAGTTATTATTCATAATTGCCATATTTTTCTTTACATAATATAGAATACATTTTTTTTTTTTTTTTTTACATAAACATGTATATTACAATACAAATATACCCAACCATTTGAAATTGTATTTGAGTTTTTATTACTATTGCGTTTAATTTTGTTTGCATTTACTTGAGTATGATGTAATCTGTTGTATTTCAATCATCCCATCGCAAAAGCGACGTTTTAATATAATTTTAAACTATTCACGTAAAGATAACGTGCGCGCGGATTTTCATTTGTTTAAGCGGCATAAAGAAATTGACGGTGATAGTAATAATATAATAGTAGAAAAAAAAAAAAAATGAATTATAGTTGTTGGTGTAAAACGAATTTCATACGCATAACATATTAGGGTCCGCTGTAATTGAATAAAAACTAAAGGGTCAGATAGCGGCAGATATGTGAAATAAAACATTAAACAATGGTGCAGCACGTCTGAGTTAATAAAACAAATTCGGTTTGTATGAGAGAGAGAGAGAGAGAGAGAGAGAGAGAGAGAGAGAGAGAGAGTGAGAAATTAAATACAAAAACAAAAAAAAAAAAAAACGAATTACAATTGTATTATCAATTCGTCCGACGACAGAATGTAATATTATTATATAGCACGTGATCCAACTCAAAGATGTGGAATTAAATTAATAATTTCGCGTCACGATCAATTTTCGTCGCTGAGAAATAATAATTATTGACCTATATCCAATAATAGAAACGGCTAAATTGGTAAACGCGTTTTTCCTCCCCTCCCCCTTGTTTTCGACTTCATTTGCCATGTTATAATAAAAATTGTTTTCTAGAATCCTATAACGTTCTATCCTTTTAACGCACAAATTGTCTACATATTTCGTGGCGATAGTTTAGACGGGACCGGGGATATAAGTAGACGTACAAAATCGCTATTGTAAATCATGTAATTCGATTGGTAAAATGCAATACGGATTATAGGGATAAAATCATGTGCTGTTCGTTCGTTTTCGAACGTTCGTAGCGTTCGTTTTTGTCTCGGAGTGACCTGGAAATCTTTCCGGTTAACCTTTTTTTTTTTTTTTTCATAATCGAAACTTCAAATAACTACGCAAAGATGTTCTTTGAAGAATACGAAATTCGGTGTATCTTAGATGTTCGGCCAAAGCCATTCGTGCTAAACCGCTAACATGTACGGCAAACAGTCTTTACACAAAAATCACTTGACGTTTTTTAAGATAATATATTGATATTATATATATATAATACATTGATTGGACGACGAAAATTTGCAAACACTCGACAAAGTGCGCAACGGCGCAACTAAATTAGTTACAATTTAGAAAATCAGACCGCATCACGAAGCCTACCGTACAGTAGTCGATATTCAAACAAAACGCTACGTAAATATTTCATATGACCGAAATATATATTATATCTAGCACACTGAAATACGAAATACGAAAGAGTGCTGCCGGTCAGTTTAACAGCCGGTCCGCAGTGTAAATTCGGCCGTTGTGCGATCAGAGTTTGAACACAGGGCGTTAGACAACCATAGTTTCTAAAATCGTGACCAAAACCAATACCGTAACAGGACAATATTGTCCGTGGTTGTAATGGAACAATCTCATCTAATATTTCGCACATTTTCCTTTTGTTTATACGCGATAATTAACCGCAGGGAAACGTGAATAAACATCATTGCAGTTAACCCTCGGAGAAGCGAACAATTCGCATAAATCGTTCAGAGCACAGTTCCGGATACCGGCAGACTTGCCGCCAATTATGCCAAACGTCTTACAATAGTCGGTAGGTAGGGAATTTCCAAATCGAATCCCGGGGTTTTGGTAAAGTTTACAAGACAATCTCCGTCCTTTAAGGTATTATATGAGGTACCTTGCACCGCCGCCGCTGCCGCCGCTGTAGCCCGTATTCTATGCGCCGGAAAAGAACAGCGTTGGGTTTGAACTTTAACGCGAGCTTATGGGCTTAGTCCAAGCTTAGTTCGGGATCTCCGAGAAAATGTCGTCCTTCATCTTTACAAATAAAATAGTTTAATCTTTACTTGATAATTCCCCGCCGGTCCGTCCGCTGCGCGCGGACTGAAACGTAAAAACATTAAAAACGAACGGTTCCCGGTGCTCGTAATCTCCATCGTCCGGTGGTAGTCCAGTCATTGGTCGCGAATTGAAATACCTTTCAAAATAAATGTGTTTATATCCGGCTTAATGTACACGAAAACCGTACCGCGTGCGAAACTAAGCTGGCCGGTACATTTCATGGACATTAAAAGCCTGGACCGTCAACCGCAGTGCATACCAACATGATCTTTAGGCGCGTTATTCATATAATTATTACAATTATTTATTTCGTTATGGGGTTTTTTTTTTTTTTTTTTTTTTTTTTTTTTCGGGGTGCGGTTTAGTTGCCTTGGAGTTATACGTTACGCAATACATTTCAGGTGAATCCGCTTTTCGTAAATTACCATTATTTATTGACGTTCTCTTCTCGAGCCCTAGCTGATGAACAACCATTAAAAGTCCAACGATCAGCCATTTAAATTCATTATGGAATTTTAAGCCTCTTTAATGCGGGTAATTTATACGACATTTTACAAAGAAAGTTGAAAATTAAATAAGACAAAAAAATAACTTACGGACGGATATTAATCTAACGATAGCGGATTTTATGAACTAAAAATATGTATATTTGACGCTATATTTTACTTTTCGTTTTATTATTTTTAACATCGTTTAACAAAAAACAAAATTAATATTGTAGATTTTTTTATTTGGCAGTTCACATATTTATAAAAATCTCGCGTTCTCGTACAACGATAGACAAATAATATTATTTATGTTAACTATTATCAATTTCGTTAATAATTCTCTACGACAAATAAAAACGTGTTGGTTTAAAAAGTGAAAAATAATATCTATCTAAAAATTCATGTACAGTTCCAAGGCAAATTAAAATTTAATTTTTTAGTTCCGGTATAAAATGTCAACGAAAATTCCAATAACCGCGAAAAACTATATTTTGTATGTATTAAAAAAAAATAAATACTTATCTCAAGATATCCTTTGCATTCTTATTATAAAGTTATTAATTTTTTTTCTTAAGTACTTTTTAAATACATCGAAAAAAAGTGTTTGAAGTTTTAATAGACGTAAAATATAGTAAAAAATAAAATATATATATATATATATATGTAAATATATATTTAGTAATTATTATAACTTCTATTTGAATATACCCAAGTAAGAATAATTTTATTCAAATTTGAATGAAAAAAATGTAAAAATATAATGGCATACGGAGTATAGAATTTACAATTACAGACATTATTTACCGACTTTTCCAATATTATATTTTACTCATACTCAGTTTCTTGTAAGACTTGTAATGCCTTCAATGTACCGAAAATAAATTGACTGTCTATAAAAACTCTACGAGCGTATTATTTAATATTATTCAAAAAAAAAAAAACAATAATGATTTCAAAAGAAAAAAATTAAACCTTTGTGTATCAAATATAGCTTTCTCATACAGTCATTCCGCTTATAATTTGTTATTATTATTATTATTATTTTACGTTTGTAATGTTTTTTATGTACGTCATCAATGAAAGAAAATTGAGTAATATATATATATATATATTTAGTCCTGGTTGCTTCCAGTTACACTTTACTGCAGTTCTTTTACAAACAAACGAAAAATGTCAACTTTCGTTTAATTATGTTGTTAGTGAGCTTTTATTTATTTATCTTCTCTTTGCATAAACTTCCTCGGGGAACTTTTTTTTTTTTTTTGTTTTGTTTTTTATTTTTTTTTTATTTTAATGATCTTAAATTGAAATTTGTTGTTACGTTACCGAGTTTCCATTGTTGTTCAAGAGAGCAAATAATTTTAGCCAAAGAATTTAATTAGAGAAAATGTTTTATGGACCGCAGAAAAATGTTTCATTTCTCCATTTGTTTCGGTTAATATGATTTTTACCCCTGTAACTTTTTTTTTGGTTTCAAGGTATTTTATATTTTATAACTTCGAGCTATTGTTATTGTATCATTTTTTACGTGCTCGAGGGTTAAGTTGTTTAATTTCACTAAAAAATACATTCCGCAAAAACTTCATTGTAAAAACATTTTCCTTGTTCTTCGACAAGCCGAACAATTTGAGTTCGTTTTTAATTAAATCGGTTTTCCTTTAGTTTTTATTATTAATGATTCACCTTCTACAGCTATATACAAAAAAAAAAAAAAAAAGTCACGAACATGGACGGTATGTACTGTATTGCAAATAGCTTGTTTCAATAGACTTATATGTCGATTATGAGATATATGAGTAATAAGTATATTAGTTGACCCGTGGTTATCCGTGTAAATTAATTTCCCCGATTTTTTTTTTTTATCATTTTAAAGTAAAAAAAAAAAAAAAAAAATGTCGTTCAAAAATAGAAATTAATAATGCAAATTAAATTTAGCGCATTTCCACAATGCCAGCCTTTGTAGATAACTCGGAAATAAAAAAATAAAAATATTTAACGATATTTTTTACGATTTGCACTTCAAACGATTAAAAAAATAATAATAATAAAAGTAACCAAATTATGCTGAGTTTTTTTTTTTTTTTTTTTTACTTTTGAATATAACTTATATGGTGAGCCTTGTGTCCAATTGTCGAGCATATAAAATGTGCCAATATAATTTTAACCAAATAAAAACTAAAACCAAACTAGAATATTGCCAAAATGTTTTATATGCTGTGTTTTAACAAGTCCATAAATGGACAATATAAGTCTTCGGTGATTTTTGTTTTTAAACACAATGGTTTTTTTAACTGAATTACAACAAAAAAACAAAATCGAAAATTACAGAATACCATTACGTAAATATTTCCGTTTTTTTTCGGATTTTCCTCATTATTAGGAAAACTGCAGGCAAAATAAAAAAAATGATCTTCTAGAACGCATCAGCTAGAGCCAGAATAAAAAACAAAAAAACCGTCCCTTTTCATCTTTTGATAGGAGCACTAAATCTGATAGAAAAGTCATCGTAGTAATACCAATATATTCCTTGCAATTTTCGTTTTTTAAAGATAGATTTGCCGTGTATTCTATGCGAGCCCCGATTATAGAGGATGAAATTTTTAAAAATCTTTTTCTTTCTCTCACTTTTTGTTCCTATCATAAATAAATTCTTAAATGTATCCTAATATGTACTAATTTCTACATTTCCCTAGTTTAAACTCTATTTTGTTATTAATCCTGGCATTAGTGGGTTGCAGCTCTCTGTGCTTCTCTATTGTATCTTAATTCTTTTAGATTCATGTAATGTTCTTTATTCATATCCTTCATAATTTGGGTCATGTATTCTGCCCTATGTCATCCTCTTTCAATACGCACTTCATCATCACTTAAAATTATTGTCTTTAGTAGAATTTCATGTTTTAACATGTTTTCTTATTTTTTCTATTTTGGATAATTTTGCACAGCTGTTGTCATTCTTTTATCTTGTTTAGTACCTCTTCATTTATCACCCTCTCGAACCAGGATGTCATGAGCATTTTCCTAAAGCATTAAATCTCAAAAGCTTCCAGCCTTTGTTATTCCGTCGAGTTGATCATCCAGGTTTCGTAACCATAGTTTAAACTAACGAAATAAAAATTACTTTTGTAATTTTCAGGTTTCACCGGACAATGCTAGTTTTTACAACTATTATTAACTAATAAAATAAGTTAAAACTCCTTCTAACATTTAAGGTCCTGGCCAATGCCTAGTCCACGACGAAAACGGTTTGTGCAAACTATTTTTCCCGAATATTGGCTATTAACCGTAACGTAACGTATTATTCGAAATCTAAAACAAAAAAAAAAACGAAACATTAACTCCATCCGGTATAACGTTACGATGTCGTTTAATATTAAAATATACCATACACTAGTGTGCCAAACCGAAACTAAATTAATATTCCCGGTAGTTCGGAATACATTATTTTCGTTTAATTATGGGCCATAACAGCAGGCGGGTAGGTATAGCAAGTATTGAATATTGTTGTTTGTTTTAGCATAAACGTTTACTTTTAGTTAGTTTTGTTTACAGGGCGCGCAATTTCTTTCAGTAAACATTATCAAAAATTTTACTACTCGTATTTATATATATATATAGTCGCTATCAACGCACGATAATTTAAGGGTTCCATTCCATTTAGTTTGCGGAGGTGGGGTTAGGGTGGCTATTAATGAAAACTTATAACGCACATAAATGAACTGCAGGACTGCGCCCATAAACGTAGAAAGTATAAAATACTTACAAGACCGTTGTTATTATTATTATTATTATTATTATATATGTATATATATATATATATATAATTTTTTTTTTGTTTTTTGTTCTGTTCATTCGCTTGTTTTTCCCCGGGTCGTATAGTAACGTTTTATTAGGCGTGAAAAAATTGTTTTATTACACTTGTCCCAATTAAAGTTGCGGACATTACCGCGCGAACGTTACGTGGTACCTACCGAAGACGGCGTCCTGTTTGGTATGTTGTTGTTTTTTTTTTTTTATTATTTTATTTTTTTTTTTGTTGTTGCCGGGATGGACTTTTCGCCCGCGAATACGACGGGGTGAGTCAATAAAATCTGATGGAAACGCCGGTAGGTAAAGTAGAAAACGATTAAAATAAATAAACGAAAAAGAAAATGAAATTTCCCGATGCCAACAGCTTTTATGTCGCGGTGACACGGTCCGTTTAACCGTGCAAAGAGGGTTTGCTAGCATTTTGACCGCATGGCGATGTTTATCAGGTTCATTAAATTGGTTTCCAAAAGACTCCGGGAGCGGCGCAATTTTCACGGTCGGCTGGTCTTTAAATTAAAATGCAAAAATTAAACCGTTGTAAACAAATTCGCTCGCGGAGGCTTTGCGTCTGCATGTCGAGTAATTGAAGGCCCGAGGGTAATATTTGGGCATTTTCAATTCTAAAAAAAAAAAAAAAAAAAAAAAAAAAAAAAAAAAAAAAAAAAAAAAAAAAATCGAAAGCTTATATCGCATTGCATGCAAGTTTTAACTAATTTTTAATAAATACAATATACATATATACTTTTTTACTCGTGTTTACGTTGCGTTTCAATATTTACGTTTTATTTTCGTTTGATCATAAAGAAAAAATTACTATTTGACCTTCCATCCAAGAAATAAACTGTGTAATTAAAAAATATAATTATTATCGAGTATTCAATCGAGAACGAAAATAAAAAAAAGATTACTGCAAATTGTACAGTAATCATGTTACGCTTAACCAGAGTGACAGACAGAGACATTTGTTCGTTATTCGATTTTTGCAATTAAAATGAAAAGAAACGAAAAACATAAAGGTTAATCAAATATGAATTAAGTAACGAATTATTCAATCGAATAATTTCTATAAGATCCGTCAAAAATATTTTTTTTTCGGACTATTTGAAGTGCATGGTAACGTTACTCGTATCTGTTAACGATTTGCGTACGTTGAATTTAAATAATTTTGTTCGCGCCGGATTTCCCGCCGAGACCTTCGAGCGAGTTGAAAACTGTTTGGCGTCCACTATAGGCAATATATTATTATTAGTTCGGTAATGGAAATAGTGGTATTTTCCGAAAATATAATAACGTACCGCGTACGTATTTCGTTAAAATACTGCGATCCGGAATTTAAGTGATAAGGTTTATGGTTTATGGTTTTGATGATATTGGGTGGTAAATCCTCGCGGGTGCACCGGACCAAATCCGTTTGCGGTGACACAACACGCGTTTACGCGCGGGGGAAATTCGCCGATACGGAAATAATAAAAACCGAAGAAAAGGCACAAAGATAAATCTTAAAGGATTCTTATACGAGATACAAAGGCCAGCGGCGGCCCGTCGTATATTTATCTCCTCTGGCCGCCCCGCGTATAAATACAAGAACAATGCCATTTTTGTTTTTGCTCGGTTTTTTTTCTTTTATTATTTTTTTTTTTTTTTTTTTCGTCCAACGGACGGACGCAACAAAAGGGATGATTACACGGTGACGACGTGTTCTTTCACCACCCCCTCACCGGGCCCCGCCATGATCCCGCTCACAGTATCACCACGACGCTACGATCCGATCTATTATCAATGTATACGTAATAATTTTTCTTTCTTTTATTCGTTTCGAAATAAAAAAAAAAAAAATCAAAGCCGCGGCCGTACCCCCCGGGGGGGGAGCAGGGTTAGGTTGCGAACCCGCTAAATTATTCCCCTCTTATCGCAGTCAATAGCACCCCGTTTGCCAGCCATTAGCATAATAATATCGTCGGGATTTCGGTGTTTCGAAAAAAATAAATATTGCACCCCGCGACATTTTATATACATATATACAGTCGAGTCGTGATAACTCGAAGTTGAAGGGGGATAAAAATTCACCTCGAGATATGTATTATTCGAGATACCTAACTCGAATTTATCAAAATAAAATAAATACTTGGAGTTACCTATGTAATGAAATAAAATTTTAAAATTTTACGATAAAAACGTTATGACAAATATAATACATTTTTGTAAATGCTATACAAAAACTATATGTGTATTATTTATGAGATACAGTAGAAAAATAATTTGTTATTAATTTTTGGTTTTTTGGCTGTGTATTGACAAAAATCTTCTAATTTGCCTATGGATTCGAAAATAGAAGTATCCACGCCTTCTTCGGCAGATTCAACAAATTGCCTAACAGTTTGTAATGATGACATTGCTTGGTTCACCGTAATCATATTTAATGTTGTTTCAGGCTCATCGTTTTCATTATTATCGGAATCACTATTTGATATATTTATACCCATGATTTCGTTTGTATATATATATATATATATATTAATATACACGTTATAAGTATAACCCACCTACGTCCTGCCGACGAGCATTGCGAGGACAATGATTTTTTTTTTTTTTTTTTTACTCCTTATTACCACTACTATTATTACTATTAATATTATTATTATTGGACTGGCATCGGGACGGCTACGTCGTCGGCGGTACGCGTACCCCCGCAGCAGATGCGCTCCGGGAGCTTTACGATAATCGCACGCATAACCGATTTTCGGCCCGCCGTTTGCTCGCGGGCACGGTGGACCCCCCCTCCCCCCCGGAGTCCTTTATTTCCGTACGGATGCTCGTAATTCGGCGGGTACGAATAGGACGCGCGATGATTCGCGGGCGAAACGGAAATAATATACGGATTACCGTATTATATTTTATTACCGGGTATTGTTTAGTTTTACAGCCAGGTAAATATCGATTCGGCGTTTTCGTTGTCGTTTTTTCAAGTTTCCTATCTGTATTTTTCGTTCCTTCCGTACCCGGCCACGAGATAAATAAAAGAACACACCGTATTTTTTTTTTCAAATCACACTGTATCCCTTCGACCCTACACCGTTCTGGGTGCATTTGAAATTAAACGTACTATAATGAATTTGTACATCGATGGCGGTTACTTCAGTTAAAATGTAATCAATGCAAAACGCAAATGATCCGTGCGGATTAGATTCAGCGGATCCCTTAAAAAATCAAAAAAACAGTATATATCCTTACGATTATATTCGAACAAAGTGATAAAGGTTGTATATTTACTATTGTGTGGTGTTGAAATTTGATGAAAGTTTTTAACCTGTCCGTCCGTGCTTGTGAAATAATAACAATTGCACAGTTTGCCGTGGGTAATCCTAATAATATTAGAACGTTTTTATTAATATTTAAATTTCAATTCAAAAATAATAACGCAGTAGACATAAACATCACGGTTTAGTAGGCGTATTTTATTTCTATCAAAGCGACCATTATCTACAATATAAATTATGTGTTAAATATTTTATTACATTTTCCGAGTATTATTACGATACTCAAAAGCACATTTAAATCTCATTTGTATAGCGGCGCGCCACGAGAGAATACCCATTTTATATGCGAAATAATGATATCGAATAAAAAAACGTGTTATTTTACTCCCAAAGAGATTCTCCAAATACTCGTTTATGGTTTTAAATATATTATTTTAGTTAATCAAATGTGATTTTACGCTCGGCGGATGAAACGGCGATGGTCGTTATACTGAGACCTTCGCCATGGATAAAATTGAGCAGTCGAGGGTCGTGAATTGTGGGTGATCAAAACCGTAAGAATGTAATCTTGGCCACAACTTAAACTACAACTCAACCGAACCCGCCTATTCAACCTAATCGACAAATTTGATTTATTAACTAAACAAATGTATTTTCTATTCACTAGTCTAGTTTGAACCATGCACTAGAAATTTGGTTTAAATCTGATAAAAATTTAATAAATTAATATTTATTTTTTTTTTCAAATATGCGAAAAGTATGCAATTTGTTTAAACTTTTAGTCGGCTGTATCTCAGGCCTGATAATTGGTCATCTAAAAATTAGTCATATATATATATATATATATATATATATATCGACTGTAAATTTTTTATTTTAAAGTTTAAATCCGGAACAAATTAGGTTGTGAACGTTTAAAAAAAAAAAAAAAAATTATAAAAAAACCTACGTGAATTGGAAATTCCCGGTTACATAATAAATTAATAACGTCGCGAAAAACGTACTGAAATAATCGACGAGATTTCGGTACACAACAGCGGTAATACGCGGTGGCCGCCCGGCCGTTTTGATTGCCCGATGTCTTTTGTGTATAGCTCGCATTCGTTTTTGGCGATTAACTGCATAGTTTTCTCGGACAGTATGTATATATATATATATATATATATATATATATATATATATATATATATATATAATTACAAATAATTTAATATATATACGTGTGTGTGTGTGTGTGTGTGTGTAAGTTACAAGTTTCCGGTTTCGAGGGGCCGGCGTAGTATTCGGTATACGCGGCGATGGTAGCCAAGTGAAAAAGGATATGCGGCCGCGACCGTCGAGATTAGGACAAGCATTCCGGCGGGCGCGGCGAATTGGACGGCCGGAAACTACCCCCCCGAAACGGACCGCAATAGAAAACGGTCGCGTTCGCAATAGCGGACATCGCCGAATGCTGTATGATTAATGGTAACCGGAATTCGCCCGGATGCACGGGACGAATAAGTCATGCGATTTTGTCGAATAGACGCACGTTGAATAGAGAACACGAGAACCCCCCCCCCCGCGCCCCCGAGAACCCCTCCAAAACCTCCCCCCCGGGCCCCTTTTTGAATATTCTCGTTCGAAAAACCATACTGAAAATGCAATTCGACACTCGACACAGACCTTGCGACAATATTCTGATTAAAATCCGGACGCGCGTCCGCGTTCCGTATACCCCCGACCAGTATTTTCATTTTTTTTTTTATGTTTGCCGACTCGGTCCAAAGTATCGTATAGATACTGATATTTAAAAAAAATATATATATATATATATTCATGCATTACCCTATACGAACAGAAATGTAGCACTTTGTAGACATTGTATTATATTTTTAATGGTATTTTACCATTTTTCAAGGACAAAATCTAATCGATCTAAAAATAATCGTCCGTTTTCTTTACCGAGGTTCATTCGAAATTTCATAAGCTCAGTGAGCAACTTTAATATCGAATGGACGACATTGGCAATCCGTTAAGGCTATTGTTAGAAAAGTTTATCGTAAAAAAAAAAAAATGTATTTTAAATTGTTGTATTTCCCCTCCCCACCCACCACTTTGTAAATCCATTGCTGTGTTTAACGTCGTGTCTACAAATCGTGTCGTTAATTTTTCTATTCGCATATTTTAACGCGTTCAAGTGAAAATGAATACAAGTCGCGTATTTCATAAATAAATCGCATGTTTTACGTTTGAAAAGTGGTGATTTTTCTAAATATTCGACGTGATTATTATATCAAACTTCACTCGAGTGTTTTATATAAATAGTTTATAAACCGATTTACGATTTATTGGGAAATACCAGTTGTCCTACGACTACTTTTTATTATGTTAAAAGGTGACCGAATGGTGGGACGGTTAAATATTGAAAATATCGAAATCACCAATTTCTCCCACATCTCGATTCTCATAATAATTCGATATTTTGTTTGTCAAAATTTCAATCTTTATATTCTTCATTATGCTTGCGTGTAACATTGTCCGGACGTTCCGTGTTCCTGTTTTTTTTAATTTATTATTATTTTTTTTTTGTTACACGGATTTCGCTTGTTGACGATCTCGAGCACCTCGTGAGACTTCCTGCCGGGAACGGCCGTCCCGAAAAAGCAATTGCCATGTGTTATAATTGTTTGATTCGTTGCGAACGTTCAACGCTCTACACTAGGGCGGAATTTAATGCGGCGGTTTCGCCTTGGCTTCCACGTGGCGGACGGTGTCCAAGCGCAAATCAATTTACGGCCGACACTAGGAGAACTGCCGGCCTCGTGCCGGGTCTGTGTCGGCCGTCCCGTACGGCGGACGTGCACTGCCCCCGCCTAGGGCGTATTCTGATCGCCGACCGCCGGGAAATAATTTAAAATGTATAATAATATATGCATTTTATATAATATAGAGACCGAGGGGGGTTCTCTGCAACTCCCGAATTCCCGAATCCTATAACAAACTCTTACGCACGCCCGCCGATCCTACCCGCCCGCCCGCCGCTTCGGCGAGAACCGCGACCGCGGCGGCGTGTATACGCGGCGCGAGTGCTGCACAGTGTAAACACGGTTTAAGTAATGAAATTCATGCGGTTACGCCGCCGCCGCCGCCGCCGCCGCCGCCGCCGCCGCCGCCGCCGCTGCCGTGTTCGTGCCGCTGAGCGTGGGCCGGCAGGGGCGGCCGGTGACTTTTATGCGGCGGCGGCGGCGGCGGCGGCGGCGGCGAAACGTTGTCGTTTGAAATAACGACGATAAACCGCCGCCGCCCGGTTTGTTGTTGCAGCGCCCCGGCGTTATCTCGCCGATTTTCTTCGTTACAATCCGCTAAACTTTTTAAGTATCGTCTCGCCCGCCGCCGCCGCCGCCGCCGTCTGCGGTGCCGTAGACTCGCCGGCCGAACGGCTGCCGGAGGGGGGGGGAGAGCGTACCGCCGCCGAGTAATAATTGAAACAGCCGTCGGGTATCGCGCGGCCCGTCCCGCCGCGTAATATTTTCCGTTCGTCACGCCGGCGATATGAATTCGAAAGCGTCGAAATCGCGCGTTATTACGGCTTGTTGCCCGGCCGCCCGTAACGCCGCAACACGTTTTAATCTCCGGAATATTACGAGAGAGACGAAACAAAAAAAAAAAAAACAAGAAGAAAGAAAAACTTTAGTCGCCGCCGGTTCGACTGCGATAAATCGTTTTTGTTCTCAAACTGCTCGTATACACTCGTAAGTGTGTGTGTGTGTATATATATATATATATGTATACATGCGTGCGAACGGGCCGTTAAAAACGATTATTATACAAAATGAATACTCGAATTTTCCGGAATCTATAGTCCGTAAAACTAATAACGAATCGTATCGAACACGCGGAGACAAACGGAAAACAAAACGACGAACACTGCTCAGTAGGTGAAAGTTGGTCGTGCGTACGGTAATTTAGTAAAAATCGGTTAAATATCGTTCGATTGAAAACTCGGTAAACTCTATGAAATAAATTATTGCAATCGTTCGTGTTTTTAACGAATTTTATCAGAAATTAGTACGCAAAACGTTTTTTTACACCGAGTAGTACTTATGACGAATACAATTTTACATTTTTAAGCGTTTTTAAGAAGTCATCAAAATCGTACATCACATTAAACCGAAAATTCCTTAAAATAACGAGTTTCCGTCTATTTTCATGGAAATTTCATAATTATTTCTAATACGCCAACCAAACGAAATTTTATAGAGAAAACCACGCCTAAATTTGTCGATTTGAGCAAGATTTTTGGTGGAAAAGTTGTTTACCAGATATACAAAATGTAAAAAATAGATTTTTTAATCATACAACTTAATAATAGACTGGATAGGTGAATAGAGAATGGAGGGTTGTGGTCCGATTGTAAGGTATTGACATAATGGAACTATTGTTATTTTACTGTAGACTATTATTGAATGTTAAAATCCATGCGGTGAAAAAAGATTTCAATCGGATATTATCAAAGATAATAAATTGAACGCAATGATTAATAATAATTGTATAAGAAACGTAGAGATATTTTTATCCACTAAACAATTTTAAAAAATTGAATATTACCTTTATTCTCTTTGTAGGGAGCTTCTAAATAAAATTTTTTTTTTTTTTACGCAATTAATTGTTCAGCTAATTTATCTGATTTTACGTACCGAAATTAAATTTTTAATTAACTATTTAAAAGATATATATTATATGAATATAAGTTTATACGATCAATTTTGTATAATAATTTCAAAGCTCGTTTTGATATCGTCGTTTTTTTATATCTATAAGTGCAGTGTTTTTTTTCTGTTCGCTTATTAGATTAGTATTTTTTTTTTGTAATTTACTAGCATAAAAAGTTTAAGTGTTTAATAATATATATTTTTAGAGTGAAATAGCTGTTGTATATAACCTTAAAAACGGATAATTGACCATGACTAGTTGCCTTTGAAAAGGTCGGTTTTTTTTTTTAGCTTATCATTTCGTTGTCTTGAAAGTTGAAAAACCTATAACAAAAAAAAAAAAAAAAAAAAAAAGACAATACACACTATATTAGAGTATTATAGCAAAATTTAATTTACGGTGAATTATTTCCGTAAGACGGTAATCAAAATGGTATTGAAATTATTTTTAACACCATTATATCTACTGACAATGCGTGCGTTGTTTTTTTTTTTTTTTTTAACAACTTGGGCGAAACACGAATAGCCAGCGTCGTGGGTCTTTTAATGTCAATTTTAATATTCTTTATAATCGTATGATACGGGTATACGTACGTAAATTAACCTAATAAAGTATTTTTCTCCGATTCGCGAGAAAAAAACCGATTACATTTTATAAGTAAAACGTAGTATTTGTAATGGTCCGACTATAATCTCTCAGGCGGTCTCAAGAATTTGCGTGCAGCGATTCAGTAAGTATACAGATTCGAGTAATACTCGCTCGGTTATTATTTTCGTTTGTCGCGGATCTTACGTTTTATTATTCGTTTTACTTTTTGGACAACAATTATTTCAAATCCAATTGATTATAATTTTCCCTGACGGTACGCGCGCATTTGGCACGAATAAATGAATCCGAGATAATACATTTTCTATAATTTCATTTATATGGACAAACAATGAAAAAATCGCGTATTATACCCGAATATATTTTTGTATTTTATATTTTCATCCAAAAGAGTTTGTAAAGCGATCTAGCCATATTATTTGGTATTGGATTTTGATTGATTAATACAATGTGCATTAGTGAAAAGCTTAGGAAATAATGTTTCTTACGTAATTTGAAGCAAGAATAGTTTTATATTTGGATTTCACACGGTTTGCGCTTCGTTACTACTTAGTTATACGATTTCCTATAATTCGATTCTCGTCTATACATTAAAATGTTTATTATTATTATACACCGTATTATACTCGTATAATAATAATCATTATATTATGTAGATAACTAAAAGTGTCTTTTAATCAATGTGGACAGAATGTTGATGACATTAGCATTTTTCTCCTTTTAATCCTGTAGGTACAACGCAATCGAAGTAAAAACCTCGTTTCGTGCTTCATAGAATCAAAATATAAATTATACTTAAATTTACAATTTTTTTATTTAGATATAACCTATGAACGCAATTGTTTTTAATTTTATGAAGTGTGTTGTTCTTTTATCCTTTTCTATCCGTAAACGAATTTTCCATCAGAAATATCATATCCGAACTCCAGGGAGATATTTTTTGCAAATTTTATTTAGTTGTTGCTCCGAGGAGATAATTTTTTTTTTAATATCTCATGTTGTTTTCATAAATATTGAGTAAACCAGATTTTTCAGATTTTAACGGAATTCCGTGAACTATTTTGCTATGTGTGTGGATACAATAAGTTTGGTTTTGATAAACAATTTGAGACAAAAAAAAAAAAAAAAATAAAGAACATTCGTATTTAAAAACTAATTGAATTTTCCAATTTATTTTATCAAAACATTTTAACAGAACTTTTTTAAAAATCGTTTTTTGTATGCAACCGTGTGATTTTTCATTGCGTACAAATAAAAACTAAATTATTTTATAGATCCTACCGTCCCAACATACTATCCCACGACAGTGACCCACATCCATGGTGTAGTAATCACATCAAAGTATGTAGGTTTTTCTTTTATATTGTAGGTCAATTACTTAAATTTACTTTTTAAAAAAAATGTTAAAATGTTTAAAACATATATATTCTATACTATTAGTGAGCGGGATTTAATTTGATGAATTTCATGTTTAATATTTAACTTTATTTAAATATAATATTTATTTGCACGTCATGTAGAATTAATTTTTTAATATGTTATTTAAATCACTCTTACACCTCTGAACGACAAAAGCGTATTCAAGTTATTTTTCAAGATAATTAATACGCGATTAATAACTTGTAATCATTTTTACTTCATTTCTTCATTCCTCTTCGTAGTGTTAAAGCCGTTAAAGTATTTCGTTACTTTGTTAGATCATCGACATCATCCTATCACTAGTCATGAATCGTCGTATTATTATACTTAGAAGTTGCGTTTAAGTTCTATAAAAAAATATATTAACTCGTTTTTAAATTAAATTAATACATAAATCACACGAGACACAATTCTATTATCTGATTAAATTGTTTTATAAATATAATAATCGCGTATACATTGATTATCTACAATTATTGTAACGAACAAATTTTAACTGTTATATTTGAATTATTTTTTGTTTGTTTGTTTGTTTATTTTCGTTCTACGTTAACAAAATACGAATCCTGCAGCTTCTATTTGAATATATTTCGTATATTTTCGCCATTATAGAGAACAAATATGTTTACTTAATACTGCATATGTTCTATTATATAATATATAATATTATCAAATGGAATACGTTATGTTTATTACGTTTATTTCGTTATTCGCATGCATATGATACTCTTTAACAAATAAATATTCTAGTGTCAAGTCGGCAAACTTTTGTATCATGCCAATTAAATTATGGTATACAATTGCTGTTTTAGATTTTTTTTTTTTTTTTATACAAGTGCATTTTAAATATTCACGTGACCTGTATGTATCTATGCACAAAGCCATACTAGACATGCAGTTTGCTGTTTGTCCGAAATATTTAAATCTCAAATTCTTCAATATTTATATTGTTATATTTTAACATTTCACACAATAAACGCACACGATGCTTCATCCAATTATAATTATTTATTATTGTATGTGTAAGAGGGGGGGGACTATATATTAGTCAGCTATAAAATGAAAATAATAACATTTTTAAACCCAAAAAGCGAACTAGACTAACTTAATTTGTTTTACATATTGTTAAAATACAGAATATAAGTGATAACAGTGATAAAAAAAAAAAATTACATGATTTAATGTCTATACAAAAAACAAAATCTATTTTTATCGGGTTTACCCTACGCAAATACGCATTGTCTGACGACAATTTTTCAATTTATCTACGATATTTTTGTTTTTTAACGTATTCGTAAATATGCGGAGATAAGGTTAGGTTAGGTTATCCAGAGGATTCGAAGATTTTCTTCTAGGTGTTTTTTTTTTTTTTTTTATTAGTTTTTTTTATATTATTTTGAATTCAAATGAAAATTATTTAAATCCACAAATTTGACTAATCTATTTTTGTAAGTTGCGCCATTTCATTATCATATAGTGATGGTAAATCTTTACAGTCTTCAATCTAAATTGACTGATTATAAGTTTCTCGTGGATTTTTTTTTTTCGTTTTTACCACCCGGCAAAAATCTACTTTTAACTTCACAGCTACGCCAACTTTTGAAATAATAATTATTTCATCACAAAAATGCCTATGGCCGCCGGTTTAATAATATATTCCATTCCTAATGTTGACGTTCAGAGCAAAAAATTTGTCGTGTCAATTACAAAATGTCGTAGAATACGAGTGCTATCATATTATATTTCGCGTTCGGTTTTTAATTGTAGATTTTAAATTTCTATTCAACTAATTATTTCCGTCCCGATAACGTGCCACTGAACGAATTACCAAATGGTGTTAAATAACATATTATATAATATTAAATTGCCGTAATTCAATTATAATTCCCGCGATAATTGCGTTACGCCTGCGCCGTCCGGTCCGAATAAAAATAATTTCCCGGTTATTAACGTCGAGAAAAACCGTATATAGGTATTTCACGAATAGCACAAAATTACACGCCGACAACGGCGGGGGACCGTGTGTTTTCGATAGATCCGGCCAATTAAATCTTCATTTCTTCGACTTGAATCCACACTCCGATCCGAACGCACGACCAACTCCCCCGACGGCCAGAACTCCTTGCCGCCCGGCCGTCGTCTATGCGGCACCGCTCTCTACACATTATCTACTTCTCTCTCGGCCGCCGTCTTGGTTTCTTTTTTCTTTTTTTTGTCTTTAAATACTCGCTTCCGCTAACGGGACGTCAATCGGAAACGCGAAAACCTCGTTCGCAATAAAAATACAAATAAAAAACACAATATCTACGGGCTCCGGGAAAATATTAATTAAAACCGTCCGAAACGTTTTAGAATTTCGGTTCCGGTAGCCGTCTCTTGAGAGAATACCGGCCGGTGGTTGTTCTATGGCCGTCGTTTGTACGCGAAACAAAATCGGTCAGGTGGCCATCCTCATCCCCTATTTAACGTATAAAGATATCGGTTAATATTTGTAGACATTTTTTCCCCATCAATCTCCTATAGTTATAAGCCGATATTTAAGCGACTTTTGCGTTTGGCCACTCATCCGCGCAGTGTATATAATATAATACTAATACCACATCGATGACGGTAGAAAAAAAAAAAACAAATAAACAAATAAATAAAAACCGATTACGTTTATTAGACGACCAAAAAAACAATAATATTATTTTATTTGTACGAACTAAACATATATTCTTTAGTATAGCCGATTTCAGTCGAAATTCCAGAAATGTTATTTAAAAAAAAAAAAAAAAAAAAAACATAATTATAAATATAAATATTATAGTATAGCTTTTTTCTCGGTTATAGAATTAAATAACAATAATTTACAAAAAGAAAATATGTTCAAAGGTATTTTCAGTTTAATGAGTTTATTCGGCTTTTGTTTGATGTAAAATTACATATTTAAGTTGTATAAGTATTGTTTAGTACGCAAAAAAATAAATTGCCAATTTCGCCAACAAATATGTTTTGTATACGTTTCAAACATTATAATTGGAATAAACACTGACGGTATATACTGTTTTTATTAAAAATGTAAAAAACCTCATTTCTTTCGCTTGTTGGCTGCTCTGAGAAGAATTAATTTCTACTAGTTATAGGATCTCGTTAGTAGGACAATTTGATACACGTTATAGATACTTGAAAAGTGAAAATTGTTTAAATTTGTTGCTCTTATTTTAAATTTTGTGCATTATTAGATAATTGCAATTGTTTTTTTTAGGTTTGTGTATGTAGGAATTTTTACTATGGAATATGGTAATTTTAAAAATTACTATAATCTCGGTAAAAAGTGTAAAAAAATTTCATTTCATGATATATGCCTTAATAGAATTTATGTATATATATATATATATATATATATATATATATATTTTTAATATTATTTTCCAATATTTTCATCGAATAAATTAATTTATGATTTGTATTTTTAAAAAAAAACTCTACACGGTGTTTTACAGTGAATGTTTTACGAGCGTTCGGTGCGGCCCAAAGGCATTTACGGCTATTTTTTTTTTCGATAGTTTTTAGGGCATTTGAAACCGGGTATGAGTTGATAAGTATTAGGAACACGGCCGTATCGAGTTGTATCGTCACTTTCGGTGGAAGGTAGTCGGAATCAATATTTACTTTTAGCCGAGCGGTATTTTTACCGAATCGTTTTCGTAACATCCGCCAAGAGGTTTTGTGGTATAATCGACGGGACAGGGGATGACACGGCCGTTTCGGAAATCGTTTGCCGTAAGCAAAAGAAAAAAAAAAAAAAAAAACGGGAAACGGATACGCGAGCAAACATATTCGCGATAGCGTTCTTGAAAAACACTCGTTTTGACCCGCCGCCACCGTAACACCTCTTTTTGCGTACACTCGACACACACACGTCTGTGTCCCTCTCGCGGCGTAGTACAACGGTACTTGCGTATTTTACATATATATATATATATATATATATATATACATACATATAAATTATACGTATGTGTAGAAAACGTATGTAGGTGTGCATTAGTAAAGTCATTGGCGGACGAATGGATTGGAAAGGTATATAGAAAAGGGGGCGAATTTCGCGCGTAAGGCCCGAGAGCGCCGCACAACAAGTACAGTGCGGCGATGTAATGTTTCGTTCGGCGATTGTTTTAGCCGTCGCTCGGGTACCCCCGTCGAACGTGGTCGACTCCCGACCGTGTAGAATTCCGATCGTTTGTTTCAACGTACCGGAGAAGAGTGGTAAAAAAAAAAAAAAAAAAAAAAAAAAAAAACTAGTAGGAAAATCTAAAAAGAAAAAAAAAAAAGGTAGGAGGCAACTGTTCGCGGGGAACGGGCCACAGTTGTAGGCGGGAATCCGGGAGGGGCGGAGCAATGATATTTGACGGGTATCGCGTAAAAACGATTCTGAGCTTCAAAAATTTCGGTTTAAAAAAAAATATATATACGAGGTGTGGCTAATAAATAACGAGATTTTCTCTGTAAAAACTTTTTATTTATATTTTTTAATGGTTTAACATTTTTCCCCTTCTATATACTTCCCTTCATGTTTGACACATCGCTCCATTCTAATTTTCCATTGGTTGAAACAGTGTTGGAAATCTTTTTCTTGCAATGTCTTTAACACCTCTGTCGCTTTTGTTTTTACAGCTTCAACTGACTCAAAATGTGTGCCCTTTAACGCACTTTTTAATTTTGGAAAAAGCCAAAAGTCGCATGGAGCGAGATCTGGTGAATATGGGGGGTGTTGAAGCACTGGAGTTCGATTTTTAGCTAGAAATCGCTTTACAGATAAGGCACTGTGAGCCGGTGCATTGTCTTGATGCAAGATCCAAGAGTCATTTTCCCACAACTCAGGCCGCTTTCTTCTTACTCGTTCTCTGAGTGTTTTCAATACTTGAAGGTAATAATGTTGATTCACAGTTTGTCCCTGAGGTACCCATTCTGTCATTAATACACCCTTAATATCGAAAAATACGACCAACATGGACGACCCACCCGTTGATTGTCTTCAACTTCTTCCCGACCCTCACGAAATCGTTTGTGCCACTCAAAAACACGTGGTCGTGATAGGACACTATCTCCATATACTTCAGTTAATAAATTAAAACTTTCGGTCGCAGATTTTCCAAGTTTCACTAAAAATTTTAAATTAATACGTTGTTCAATTTTTTCGTCCGGCATGATTTCGACGTTCAACACGTAAGAGGTCAATTTAAACGACGCTTACACATAGACTACAAAACGGAAACTGACTAAACTGGTATTGTTCGATGCAGTGATATTCATAGATTACAAATATACTACCATTATACCCTTATCTACTCATGCCTTATCTCTAAGTAAATAGTCTCGTTATTTAATAGCCACACCTCGTATATATAATTATATTCACCCGTATTCGTAGTCGTTAAAGTGTTACACGAGCACAATTGCTCCCAAGTCTGCGATATCTCGCCGTGGGTTATATACTATAATATGTTTATCGTGTATACATTGTGGATTTAAAACGTAGACGGATTTTAATACAGTGCCGCCATAGACGAATTACCGAGTCGTGCATCCGCAGTGTGTTCTCGGGGATTGTGGCCGGCGGGAAAGTGGGATGTAGAGATTACCGGGCGTATCGGTGTCACAGGGAAGCTTAAAAAGGCTTATAAAGATAAATCTATGACGGGCGGACACTTTTGTAAACTGTTCGCGACGCTCTATACGCCTATGCATATTACGAGTAAAATTTTGTAATTATATAACGTCTATACCGGTAATGACCAACGGTGTTCGTAAAAATTATCTAATAGTTAAACACTTATATCTACCAACTAAACAGAAAAAAACGAATGAATAATCATTATCATTATACATTTGGTTTCGTCTTGGGATTTATGTGAAATAACCTAGTAAACCTCGTTTCAGAACAATAACAATGTACACCGTATATTTTTATTGTCTTTTCCACTTGAATTTCGTAGATTTTTCTCGATGCGGCGAGCGATGAGTAAAATGTACAAAACCAAAGGAGGAAAAAAAACAACTTTAATACAATTTTAAAATTAAATAAATGTTTAACCGAACTTCGCTCAGGATTACTTTTTGTTTTTTTTTTTTTTTTATTTGTTTTTCGAACCTCGTAAGTTATTTATATAAAATTCGCTCGGGATGCTCTAACATATTATAGTAACGTATTTTAGAGATTCATCGACGTGGCCAATTATATATTTTTTTTCTTTAAACCCGTATATATATATATATATAAAATACGTACGACCGCACGCACATGACCGAGATCAGCTTAATTCAATTATACATACCACAAGTCCATATACGTCTATATAGGTACCTTTACTCGAAAAATATATTCCCTTTAGATCTTAAATATCCGTTCACGTACCAGTGACTTTTCGTGATTCTTTTTGAAGTTTTATACTGCACACACACACACACACACACACACACACCCGTTCGTTTCAATATTGTAAACTCGTATGTATCGAAAGAATTTCTTTCGTTATCAACTCACTTGTTATAATAATATATAATCCTAAAATAAAAAAAAATAAAAAGCATCCAAACCATGTACAAAATTAGATACCTGAAAATATATTAAACATTATACCTACTGCAATATACTTTATAAACCATAACATACCAGACCTACAGTGTACTTTTATTACACGACATGGCGAAATATTATTATATTAAAGAGACCACGGACAAAACAATTGTAAAAAAAAAAAAACTCATAATGTTTTACAAAACACACTACGCGTTTAAAATCAATTTCGACCACCGTCGAAGTACTGCACGCTGGCACTTGAGAATCGGTCCAATATAATAATACCATACATATATTACCATTTGCCAATGCGCGTTTAGTTTGTTTCTTATATTTTTTTTAAATAGATTTTAATACGCTGTAAATATCAAATGTAATTATTATTAATACGGCTTTGAGCGTTTTAGTCAAAATAATTCAATTTTTCAATACCTCAATAAAATATTTACAAATATTATTATCTCACTCGTATTATTTAACGTATGTTTGCACTTAGCTGTAAGACACACCGACGTCGTGCATTTATGAAATTCAGAATTCATACGATAAACTTTACACGTAATATATATACATTAATTTATAACAGTATATTACCTATTTTGCCGCTTATTTCTTTAATTTTAAATACGTTTTATTTAAATGATGAATTATTTTTAATAATAACGCACGGGGCAATAAAAGTTGGACAATTTTAATGTTAAAGCATGTTAATACCGTAAAACGTCACGATATTAAAACGTTCTCTAAATAATACGCGTAACTTATATTAATAATATTAGATACACAATTATAATTTATATTTATATATATATATTTTTTTTTTTTTGATTTATTCAAACGTTCTTAATTAATTTTATTCCCTTGATTTGTTATCTTATATTTTTTTTTTTTTGTACTCGATTTGTGTATACTTTAAATTTAAATTATTATTCAAAGTGTCTTATTTCCGTGAATTATTCGAAAATACAATTGTTAAAGAGTAGATTATAAGCGTAGCGTAGTTGTATCGAGGTTACCGTAAACGTTTTATCGGCTCGCCTCTCGAAATGGTGCAAATATTTATACGTGCCGAAATCAAACTGTATATTTACCGCCGTCAAACCTCTTTTTTGTATAGGCACACAAACTCCAAAAATGCAAGTTATCACACGTGACGTAAATCGACAAACCATCTACGATAATATTATTATACAATCGCGGTGACGGTTGTGTTTAGAGATAGGATGTCGATAATCTAAAAAAATACCAAAAAAATAATAAAAAAATTACATAAACGACAATATATCGTATATACTATAGTACGTTAACAAAACTATTAATTATCAATTTTATAACACTAATCTGTTGTTTAATTCGAGTGGTTGCAAATGTGTATTAAAATAATGAATTGTGTGTCTACACTATTTATACATATACAAACATATTAAAATTAAGTTTTAAAAAAAAAACCAATCATGTAATTAACCGCGAAAAAAACTCTCCGCCAACGACAATAATAATAATTATTAAAATGTAAAAAATGGTTTTTTTTCTGGGAATAGAAAATGTACGAACAACGACCTACAATGTAGGGAAATTATAAAAGATAACCTATATTATACATATAAATGAATTCGTTAAAAAAAAAAAATGTATATCTAATGAAATCTGATAATGCGAAAAAAATTAAATTTTTATATTCGAAACGAAACGAGTTTTTAACGAAGATAACATTGTACGGGATTAAAGGGAAATGCAAAATGCAAAAGTCCGCTATCTCTACAGTGTTACATTTCGTTTTGAGTAAAAACATAATTACAATTAAAGACATCACTGATAACGAAACTATAAGATAATGCAATTTCTAGATTTATTACCGACAAAATTACTACCAATGTAATATAAAAAACGATCGACAATGACGAAATTTGTTGTCGGGTTTAAATAGCGACCAGTCAATTTTTGTCAATTTTTACACACTTGTAAATAATATGGCGCAACAACAACAGGATCATTTTTCGAATTGGCATCCGGACTGATTTTTAGTTTTAGAACACTAACTAGTTTAACTCAGAGATTTTTAACTGCTAAATCGAATCACGCCAAATTGTACAACGTCTTGATAGTGTCGTTATAGGCATTCGGTGAATGTCTCACGTCTCTACGATTGTTTATCACTGAATCGCAACGTTTTATCCTCTCTATTATTTAGAAAAGTAAAAAAAAAAAAAAAATAGATCTTCCAAATTCACCGACTAGATATTTTCTAACATTATTCAACAGAAACGGCCTTTGATGTTGACGATTGAAGTAAGCTTTCAGGTCGAAAGGTTGTTTAAATACAGAAAAAAAAACACGCATATATCATAGTAAAACAAATACATTCCTCATTTCGTCCAGAACCTAAACAAAATATACTTTTAAAAAAATAATATCCGCGAAATAATAAATATTTAACATATTCAGGATTGTACAGTAGATAGAATATTTTTATAAATATAAACGAATACCGGACGCTCGTATTATTTCGTAACGGTGAACGGCTATCGAAATATTGTTTTAGTAAAAAAACCTACTAAAACATAAACATACTACTAAAACTGCAGATTTATTATTTATTTTTTTTATTAAACGATAAATGCGAAATTTTTTTTGATGACGATATTCTCGTGCGATATCCATGGCGCTATTTTAAGGAATGTCGAAGTCCGTGCAGGCCAAAGCATTCCGTCCGTGTTCGTAGCACGGCGCTCCGTACGGGCAATTTCGGTACGTGCACGCGCTATAGATACCGTATTATTATGATGTCGTTATTATTATTGCATTTGCACCGTAATAATATATTGTAAAACGAGTATTATAGAGGTATGCAGAACAAAAAAAAAAAAAAACGTCCACGTAAAACGGTTTTAGAAACCCATCACGTCGGTTTTTTTTTTTTTTTTTTTTATCCGCAAACACTCCGCGGTTGTCCTACGAGACAATAATCCAATTTATCGATTGATAATAAATAATCGTATGTATATAAACATAATAATTTCCGCGTTATTGTGAACGTTGGATTTTCATATATTATAAAAAAAAAAAAAAAAAAAAAATACAAGTCAAGGTAACCGTACTAGGCCGCACTGAAAGTTATGTACGATAAAACGCGTAATCCAGTAAAAATGACCATCGGATACGTTTCGGAATCAACTACTTTCGTATTCATGACGCCCAACGCGATAATCGAAAAACGGTTTAGGAATTGGATATTTAAAAAAAAAAAAAAATAGATAGAGAGAGAGAGAGAGAGATTTTTTCAGGATAAACGTATACATTTTTATTTATCGACCTTTATAATAATTTCTCATATTGACCCTATATTAATACCGTGCATTGTGACCCATTATAGTCGATTTGTTGTCTTTATGATTTTTTTTTTTTTTTTTTTAACTTTAAGGCACCAACAACGCAAAAAAAAAAAAAAAAATCAAATTTATCGATATTTTTTATCTTGGTGATTTCGAGTTAGTGTTTGAATAAATTTAAACATGTAAATGATCATGTTGAACTCGTTAGTTATATAATGTAAATTATGTGACTTAAATGGTTACAATTAAAATACTAACTAAAGTATTGGTAAGTATTTATTCGAAATAAAAGAAAGGGAAAAAAAAATGGAAAACATTGAACAACAGGTATAGTAGCTGATTTTGTGATAAATTACCCGGTAAATGATTAATATTAATAATACTGCAGTTGTCGACAAATATTTACAACAGAAAATCGCGTAGAACGTTAATGGTAATAATAATAGCAGTTTACGAGATTAAAATTAATATTAAAATCTTACTAAATTCGAGATCCGGTTGAATCTAAAATATGAATAGGTTTTAACAAACTTAACGCTGTACATTATTTACGCGTGATAAATAATTAATCGCTTGTTATGTGTTACTGAATTACGTTTTTTCTAATTTTTCAATTACGGCATCCGAGCAATATTTCTCGGTATACATTATTTTATGTCTGTGTTCGTGTACATGAAGTAAAAGCTTAAAACCTGTGGATATAATCTCATATTTTCTGCTCGTCTCGTATACGAAAACTAAGAAAGGCTGTGCGTATATTTTTGAAGAAATGATCTATGTTGAAATATTTATACTTGTGTGTATAATGTTGAATAATTTAAAAACGTAGCAAATTTAATCCTAAATAGACGCACTGGTACACTTGATTTGTCGTTTTGAAAACACAAAGATTTTGATATTGTATTTTTATAATTATTTTTGTTTTTAGACCCTTAACTAATATAAACATATGAAACGTATCACATTCACGTGAATGTGAATTCAAAATTTCAGCGACAAATGTAATTTATTGTGATTTTTTTTTAAAAAATTCTGGCGTTTACACAAATTTTAAATATTATATTTTTTTTTTTTTTTTTTTTTTTATTGGTGTTAACCTATTGGAGATTTAAATTCATAATTATGTTGAAATTCGTTAATCCTGGTTAAATTGCCAGTGTTTGTTTCGTATTAATATAATGTTCAGTTTTACATTATCAAAATACCCTCGTCCGAATATCACTCCGAATTGTTTTTCGTTTGCATTGATTGATTGATGAGTACCGGTATAAATTCAATTACTCTATAAATCGTTTTTGTTTTGTTTGTTACAGGAAATGAAACTCAACTGGGTGTCTTCTCCGGGACCTCAGCCGAAAATCGATACAAGTAGTAAGTACATTACCTTTTAAAAACATAATTTTACGTATGCATTGTAAGATTAGATTCGAGTAAAAATACACAAACTATATGATTTTATTTATTTATAAAAAAACAATAAATAAATAAATACCGATAAAAAGATTTCAAATTAAAAATACCAATAATAATTTGTTATCATTTATATTACTACCCTTTTATAACGAGAATGGATTTTACAAATTAATATTAATTCATTTAACTTTTAAATTTGTATTGATATTTAGAGAATATTCAGCTTTTATTAGGAGGTCGTCATATTATTTTATAAATGGACTGTCTAATAATATAATTGTTATTGATTTACGAGTTGTAAACTTATTCGAGTTGATACATTACAAAATTTCCCAAAAGTTTTTAATAAAAAAACTGTAAAATTCAAAATTTTAGTTTTTTTTTTTTTTTTGACATATTGATATTTGACACGAGTTAGTTTTTAATCTATTCAAGTTGATGTATTAAATTTCAAGAAAGTTTGTAAAACATTGAACAATAAATACCACACAATTTTACTATAATGTTATTTTAACAACGGGTAGGTAGCAAATTTATAATTCGCTAAAAGTATATGGAATAAATTGTATTATTTCAAATTTGTTACGAGCAATGTAAACGTCATATTAACCCCAATACTACGAGTTTGAAGTGAATTCGTGCGGTTCACCTGGAGGTATAATATTATCATAATTTTTATCTAAATGGATTTAAAATGATATTTAGATGATAGTTTTAAAAAAAAAAAAAAATAATTTTAGACAAAAATCTAGCAACGACCTTTTGTAGCGTGTCAGAAAGAAAAAGAAGAAAAAACAACGTCTATATATTGTCCTGTACATCTCGGTTTGGAAATGTAGTCGATTTGTCCACCACGGCGTTGTATTTATATTTATATTATCATCATCGCAGGACAAAAAAAAAAAAAAAAAACAGTTTTTTCTCCTATAATATAAAAAAAAAACATCGAGTTATTCGTACGGACGGACGATAAAATATTATTGTCACTGGACTAAATGTTAACTTTATTGTTTGTCCCGACAGTCTTCCGTCAGCTTTATACCCTTCGCCCTCGCGGAGTGATCAAATTTTCCGGTCGTGAAAATCGTACACAACGTCATACCGTATTTACCGTGTTTGCGGTCTTTATAGACTAAAAAAAAAAAAGTAAAAAATATAATAATATTTAGAAGAACAAAAAACCGACGAGTAGGCGGATTTAAACATTTGTTGACGTCAGTCACCACAAGACGTGTGACGGCAATACTCGCGTTAAAAAAGATTCGTTCGTTAACGGACTTCGAAATTGGAGTGCCGGTGGTGGAGGTGATGGTTGTTAGTCCTACGTGCCTAGAAATATTTTCCACTGTCTACGACGTAAACGTCCGGAAACGGGTCATCAACCCGGATGTGGTTTTTAGTTTTAAAAATTTTCGAGTTTGGCGAGCTAAATATCAGTCATATAACATTCTTATAAAACTTCCGGGTTTACATGTTTTAATTGTAATTCGGAAACGCTTTGATTTTGACATGTATATGTCTTATGGCTGGGGGTCATTCTGTTAATTTGTCCGACACCGAGAATGTTACCGCGACGCTCGTTAAAAGAACAAGCTCAAAATCGTCATTCCGATAACCGAACCGCCGCGAAATGTCTGTATCGACGAATTTCCCGTCGCTCATAACAAATTCAATATTCGTTTTATCCAAAACAAATTCGGTGTTTCCTGCGCTGTTTGCCATCGCCTTTGGTCCGAGAAAGATATGAAGCGCGTTGCCCAGAAAGCCGTAGATTTTTTGCTCGAAAAATACCCAGACTTAGATTCTCATAATATGAGCGTGTGCAGCAATACTTGTTATAAAACTCTGCTCAGTAACAAAGTTCCCCGTTTTGCTACGATTAACGGTTTTTGTTATCCTCCGTTTCCATCTGATTTACCGCCTCTCGATCCGATCTCTGAACGATTAGTGTCACCGCGTCTTCCATTTAAAAATTTAGTAAAATGTATACTCAATAAAAATAATTGCTGTCTTTGAAAAATAAATAAATAATTCCTGTCTTTGAAACTTGTTTATTTTTTACACGTGTTAAAAAAGTTACCTACAGTTTAATCCTTGTATCTAATACCAAATTAACATTGACATTCTTATGTCAACTATATTCAGTTGAAACAAGACATATACATGTACCGATGTATCTGTATGTAGTGTAGATACTATTAGTTTTTTTCTTTTTTCATCGCATTTTAGGAAAAATACTAATTTGTCCATACGTGAGTTTACTTTAGTTGAATTTTTTTTTTGTTTTTGTTAAAAACGACATTTTTGTGACAACTCAAACTATTCGATTTGTTCACGCAGCACCTTTAATGATGCACAATTTTCGCTCAACTGTACTTTACAGGAAACATTATTTGACATGTTTAAACGATTCGCCTCTTAGATCCTTTTATAAGTTTGATTGTCAGAAATCAATTTTTAGGCAAGTGTATATACTCTTAATCTGTTCGCATGGTATCTGATAATCATTTTAATACCTACGTATTTATTTTAGCCGAATTCTTAAATAAAATTCATATTTTTTTTTTTATTAGCCACTCTAGGAAATATTGCAATCCAAAGTGCAATCCGTAATTCGATTGGCTCGAAACTGATCCTTTTTAAAATGATACTTTCCATATTTTTTTTTTTCGGGCATTTCATTATCGCGTTGAAAAACGAATTATTTTTAGCGCATTTTTGTCATTTTTTTTTTTTTTTTTTTTTTGGAAAATTGTTCGATAGTTTTTACAAGAGCATTTAAATCCGGGCCGCCATTAATAACGAACGTACGGACACGGTGTTCCTGACAGAGCCAAACGGACGGTGTGTTTACAAACACCCCCGGCCGTATATAATATCGTAATAATATATTATCGCCGTATCCGCGAAATCGCACCGGAAGTGAATATATACACCGCATTCCGACAGCTTTTCCGCCGGCGCCTCCTGTTTAGCGGCCGGCAACACGAAACCGCCCGCGGAGTACATAATAATTTAACGGCACTACATCACTGCCCGACGCTCCCGCGAACCGGTGCGCGTTATCAATTATTTGTACGACCGACCGACCGATACGCGATTTATTCGTCCGTGTTCACCGCCGGTACGAAGGCCGACGAATACCTTGCGAATACCCGAACCTTTTTTTTTTTTTCCTTTTTTTTTTCGTTTTTTTTTTTTTACATATATCCATCGTTTAAATGGGTTTTTCGTTTTTCGTTATGATCGTCGAGTGTGAGAGAGACGTACGTCTTGCCGTACGTGCCACCGGACCAGTTTTCTCGATTTTCCGCCAACGTACCGCCGGCCCGAATACTCGAACGTGTACGCGTACCCCGTGCCCAAGTCCCTCTTAAACGCAATCTCCCCCATTCGTCGTCGCCGGTATTCCAAGTGGTCAATTTTTCTATTTTTTTTTTTTTTTTGACTATTGATCTTCGTTCTCCCACACTCTAGCCTTTCTCGAGAGTTTACACTATATTACAATTAAAACGGCCCCTCTAATTAATGTTAAACGTACAAACTAAACGAATTTTATATTTAACGCGGTTTATTTCCGATTAAATACTAACGATAAGTATACATTTCGGACTCTTTTTTTTTTTTTTTTTTTTTTTTTAGTCTCTGAATTATTTATCATTTACTGCTTTATCTTTTTTTTTTTGTTCCTTATTTAGATATATATATATATTTTATTTTTGTTAAACAAATAATACCAACGACAATCGCGAACGGGGTGTTTTAATTTTGTTTTGCACAAAACCTAATAACGGTTACAACGCAAGAAACATATTATTTTCTGCGATAGTTTATTTTTATTTACCACTTTTTTTTTTTAATATTTCTTTATGGTTAATTATACTAAGTCGTTAATCCAATGCTCTGTAAGTAGCCAAGATAATAGTTATGGTTTACGATAAATCCTTTTTACTTTCAGTTGATTTTAATGTTTTTAAACTCTTAGCTATTGGGGGTTTTTTTTACAAAGCAAACTTCTTCATCGGAGTAGATTTGATCCTAAAAAGAAACCATTTAGACTTTCATTTTATTATTTTTAACATATTTAATTATTTACATAGTTTAAAAATAAATAAATCTGGTTTATAATATTTTTTATAGCGAAAACCGGTTACGCACATACACACTTTATAAACTACAATTCTTTTTAACCGGCCACCAAGAACGGTTACAACAAATTTAACAAATCGTAAATCGACAATATATTATAATACTATACTGTTGTGTAAAGTGAAACTATGATGTAAAAAAAAAAAATAACATTCCAAAGAGTCTAGTTGAAAAAGAACACATACATGACCAGTGGCATGCGTACTACATTTTTAAGTTATTTTTTAGTAATTTAAAATTGAAACGTATATATTTCGGCTAAGTTTTAAGTTAAAGTTTTTGATTTGTAGAATAAAAATTGACATTTTTGGATCCGGTTTTAAAATGTACGTTGTCAGGATGGGATAGAAAAAGATTCGACGATTTATTTATGATTAATGTTCATGTATCCTGGTACTACATCCTTTCTATTGAAAAACCCCGGGCCACTGTACATGATAATATAATACGTATTTTTTTAAACAAAATTCCGTTTAATATGAAATTATGTTTTATGAAAAAATATTAATCCAAACATGTATAGGTCGTTTGTATGATAGAAGACTATACTATGTTTTCTGTTATACTGTTGCCTGAAGTATAATATTATGAACGCAAGGGCTTGCCAACGTTAAAATAACGTTAACGGAAAACGATACACGAAAACAATGAAATATCCTAAAACAAATAATGTTTATCAAAAAAAAAAAAAAAAAAAGAGAGTATATTAAAAAAAGAAAAAAAAAACGAACGGAAAACAAAATCTAAAGAATATCGATACTGTATAGTGATGGACGTGACCGAATACTTACTATTTTGGTAATTTTAAAAAACTATTGAATAGTTTGTTACAACGGATTGTTTTTAGTCGAATAGAACGTATATTCGGTTATGGGAACAAAAAAATTCTAATGAAATATTCGAGAGGTCGTCATAACTGTCGATTAATTTCGTAAGTATAACCGCGGGGGCTTAACGTAGGCGCACCGAATCAATAGTTTTTGGCGATGGATAGTTAGTGGATTGGTTACGAGACGGAATGAACACGAATTATAATAATAAAAAATAATAATTTAATAAATTATATAATATAACGGTGAATTTTGTTCGTGTTTTTTTCTCCGAGCTATTCTGGAATATATTGTCGTTTTTATTATTTGTATTATAAAACGTAATGCTATCATTGAAATCACAGCGTAGGTATATTGAAATTTTTCGCGCAAATCGCGTAATTACTAGATAATCCGTTTATACATATTTATTCGATCAATTCTCGAACATTTCGTTTAAACTGCCTTTACCGCGACCCGTTGCTGATAATCCGGTCGTGATCCGGGACATTTATTAGGGAGTTTCCCGTGTCCGAACAAACATACGACGCTTAAGTACAATGGGCACCCGGGAGACGAACATTTCACCTTCTGTCCGTCCGGCATGATCAACGGTAAATTACAGAATTATAGGTGCTAAATACGTGTGTATAATTTTTGATAGACGATAGAGGTTAATTTTTTTTTTTTTTAGTATTGATAGTGCCAATGCCCGGCCTAGCAAACGACGACTGTATGGTAATTGTAAGTACTCGGATATCGGGGCGCTAATTGAACGAACAGAAACCCTATTGAAGGTACGCGGTCGGTAAAAACAGTGCGAACGCCCGCGAATCGACGGTGTCCGGGGCACGTTGTCGGGGAATCGCGGGGGGGTGGCCGCCGGAGGAGCGGCGCGGCAACCGTGAAGGGTCCCCGGGCGATTTTCGGCGGTATTTTCCGGCGGCGGCGGCGACGCCGCCGATTGTTTGCCAATTAAACGCGCCGTTTCTTATTTGGCCAAAGGGTTAATTCGATACAACGGACGTACCGAAATTGCCGACGGGTGCACCGGGGTGGACGGGGCCGTGTATTTTATGTATAAAGACGGTCGCCGGCTTAGGAGGGCCGTGTCTCCTCCGGAAGTGTATATAATAGCGGCTTGTGTACGGGGCGGCGGGCGCGGGAAAAGGGGTTAATCCAACGTTTATATATGATAATATTAATAGTATAAAGGACCTATTGAAACGTAACGGCAACTATATAAATATAGCCGGGTGGACACGGTGACAAATAATAATTATATGTAAATGCGCGAACAAACAAAATTATTATTCACCGGATTTTGGGGAAGTCGCCGTACGGCCCGCCCGCCGTATTAAACCGAAAACGATTGGTGTTGCCAACGGTCGGAACACTCGTATAATGAATATTTAATAAATTATCAAATCTATATACTAAAATATATATATAAAACGATAGCGTTTGTTCGGGGTAAACTCCGAAACAAATTATTGGATATACGTCTTGCGGTTTTTTTTTTTAAATTAAAGAGGACCACACGCAGAGAGAAGGTCTTGGGCATAAATTTTGCCCGATAAAGATAATTAATAAATAAAAAAGTCACACAACTAACGACAGTGCTCCGTCACTTGTCGAGTCTAATTTTCTTCGATGAAAACACTCAAACGGTTTCCAGCAGGGGCGGCCATGAGGGAAGTGGCGACAGGCGGATCGCCTCCCCGCCCATTTCGGACCGTAAATTTATAAATTACGATTTGCTATTCGCCGCGTTTCATAAACGTCTATAGTCTTCTACAAATCCATCTTGACATTAATACGAGGAACAATTGTTTTGCATTTTATGTCGAGCACGTTACATAATTTTGCAGAGTTTTTTTTTTTTTTTTTTTTTCATCAGCATTTATCCGGATACTTTTCAATCTGTGTATGCCGCCACCACTTATTTCAGGTCAAAGAGCAACATTAAAAACGTTCAAGTTTCTCGTAATCAATTCGAACGTAAAACACAACCGCTACTCCTGTATTTTACCGACGTTATCCCAAAAAGAAAACAACATATTTCAATATAATATAATATAGTTTTAGCGTAAAAGTGGTTGGAACTCGAAACCCACAAATGGCTACATGTACACGTAATTGCATTCCTATGGCTCCGTCGGGAGCTCATTGATCAAAGCGAAAATAACACACCCCTCGCGCAAAAACATCGTACTAAAATTCATATTGAAATCCAACCTTACTTTTAACGCATTAATAGCCCCGTAGAAATTTCTCTAATTTCCTAATTTGAGCACAACCTAATTGCAATGGATATTCCGCTTATGGATATTGAATTTTCGTTGCGACGACATACATTCGTGTACAGATATAAACTTAATAATCCATCCCACCCTACCAACTTCTCGTATATAACAGTGGCCCGCCTACGGTACAATAGTAATTTTTGTTGGAAATCGACGATAATCGATGCTGTACAGCGCGGGGAATTTACTCCGGAAACGTCACGTTGAATACTTAGTTTGAACTCGGTAGTAAAAAACAAAATAAATTACTATTGGAACGACGGTATCTATTCAAATCGTTTGCATATTTCATACTCGTTCTGTTAAAATTAAGAAAAACGGAAATTAACTCGACGTGATGGTTATCGTTCAAATTCAACTCGTTATTTATGAAATTGATGTGAAAAACATTATTGTGTTAATACGAATTTTTTAGTGGTTAAGAGGTTTTAAGGCTAACTTAAAATTTCGAATCGACATTACTTTTAACTTATTTTAACTCGTTAATACCCAGCATTGGATTTTTATTTATTTTGTTTAAATGTCCGCGGAATAAGGAAGTCAAGCGCGGTCACGAATATCTAATTTATTTTTATAAAGGATCTATCTTTGGCCTTACGGTTAATTTCGCATTCCTTTCTCATTTCTCATTTTATATACATTTGCGTGTTCTGCATTTTTTTTTTACTAATCCGCGGTGGCTGGGGACTGCAGCTGCATTGTTTATCTCGTTTTACGGTTTGAGTAAATTTTACAGAGGGCGAGGGGGGGTGGGGGGGGGCAAAAAAAATTCAGATTTGTCTCGACGATAAAATTTTATTTAAAGGGAAATGCGAATTTTTTTTTTATTTTTATTTTTTGTACCGTTCTCGGTGGTGGGGGGGGGGAATATCTAACTCTACCGCTAAGGCCAAAAGGTCTGTTTGTTAATTTCTCCTTCCTGTATTCTACTGCATGCTGCATTCTAGCATAGTTTTTCTAATAAATACGCTCGGCACGACGAAGAGCTATTTGCACTGCAGCATGGGAAATTTAAATATATACATTCCTGTGTACTGGACCAGTTTAAAAAGTAAATATCAATAGACCATTTTTACTATATCAACCGGGTAAATAGAGAACACCACGAAAAAATATATATATACATATGTTATATTGTATTTTGTATGTATTTGTTTTTTTTTTTTTTCTTTACACTAAAAATGTCTTGTAAACGAAACAAAATTGTAAAATTGATATTATTACTACGTAATAATATACATACTAATGGCACGATAATAATGCCGTCTAGAACAATTCTTCTATATTCCGAATTAAACACAGTTGCCAACTGCGATACTCAAAAACTGTCTAGTGCAAATTCGTGTAGATAACAGAAGAACGGTTAGACCATGTTAATGTATACAACGCAGTGGGTCACCGGTCTTTACCGTTGAAAATTTAAAGGTTGTCTGTCCAATATTTTTGTCCCGATGTAACATCAAATAGTTTAATTTATTAAAAGGGCATATATTAAATAATTATTAAAACTATCATAAAACTGTTTGTTTTGTTTTACGATATCAATTATCAATTGTCCAAAGCTAATCTTGGTGCTAATTTAACCTCAAACAATTGTTGAATTTATTCCTGTGCGAAAAGGTTGCTTGACCGATCGTCCATTATTATAAAATAGGCGTGTTTTTGTGGTTTTCGGTTTTTCTAAATTCCTATTCTCGCCTCTGTAATATAATCCGTGAATTGAATTTCCGACATGAGCGGGAACACGAAACTATTTTCAAAACGTTCTTATTAGTTATTTGAAAAACATTCCTACGGTCCATAATTTTTATTATGTATAACGAATTCAAATTAGTTTTGACTATAGTAAAATTTTTTTTTTTTTTATTAAATTATATAAATATTATTTGTGTACACCTTCGGATATTCTAAAGTCAAATCGTATGCGTTTTCCTTGGTTAGCCCAACCATAAATCATAACAGGAGTTATAAATATGATATTGCATACGGGTAGCTAACACGTAAAATAAATCCATATACCAACTAATTCAATTATAATATTATTCTCGTGTTCCCATTACCGTACGAGAAATTCGTTTAAACAAAACATTTAGTTATACACTTGATAATACTCGTACTTTGATTTAGTTCATTTTCATATTACACGCAAAATACATAATATTGTATTACCGCTGAAGTTTAAATTATCACCACACGGTTAACCATCATCAAAGAAAATGCGAAATGTACTATTATTCAATTTCGCATTACTTCGATAATTTCCGCGGAAATATTCTGGAATATATTGCTCGGAGCTATATGTTTGAACAACGAACATTATTCACGCGAACATTTATAATTTAGTTTTAGTTTCGTGGGTACCCGCAGTAAGATGGAATAGGTACACAAGTTAATCGTAATGCGAATTCGTTTCAAACGGTATGAAAAAAATACTGTCGAAATATAATATTGCAAAGGTGGCCATCAACGAGTTAAAAAGTTAAGTCAGTATTAACTTTCGACGTGGCTTTACGTAAACTAAAAAGAAAAACGACTTATTTGAGAATTATACAACGAAAATCTCTTTTATCTTAACACAATATGAAAATATAGTACGAGAATTATACGAATAACTTGCTTATTCACTTTATTAAGTATACCATCGTATAAAAATTTATTACGGTTTTACAAATCTCGATGTTTTAAATTTACTCTAAATAAAATCCACAGACCTTAGGATTAATTATTTTCACTATGACAAGAAGAATTAGTCTAGAAAAACAGAAAACAAAAAATAAGCATAAGCATGGAGGTTGTTTAAATTTTCGAATTGGTTTGACGTTTACTCGCTTGATTTAGTGAATGAATATCAACATTTACCTTTTTTACGCATAGACTGGTCAGATTTTATTCAACTAACCTAACCTTGGCCGTGTTTATAATATATTCGTTAACTTGCCGTGTAGCCTTGATTGCAAATGTTGAGGAATAATTCAGAGGCGTCGGTTATAATATTTTCGATATTGGTATTTTTCATTTTCTACCGCTGTAGAAAATAACATTGACATACGTGCACAATTATATCGCGTTTTTTTTTTTATTTTTAAATTTAGTCAAGTTAGTCCGCGTACTTTATTTATACTGTACACGTAAGTTTATCGTACCTTTACAACGTGTTTATATAATCAGAAATGAGTAGACCAAGATAAGTATTTTAACGAAATTTCGACATAACACGCATCATGTATACCGGCGCGATAACAAATGGTCCCCTAGCCGATACTCTGCAGCGTCTTTCGCTTCGTGGGCTGAATTAATTTATTCTTGTGCATATATATATATATATATATATATATATATATATATATATATATATGAAACCTTTGAAACACGCGGGGAGGACTTTCTTGTAAACCCGGACGAAAACTTTTAAGAGATGAGTACTAAAAAAGAAAAAAAAAAAAAAAAGAAAAAGAAAAATCCATTATTTTTTACGGACTTGCTGCTGCGGCGTGTTAATAACTCGAAAGTTGTATAATTATGGAAACGAAAATTAATTATATTCTTATTAACTTTATACGCGTTTCGTTTGTACTCTGAATAATAACGAATCCATTTTCGAGATAATTTTTAAGTTCGTTAAGATGTAATACTATGTGGAACGTTATTATTTTTTATATCTTTCAAAAAATTACATTAATGTACGCCTAGACGATGTTTTTTTTTTTTTTTTTTTTTTTTTTTTATAAACGAACCAATATATACTATATATTCACTATTATATATCTACTAGTTTTTTTTTTTTTATCTATAAATACAACACGTTTCGTATATTAACTTTACTGCGTTATTTCCATTGTCCGTATATAGATGATTAAATTGATATTCGTTTTTTTTTTATCGCGTGACATGTAGTATTTCGGTTTTGTATAAACAATAAAAAACAAAAAAAAAAAAATAAAATAATAATAATAAAAAACAAAGAAGAATATTATTCGTGTGTGCCAGAATAATAATAATAATAAAAAAAAAATAAAAATAAAACTCCGCGAGTTTGGCCAAAAACAATAGATTTCGTCGCGCGCGCAGTACTATATAATAATAATAATAATATTCATAAAAAAAAAAAAAACCAACTATAAAAACTGCGGCGGCGGCGGCGGCGGCGGTGGCGGCAAACGATTAAATAATAAAAGAAATAGAGAGGAAAAAAACCTATAGGGACGGAGGTGAGGGCTCGCGCCCGGCCAACGGACATTGTGTACGCCGCGGTGGCAAGTTATCGCGAACGGTGAAGTTTTTTTTCATTTTTTATGAGCTCCTCTTTTTTTTTCGCAATGCGCTTTCACGCCACAGCCTGCCGGGCGAAGGCGCGCCGAGTTCGACTAGTCGTCGTCACGGGTTGAGGGGCGAACGGACAAAATCGGTCGGTCGGGGGGGGGGGGGGTGGGAAATTATAGCGCGCTCGCCGTTGTCGGCCAAAGTCCGCCCATTCGGTGTACGGGTGTGTTCCTACGACTTCCCGTTCCGCCGGCCGCCCCACACGCCACCGGGCCGGGTCCCCGGGCGAAGTTATCGCGCAGCAGCTCTAGAGGAATGGGCTATGGGCGTGTCCCGCCGGCAGTTCCTCTCGCAAAGTTCGCGTACGTGCGTGTGCATGATCACCTGGCGGCCACCTCGCCCCGCCGTCGAAAAACCCGGACCCATCGCCAAAGTTTCCGACGACTCCCCCCACACCCACCCCATCTGTCACGCGGATACCCTTCTCTGGCTCTTCGCCGAACTTACGGCGGGCGGATGGCCCGCGACAAAGTCCGAAAAACCGCGGCGGTTAATTGTAATTGATACGGATACCGCCCGGGCACCGACCGCGCCGGTAATAAAGACGGCCGGTCGACCCCAAACCCCTAGTCCTTGCCGCGTATGGTCGCGGGTTTTTTACGACTCTATCGTTTTAAAAAAATGTATATAAATGTTATATGTCTTCAACAACGCCGATTTCAGTTCGAGCGTGTGGAACGTGGCAAAAACATCTTGGCGCAATAACCACCGGAAATAAAGATATGGGAACGGCGAGGTGGCCGCGTGAAATCATTCGGAAATTTCTCGCTCCTGTGGACTTTTGAAGTTAATTAGTTCACGATTTCTGTCGAGTGCAATGAATAAACTACTACCACCGGTAATACCATACGGGCCACTAACTCGGTCGCTGCGGCAAACTCGATAAAAAAAAAAAAAATACTGTGGACGGTTTTTGGACCGGTTAATGGATATATGCATAATCGCAGAGCGGAGGAGCCAAAGAAATATACGGATGACGTTTGGAGAAAAGAATATCTTGGAGATGGTCGAAAACGGGAGAATGCAATGCGCTCAGTTCCGGAACAAAACTCAACAGGGAAAATACATTTGGGCCGACCGAGAATGGGATGAGAAGACGTAGTAAAAAAAAAAAAAGGATGTGAATTCGTTAGGTGATAGAGTAAATTGGAAGACTTTAGCGGTGGATTAAGAGTATAGCCGGAGGATTTATTGCGAGACGGGGTCGTCCGAGATATCGAATAAACCAAAAATAGTTAAAATAATAATAATAATAACGTGACCTGAATCCGACAGGAATTTTTCCGTCTATGGGAAAACGGGACACACGATTCTCATAAAATGTAAAATCATCGTAAACAAATCTTCTTTCGCGTATTTTATTTTTGTTTTTTTTATTATTATTATTATGTTTCGCATTATATTAATAATATTCAATATTCTCCACCGAAAATACAATCGTGTAAGTTAATTTTTTTTTTTTCTATTTATAGTCTGGAATTTTTAATTCGGAACAGAATATTACATAATATACGCATGTCAACAAATTTTTTTTAATTTTAATTTTGTTCGTCAGAAATAGTTTCTTTTATTAAAGAGCCATTTTCCTCCTCTCGCTCCCCCCCCCTTACCACCAACAAAGCTTATATAGATTATATTGGCGTAATAGTAACTATGATTTTTTTAATTTTTTTTTTTTTCTATTCCGTTCACGACGTTCTCTCGCTACGAGCGTTTATAGAATATATCGTAACGTAAGCACAATTGAGGTTAGGCCCGAAGCAGCAATGTGTTTCGATTTAAATTCGAAAATTCCCGAGCCAGGGAGAAAAATGAGGCCTTCTGAAAATTCTTCCGGGCTGTAAATAAAAAAAAAAAAAGATAGTCACGGTTTCCGGAATAGTTATCACGACGTATTTCGACGCGTTTCAAAATGTCTTTATCGTATCGAATACTATGTAAAGTTTCGAATGTGTGACCACGCTCACGAGTACACAAGAGGGAAATTAGGCACGTCCGACAGTTTAGCGGTGTCTAACTTTTGTCAACAGGAGTTCGGCACAGACCAATCGGCCGCCCCGCAGTTGGTACGTATGGGAATTGAGCGGACAAGACCGGACGATGACGGCGGTGGTGTGACTCCTCCTCGGTCATAATGCGATATCCACGGGATTTCACGGCGCGTCGCGCATCTACCTCCGGAAAGAGCATAATCCCCAGTATTATTAATATTACGTCAATTATATTTTGGCGACGTTCTGCTAAGTACCTGTAATATATTACAGAACTTGAAAGAGAAAAATGTTATGAAATAGTAGTACTTAAAAATGTAATCACTTTACCGCGGGCTGGCGAGCATTAAAAATCTTTGAATTTATAATCAAAACCGAGTGACCCATTCGAACGGACGAACGATTATAGTAATAACGTAAAAATTAGATAAGCCCGATTTCACTGGATTACAATTACAAAGCCTGACAAATAAAAATCATTATTTTATAAGCATGTATTTCATTTTTTTTTTTTTTTTCCGCCAAATGTTATTAACGGTTAAAGAACTCGGTAAGTTTTATTTTTGCAATTAAATTAAAAAAAAAAAAAAAAAAAAAGAGTGCTTGACACAATATTGAAAATAAATTTTACTATACGCGGTTGTTCATATTTCCCCGAGTGAAACGTAAGAAATTTTAAATTATGAGCATGTCGTGAAAACTATACAATAGTTTTACAACAATTTATTTAGTTTTTTTTCTCCTTTTTTTTTTTTTTTGTCTTGAGAAAACTTTTTTACTTTTTTTTCTTTTGTGGCAGTGTACAAATAATCGAAAACTTTAATCTAGGTAGAATCTTTATAGCTGTCTACTATACACAATAGGTCGATTGAACACGGATGATTATACTTTATAAAAGTTGTGTTTTAAAATGCATAATAGTTAAAAAAACCTCTTGTAACATAAAAATGTTGTTAGGTATAATATGAATGAAATTATATGATTAAGTATCTTTGTCCGAAATAATTATCGAACATGTGTTGGGTTTGCGTATCATCGTAACGACCTGCTAAAAAAAAAAAGGTGGTCGAATCGAAGACCCGGGTACGTACAAATTGTCTCGATTGGTAACAAAAAATTTATCATTTCGGTCAAAACGTGACTCGAAACAAATTTAATTATTACAACGTCGTAATAGGGAAAACCAACCGAACATTTTAAAAACCGAATTGTATCAGTCTGTAAAGAGACGATAGTTACAAATCTAGTCTAGTTCTCGTAGGTTCCTCTAGGAATCGTGTATAGGCGATTTCTTCTTAAACTATAAGAGTGTCTTTGGGTGAGAAAGTAAATGATGATTTAGTTTGAGTGTCTGTTACCCGTACATCAAGGTGGATAAGCCTTTTCACGCGCTCGCGAACACGTCAACTAGGATCGAAACTGTTTACAAATCACGAAATTTATGCACCTATCTTTTTACAATCAGTACTTATCGGTTATATACGATAAACAAATTTTCAAAAAAAAAAAAAAATGTTAAATTTTAAAACAGATTTACGACGACGATAAAAATCGATAATTTAAATAAATTATACAAATCAAAGACAAACAACGTAAATAGTACAACGATTGACGTGTTTACTCTTCGTAGGGATAAGACGATTTTTTATCGAAATATTTGAAGAACGAAAAAGAAAAAAAAACCAATATTAATCGACTCGAAAACATTTTACAACGTTCCAGGACCCCCGTGTCTAAAGTGATCGTGGTAACGATTGTCCAATAGGTTTTCGAAATTATTCGACTCGTTGTGCAAATTAAGGCTGATAATAAATTGGTTTTCGAAATGAGAAAAAAAAAAAAAAACAATTTCTGTAGCGTTCTAAAATGTTGGCCAAAGGCCGTTTGTACGCCGGATCGTACACGGTCGTTTCGCGATAAAACGTTTTTTCGACACGGGGTCATTACCGTTCAGAAACGTTTGCCGCGCTGACATTTTCTCCTGACGGTAATAATAATTACGATTGTAAATATAAAAAAATTTAAAAGAATTTCGTGGTGTTCGAAAATCAATTCGCGCAGTTGTGGGACCGTTCTGGTTCCGTATAATTTCCACGCGAAGTGTTACGAATGCGACCGCGGCGACGTTACGACGTCGTCGCTGTTTGTAAGGCATAAAACCGTACCTGTAAGTACGGAAGTGTATAATTATTACGATTGTTGCGAAAATTATTAATACGTCGACGGCGTGCTGACGTTTCACGAGCGTGTTCGAACCGAATGAAAAAATAAAAAAAAAAAAAAAAAAAAAAAACCCCCCGGAAAAAACGGCGTAATATTTATAAACGATCGCGAACTGACCCGCGGTACCGCCGCACGGAATTAGACACGTGAAACAATGTTATTGTACCGTTTAAAACGAATTTATTATTATTTTTTTTTATTTTAAATAAAAACGTATAATATTGTAAGGAGTAATTTTCGAAATTAACGATCGGCGAAGCGTGCGTTCCGGCGACGGCGCTCGTCTAAAATCCTCGTCGCACGCCGGACAAAAAAAAAAAAAATAACAATTACTCGTATTACTACCCCGTCGAGTATAAAAAGGCCACTACAAGTGCTGTAAAATGTACAAGCGGAAACGGTATCTAGTGTACAAGTATCGAATTTATAAGTTAGATTAGTCGGTTTAAAGGGTTCGCGAAATTCGTTTTCTTCTCTCTGAATATACGAAACGACTCGCGGATCTTATTCTTTTCGCGTCTCTCCATCATTGTCTCTCTCTTTCTCTCTGTTTACCGCCCTTTCGTCTCCCGGCGTCTACGGTTTTGCAGCACTATAAGTATTACCTTATATATATATAGAAGAGGACACAGCACACCGAGTTTCAGATAACAAAATGTAATTTTAGATAATCATCAAAGACGGGCCGCCGTCTTTTAAGAGGCAATTTAAGCGCGCAACCGCCGCGCCGTCGTCTTCCGTGTAAAAAAAAAAAAAAAAAAAAAAAAAAAAAAAAAAAACATATTTTACGAGTAAGTACATAGCGGGGGCGAACGCTAATAATTTTACACCGTTTTACCGAACCCCGTCTCCGTTTCCTCGCCCGAAAACAACACTATTATTTTTCGAAATACGCTCTGCGCCACCGTCGGTATAAAATATATAGTCAAAATCCGAATCGCCCGTTCTGTTTGTCCGGACTTTTTATTATTATTTTTATTTTTTTTTTTCCATTATTAAGAAAACTACAAAAGACCACTCGAACGCCACATACTAGACGAAATTTGCCGCCGAAAGCCGTCCGCTAACTAATATTGATGATCGGAGTAAAATGTCTGAATCGAAAAGTTGTTGACAGACAAAAAAAAACAAAAAAAAAAACAGAAAAGACCGCACGCCGCAGTAAAACAAATACGGTCCTCGGCTAAACTCAGAATCAATAAAAAAAATCAATTCCCATTAGTCGCGACTTGTGTACCTACTTCTCTCGTCCCGTTGTGTTGTTTTAGAATTTTCGAAATCTGAGAAGTTTTTTCGCTACTCAATGCTCATATGGTAGGTACATTTTTTTTTTTTTGATTTTCTTTTAAGTGGTGTTCGGGCAATATGGAGAGAAACCCTTAGGATAATAAATCCTGCGAGTTCGATCGTCTCTCGTCATCTCCGTACGCCGGAGGTAAATATTATTTTACATTTAAAACCGATCGTATATTCTGATCTTTTATTAGATTATATAAAAACGTTATTATTACCGTAGTGAAAAAGTACGCCGACAGTTTATTTCGAATTTTCCGTTCCGCGCACCAGCGCTCTTCCATAAAGTAAAACATTGTTTTTGTGTGTTTTTATTTTTTTTTTTTCCGCGTTCATTTATATATAAAATACTTTTTTATTTTCGTCTTCACTCGCGCCTTTAACATCGGCACAAATGTGTTTTTAAAAGCCGTGCCGCTGCTGCGGCGTCGGGGAGAAGACGCGACGGGACGAGGAACAGGGAATATAGTCACAGCACATAAACCAAACAATTTTAGTTGCTTAATTTCCCTAGTGGCGAATATTTGAAGAGAGAAAAAAAAATTATGATTTTCACGACGATACAAAATTATTCGGCATTATTATTGTTATTATTATTATTATTTCTTGTTCGTGTTTATTATACAAACTTAACGGGACGCAGATTTATATATTCAGCCCGTGATACACGCGAAAACATAAGTTTGGCGGTAACATTAACATTTATTCTTTTTTTTTTTCGTATTCATCGTTCTCTAATAACACGTTTACATAACCTATTCGTAAAACAATACTCTACACGTTTACACTATTTACGGTTTTATTCTCAACTTAACTATAACACACTGCAATTGTAAATACACCTACAATGCATAACAATCATTTTCATAGTAGTTGTAGTTGTGTACGATTGATTGGGATCTTACGGTCGAATATATTTCCAGGCACTGTCTTACGTCGGTTCACGTCAATAAGGATCCCTTTGGATTTCCTGCTCGTAGTAATTTAGTTAGTCCGGCGAAACACGTATTCCCCGATCGAAGTGTCGCTTCTGTCTCGGATAATTCCTTATTATTTTGTTGCCGGAATCGGGCTTTAATACCTAAAACTGTCCTACTCTCTCGGCTCTGTAGGTACCCACATCCGGGTGTTGGTGTGTACGATCTGGAATCACTCGTCTTCGTAGGATTATAAATTCCGTTATACCGGAATGCTCTCTCTCTCTCTCTCTACACTCACTCGCCCTGCCAGAAATAGCAAAAAAGTAATGCCTTATAGTTTCCCCCTTACCCCCCCTCGATTGTTCTGCGATACTTTTTTTCATCTTTCTCAATTTGAAATGTATCACGTGCAAAGGCCGATATTTCAAACTTTCGATTGTCTAATCGTATTCCATATGAATTCGTATTCGATATAACTATAGACAAAACAGACATGCATACAATTACCTAAACTCTATACAATATTTTATCAATACGGTACACAATTTAGTTATAATCGAAAATTGCCAATACGTGTACGTGTTATTAAGTGTAATTACCCGGGTGGAAAAGAAAAAAATTTAACATTTATATAGAATTAAAACTACCGAGTATAACTTTGCGAAAACCAATAAACACAGTTTTAACACAATATTAACTTAAACGCAGTTTTCGATTTGCACTGATAATTTTGCTCGACTGCTGCAGTATTATTTCTATAAAATAATACTAGCAGATCGCGTACTACGGACTTACTCTTGACAAATTTAACGTCAGTGGATACAACCGCTGCCCTAGCAAAACTCTATCGGCCTTATCGCGTTATTCTTTCTTAACTCTAATTTCTTCACAAAAAAAAAAAAAAAGAAGAAGACTTTCATGCCCGCTACGACCAAGTCAAATAATTATAACAACTGGTTTTTTTATTCTGTACCGCCCCCCCCAAAAAAAACCCCCTTATATTTAATTTTTGGCAAAATTCGTGTGTGAGGAGCACCCATCCAGAGGACGAATTTCGGAAAATCCTCACTTATCTCTCAGTCCTACACCGTATATATATATATATATAAATTTCTGTCTAAAAGCTGTAATCAAATCTTTTTTATGATAAAAATCCCATAACTAAAATATCAATTCTTATTGAACAATGTTTAATCATTAAATTTTACGTATGTAAATTATATAATAATATTATTACTATTACTGTTTGAACTTTAGTATGGGCAATTCTGTAACAAAAACCAATTCCATGAAATAATATTAACTGGGTCACGGTTGTTTTCAGCCTACACGTATAAAAAAAAAAAAACATTCGTATAATCTTGCGTGTATTATTATTGCTGCTCGTGTTTTGTTTTTTGTTTTTTTTTTTTACGTTATTCAAACAAGTGAATTTCGTTTAGCCATACGAGTAAAACACCGTCGGAAAGGGGTTTTTTTTTTTTTGGAAAATCTTTTCTGAAAAAAAAAAAAAAAATGTTGATACTATACCGCCTGCGGATTCCCGAGGCTAACAGCTTCAACTAGTTCACGTTGAGTTGAAATTTAATTAAAACACAGTTTACTTTGCGTTTGCTATGATGATATGGGAATACCAAACGTCACGGCGAGTCCGGATAGTATTTAAACAAAAATAACGTTTCATAATAATCGTATAATGTTGTACATAACAATAATAATGCTAAAGTTTTGTGTATAATCTTATATTTATATATAATTTTACCGAAAAAAAAAATTATAATAATAATAATAAAAATCGTTATATTTCCGGTTGGACTCGTTAAAGTTTTGTTGAACGGTCGAAGCAAATCGAATAACGCAACGATGTGTGCACACCGAGTAAAATACTATTTCCGGTAAAACGAAGGATTCGGTAAAGTGAGATAAGACCGTTTATATGGTCGCGCGAAATGTGAAAATTGTGCACGTACCGAAATGCGAGATCTATAAATCCAAAATATGAAATTGTTAATTTCGATTGTAAATAATTACTCTGTAATACCACCGTGAATCGTTCGAACGACTTAACGATAATAATCGAATACAAATAGGGACGAATAATATATAAATATATATATATATTATAATTTATTTTATCGATTTTTAATGAAAAACAAAAGACAAAAAAAAAATGGTCAAATTTTCGGATGGCTTCAAATAATATTTAACGGTTGTTAAATAACAGTGTTCCAAACCGTTTCTAATAACGCGTTTGACAATCGAATTTACCGACTAAATTGCACTTTGTTGATCTGTCGGGGTGTAAATAAAAGGCATTTTATTTTAGCAGGCAACTATTAACATCAAAACTAAAAATACTACAAAATCTGGCCGATATCAATTTTTTTTTTTTTCTAGAAAAATAAAATGACCCCTGATCTGAAAATCCATCACTACGGTCCTCCTCGCTGCCCTTTGGAATATAATGAAATTAGTCAGGATGAAAATTTAAATAAATGTCGCTTATTTCAACCTACCTTCCAATTAAAATCTCACTTTTTTACTTTTTGAGACAATCAACAAAAACTGCGCCGGGCTATCCACGGGATTTCACGTGTTTACCTCCAAACTAAAAACTGTACGCAGAAGAGTCGATTTTGTATTTTTGGCGTTTAGGAAACTTTTAAAATAAATGATTTAAATTTGGGTTTTCACAACACATAAAAATGTATTCCTAGGGAGCTTAGAATAAGAGAAGAGTAGCGGGTTCACGTTAGCTATTAATGATGAAATTTCTTCGAGACCATCAATAAATATATTATTTTTTCGCGTAATTGTGTTCGTTTCATCATTATTTCGTACGAGATCGTCAATATTTTGCTATGTTTTTCGAATTTATTTATTACTTTTCAAACGTTTTATTAGATACGCCGAACAATTCGGAGAGCCGCGTCCGTACAATGTTTGGACGAAACACTACACAATACGGCGCCGTCCATATCCGTTGATAAAAAATATACGGTGGCCAATCTGTAATCACGACGTGCTCTCTGTACGTTACCGATTTCGTTTTAAATTTATTTTCTCATCTTGGTTTCATAGTGCATTTTTTTCGTTTTTTTTTTTGTCAAATTATTCTTCCATCGGCCGGTGTGCCCGGATTGATTTAATTAAGCCCACACCGCGGGGAGGGTGGATTTTCGCGGTTGTACGGCCAGGCCGTATATAATGCTGTATAGGCAAGCGGACGGTTTTTCGGCATGGAAAATCAGTGGCGGCGGTCGTGACGTTCGAAAAACCGTCCGTAATGATGATTATAGAGGCGCGGGGCGTATATACCGTTTCGGAATGTTAAACGTCTCCGGACACACAGTGGTTCGCGCACGTCCCACGGGCGATCGCCCCGGGCGGGCCGGCTGTCCCGCCCCGCCGCACGTATCGGTGGAGGAGGAGGAGGAGGAGGAGCCGGTTTACCAATTCCATTAAGTTCGCAGTAAAGAGAGTCGCGGTGAGGGCCACGGCTCGAGGGGTGGCTGTGGGCCGGTACACAAGAATCATTTGTGCTACACATATCGCGTACATCTATACGTGTATATAATCTGGCGGCGGCGGGGCCGGTGGGTAGCGATCGTCCGTTTGCTGCCACATAACTTCTATTACGGGAGGGCGGGTCGGCGGAGGCTCGCGTACCGTAATCGTCGGTTCGCCGAGCGGGAAGGGGCGGCGGAGAACCGCCGCCGGGAGACACCGTGTCGTTGGTCGGTCGAAACTTTTCGTCCGCGTTTAATGAGAAACGCGGCCGTGTAATTAGTTAATTGGGTTCCGAAGAATTATGGGACGACTATCGGCAGCGGCGGCGGCGGCGGCGGCGGCGAACTGTGACGGGACACCCGGTCCGGATACGCGGCAGTGCGGCAGTAGGACGGGCAGTAGGTGCGGTGTGGGCAACGTGACCAACGGCCGAGACCGTCTTGCGCCCCACTCCGCCGCCGCCGTTGTCTCGACCGCCGCGGTCTCGCCGGTCGGTCGACGGAACGGAACACGCGGCCGCCCGGAGACACCGGCTGCCGCAACAACGACACACAGTACTCTAATAATAACGACCGCCCGTTCCCGTTTCGTTTGGGATTTTTTTTTTACGATTCCCCTCGAGCCGTTTCCCCGCGTCCGGGTCGTACCGGTATCGGGTGTAATAACGCGAAAGGAGGGCAGAGCACGGGGACACGGCGATCCGCGTTCGGGGGAGGAGTCGTCGCCGTCGTTTTTTTTTTTTTGTCTTTCGTTTCTATATATATATATATATATATATATATTCGCAAAACCGTGCCAAGAAAATAATTAAACGGAAAGGGCGGACGGAGGAGGAAAAAAAAATAAGAAAAAAACGCCACCGCGGTGGCGTGGGGCGCGAGCCGGGAGAACGCGGGCACGGCGAAACATTACGGTATGTGCGTTTCGAATTTTTAATTAGCGACCGCCCGCTCACGGGCGCCGCCGGCTCGCCGGTCAAAGTTTTTCGACATGGTTTTCGCGCGTGCCGTCCACATCAACCCGCCGCCGTGCCCGGCCCCCGGTTTAAGTATGTATATTTATTATGTACACCTTGTACCGGTGTAACGGCGGCGACGTGTATCGGTATTCGCATATATCAGTACTATTATAATTATGTATAATATTATTCTACGTCGGCGGAGCGGGCGCCCGCGCGCGCCGTTATCCGCCCAGAAGTAGACGCGTATCCGTTAGGGGGACGGGACGGGACGGACGGACGGACGGACGGCGGGCGAACAAATGACTTTGTGAAATACTTGGGCGCCGCGTTCCCGGTGAGAATTCGCCGGCTATGCGCGCCCGCCATTGTGTACGCGGAACGGACGTTTGATGTTTTTAAACAGGGGCGCGCGCGCGCCGCATTGTTCCGGAGAGTTATGCGCTTTGAGTGACTGTGAAAAATGCGCGCGTTGATGAACAACTCCGCGAGCCCGTACAATATTAATTATAATAATTATTAGGAACGAGCCGGTTCGGTTCCGTCGGTTCCTAAAGGAGGTTTTTGCCGTAGAAACGATATCCGGTGTCAAGGGTATTCCACATCACAAAAATGAACTGTCGGAACCGCTCAAGAACCGGTACATAATAATAATGTATTCGAGGCCCGGCACAAACTCGCAAACTCGTGTTTATAACTCGTTGTAATATATTAAATAATTCATCGGATTATATGCCGGTGGTTTTCGCTGTCTGCGTTTTTTACCTACCGGACAAAAACAGACGTCGTGTCTGATAAAACCAAAAATTATAATCGCGAAGAAAAAAGAGGACATATGGTATGGGTTTTTTTCCCCCACACGCAATGCATTGGTCCGGCTAATTTGACTAATTTCTGTTCAAATCGCAGTCTACCACGGTTAAATTCGGTCTACGAGGTTTACCTACCCTCGGATATATATTTATATAGGACATAATTTATACTAAACGTCTGTACGGGTCGACGTGCACCGATTGTTAGGCCAAACTGCGATTTGTTGGCTGACCGGTGAGGCAAAAGGCCCGCGATTTGCATGCGTTATATTAACGTCGACACGTGTGTTGTACGTATGCCCGTGTTTGGATATGCGTGTGCAAAAGTCTACGGTAATAATCGGGTTAGACACAGTCTGGCGGCGGTGCGTGTACCAGCAGCACCGGGGTCCGCCTGCCGCCAACGGCCGGACGGAGGGCACTCAGAAATTCTGTTTGGACTCGGACGTCGATGTTAACCTATACACTTACTTACTTATTAATTGTGACCCGATGGTTCTCGTCGTTACCGGAAATCGCGTAAATATACCTGCGTCGAAACAGCGCTATGCGTTTTAAAAAAAAAAAAAAAACATTAAACCGGTAAAACAAAAAAAAAAAAGTGCCCGATTTTATACAGTTTCGGGCCGCCGCCAAACCGACAGAGTTGTGTTCAGCTGAGCTCGAACGAGATAACGAAACCGGCGGGCGCCGGTGCATTGCGAGACGAAAATCCAGCTCCGGGAGTCGGTCAGTCTGGAGAACACTTCTAACGGAATCACCTCTGGCTGTGTTCCATCCGGCGGACATAGGACAATGCGAACGTGTGACGATTGCTGGGACGACCGGTCAGCGGAACGCCTACTGCGCAAGTGCAGATTGATAATAATCCTCGGAAAAATACTTGTCCGACAAAAACCAGTAAAACGGCTTGGGCGTTTGCATATTACAAGAAAAATATAAAATACATATTTATTTTATTTTTTTTAGTATTTTTACATTTTATTGTTCCGTAACAACGGAACCCTATGTGAAACTGTATGGCAATCTGACGTCACTGTGTCCGTCCGACCGCCAGATGATTCTGACTTCTAAATCGACTTGAAATACACACATAGTATTTCTCATACCGGCCATTTATCAACGACAAATCCTAAAAAAAAGAAAAACGTATGTAATTTACGAACAAAACGAACGGGAAAACATAAAGGAAAATTGTTGTTTTTTGTGTTTTGTTTCGTTTCGGTTTTGATAACGCTAATTTGAGATAAATTCTGATCGTGATTGAAACCGTCTTATACTATAAAATAAAGTATTCCCATGGTATACGAGTCCAAACCGCACTTGACCGGTTTTTAATGTTTCGGAAATGCTATCGACACTAAACAGACTTGGTATTTATTTGTGGCCAGCTAAACATTTAATTCAGTCGATCTCGGATCAAGTCCATCAACCGGTGTACATATACAAAGTAACATTATCCGTATACGAGTTTAAAACGTCTATCGGTTGGTTTTTAAATGAAAAACAGGATTATTATCATATTTAATACGACACAATATATCTAGTTCGTGATATTACGCGCGGAACAGGGCGAAGAAAACATTTGTTTTTTTATTTTTTTTTTTTCAATTTTCGATTGATGGTAAACGAAACGATAACATAGATAAAAATATACACGCGTATTCAAATCCCGTACGTCGGGAAACGTGTATTTTATTTTAATAACTATACGTAAAACCGCCGAAAGCGAAATAATAAAACAAAAAAAAAAAAAAAAAAAAACCAGTACCAGTGGGTACCGGGTTTTATTTTTTTAAATTTGTATAAAAAAAAAAAAAAAAGTTTCTTTTATTGCTTTCGTTTCATTATATTATACATTTTTAAGTGAGGTACCCGCGTATACATAATCAATGGAAAAAAAAAAAAAAATAATAAAAATACAAACAAACGTGACAGACGCGCACATAATAATTTAATAAAACGCGTTCGTCCAACGCGCACAGATTCGAAAAGTACATTTTCCTTTTCCCATTAACGTCGCCGTCCGTGTGCATTGGCGGGAATCGGACAAAAAAAAAAAAACGTTACGATTGAACAATCATCTTCTTCGTATTTATATATATAATATTTATACTGACAGTTTTCCTACACGAGACTGTATGAATTTTCGTACATACAGTCGTTCGAATATATCTGCGCTTTCGCAATTCAATAATGAAAAAAAAAAATATATATATATATATTTTAGTACGTTACTTACTGGCGGATGTTTTTTTTTTTTTTTTTTTTATCATTAAATCACTACGCTTACTGCGTATCAGTAATGTTAATCCGATTCCTTATAATATATATATATATATATATTCTTATTTTTCTCGTTTATTTATACTAGTCGATTCGATAACAAAAAAAAAAAAAAAAATAAAAAATTTAACTAATACTTACAAGTGCATGGCATACGTAGTAATTTTTATTTCTTTCTTATTTTTTGAATATGTACATGCGAGACGGAAAACGACACGCGTATAATTAATTATCACGATTTAGTGGACGTTTGCGCTATTTGTGTGGTTCGGTTTTTTTTTTTTTTATTATTGTAATATAACCTCTTATTTATGGCACAAAAATCAAATTTAACCGTACCGAAACATTTAGTATTACAAAATCGTGTGCTATCGTTTATACCAGTGATGGGCAAAGTACGGCCCGCGAAAGTATTTAATCCGGCCCGCCGAGGGTCCATCGACATGGACAGTACATGGCCCGTATAGTATAAAAAAAAATTCCCGAAATATTCTGAAAATTATCAAAGAAAATAGTTTTAAATGTATAAATGGATTGCCCCGGACTGTGCGCGGTCTTACCCTCATAGCGTGGTGTAGGTAGATAGTACTGTAGTAGGTACTACGATAATAGGACCATATTATTTCTATTTTTGTTCATAGTAATATTATATTTCCCGGATCTCGGTTTGGTGCGTCCTTGTCTCAGTATAAACTTTATACTGTCCGTATTATTAGACGGATTTCGTTTTTGGAAAATATATTCGACGACATAATAGATTTTCGGTATTTGTTTGAATATTTACCGTTACCACTCGGGTAGAACGTCGAAACGCGCTGATTCCAAACGAAAAACTTATTGAATTTCCGTCCGAGTTGTAACAATCCAAAGAGTTACATTCAATCGCGGTTGGGAACTACGACAAACGACGGGGCCCGAATTAACGATTCCGGTTGATATTTCCGTAAATCAATACAGCAAATGTTTGTAAACCGATTGATTTGCATCGTGTTAATACGCACAAATTTGAAAACGTTCGTATCCGCCGAAATGACTCGTTCGGTGGCGACCGTTGGGTCGTCCGATATCGTTGGGAATATTGTCACAAGAAGTGTGTTGCGCCCGTCTGATAAAAACGTAAGATATTTTTTTTTTTTTTTGTTTCCCGAACGATCGTTTCTCGAAACGATAGTTATAAATCACGACAACGACCGTATGAAACGCGAACCGAACGCGCGTAATATACTAGTAAGCATTTTTTTTCCGGACTATTTTGTTTAGCCGACTCTATATAATTCCGCGTTGTCCGTTTTTATAGTCGTCCGGCCCCCTTTCGACATCGCCATCGGTACTTTATCGAATTAATTTACTCTCTGTCCGTGCGCCGCGCCTCTCTGCGGAACGATCGCGGCGGAGTTTTCGCGGTCATAAATCGCCCCCGGCAAGCTCGCCGGCGTGTGACGACCGGGCGTCCCGTGCGGTACTCGCTGAAATATCGGTATACGGGACCACCGCGGTAACTTGCAGTCCACATAATAATATCCGGATACACAATTGTGATATTATATTAATATATGTACACCATACACCCGAGTGTAGAAAAACAAAAAGAAAAATCGCACGTCTCTGAAAATAATATAAACGATATTAAAGTACCGTTAACGCCCCCGATAACATTTCATTTCATAAAAAATAATCGTGTCCCATGTATATTGGGGTACGTTAGAAAAACGTATACATATACTTCTACCGTGTCTCGTTGTCTTGGGCTGAAAAAAAAAAATAGCAGTTCAATGTGTCGAATGCCGATATAATTCACTATCTAAATTGTTGTAAAATACATACGCGAATACACTTTCGATAATAAACGGCAAACAGCCACCGATTAAAATGGTTACTGGCTGCTAACGGAGCCGCCCCGAGCGGTGGCAACTCGTATTGAGCCGTTACGCCGTCCGACGGGCTTTCCGGCGGTATCAAGAGACCGGGTGGCTTCGCCGACGGAGACGATCGCTTTTAATTGTCTCGGCGTCTCTGCGCGGCCGATTTTCGAATGCTGTAGAGCTGCAACAGCAACTCCGCGTAACACGCAGTCCTTCAGTAAGTATCTCTACGGTTAGGACACGGTCGCGAGAGAAGCAAACCTGCTGCTGATCCGAAACTCACCGATACCTTGCAGTTCGCCCGTGAACATGTTAATTGGACTCTCGACCAATGGAGCACTGCGCTCTTTTCGGACAGAAACGCGAGTGTGTCTATTCTGCAAGACGAAGACAAGTGTACCGAAGGCAGGGTTTGCACGAGCCTGTTGTGAGCGGACAGCGGACTATGGAGGTGGCTCATGAGTTTCCGTCGACAGCAAGACCGAGCTCCCGTGCGTTTGCCGGAGCGGTGGTTTTCGCGGACAAGGACCGCTCACTTCTCATCGGTACATCACAGAGATCCTAGAAGAGCATGTGGTAACCCGTATACGGGTTTTGTTGGCGATGATTTCATATTATTGCTCGACAATGCTCGTTCCCACACCGCATTAATTGTAAGGAATTATACGGATGATGTTGGGAAGATCCCTGTCGTGTCATTTGTTTTTTTTTTTTTTTTTTAACACAGATAAACAAAAACGCATAGCATTTACTTGTTTTTTCGAGTTTATTTAATGACTTTTTAAACGATGTAGCACAACAGTACCCTTTATTTGATAAAGTGCTGTTAAAATTACTTTGAATATTAATTTGCAATTCATGTGATTTTTGTGACGCCCAGTGTATATATTTGTCCGAGGAATAAATACCAAACCCCTCGCGTGTACAAATAATATCGCGCGGTTCGCAAACTCGCAATACTCAAATGATACAAACAAAAAAAAAAACACGTCCCTGACCGTATTTGAAATTTAAATATAATATTTTCGGAATCGTCCGGTTTTGGGTGAATTATTCGATTCGGTGAAACTCCATAATAACGATGTTGTGTTATAGGTTTGGATTGGTGCGTCGTTTTAGAATTGTCAATTCGACAAACATTCCGCAATAATCTGAAGGATTTTTCAGGAGCCCCGTAAATTTCCAGTATATAATTGGGCCCGGACGATGGGAATCTAGAAATCGTGCAAAACGTAATTGTCCAGGAAGTGATGTCGACGTAGAATTTCTGAAAACTCCGTCAAATAAGTGGAAACGTTTTTTATTTTTTTTTTTTTAGTTTCCCCCCCCTCCTATCTGGCTCACTCGGTTTGCTTCACTATCAAAGTCCCGACACGGACAAGCGAACGGGAGGCGGCCGAATATTTGAGGTTATGTTCTGTGAGTTTTTTCCCGGCTTAATTGATAACAAATTTTCGGGAAACGACTCTCTGGTCGTTTTACATTCCGTGAAATCTAATTTTCTGGCCGTTTATTTTCCGGGGCGTAATAATGTACACGAACCGTGTACGAAATGACGGGGTCGCCGCCGCTACAATCGTTAATGTATATTTATTTATACGTGTAGGTATGTGTTTTGCGTAAAATAGTGTTGTATGCATTATGAATGTTTCAGCTCTGCGCGCGCAAACTTTTAACACTAAAACATAATAAGATTTTTAATGTCTAAAAAGTTTTAATTATACGAGCCGATGGAAATTTTACAGGTGTTTCGGCCTTTAAAAAAAAAAAAAAAAACGAACGGGAAATTGCTCGCGAACGGGCTTTTCTCGTTGTTAATTTTTTCCAAACTGTGACCTATATTTTAACAATAATTATTACTGCAGTTGGGTTTCCCGCGAGCTATAAATTACAATTGCCCTTCCCTGTACAGTTTTCCAAAAACCGTTCGCCCGTTTAGGTTTGCGAGTACAATAAGCACATTTAATAATATTATGCTGTGTGGGCTCGTAGGGACGGAAGATTGTCGTCGTTATGTCGCCTGATACAGTCGGATTTGATTAACTCAAAGTCCAAGGGACCGGCAAAAATGTTTGAGGTATCCAAGAATACGAGTTCGCAAAAAAAAAAAAAAAATAAAATGTTTTATTTAAAACAGTACAATATTAACAATTTACATACACGAGGTCTGTTCAAAAAGTACCAGGATTTTATTTTTAATAAATACAAAAATGAAGTACCATATTATTTAAAGATATCTCTTTCGAAATACTCTCCTCCGGACGATATGTAGTGATCCCGGCGATGTTGCCGTTTTTAAAAAGTCCTTTGGAACTGTTCCAAAGTTAAATCTACGAGTTCTGTTTCCGCGTTCGCATTAATTTCTTCTACATCTTGAAATCGTCGTCCTTTATGCGTAGATTTTGGTCTTGGGAATAGAAAACAATCGCATAGGGCCTGATCAGGAGAATTGGGAGAGTCCGTCGCGACCACAGCAATTTTTCTATCAGCCAAAAATTCACGAATCGACCGCGCTCGCTTGTGTCGGTGCATTGTCGTGGTGAACAATCGCCGAACGAATTTGGCAGCGCCACCCAATTCATCTGTACATTTTCCAGTAAAATTGCATGACAAAACTCCATTGAAATTCGCTTTGTTAACTCACGAACAATGTTAATCGGCGGCCATTTCCCATTTTTTTCATAAATTGTCGTCACACCGTCGTTTCTGGATGACGTCGACGGTGTTCCAGAACGTGGATCGTCTACAGTTGACCGCCGACAGTTTCGGAAACGTTTGAAACACTCGAAAGCCACGGAACCACTTAATTAATCATCCCCAAAAGCGGTTTTAGTCAATTCCATACGTTTCCGTTGCATCATTTTTACCAAATTTTTATCAAGTCAAAACTCGATGCACACGCCGCGGTTTTCGTTAATTTCGGACATGTCGAAAACTGCGAACGAAACAAACTGACTGAGGGTTTAGCCACGTGTAATATTAAACTGAGCTAAGATAGCGACTTTGGGTTTTGTTTAAAATATTCACTAATTCACGGGGAATACATCAACTTTCGATTTAAAACGTTATCGTGTGTTGATTAGCCGTATTAACATTTGTCCTGGTACTTTTTGAACAGACCTCGTATAGTACAATTACGTATTATCTGTTTTGAAAAATAGTATTTTTCGTATCATCAAATTTATATAAAAAAAAAAAAAAAAAAAACAAAAAATGGTCAATAATTATTCGGATTTTTTTTTTTTTTGTAGTTGATCGCAGTGCATTCCCTGCGAATCGTTCAATTTTATTTAAATCTGTTAAAAGACCATGGTCTCAATTCATTCATAACGTACACGTGCTTTGAGTTGTCCGCGACAATACTCGAGTTCTTTTGCATTGCGTCTAATTGGCAAATTCCAGGGGCCGGGGTAAATAGTTCGTGTTGACCAAGTTCGACTGTATATAATATTATATATATTTGTCGAGCACCTTGTGCCGAATAATAGTCTGGACGGTGTACGGTTGTAATATAATCTCGTATAGAATGGCTTTCTAGTAGGTATTTATTTGTCTGGCGTGTTACCGCGCAAAAACGGTTATTTTTTTCGTTATTATATTTATAATGCATAGGGCCGAGCGCGGCCATTGTCGGAGCCCGGTCGCGGCTATTAGCGGTCGGGACGATAATATCTGCCGGGAAAAACATCAAGAGGTTTTTACGGGTCGGAACATTATCCACGTGCGTGTAGGAAAAACGTATGTACGGCTATACAGAGTGCGGCGATATAATAACGGTCGTGCTATTACCGAGGGTATTCCGTAATTGGATTGTACCTGCGGAAGGGCCGCGATGTGTCCGAAAAGACTATTGTCGTCGTCGTCGTCGTGCCGTCGTTCTTTTTTTTCGTCCAAGTCCAAAACGAGAGCGATTCCGCAGCGCGCCCGGTCTCCGTCTGCAAGAATAACCGCAGAGAGAATCGCAATAACCGCCGCTGTGACGGCCGGGATTTGTTTAGTTTTTAAAATAGTCCGAAATATTATTACCCGTACCGATAATATATTTCACACACCGGTACACCGTTAAAATATCATCTCGTCCGCGAAATACGCCCGAATAACGTCAATGCGCAATCGCCTAATAGTATTATATTTTCATTGATAGAGCGTGGTGCGAGTGCAATAATTTCGGAAATATGCCAGCCAACAATTGTCAATTGTAATTGGCGCCGACAATCGCCAACGTTTACATTGCGAACCGGTTAATATTAGACGCTTTCGTTTGGCATAGACGAAACACGATGTCCGGATTTTACAAATTCTCAAACACTACTGACCAAATATAATTGTTTGATTCCCGTGAGTCAATAACATGCACCTAATGCGGTTCGCTTCGACTTTGAACGACATTGTTAATCGATACGGATAATAAAAAGTTTAAATTTACAGACCAACTAAAAGATATATAGAAAAAAAAAAAAATAATCGATTAGTTCGCAATAATAATAATACGTCGTCGAGACCGATAACATCTGTCGTGTTTTTCACGGACCATTACCACTGGGCCGTGTTACTAAAACAACGAGTGTAACGGTTACACCAAGTACGCCAGAACTGCGTTTTATTGGAAAATAATATTTATTATTGCTCAATATACGTCGGAGTATATTTGTAAACCGATCGTAATATTATAATATTTCACCGCGAACGTCCCGCGCAATACCCCGAATTGATGTAATACGATTTTCACTATAACGATAATGATATTGACGGTTTAAACGTAACAAATTTCAGCCGTCGGGTGAGGTCAACCTACCGTCGCGAGACGGGTAGACAGGATCCCCGGCGCACCGACTAGACAACGGTGGTTAGACCTACCAGAAACCGCCCCTGAAGCGGTCGATCGGAGCAAGGGTATCCGGTCGAAAAGTCATTCACAAACATAATAATCAGCATAAGTACAAAAAAAAACACACATCGTTGTCGTTTCTCGTTTTGTCCTCAAGTATTATGTAACGATAAGTTTCTCGTGGAAACCATATTGGCCGATGAAAATATTAAGTTTTTCAAGAACAATCCTATTTTTATTCGATATATCCGACAGAGATGGCACAATATTAGTTGAAATATTTTTTTTTTTTATCTACGAACCCATACTGTTAGCGTCCGGTGTAAAGGTCCCCAGAAAATTTCAACGTCAAAATCCTATACAATCAGATACGTATTAATATTATTATAACGTAACTAATCTAATTTTTTTTTTTTTTTTTATTATTATACAGCTAGTATAATAATAATAATAATAATAATACGCGTATATTACGTAAGAGTATTAAATTAATGAAAATGAAAATAGTATAGTAATGAAAAAATAAACAGCTTTTATTAAGGTCGTAAAAGTTTATTTAGTAAAACTATATATATATATATACGTATATACGGTTTTTGCCGTCTTTAGAGCTCGCGCTAATGTTATTAACATAATTCAAAATAATGGTAAGAGATGTTGTTATTTAGAATCATAATATTATTATTATTATTATTATTATTTTTTTTTTTTTTTGTTCTCTGCAAAATGTTTTACTTTGTGGTTTCGGTGTAAGTATACGGTTTTCCGTCGCTCTTTGTCACAAAAAAAAAAATTTGAAAAAAATAAAAAAACAAAACACTAGTATAAAAAAAAAAAAAAAAAAAAAAGCCTCTAATTGATGGTCGAATGATATTCGTTTAATTCCAACCGGGTAATCGAAAAGACGATAAAAATGGAATATCGTTTTCGTGTAACAGGTGACGCTCGCGGGTGTTCGCCGATCTACCGCTTGGGAACGTTCGCCAGATACAATCGGAATGCGTGTAAAGCACAAAAAAAAAAAAAAAAAAAAAAAAAAAAATTGTCGATATTTATTTGAAATGTTTAAAGCAATTAATCTTATTGCAACTAATATAATAACGTGCCGCGTAATTTTCGAGTAAAGATGCAAACCGTAACCGGCCCGTATGATTTTCTCGTCGTTAACGGGAAGACGAGTGGCCTGTAACACGTAACGAGAGAAACTAAACCGACAAATGTTACAATTATATAAATGGCGAAATAAACCGATCGCACGAAGAGAGTTTGTTTGAAGCGAATCGCTGGGCAATTTGACTTGCTTATTTTCTTGCTGCGCGCGAATCTGGCATAAAAGTTACGGTTTTCAATAAACAACGGTTTTTATTTATTTATTTATTTATTTATTTTTTTTAATGGAAAACGAAATGGCTTACTATCAATCCCGCCTGCGAAAAACGATAAACGAACGAACCGCGATGGCGGTAAACCGATGTGGGTTAGCACGGGATTTCGGGGTAGTCGTTGACGTGTGCCACGAATAAATATAACGATAAATATTTATATATATTTATACATATACAGGGAAGAACATTTTATATATCTACCAAGGTCAGGCATCTGACGGGAGATTAATGAAATAACAAACCGTGCATATACATGCTTTGCAAACGGTGTTGAACAATACTAATTTTTGATAAAACGCACGGTGAGAGCCACACGTAACAAGAGGGAGAGAGAGGAGAGGAGAGGGAGAAAGAGTGAGCGGACGGACACGACGTTTCGGAAGACTTGTCGGCGGAGTCGAAAACCCTTGCGAGGGTGACGTGCGCGTTCACCCGGTGCCTATTTAAACGGTAAATATTGGCGGTAAGAACGTATTTTTTAATCGATACAGGATTTTATTATTATATTGTTCAATATGTATATAACCTTTTTTTTTTTTTTTTTTTTTTTTTTTAATGTGGTATCGATGGACGGGCCGGGGGGAACTCGCCTTGCGGCGTTACTTCCGACCCGCCACCGTCGTCTATTAAACGCATCTACAATTTAGTGAAACACTAAAAAAGTCCCGTTTACCCCCTTCGCGGGACGGGCTCACAGTTTTACTCGAACCTATGGTTAATAAAACACACAAAAAGTTCTTAAAACTACTCTAGAACTAGCACTGCTCGACCTACTATACTGTATTCTTAACCTAACTTGAGACTAACTTATGGCTACGTTATTACAATGAGAATTCGGCTACGTTGCGGCGACGACGGTTGCTGCTGCTACTCCGTAACCTCCCAGTCACGCTCGGCCCGCTCCTTGGACCGCACGACGTCGACCGCGAACTTCCGCACCGCCGTCCGCGTCACGGTGCTGCCCGCCATGGGCCGGCCAATCTACTCCGATATGTATATAACCTAACCAAGACTAACCTAGGACCGACGATATCGCGGATCATTTCGAATTCCTAATGAAACGACGTGTGGAAAGTAATATTAGTAGTTTGACGTATCTGTGCCATTGCCGAATTTTCGTACTGTATCGTGCCCGACACAATATTAATATTATATTCGGCGCGATACGCGTATGTTTATCTACAGAGGTTTTCGTATTTCCCGTTAGATTTGGTCACATGATTGAGAACGCATATGTGTGGGCCGAATTATCACAAACTCGGGAATATGAATTCGTCTGACTGAAGTGATAAATATGCGGATAATGTTCAATCAGAATTACGACATGTATCTATTTTTTTTTTTTTTTCAGGGAGTCGCAGTGAATATGCTTTTATTAGTTTGTCGTTCTGTCTCTCCGACAGGCTTTCCGAATAAAGTCAATGTTTTGAAACAAATTTTAGAGATACCCCACTATTTATATAAGAATTTTTCAAGTGATATTGTTCGTCTGCTTACCGTTAAAACCTCTTGGGTTCGAATGTTCGATATCTAATTTAACAATAACATAACTCGCTCTGCTCGCTACTCCGATGTATTTTTTGATAGGATTCTGAGCTTATTACTTTCGTTTCGGTATGTCTGAGACAACAAAGAAATTCATTAACGAAATGCCCCGGGACTTGTACAATACGAGAGAAATCTGCCCCAGCCAAAATAATGTTTCCTATCGGTACGTGTGTGTGTGTGTGTGTGTGTGTATACGGTTTTGTCCTCCTGCCTACGGTTCTGTGTCGTATATATCGAAAAAAAACCGTTGTCGGACGAAAAACTAAAACCAAAAAAAAAAAAATATCCGTAATTGTTTCCGTTATGACAATAAGAACAATATACTGTACTCGAAACGCCATCGCAATATAATTGAATAATAATAACAATATTATATAAAATAATATCGAGGCTCCGTGATATTATTATTATTATTATTACAGTCTCTCCCGGAGAAAATTCCCGGCCGCCGCGAGTATATATATATATATATATATTCGTATATTCGTATATTCGTACGGTTTATTTCGCGAAAACCTCTCTCGTTCTCTCTATTCCTCCCTTTCTCTCCTTCAGCCTATCTCTTTTATTTCCTCTCTCTCTCTCACACACACACACACACACACACACACCATATCCTCACCCTCCCGGTCTGTCCGCTGTTCCGCGTCGGAAGTTTCGAGGGGACTTTGGTGAAAATCGCTCAGGGACACGAATTACCAGCTGTATCTGGCAACGAAACAATATATATAAACACACACAAATATTGTTTTAGCGGCGGCGGAGGCGGTTCGGTTAATTTAAAATGGATCTCGCGTATATATATATATATATAAATGTGCTCGTGTGACGGTACAAATAACGTTGTGCCCGTGTGGCATTGGTGGTGGCGGTGGTAGTAGTAGTAGTCGTTGGAAAAACAGCCCGTGGGCCGATCGCGTAACGAATTCTTTTGTGTACCGGCGTCGTCGGAGACGGTGGCGTATCATATTATTATTATTATTATTTTATACGTATATATACGTACATAATTTATAGTTAACCGACTCCCGGATGGGGTAGACAAGGGCCCGGGGACGACGGTGTACGGGCGAGGGCGAACGGCAGAACGCGGTCCCGTTCCCTTTGATGTGCCGCGTTTTTTTGGCGAAAATAATAATAACAAAACAAAAAAAAAAAATATGTAATAATTTAATATATTGTACGGCAACGACGGCGGTGTACAACAGCAGCGGCAACGGCGGCGCACAACAGCAGCGGCCCGTTTTAGCCTTTTTGCGACGACCGCTCGTCGTCGTAGGTCCTCTCGGACGAGGCTAAAATCATTCGTTTTCCGTCTCTTCTTTTTGCACTCCCGGCCCGTCTACCGCGCGTATCGTCGCACGATTTCAACGCGATTATCCGACACGTGCCAGCAGCCGCGGCCACAAACCGCCTCCATTTCCTGTGTATTATTATTATTCGTTTTTAATAGTTCACATTTGATTTTTTTTTTTTTTTATTTTAATTTTAAACATTTCGTACAACTCCAAATGTGGCGCGCGGTAATTAAATGTATTTTAAAAGCGCACAATATCTGCGGATTGTTATCGACATAGTTATTTGTCGTCATTTTACAATAACCATTTATGGTTGTTGCCAACGAATTAAAAAAAAAAAAAAATTCAGATCGACCGTTTTTGGTGGGTACCGAATTGGTGTAAAAACAATAGATAAATTGTTACATACTGGTTGAAAATAACAAAGTTGAGCGTAATCGTTTTTTTTTTTTGTTTTTTAATTGCTTATAAAGTGGGCTGGGATTTCGATGCACTTTGCATTGTTTTTCAAAGCTTACTGTGCAATGCTCGTCTTGTCACAAATTTGTTTTATGTACATTTGAATGAGAATAAGAAAGTTTATTTTGCATTTTTTGGTATTTTAGAGTTTTTGGAGCATTTTTTGAGTTTTTGGAAACCAAGTGTATGAATTTGAAATTTTATTTTAAGATTTTATGATTTTTACACCAACATGGTTTTTAAATAAATATAACAGATTATAAGTAGGTACTCGTAATTCGTATTATATTTTGGACAAGGTTTGAGTAACCTCTACCCGCATTTCCTGTTGAATAATCTTAAATCGGTAAAATCGACGTCCGATGATATTATCGTTACACGTTCAGAACGAGTTTTGTCGTCGTTAACACCGTTTTATTACTCTAGTTAATTTTTTTTGATAATTTAATATAAAAATGCCAAAAGTAAAATGTTCGACAGCGAGTCGACTGCGTGCGTTTGTACAAGAATTTGGACATAATATTTTTTCTACCGACGGATCGGTGTTATTCTGTAAAATATGCAATGTGAAAGTTACTGCTGAAAAACGATTTGCCGTACAACAACATTTGTCAAGAGATAAACACATCAATGGAGTGGAACGGAGTAAATTACAAAACGAAAAAAATAATATACAAAGTTAAAAAATTTGTACATAATAAAAGCAATTTTTTTAGGGCATTATTTAGAGTTATTAGGTCATAAAAGCATTTTTTTTAGGACATTTTTTCGGGGTTTTTTAGGGCATTAAAATCCCAGCCCTACTTATAAACAAAAACGTAATGTGCAAGTTTTGATGAAAACCTTTGTAAATCGCGGTATTTGGCGTACCTACTATTTTCCCGATTTACGTGGACAATACGTCTCTACGGGCAAATAAATTATAACGTTCGGCAAATCGCGAGAAAAGGCACCGCGTTGTAATTAATTTGTTAGTTACAAATTAATACGATTTTCGATTTTAAACGCACTTGGCTCGGAATTGGTTTTCGTCAGCAATGATTTATCGGTGCATATATATATATATATATATATATCTTAACTTGCCAACTTGTCACGTCGCCCTGGTAAGTTTTTGCTTTACACACGCAACACCGATGATTTTTTTTTTTTTACGACAACTGATTTTGTTTCGTACGTTGTTCGTAGTTATGATATTTTTCGGTCACGTTGCGCGTAGCAAGTCCTCCTGCCGTTGGCTAATCAAGTCGATTTTTTCGCATATTTTCAACACGTTTCGTACATAAATGTAGATTAATGTTTCTATACGCTATTCCGGATTTTTATATATATTTTTTTAGCTCCCAGTGCGTATTAATCATTTTAGTTTCCATCGTCCCGGACCTATTGAATAATCCCGTTATTATGTATTTTTCGTTTACGCCTATATTATATTAGGACATTGCGAGAAATAAAATAAAACGTCGACGAAAACAATGCGCGGAGTATCAAATTGTTTTTTTCTCCCCCTTTACTTCTTCTTCTTAATACTTGCGGACCCGTCGCAACCATAACGGCGCTCGGTTTTGCTGTTTCGGATGTGAGTTTTCATTAGACGAAGCACAAAAAAAAAAAAATCCTCCCTAGGAAACCATTGGGGATTTCCGATGCGCTAACCCGGGGAAATTATTTTTCGTCTCGAGACTCATACATTGTTGCCGGAAAAAAAAAAAAAAAATCCAAACGCGCCTATAATCCGATTTCGTCGAACAATATTTCCGGCGGCGACCGTTGTGAACGATCACTCTAGCAGCATTAATATTAAGCTTGCTTAATTTGTTCGACTACGTATTGCTGCGGATTTTCAAACGATTGTTTCGGACGACGACATGATTTTCTTTTTTTTATTTCGCCCGGTGTGTTGTATAATAATTGTAGAGATAAAAATGCGTAAATAACGCGTTCGTAACTATATATAAAAAAAGACAAAAAAAAAAAAAAAAAAAAACGTTTTCAAAATACATACCTAGTCGATTCGCGTTGTTCGAATGAATATATTATTTTAACAGGCGTAATAATTCAAACACGAAATCGTAAAAGTTTTCCTCGTTGTTTTACACCGCCACGTTTTATCTACAGATATTTTCTCCGTTCGAGCTAGCTGACAATATATTATACGCGTAAAGGAACTATATTATAATATTATACATATTATTATAAGGGAGCTTTATGTAAATTAATTTTCTCTCGTGCAATCTCGTTGATAATTACAGTGGTAATGAATTTTCGTCGAGAGTTTACGAATATGACTTTGGTAAATACTTGTATCTTTGTTGGAATTTAGGAGTATGCTAGCTGCACTCTGATGGTAATGGTCTCCGTCGCCTCCCCGCGCGGTGTTTCGATACAATGAAATTATAATGCAAATGTTGTGGTAATATTTTGCCACGCGATACCATCTCTATTCATCCGTACGTTTGATGGCGAGAGTTTACTATACTTGTGTTTTTATCCCTACGCGTAATCCGTCGGACGGTTTCCAATAAGAAAATATCGTATTCCTCTTGCTGATTCGCGGTAGTAGTATCGTTTACTACACTGACTTTGGAACTTTTATCGATAAAATAATAATAATAATAAAAAAAAAAAAACAATTATTAGGTGGGTTCTTAGTACTAGAAAAACCCGGACAAAGAAGAAAACAGTAGGGGGCGGAAACTGAGAAAAAACGCAATGTCAAACGGCGTTGTTCCGGAGTACTGGACGTATAGTGAACGTAACGAGGAGAAGAATGGGCGACATACGCTTCTAGGAGTCAATAGGTGCTAATAAAAGCGGCGATGGAGCAGAATCCCCGTGGACGGCAACCCTTGGGAAGGCACGGGACAAGATGGGTAGATGTAATGAAAAAAGGATGCGAATCATTCGGCGGAGGTTCGAGCTGAAAAGAAAAATCAATAGATAGAGAGGGATCGAGGACGGAATGTGAGTCGTCCCGACCCGGTCCTTAAAGGTTCATTAACCAGAGGAGGAGGAGAAAGAGAATAAGAACAAGATGAAAACAATTGTATAAATAAACTTTTATAACGACGTAATTAAATAAACAAATATGTGAGCACCTAAATACGAACTGTATGTACTCGATAAACGAACAATCGAAGTTAATTGAATAATTTACCGGAGTAAAGTATACTTTGACAAAAGAAATTAATTACGCGTTCCCATCGAGTAAAGTCGAACGAACCGATGGGAAATAAATGCACTTCTTTATTCGTTTTGTGTACTTAATCTATAGGCACTTAAATGTAGATAAGAAAGTTTATCCAGATACATTTTAAAGCAAACGAATAAATAAAACATTTTTAATCAAAAATCCATTTCGCGTCATTTATATACTTAACTAAAGTACCATGGTATTGTTTCTGGACGTTTATAAGGTACACAATAGTCAATTGCAACGGCTATAAACTTTATAAAACAAAAAAAAAAATCTAAACCACTGGAAATTTAATCATTTATTTCGTTAGCTTACGAATTCTCATAATCATTTTCTGTAATCATTTTGTAAAAACGTAATTTGTTTGTAAAATATTATACTTTCAAAAATCGAGAAAAAAAAAATATTTCTTTACATTTAAAACTAATCGTTCCGTTTTATTTTTTCGGTTTTAATAGCAACTAGGTTAAAAGCCACTGGGTTTTTTTTTTTTTTTTTTGTAAATTGAATTGTTTTTATAGTGGATACCAACTATTAAAAAAAAACGTATGGTTAATGTCTCGGGGCGAAATTCTTTGGGCCCATAATGCATTTTTTTTTTTTTTTCTGCAACGTATGAAAACAAAAAATAATTTAAATAATAATTATTTTTTCACTCATAAAATATCCAACACAACGTGGCACCGTATGAAAATATTTGAAGATTTTTGTTAATTTTGTCCCGCGGTAAGGTCCAAAAAACCCTTTCTAACGGAATAGAGGTATTCAATAAATTATTTTTTACTCGAATAATTTTTTTTTAAAAAAAAAAGAGCAGTTACTGAGTTCTTTTAATTTGTTATGTTTTCCGATTTTTGTCAATACGAATTTACCTTCTAATCATACATTTTATAGTAATTGGTGACCGAAAATATTTTTTTTTGTGTTTCACGAAACTTCCAAATATTTTCAATCGTAGTAGTTTCAAGTTTTTATAGTATTTATTGTTCGTATTGCGAATCATTAATAAATATAAAATATTATAATTGATAGGTCTTTTTGGCCCGTTAAAGCCTGCTCACTGTAGTGAGAGCAATAGAGGCCTTATCCTACATGATAGCAGTATTTTTTCTTTTCTCTTTTTTCTTTTCTATCCACGTTCGTTTACATATTGTTTACATAGGAGCGACCAATCGATTATTTTACTATTGATAAATCAATCTATTGTGTTTTTTTTTTTTTTTTTCTTAATTTTATATTGTATGACGACTTAAGGTGATTTCATAGCATAGCAATTTAGACTATGTTTTTTTAGTCTAAATCAGTTTGATTAAACGTAACGAAGCGACAAGAGTATTGAAAACAGATTTTGACTCGGCGTAAAGCATACATGAGATCGGCCACCCTAATTTTCGAATTTCAGTACTTGATTTCCAAAATGTTGGAAAGTTATAAAAATGTATAATAAAAAAAGCTAAAACTAAATTTAAATAATGGCATGGCCAATCTCGTTTATGCTCACGCTGAATTCAAATCTGTTTTCGGAATTTTTTTTCACTTCACTGCACCGACGAACAAAACAGTTGTTCTTAAACGATGTGCTGCGTATGTGTTAGACAAAGAATGATAAGAGAATCCCTGAATCCCGTTTTGAATCCCCTGGTAATATCACTTTAACGCCTAGTCATTAAACTGTTAAAGTTTTCAGAATCGTGCAAGTGTTACCAAAAAAAAACAAACAAAAATAGTATAAACCTAATAGATACATATAGGTAAACGAAGAAAAAACTATATTTTACATTTGCATGTCTCCGCAATCCGGGTGACATTTTATGGGTGCTCGTTAAATAGGATATATGGGGTGGTTTGACAAAACGACCGTGATAATATTAACGGTGTGGGTCAATAGCCACGACTTTAACCGATTGGTCTTGCTAGAAAAATCGTCAATTTGCACGAGCGTTTTATCAAACGCGTATAACTCGAGTATTTGCGAATTTGCACGTGCGAATAATTTAATAAATAAATCGGCGGTCTCGAACAACGGCGTTTAATCGTATCCATACGATCATAGCGTGATAATATTTGTATAAACTCAGTAATCAAAGTCGAATTTAAAGCGAATAATGAAAAACGACTCGATACGGCTATGCCTTGCGCAGTATGTCGACCGGGAGGTTTTTTATTTTTATTTTTTTTGATATTGTGAACTATATAAATACGACATTACGTCGGTCTTGTTTCGAAGTTGTTTTTTTTTTTTTTGTTTCTAGCTAATTAAATTCCGTTTATACGATATGACAGATCCGTATAATAATGTTTTTAAAAGTTAAAAGATTTTTGCCGTTTCTCTGTTCAAAAAAAAAAAAAAGAAACAACTCTACCTGCACGTCCAATACACCGTCGTAATACCGCGGTACGCGTTGTTTTTTTTTTTTTTTTTTTTGTACAACTGAACCAATTATTTTTTTAATCACCGTCGTTGGAACCAAGACTTTTAACAACAGTCGTTGCAGTTAGGAGGTATACGTTTATATTATACGTATTTCAGGGCACACCGAAAAGCCCTTCCGGTCGTATATATATATATATATATAGCGGTGACGTACGGGTATGAGAAAAAAAAAAAAAAAAAAAAAAAAAAACAGGGTATATGAAAATAGCGGCGAAATGAAATTTAAGACGAAAACAATATTACACGATGGCACCGACGGTCTACTGCGGTTATATTATATGACGATGGCGCGGCGTAGAGAGAGAGAGAGAGAGAAAGAGTGATACAGAGAAAGAGGGAGAGAGAGAGAAATGTATAAAAAGAGCCCGGGGCGATGGTCATCACTTTTAGCATAACCTGTGAGTGCTTATTACACTATATATACACTATATCCTATATAGACTTTTACCGCGAAAGTCCTCGTGTGTCCTCGGGTAAAATGGAATCTGGCCGACGCGTTATCAACCGTCAACATATAATATCCACATTCTCTTCGCCGCCACTGCCACCCTCCCGCCGTGCCTCCCTTTTTCTTTTTCTGTCTCTCCGTCTCCCTCACTCACTAGGTCACCTAACAAAACCTTATAGGTCGGGCGCACAATGTCGTACGTTATTTTATATATATATATATATATATATTTACGGCCGTCGTGTGTATATGCCCCCCAGTACCTATAACGCACGTTATACCTACGCCCTTCAGAAAGATATTCGCCACTTTAGCGTTGTTCTTTGTGAAACGGATACGTCCGACGACTCCTCCTCCTCCTCCTTCTTCTCCTCCTCCTCCTCCTCCTCCTTCTCCGCCTACACGGCGGGTAAGTATAATATTTTCGGGATTTCCCGCGACGGTGCAAACGACTGGCGTCGTTCAGGGCGTTTCGCTATTGTTGTCGCGAGTTTCTCCGCATAATACCGGGGCGACCCTCGGTAGTCGTACGACCCGACTTAATTCCGCCGTCGATACGAGTGCACGGCGACCAATAACGGTACAATATATATAAAAAAATAAATACATATTACAACATATTATTATACCAACCCGTAAAAAATCGGCGAACGTGACGTACGCGGGAGCTAACGGCGTCCGTCGAATATACGCGGTCATAAATCCTTATATTGGATACCTTCTTTCCTTTATTTCGGGTCGCGCGATATAAAACTCGTGGCGATCGTTCTTTTTTCGTTTAGCGTACCGCGCGGATTATTAAAATTCGACTATAACTTTTACCGTACAGCGATATCGTCACGCGGCGATATATTGTCCACGTCGACAAAAACGTTCAGCGACGTTCAGTGGTAAAATTAAAGGGGCGCAATGTTGTTCAGTCCACCGCCCATTTTGATACCGTCTACAAAACTTATACGTTTATACGCTCAAATTATTTTTTTTGTTTATCAAAAGTTATTTAAAAAGCGATATTTGTCCGTTAAACGCGGCCGTACGTGGTTCTTGCCGTATACAATATAGGCGTCGGCGCACTGTTTTTAATATGTATATTATAGTGCCGACGGTTTTAGACATGTATTCCGAATACGCGTGTAGAATAATACAAATAATTCCTATTATACCGGAAATATCTATTATGTAAGTTTATTTATTTAAATATTTATAAATATTGTTATTTGGGCGGTTTTAGAGTTATAACATGTTATTCGTAATAACATATATTATTCTATGCGAACGAATGTTTTCGGAGCACATATCTTCCCTGTTTTATCTAACAAATAAAATCTAACTCGGGACACCGACTGGTTATTATTATTATTTTTTTTTTTTTTTTTGAAGCAGTTTCGGTTGTGGAATGGGTTATTGGTTTTTATAGGCCTTAGATAGGCACAGTGACTTTAGTGCCTACGCGCTAATACAACCCCGCCGTGTCCAATATTTAAATGGTTAAGAAATCTTCTGTTTGGGCGGGTAAGTGTTGAATTTCATTGTTAAGCGTTTAAAAATCAAATCTAAATTTCTATATGATAACTTTTATAACTTATTACATGGTAACGGTTTAAACGTATATTATTAAACAATTGATTTTTTTTTTTTTATTTTGGTGACGCTGACAAAAACGTCTGTTGTATGATTTTATTTTGTAAAGCTTCGGATGACGGCCGTCGTTGTCGTGTTCTTATCGTTCTGATACCGACCGATCACATCCCCGTATCACTAATTCTTACATGTTTTACATTTTGACGTGCGTGTGTGTGAATACCGTGCAGTCATAAGTGGAACGACCGAACTGCGGGGTAGATAATTATTATTTATATTGCGTAAACCTTATTATTTTTCTAAAATATTTTTCCTATTTTTTTTTTTTTTTTTTCACCTAGAATACTCTAAACAGTAATCGGGTACGATTCATTCATATTAGTAAATGCTAAACTAACCAATCGTCCGTATCAACTTTTTAGGTTAAATGCCCAAGAAAATAATTCTGATATATACCCACATTAAAACGTGATGAGACGAGCATAAACACAGTGTTATCCCCGAAAAGAAGCGTTTAAAATATTATTAGTATATAATACAATACAGTAAAACTAGCATTTAACGAAATTTTCTGTTTAACGAATTATTTTTGAGAACCATGACCTTCGTTGGCAATCGTGCGTAAATTTATCTCTGTATAACGAATCTGATGTTTCTATATAACGAATAAACTATTCATCGATGACAAACCAGTTTTTGTAAACATTGTCACTATCAAATATTAAATATTGTTCTAAAATACCTACGATTTTATTGTTTCCAATACAGACAAGACATTGATAGGCAAGCCGATTAATTTGACTGTAATACTGACGTAATCGTAATCGTACAAAATGTAATGATATCGAAGGAGATCATGGCAGTAGAATTACCTAAACTCACAGAAAATGAGATACTAAACGACTTTTGTGTTGTAAGAAACGGTTTTAGACAACAAACAAATGTTTGGGATGACATTTTTTTTTTTTAAACTCAATAAAATCGAATCATTTTACGATAACAGTACAATTTATAAAAATATGTAGGTATAGTATGATATTTTATGTTTATTTTTAATATAAAATATGGAATATGAAATTAAACATGAAGAAGAAAAACGTGTAATTCTATTTAACGAATTTCTCTGTATTGCGAATTTCGTTTGTTCCCCGTGAGACTCGGTTGTATGGAAGTTTTACTGTATATAGTTTTGGCCATAAGAATAAGTTGTCGGGCCCATTGTGCGGACGTCCGAGGTGTGCCCGCGTCGCGATAACGACAATAAACGACGGGCCAACGAGAACGCCGTATTCGGCCGCGTCGCCTGGCGATTTCCGTCGATCGCGTACGGGTCCGGGCGGTCGCCGGGATTTCCATCCCGTTCCCCGGGTCTCGCTCGGCCTGTTGGCGCCGTCGGTCGGTTAATTATATCCTGGACGACGGCGGCGGCGGCGACTACTACTGCGATACGGCGCGTTCTATTATTAATAATTAAACATTTTCCCGGGGCCTTTGCTGGGCGGTGGGATTTGTGTGCCGAAAACGTTACCGCGGTAAATCTCGACTTTTCCGAATACCTGCCCTACCTACACGCCCGCACCACCTACGGCGGCGGCGGCGTTATTGTTGGGTAATTTAAATAATATTCTCCGCGTTCCGTCCGTCGTCCCGCCGGGACCCGCAAGCGTATCCCGCGACGTATTACCGCTTTGTTTAAACTTTCGGAAAACACCGAGTCGAGTGCCGCGGCGGCAGCGCCGTCGTTCGTCTTAAGTCACGTTAACGCGCATATCGTTTCCCTCTGGGTTCCCGCCGTCCCGTCCGCCCGCACCCACTGCGTATTACATTTATATATTCGCCGTCATGCTCAATCTCCGCGGAACCCTCGTCGTCTGCCGCGTTCGCGCCGTCTCGTCCGCCGTTTTATCCGACACCGCGGTCCCCAGCCGCGGCTTTTCCGCGCGCGGGTACACCGGCGATATTATATTATAATATTATATTATAATAGCAACCGAAGAACTTCCGACACAGCCGAAACAGTCGTCGCCGCCGTAACGTACACGGGCGTATCCCGACCATTTCCGATTTACCGTAGAATAATATTTAACAAAAAAAAAAAAAAGTGTAGAAAAATGGCGGGCGGACCACGTAGTTGGATAGGCGCAAAGCCGGCAAGGTAAATGCGAATCGAACGGGGAAACGGCGAGATGAACACACACGCGTCGAATTTCCGTGCGTTTCCGGTCCGTCGGTCGCGATTTCGCGTAGTAAATACCAAAAATATTCGACAAATTTTATCGCCTGTAAATTGTAGCTCGAACACTTGGCCGGATATTTTACGCCTCCCGAACGGGTTAGTATTAATATAATGCGACAAACCCTTCAGTACCAATTTATTATACGTTTTCGTTTAGATTGTGAGCGAAGCGGGTAAAATGTATTATTGATCTACTGTGTTGTGTGTGGCTTTTTATTTTGTGAACAATTTTCGCTAATAAACAATCTGTTCCGCATTGTAAGTGTAGTACGTATCCTGAAATTTCTACAATTACAACTTATCTAAATTTATCCAATGACGGTGGGTATTAACTAGTTAAAAAGTTATTGTATTTTCTATAAACTCGACATTTTACATTTAATTTAACAATCATAAACATTCAGCTAATTTAGTTAGTTTTTGTAAATTCGAAAACGCATTCAAATTCTACTGAAACATATCAAACATATCACGTGTTGGTACGACTGTTCGGCGGTGTTCAGATGACTATTTAAAACTCAACTATACAACAACAAGACAAATTCGACAATTGAATAGAATAAAATATTTTGCCACGAGAAAACGGTTTATGGCGTACAAACGCCCGGTTGATCATCCCGGGTTTTCCCCGTTTGTTTTCAACCGAGTTACAACGAAATGAAAAAAAATTACACCGGTTTTTATCGATTATGATTAAAAAAAAAAAAAAAAACCACAACGAAAATGGCCCGACCGGGTCCAAAACGCTTTCGGGAAAAGTGCCGGGGACGCTTGACAAATCATCGGAGCACAAGACAACACACCGGTAGAAAAAAGTACTTTATACAGGGCAGACGGGAATAATGCAAAGCGCACGCACGGACCGCGGTAAAACATATGCATTGGGCTCGCTGGGAATTTAAAAACAAAAAAAATTAAAAAAATAATAATAATTATAATAAAATATCGTCGTCGCCGAACGTTTCCACTATTACGGTTTTTTAGGCCCTCCGCACACTACGCGATTCACACGCGACGCGATTTATAAAAATTCTATTAATTCTATTATGAAAACATAATAATTTAAAAAAAAAAAAAAGTGCAAAATTTAATAATTGTTTATGTTTAAAATGTCTAAATCATATGACGTATACGTATTCCAAATATGTATATATTATATTGTAATTTGTAATAGGTATACAGTAGAACTCCAATTATCCGAACGCCAATCATCCGGACGTCCAATTAACCGGACGAGAAAAATACGGCACGTGCCGTTATTCATACAAGTGTTTCATAATCGTTTTTAGATTAGATAAAGAATAGGTACTACATATATATATATTATTCTTAATAATATCCGTCATTCCAACGTAGGTATATTAAAAAATTATCGATAATAAATAAATAATAATAAATAATTATGGATACAAATGATCCTGGATATCAAATACTTTCGGATGATGAAATAGTTCGTAACTTATTTGAAGAAGAGGAAAATGAAACTGACGATTTGACTGAAGGTGAAAACGGGCCGTCTCATTCTGAAGCTTATGATCCATTGGATTTGGCGTTTAAATGGTTTGAGAGACAAGAAGAATCAAACACCACTCAATTGTTGCAATTAAGAAGATTGAGAGACCTAGCTGCTCTAAAGATAAAGTCAACTATGAAGCAAACTAAAATATCATCATTTTTCAAAATAAAATAAATTATGTGCCAAGTCAGCTTTTTTTTTGGTTTTAAATTATGTCACGTATGTACTTTAATTAAAGCTTATTTTGTTTCAGTTGAACATCAAATAAAATTACATATTTGTTTATGGTTACGTGTGTATATAACTTTTGATATATCATATGTCAATCATCCGGATATTTGCTTATCCGGACCACCCTTGACATTAATTAGTCCGGATATTTGGAGTTCTACTGTACTTACATATTACAACGCCTTATAGTTTATTCGACATTATTTATCTACCTTAATTTAATTGGTATGTATTTAAAAAAGTACCGCATAAATGTATATGTATAAAATAAAATACTTACTCACTGCCCACGCCTTGTCCGCCAAATCCTTCCCGGCTATTGAGTCCGGGTGTACGGTATAATTGTATAAGTGCGGGCGTTTTCCGACCTCGCCGACGAATTTTACGTTGAACACTTAAACGTTCGATACAAATCAAAATGAAATATTAATAATAAAACGAAAATCGATGTAATGAAAATCGTATGCAATTCGCGGGATACGATGGCCAGGCGACTAGTAACTGTCGGTCGCGTCGCAGTCACGCCGCAATCGCGTCGTTAGCGGATGGGTCTCTGGCCCCGTTCGCTTTGCTGGGACGGCGACGCGATAACCGGTCGTAATCGAACGCAACCGAGATGATAACGGCCGGCGCGGAATAACGCCGTGTCCGCGGCGAACCGCGTAAAGGTTCGCTCAAACCGAAGCGGCAGCGGTAGCGGTAGCGGCAGCGAAATTTAATGTCCATACGTTTTAATACGAGTGCACTCACTAGCGCGACATTAATACCGCGGCGAAAACGTTACCGCAAGATTGAGCGCGACATTTTTATTTTTCGCTGCAGACACTATATTTTTCGCTTACCGCTGCGATAAACAGTTGTAAATTCCCAACTCATTTTAATTGTACAGTGCAACAATGCAATATGAATATTAATATATTATTATCACATCAACATATTCAACATCCTAACTCTAATTATAATATATTATAATTTTTTGAGATCTATAAGTCCCTAAGCCTAATTATAATCCCATGGTACCTTTTTTGTTCTTCATCATCCATTACAGCTGCTTACAGTAATACATCTTCTTCATCTGAACTTGAGTTTTCATAATAAATATCCATGGTATGATAACAATTTAAAAAAAAATATAGAAATATGTTGTTTTGTACTTTTAAATATTAATATTAGTAAAAAAAAAAATATAATACGTAATAACAAAATACATGTACGCGCATGGGTGTCACAATGTCGACTAGTAATTTTTGGCGAAATATTTCGCTCCGGTTAGGTTAGATCAGCGGTATTTAAAAAGCGATAAATACCGCTGCCGCTACCGCTACCGCTGTCGCTTCGGTTTGAGCGAACCTTAAAACATTACAATGGACCGCGTAACAATAACCGCGTACGTATACGTAAGTACATCATATGATACACACACACACGGCCCCGTAGTCGTATTTCCGATTATCGCCGTAAAATATATACGGACGATACGTTCCGTTAAAACTAAGTATGCCCGGCGTCCTGTGTAGTACGGCCGCACGTGTTTTTCGCGCATTTCCGTATAATAATAATGTATCGCGTAGTATTTTTACGTACGTGTTTGAGTTTATCAATCGGATAGGGTACGCGCCGTTCGGATTTCCTCGGGGGTGTAATTCCGGTTCGCCGGTGCCGTGGAAAACATATTATTACGACGTAAGGTACAAGCGCGCCATACTCTAACGGGATTCGAAACGGATCGGGGGGGGGGAGGGGATTTCCTTATCTTGCTTTGTCCGAAGCAATTTTACGTACACCGGCGGCGGCGTAGAATTTAATACCAATTACCCCCGTACCGATAATTCGGCCGACGGTTCGCCGATCGGTGTACCGAAACGATACCAATGCCGGATTTGTATATTCAAACAACACTGGTTTTTTTTTTTTTTTTTTTTTTTTATTATAAAAATGAAAAAATGTACACGTACATTCTAGATGGGGGGGGGGCTGTCTCTATTTCGATAACATAACTTAACTCGGGTAACACCCAAAGATGAAATTAAGCTATTTATAATGTAAGTAATACGAGGTGCGACAATAAAATAACGAGACTTTCTAAATATAACCTAAACTATTAACGTTATCTATAAAACGATTATTGAAATATGATTAGAAAACACTTATCTAAAAGTACTATGAACACTGATGGCATCGATTCATTTTCTTATACGTTAGTAGCCTTGTTATTAGTGCGAGTTCGACTATACTGCCGAAAAATGTTAGATATAAAAATCGAACAACATGTGTTAACATTAAATTTCTTGTTAAATTAAAAAAAACTGCCGCGGAATCGTTTCGTATGTTATGTGAAGTTTATGGTGAAGAATGTTTATCAAGAGCTCGTGTTTTTGAATGGCACAAACGGTTTTGTAGTGGAAGGGAGGACGTTCTGGACGTCCTACCACGTCTTCAACAAACGAAAACGTTGAAAAAATCGACAAAATTAATTAATCAATATTATTATAAAGAGGTATTAATTAAATTAAGAGAACGTGTCAGAAAGAAGCGACCAGATCTATGGAAAAATGGCTGGGTTCTTCACCAAGACAATGCTCCAGCTCACAGTGCATTTTCAATTCAACGTTTTTTAACTGAAAAAAAAATTTCCCGCTGAATTCAAATCTGTTTTCAGAACTCTTAACGTTCCACTACGTCCGATTGATTGACATAAAACTAGTCTAAAAATACGCGTGCGTGTGTATGTGCAGACAAAGAAAAATACGGGAATCCTCATTCGGTTTCGAATCCTCTTAAGCTACATGGATAATATTTATTTATTTTTCGATTAGGTTATTATTTTCAATCCCGAAAATAGGATATAAAGAGCACGAGCATATGAACATGAGCGGTTGGGCGGCCGTGTTATAAGTATAGCTCGTGCTCATGTCTGTGAACCGCCATTTATAGCCTACTCTTGAAATTATTTAATTTTAACAATGTATACGTTACTATACGTTTTCGATTTTAGTTATATTTAAAAATAATAATAATAAAAAATAATAGAATACATTGATTATTTGAATATTTCGTACGAGTATATTTTAAATACGTACTTAGAAATTTGTGAATATATTTTTTTTTCAATTTCAGATAACATTACTGTATTTAGATGTCTAGGTTACTAATGATTGACTTTTTATATTTCAACATTTAAAGTACTCTTTTCATTCCAAATTCGTGTACGTATATAATAATTTGACATACTGAAAATACGCAAAATACTATGTACCTACACGGAATGTGGATAGTTTTCTGAATAAAATATTTCAAATAATCAAAATGATATTGAATAATAATAATTTACTGCAGTTACCTAAATTTTGAAAGCTGACAAATTACCTATATATATATATATATATATATGTATATTTAAACATCGGCGTTTGAGAAAAATAATAAAATTATGTACGAATATGTTAAATCGAAAACTTCATTATTTGTAATAATATGTCTGATACCGAACAAACCGATTTCGAATAGATCCAACAAAAAATGTGTAACGGTTACGATTCAAAGTTTTATGTTAAAAATATTCAATATATAATTATGATTATGTAGATTTTAGTATACACGTTTATCCCAATCGACATTCGTGATTTCGATTCAATATTATTGAAATTTAAATCGCACATTTTAATGTTTATTTGTTTATTATAATAATTGACGTACCATAGTGATATCGTTTTAAGACCACCACCACCACCACAAAAAAAGGTCATAGAACGATTTCTATGACTTTTTTTTTTTTTTTTTTTATGTAATATCATATGGAAATATAATGTGTATTTCTTTCTATAGGCTCTCAATAGTGTTAAGTTTATTTGAAATGTGTATTTTTTTTTTTAGGGATTATTCGATTATGATTATGCAGGCATAATGTGTTATAATAACGCACTAAATACGTAGGTATTAGACTTATATTATATAGATACATATATATTGCACTCAAAAGCTTTTAAGCCGCATTTAATACTTTTACCGGTATAGCTATTTTAAATATTAAATTTTATGACGTTCGAAAATGCGTAGGTTTTTTTTCGCATTTAAATAATTTCTACGCGGATAAAAGTATTAATTATTTAGCGAAAGAAACAAAAACTAGAGGTGCAACGACTGTAATAAACAATAATTTGACTGTCAAAACCGTATACGAAAGGAGTTAATTCGGTATGTTAACTATACTCTAATTAATCCCCTTGTAAATAACCGGCTAATTTTTTTTGATAATTATGTACTAAAATACTGTGTATACGGGACATACGTAAGTGAATTGCAACGATGAAATTGTAATAGATGTAATAAAATAGAATTATACCTACCGTAAAATTGTCTGTTCGACGGGATGCGAAGGTTTGCAACAAACCCCCCCCCCCAAAAAAAAAAAAAAAAAACAATAATAATAATAATAATATAATACTATCACGAGGTAAACGTAACGTAATACAATGCGACTATAATTATTAGAGTGATCCCGAAGAAATAATGTCATATGACATGCGCTTTACTACGATACCTATTGTGTAACTTATTTTTTTATGATATTTACGTGATACCGTTTTATTCCCTGCGATATTATTATTATTATTATTATTATTATTATTACCGGATATACGCACGTTTGACGATAAATTAATTTGTTCGAAATGAAAACAAATATACGTACACAACACTTATATCGGTGCGCATAATAGGGGAGGAAAAAAAAATAGTAAAGTAAAATATAGGTGGTGGATATTTCTCGGGCGCGTGCGAATATACAAAAAAAAAAAAAAAAAATCCCAATATTGTTGCTAGGTGTGTAATGTGCATATTAAAAAGAAGGTAAAAAAAAATAACGGGGACACTTTGTTATAAACCGTTTGTTGTTACACGTCGGGCACTTGGCACCGTGGGCAGTAAAATTAAGGGTATTTTAATGTCGAATGGGAATACGTACAACGGTTATAATTTTTTATTATTATTATTTTTTCATTATTACTATTTCTAATTGTTTTGTTAAATATCAATTATCGAAATTAAAAGAAAACAAAAAAAAAAACAAAAAAAACTCTGCCAAAAACCGTCGCGGATATAAAATTAAATTTCCAAATCGTTCGCGTAAACAGGTGTACAATATATTCTCGGTTGTTGGCGATTATTTAACACATTCCACACCCACATACTCCGCCGCCGAGTGTTTAATTAGGGTAAAGTCCTTTTTAGCGCACGTTTAATGAACATTTTGATAAACAGTCACCGCAATATAATGACGTTACGAATTACATTGTAAATATTATCTTGTACGCGATAAAAAAAAAAAAAAAAAAAAAAAAAAAAAACAATCGCTTTAAAATAACTCGACGGATTAACAAACGTTTCAACGGGCGTATATCTGCCGGGTGTTAAGCCGGTGTTTCTATATGTTGTATTTTTTATTTTTTTTGGATTTTGATTCGTTACAACGTTCAAAAGTTTAATTCGGAAACAAACGTGTTCGCGCAGAGTATTAAAAACGTCCGAGCAATTGGTTGATGATCGATAAACAAAAAAAGGGCTGAAAGAAAAACGTACTATAACGCTGGTGTTCGATGAATTCAAAATAATAATAACGCCAACAGATATGATGCAGTTACACGAACTACAAGTGTTCTTATATTGCAACAACTGACATTTTTCCGAATGCAATTCGAAAACATAATACCTACTTAATTATTTAGCCGGATAATCTCGTAAATAATATAGTATTATAGTATCCCAACCGAACCCGTAGCCGTTCTATTATTTTGTCTTTATTATATTACAGTAAAACCTGTGCGCGGCGAATGCGAATCTAAAGATATAGGACGGTTTAAAAGAAGCGTGCAAAGAGAAAAAAAAAAAGAAGTTATTTATTAAAATAGTCGTCTTGGCGAGTTGGCCAAGTTATACCTGCATAATAAAAAAAAAAAAAAAAAAACCCGCGACTTTAATAATATTATTGCGCGGAAACATATTTGAGACGGGTTGGTGTAGGTACGTATCGTCGGCATAATCTCTGCGGACAACTACGCTGCCGTTGTAGCGCTGCAGTTACGATACTTAGGACTTGTTTTCATTGCACGTTTGAGAAAAGCAACAAACTTTAAAGTGAAAAAAAAAAAAAAGAACAAAACAAATGAAAAGGAAAAAAAAAATGGAGTATGTAGCAAGCAAACGTTTCGGAATTGCCACTGTAGTCACCGAAAGTTTTACGGGAAACTCTGTGGGTCTCTGAGGTAACGGCGTCGGCGGAGGATAAGAGTGTGGCGAAGTCGTGTTGGAGATTATTGCCATCACTACACTGTCGCCACCATCGGACCGATCAAAGAGACGGATACGGCCGAAATTTCGAATATCGTTTACCGTTTAATAATTGTACTATCGTAAATCAATATTATTGTGTAACACGGTGGTTCTCGACGGGGGCGAAAACGCCCACACGTCTTGGGGGGCCGATGAATTAGTTTTGGGCGGCAGGTGAGAGCGAGTGTGTTTTCGGAAAAGAGCTTTGCGCGATCCGGTCTAAAAAAAAAAACCATTTGAAAGCTCATCTGTGAGGTTTCTATCGAAAACATGAATCGATTTTTGACATCGAGAAAAGAGGAGATTCGCGACTAACATTCGAGCAAACATCGGACCTGACATTAAACAACTGGCTCCGACGCGGGCATTATGGGGGGGGATACACTATTTTAGATACTCTTTTACAGTTTAAGCATTTAGGGCAAAATTTGAAAAGCACGAAAAATATTAATCAATAAAAAACGACGCGGACCGCCAAAAATTTAGGGTATAGAGTTTTGCATCTTCATTTTAATACAAATATATAAAGTTGGATTAACGATTTTGTACTTTGGTAAATTTTTACCGGCGAGTATAAATAACATTTAAATCGTATACGTAAGAAACTATACGATACGATTTGCTTGCTTTAGAGGTTTTTTTTTTTGGTGTTTACCGAGCATTTAGATAAAAAAAAAAAGAAGACAATATCAACCCTTTTATGTACATTTTAATAGAAACGTAAAAAAAATATAGAAAATACCTTCTCATTGAGTGTATTTTATTGTTGGACATTATAGACATAAAACAATAGGTATCAATCGGTGAGTGGGGGGGGGGTGGGAGGCAGAGGAAAGGTACAAAAATATATTTACTAGGGATAAAAATACGTTTGTATATTTTTACCCGCTAAGAGCGAATTTTTATCACGGGGTAAAAATATATTGTAATATATTTATATAACCGGGGTGCATGTAATATTATAGTATATTATTTGCCCCCTTCAGTTTATCCGCGGGGGAAATGAATCCCATGAAATTTTTACTAAAATATTCTTGGCACACTGGAAGTTGTTCGTCGACCACATTCGGCACATCGAATATTATTAACGCCACGTGTGGTATACGCGGTTAAACAAAGGAGCCGTATATAATTATAATAATATACCGATATCTACCCGGAGCGTAAAAGATATATTTCGACCGGTGTTGTTGTTGTTGTTGTTGTTGTTGTTGTTTTTAATGTTGTTGTTGTTGTTGTTGTTGTCGTTGTTGGTATCGCGTATACCGCACGGACGGTACGACCCGCGGTTTTTCATAATGCGAAATACCGAAAGTTTCGATATCGTTTAGCCGCGCACGTTGTTAATAATATTATAATCCTAAACACGGTGTACACACACGCGCGCGCGCGCGCCCGTACTCGGGGGGGTTACGTTCGTCGGGCGGTTGATCATCGTCATTATCATCGACATCGTCGGACTTTAGGCAAATTAATTAACAACTTTTATACATTCGGGGCTCGGGGACGGAACACCGCAACGTCGCGGTATAAATAAACAGTCGCTAATATTTAATATTGTATACGCGCGCGATTATCGATTATCCGGATATGTGCGTCCGGGGGGGGGGGGGTCACGCGTTATTTCCGTCGTTCGAAGTCGCACCGGAAGTCCGCTACGCAATCGGCCCGGTGTACCTGTGGTTCCAGTCGGCGGTCGTCGGGTAAAGAAGAAATCCTCAACGACCAGTGTACGGGAACGCGCGCGTCCGTGTTCGGTCGCGAAACCTGAAAAATTAACACAATTGGAAAATTGTCGACGGCAAATGCCAAAGTCCGAACGAGGAGTTATACAGACGAAGTGGTTTTAATTTCGGGATATATACGATATATTGGATATGTATAGAGACAAGAGGACGGCGCGTGTAACAAGGCGTGAAAGCTTACTGCGAAACAACAATAAAATTCAAGGAGATACGTGAACGGTCGGAATATATGACTCGTATCGCGGAGGACTTGAATAGAAACAAATACAACGGGGGCCTAAAGTAAATAGGCTTCGACCGGCGGGACAGTGCGGAAAGCTACAAAAAAAATAATCTAAGAGGGAAAAAGGAGTAAAAAAAAAAAAAAAAGGGTTTTTCTCCGTACGACGTATAATAATGTAAGTACCTAACACGTGGGCTGAAAATTCTCGGGCCTAACAAAGAAAACACGGTTCTTTCATTACAAATTGACTTTATTCATCAACACAATCGTTCCAACGTCGCTCTAACATTTCAATACCGTTCTTGTAGAATGATTTATCTTTTGCTTCAAAATAGGCCTCAGAGTCACTGATAACCTATTCATTCGAGCGAAATTTTTTACCGGCGAGCATTTTTTTTGAGATCTGCGAATAGCCAGTAGTTTTTTTGATATCTTCACGATGTCAGCTAACTCGTGCAACTTCACTTTGCGATCATTCAAAACGACATTGTGGATTTTTTCAATGTTTTCTGGTGTTGCCGCCTCATTTGGACGTCCACGGCGTTCTGTGTCGTCAGTGCCTCTACGACCAAGTTTGAAGTCAGCATACCAACGTTTTATTTTTGATTCTGATGGAGCGGAGTCCCCATAACACTTTGCAAGCCATTTCTTCGCTTGAACGGCATTTTTTCCCCCCCCATCAAGAAGCAATGTAAAATTAAAACACGAAATCGTTTTTGATCCATTATTTCGAAAATAACAAAAGTAACGTCACTCTTAGCAGAATAACTGGCACACTAATGAACAGATTGTCACGGAACTTTAACAGTTGTCTTTCGCAGGTTAGTACCAACTAAAAACTAGGTGAATTCTAAAACACTAGCGCCGCCTATGTGTTGGGACCGAGACTTTACAGCCCATGTGTTATGTGAAATCGGCCGTTATTTTGTGTGCGGTTTTGACCGGTACGAACAGTTACGAATTTTTCGGATCGTGTCGTTTCTAAGTGTCCGGGTGCCAGTTGCAATACAATACGTATCGCTGGTACGCGAACACCATCATCACGAGGATGGTTAGGTTAGGAAACGGACACGGAAATTGCGTGTATTATAACGACAATGGCAAATACATATTAAATTTAATAATTAATCGCGACGTTACACTAAGTCGAACCGAACTCCGCCCGGAAACTCTGCATAACAGTATGATAATTATGTTCCCCGTTTATCTGGTCACCGCCAATGGCTGGTCTTCTTGACCGGGCGACTTCGAAAACAGCTACTTGATGAAACGCGGCGATTTTCGCGGGTACGGGACAAAACTAATAATAAACTGACGATGGCCGCGATGCGTTTACTCGGGGATTTCAGATATATTCTAATATAATTATACGGCGTTGCCGGGCATCGGCCCAATATATTCTGTTTACCAAACGTACGATAAGTACGATAAAGTGAAGTTTATAATACCCTCGTCCAGAAGCCTTTTGCGACGGTCACCCGTAGGAAAAATCCAATTGTTTTGTTGGGTCGTGCCTGCCAATAATATTATTAGTCTTCGAAATCCGTTAATTTCAATCCGCGTATTATAATCCGGGTCGGGACTTTATAGCATTTGACTTTATAGCTACAAGATTCGTATGATATAGCAGAGTAAGATTTAAAACATTTGTTTCACGACTCAGAGAACTAATAATTTTGAATTTTAATCTTGCATAAATTGCGGTTTTTTTTTTTTTAGCATTTAGTGCTATTACTAGACTATTCGAAATATGTTTGTATTATTTTCTGTGTTTAATCAAAATTGGTCATATTTAATCTAGTACAATAATAATATATCATAATTAATAACACTTATTATTTATTATAGTTTATAATAAATAAATATTAAAATCTTAATATTTTTTATTAATAAAATAATAGCATTATAATAGACGTGTGTTTTGATTATTGTCAATCGAATTTATAAATCTATAAATGATAAATTACTAATAAATAATAATTTACTGTTTTTCTCGGTTTTTTTTTTTTTTTTTGCATATTTATTCATAATTAAGGTAATATTAAAAAAACAGAAAGTAAAACTGACCGGAAATGCACGGCAAAGCCAAAAACCACTGCTACTAAAAAAATACCTATGAAACGGCCGACAATAAGGCGGCAGACATAGTAAAAAAACAATATGGACCCAGTTAGATGACGGTGGCTAGAAGCTAGGAGACATAGCTAGAAGCGTGGGCGTTTGCAGACATTTTTTTTGGCAGGTGATGCCGGTATTTTCGATAATATAAATATATAAATAACAATAGTTATATCCTTATCAGATCCACGTTTAACCGGGGGCACATTGCCCAGGAGTGGCTAATTTTTGTGAACCAACAACGTAGGCGCATTCTAATCATTATCTAACGATATATTTTATAATGTATTGTACTCACATTAACCTATTCCATAACTCTTGTATAAGTAACTCGTCTCAAACAGCCAAAAATCCTAAATTTCTTTATTTAATTTACTTTTTACAACTATACATACAGAGTGATAGACGCCGTATCGGTCAGGCTGATAAAAAATCAGTCTCGGTCAGATTTTATTTTGCATTTGACAAGGCGGAACGGACTGTAAAAGTAAATTGGAAGTTTCAGTGTTGCTCTTTGACTTCGTAAAATTTCTAATAAAATATAAAAAAATACTTGGAAAAAAATTTAAACGAATTGTAGTCGTATTAAATCAACGATGTTCGGTGTCTCGATTAAGAATATTATTTATAATCTGTAGTGAAACTAAGGAAAAATATAATCGCAATTTATAAAGCCACGGTCCAACGTGGTTGTGGGAAGAAGGTGGTGATCCAGCTGTCCCCCCTCCCCTCGTATAACCGAAACCGATCCGAATAAACTACTAATATTGCGAAAAATATTTTTAATAGAAAAATAATAAACTCCTATACTATATTTCAAAAGATTTTAATTAAAACAAGAACCAACTAAAAACTTAGAGATCGGACATTCCCACGGAACACCCGGAACCTCCGGTGCACACGCCTATGGCTAAAAGATTGGTGTTGACACGAAACGGTCTTAGAAGTAAAATAAACTCGAGATTTAATAATAATATAGTCCAGCTATATAATTTTCAAATTCAGATTTTCTCTTGTTCGCCCGTTCTCGCGCCCACCCTGGAATTAATTTTAAACAAAATAGATAAAAAATAAAACTATCGAAGAGTTTTTATATATCGAATATTCTTTGTATTTTTTTTTTTTATTTTTGTTTTTTAACAAAACAACATACTGCAATATATATATATATATATATTATATCGGAATATAAAAATCACAACCGATTTCAAATCGTTTACGACAATTTTAAATCCATAAAACGCATTCGAAAACATATAAAATAACGAATACTCGTAGTTGGACGATGGAGCTCAGTTGATAATAAAATTTCGAACGGTAGTAATCGAATATATAATTTGTAGTTTAATATTCAGTAACTTCTCATTTTATCTCGCAGTGGTTTACGATAATCGGCCAATTACGTTTGCTCAGAAACGAAAACTTTTCGAGTTGCCATTATTCTCAAAGTTTGTTGTTATTACAATAAAACCATTATTGTTCTTTTGTTTTGTATTAATATCATTTTGAAGTTGTCAAACTATCGTATGCGTACCCGAGACGTTTTTTGTTTTTTTTTTTTTTTACTCTTGTTAAATGAAATCATTAAACCGAAACGAATTCGGAATTTATCAAACCTTATGTACACCGCGCCCGCATGTAAATCGCTAAAACTTTTCTTTTTTTTTACGCCTGTCTCTTGATTTTCAATTATATTAGAGGGCGTGGAACGACTATACGTTTCGCGCCAACCGGAAAAGCTGGGAATTAACTAATTTACAAAAAATAAAAAAATATATATATATATTAAATATTAACACATTTTAATTAGGTTAATTATATACGATTATGAATAATTTTTAACTCGAGTTAGAAAATTCGTTTAAAAGAATTAAAAAACACAAAGTTTATTTTAAAATTATAAGTTTTATAAATTGGCGAAATTTCGGATCGAGTAATTTTCAAGTTATTTTATTAAACCGTACGACGTCCACACGAATACGTTTTTAAGGGCTACAAAAAAAAGGAGACTTGTAAATTTCAACACGACTTGATATTATACGGTCGACATTAATATACCTAAGTTTGTTAAATTTTCTATCGACTTAATCTCGGTTGTTTATTTATTTATTTATTATTATTATTATTATTATTATTAATATTTTTTTTTTTCGGAAAACTTTTGCATTCCAAAATTATCATAAATTATCCGGTAAACGCAAATATATTTTTAACAAGTCGATTGCCTTAAATTTAATACTCACCGGGTCAACCATACATCGACACAGACAAAATATCGAGTTTGATATTACACGCTTTGGATTTTATTTATTTTTATTTTTTTTTCCAATAAAAATAGATTCTAAAATGCATATCACATATGATTTGTATGATATTCTAAATGGATTTTGTTTAAAATAGGTGTAAGTCAAATTTAATGCTCGTAGCCCATAACAACAACAATGGTGCATACATATATATATATATATATATAAAGATGCCAATACAGAATGTTTTTACATTTTTTATCAAACGGAATCGTGTGGGGTACGGGTGGGATGTAAAATAAGACGCACGAGTCAGTCGACCCGTCGAAAAATCCGCTATACGATATGCACAACGAGGGACGTTTTTTGCCGCGGGTCAGCGAGTCGCAGTCGCCTTTTCTCGGCTTTCTCGGCTATGCCCGCCACATCCGACACAACATACCGAATTCTTTGTATATCCGGATTTGTCCGTTCGTCGTTGCGTACGTCCACGGTGCCGGTACGCAACAGAACGGTCCCGGCCTTTCGTAATTAAATTCTCATCATTATTTGTATTACTTTTTTTTTCTTTTTTTTTTTTTTATTATTATTATTTCCCGGCGTCGCATATGCCCGGTTTTTATTATTAATTCTCCGGTAACAATAACGGCGACGTGTGTGCGTACGGCCGTAAACGCGATATAAGACAATGGACCCGGGCGCCTCCCATTCCGGAGTAATTTAACGTACCAGCGAATTAAACGACGGCGGCGTAGGATGCGACGGCGACGACGACGGTCGCGTGTGTGTTTTATTGGATATCCGTTTCCTGCGTGCGGTGGTATAAATTTTATAAAGTGACCCGTAGCCGCGGGCCTCGGCACCCAGGCCTAGTCGTTGCTTTTTACCGATAAATTTTAAAGAATTCCATTAGTACTGTCGATCGGACGGCGGACGGTATTTTTTTTCTGTTCTGGCGTGTCCTTAACGATTACAGCTAGGCTAAACAGAACTAAAACGCGTATTTATATCTTCACGAATAAACAATAATATTTATTACAAAAAAAAAACAATCATTGGACAATATTCTTTTTCCTTTATAAAATTAGACGAAATTTATTTTTTCATTATCGAAAACGAATACGGATTGTCCGGCAATCAGATATCGAAATATTCCACTTCGAAATGCCGTCGTCTTTAGTTCGGTAAAAAAATATATATATATATTTGTTCCGGTTCCTATATTTGAACCACAGAGAACATTCCGAGATGGAACTCACGAATTTCCGCTAGAACGCCCGCCCGAACAGCAGAAAAATGTTCATTATATCTCTCAACGAGATATTACTTTTAATTTGATATTTATATCCACGGAATATCTTCTACGTGTCTACAAAAAAAATTGTACATATCGTCCAGATATAATACAAACCAACTTTGTACGTCCGACGAATATCTATTAGATATCCTATCCGGTGGCTTTGTCCACGTCTACGCGCGTCCGTTTGGACACCAGAGAAAACACAAAACCCGACCGACAGAGAGACAGAAATGCACAAATTTCTCTGATGGTTTGCGGGAATCGAACCCGGCAAAATGTTACTCGGACGTCCTCGGAAGTCCGGCAAGTATTCTACGAGGTTCCGGCGGTGGGCCCGGGGACAATTGTTCGCCTTCCAGGGTGTTGCCGTTTTCCCGGACACCGAGCCGCGGCCGACGACGAGACAAAGTCGCCCGAAAAAAACTGTTGTCGAATCGCCTCGTGCTACTGCAGCGATAGGCAAATTTACCAGAATATCGTTTTCAAAACAAATTGACATTTCTCTATCGGTCGCCATAGTATTGTCTACAATAATAATTATCGAGGTTTTGTTTTTTTGTTTTCCCCCTGTAGTTTTTAATAGAATAAAAATGAACGCACTTAATAACATTATATATTTCGAATTGACAGCCTTGGCCGGGCGCGATGATTGATCGCATATTGTCTGTATATCAAAATAATAAATATATGCAAATAAATATGAAATTAATACAAATATTGTATTATTATTATTGTAGCCCCATATATACCGACAGTAATTTTGTTTTATTATTATTATTATTTTTTTTTTTTCCTAGATAATTACAACTAAATACGATCGGAGGGGGAAAAAAATCGAAATTTAATCGAAATGTATTTATTTGTTTATTTATTGTGATTTATATGAAAAAAAAAAAAATGTACAAACCCAATAAAGAAATATGAATATTTCTATTTTTGATTAATCAAATATTTTTTTTTTTTTTTGCGTGGAAAGATTCCAATGTAATTAATTATTGGCGATTTAAAATAATTTCCGAAAAAAGTTCATGTATAGTGTGCGGGGAGAGGACTTTGATAAAGTGAACGATTATATAAATATTAATATAATTGACTTATCGAACGCTGAATTCGATATTCGAGCTTTTGCTTTCAAATACGAACCGCTAATCTTATGCGATTTTTTTCTTTTTTTAAGTTGGTTCCATTTCCTAGGCACTCGAAACAATGTAAAATTATTTTATAGATTTTTTTACGTTTCTAATATTCTATAAGTTATAACTATTGCGTGTCTCTTCTTCGAAAACCTCTCATTTCTTCATGTGTCGTGATAGTATAACTTCTAAGTCGTTTTCAAATGAGATAAATATTACAATTCGTTATCAATTAAAAAAAAAAAAACTATATACGTATTTCGGTTGACGGAAACGAAACCGAATTAAATTAACGATTTTTTTTTAATTGTGTTTGGTTTGTAATGAAGAAAATCGACGAAAATATAATATCCGCTTATGTATTGTTGTTTTTATTAATGTCGACTGTGTATTTAATTTGTTATATTTACAAAAAAAAAAAAAAAATATTTTGTCTATACTATCACAGTATTATTCAGCGTGTTTTTTTTTTTTGTTTTTTTAACACTGTCGTGATTTTCTCGTTCAGAACGGGGAGTTAAAAGATTTTCAAAAACACACGCTTTGGCCGAGTACGCAAATTTAACAATGTTTCAGATTCTGATCGTACGTACGATGTTTTTCTTAATTCTTTCTCTCGGCTGAAAAAAGTTTTGCACCGCAAAACAAGCTCTGATCATCGTTTTCAAGAGTGAGGTTTGTGAGAAAATATTTTTTTGAATTTCCATCGACTTTTTATAATAATGGAGAACCACGGAAATGTTTCTGTTATTTTCGGTGTTGTTTTTCTCCGATTCGTCAGCTTAAACCTTGATTATTGCACCGATTAATTTACATTGACACATTGTAGACGTGATTAAATCGTTGAAAAGATATTTTCGCGTTTATTTATATGTTATTATAGGCGTTTTAAATCGTCGGGGTTTTTTTTTCTTTTTTCGTATGATGCGCGGATACAAATTTTGTAATTTATTTTCGGCGTTTTGAGTTAAAATTTATGGTAAAATCTATGATATGATGTACACGAACGATTTGCAACGATCGACCGTCAGCGTGCGGATCTAAACTAAATTAGCCCACATAGTTTCCACTGCCCAGCCACGATTTCCGCGTCTTTCCGCGTTCTATCGCTCCGACAAAATACCATCACGTTCCGTGGTGTACGAAAAAAAAGAAAAAATCCCTCCCGATTGGAATCCGATCGTCAAAACGATCGCGCGGACCGCGGTAATTGCAATAAAAATCCGATTATTGTAATCGCACGAAAAGGCGTATAAATCAACAAAAAAAAAAAAAAAACCACCGGTCACTTTGACGGAATAATCTCGTTGCCGATTTTGTGTACGTCCCGGAACGACACCCGCCGGGCGTTTATTCTGCCCGGCGAACACGTCGGCCCGCGTTTCGTGCAGATTTCGGGCGCGCAGTGTAAATATTAGCACACTGCGTACGGGGCGGTGTAGGTTTTGTTGCCGGCCCGTCGTACGCCCACGGCCGGCGCTCCGTTATTAAATTCGGAAATCGGCCGACGGTTTTAAAACGGTTACTATTACTGCGAATGTCCCGGAACCCGTACAACCAAGCATGTATTACACGAGCAAACAATAATTATTTATTTAAATACGGCCTCTCGCGCGCTACCGTCAGGTAGTTTTTTTTTTTTTTTTTTTTATCCCCCCCGAGCTAAATTATTCCAACGAAATCTCGAACACCGGTCGAATTGTACATATACCGATATATAACGTCCCTACTACCCAACCGCCGCCCGGTATCCTACAGGGTAATATTAATATATATATATATATATATTTACGGTACGATTTTAAAATACCTAATCGGGTTAGACATTTTTTTTTTTCGTTTTGTTTTATCGGACAACCAACGGAATTGTCCGAAACACATTTATTTGTTTCAAAACGATTACCCGTCGTATGTCGTACGCGTTTGAAGTATTTGAGTTGAGTATTTTTTTTTCATCTTCTATTTTTTCGCAATCGCCTCGTACGATCATGCCGTATGATTTATGTAAAATAAAGTACATCGGCGTAATGTCGTTATTAGTCGTTATTGTCCGTGTGACGGTTTACGGCGGTCGTTTACCAATTGGGATTAATTTACAACGCACATACGAGCGTATTATACAACTGTTATACGTATATTAACGACAATGTAATACCGGGGCCGCACCGTCATCAAAACGAGAGATTACGCGTTGTTTTTATTGAGTAATAAAATTTCCATTTGCCGCCCCGCGACCGTACCGGGGGTCTCTTAACCTCGAAGTTATTATTTTATTTACCCACGCTCGCGCGTTTGTAAATAAATAAATAAATAAATAAATAAATAAATAATATATATATATATATTCAGGTGAACAACCGCAAAATCGTCCGGGAAAAAAAGACGTCTGACGTCTTGCGGGATCTATATAATATGCTATTTCCTTACTTTATACCTAATAACTCGGTATATCTAGTTAATTCCGTTTTACCGTCGGTAAACGATAATAGGGCGGGGGGGGAAAAAAAATATTAAACACATACAAACCGAAAGTTTATATTATTATTATTATACGTTATTATTGTAAACGTTCCGAGGTAATAATTGTCGGTTGCTTTTACGACGTGCCGTTTAGGTCGTCGGGCGACCGTTTGAAATTGCAAAAAAGGATGACGGTCGATTTAATTGCCTTCAATTGCGGTAAAGTTACGATAGAACGACGAACACTGTGGAAGAGAGAGAGGGGAAAAAAATAAAAAAAAAAAATACAGAAAACTTTTCAACTGTATGATATCCCTCCTCGGCCCTTCCATCTCGGTGTTCCGAACCCATTCACCTTGCCGCCGGAGTATCGCCGCCACCGCCGCCTATACGGGCAATTGAATGAAAATACCTCGTTAGAGTAAATGAGCGAAGACGCATCGTTTTTTCGCATCATGAAATCATACTAAAAAAGAATGATGATGATGATTCGTTCTCATACAAACGTAAGTTTTATTTTTTTTTTTTTTCTCCTACCTTGTCCCCGCGCGTTGGTTTTTTACACCAAATACAAATGGCAGCCGTACGCAATGTCAAGTGCAAGGCATATATTTCTAAAGGCATTCAGCCCGCGAAGGTATAAAGTCTCTTCATTTGTGTCCTACGTGACATTGTAAATCCGGTATTTCAATTTGTGTAGTGTGTTTTTTTTTTTTAATAAAACGACGAGAAGAAAATATGAATGGACGGAATATTACGTGTGCCTCGATTTCACATTTTGCGTATATTTTATAACGTCCAAAGTTGGTGAACGCTACACCGGTATCGTTTGTTGAATTTCGACACGTTGATTAAATAAATGTGCACTAGTAAATGTCGACATATACGAGTAGCGGTATTAGTGAACGGTCGGTAATGCCAATTTTGTACACTTCAAAAACTGTAATCTCGAGATAAATTGGTACAATACATCCATATTATACACCGGAAATCAGTATTCAGTGTGCTCAAGGGAATTCGCTATCAATGTACACCGAGGGATCAACGGATTTCGGTAAGACCGAAGCTTCTGCGTCAAATTCGAAAGAGCGACGGGCAATTATTGTAAAACATTATAGTGCATCGCAAAAAAAAAAGTGCAGTTGTAAAAACGTTTGTAGGTTTGACGTGGACAGTCTTTCGCGTTGCCACAAGTGAACTCGATTTCTAGGGGTTTACAGTTTGAAACACCGGTCCATAACAATAAATAATAGTTCGGGTTATTGTGTTTTTTTATAGTCATATAACGACGGTTCCCAAAATGTGTGCCGGGCCGTCGGCCAGATGACACTGGTCTAAAAATAAATATGATTAATGGAATAGGAATTTCAAACCTCCCCGGGAGGGATGGTCTCCCTAATACGAATTTAGGGGGTACATTAATCCTAGAATTTCGGTCCTGCCGTATGTGATAATCCTAGTAGAATTATACCCCCGGGCATATTAGTTTAGGGGTATACGTATCCTATGATTTGCCTGTTCCACCGACCGACCGACCGCCGTCCGCATATCGACAGGTATCCTCCCGAGCGCAAATTATCGACGTCAGCTTCTGGTCTCCTGGTATTCATATTTCGAACGTTTCGTTTAACATTTTAAGGAATTTTAAAAATATGACCGTAAACCTAGATTGTTGTTTAACATATACTAATAGCATTCCAATTTCCGAGTCAAGTATATCTCGGCGAGACTTGATGATAGCAGTATGGTTAAAACGCCGAAATATTTTGCTCGGAACCCAGAACAAGTCCCATCCAAGGTTGGGTATCATAAAATCCCTTTCCGTACCTTAACGATAATGATCAGATCAATTACAACGGATATAGACCGACGAATAGACCCGAACTTTTCAACATTTATTAGCTTGATAAATGTTCGTGTGCCATTGAATTTCTCAAATAATTCTTTACACGCTTTAGTTTTGAAAAACATTCGTTTACTCCGACTTGAGTGATTGCAAATATAAATAACAGTTTATATGTAAAAAAAACAACAAAAAAAATGAGATCCGATGTAACCATGAAAATTGACACCTATGACAGTTGACAGTGATTAGGAACGGGGGCTATCTTCTGCATCTGAATTATTTTTTCGTCGTCATTGTTATTCCACGGGCCTAATAATTATCTAATTGTTAAATGAATTAACCTTAATGGTGATATTGATAAGGCCGCAAACGCATAGTGAAATATTAAAAGAACTTTAACGAATTGATTTGCCAATGTTTCGTACACATAATATACATTTCCAATAATATTACACCAAAACAACTGCTGTTTCTATTCCACAAGTTTGTAAATTAATATTGTATGTATTATTGAATGTATTAATTACAATGATAGACAATATCATTGATATTGTAAATGGAAAATAGAACGTGAGCGCATCGATCGGTTATATTTTGGGGAGCCATTTCGTTGGGAACCCTTGAATTTAGATTCCAGTAACATAAAATAGCCCTATCCACCTCTGCGTTGACACACATATATATATATATAATTAAAAAGTGTTTTTTGTGTGTGTGTGTGTGTATTTTACGGGGTTTTTAGGGCCGTAACTCGCAAAGACGAATATTTCGATTTATATATACAATACAGGATTAGAGCGCATCTAGACGGGAGAACAAAAACTATCATTAAAATCGTATACGACAAGAATTAAATTATTTGTCGACGACGGCGGTGTCGCGTATAACAATCCGGGTGTAGGAGGGGGTGTTTGTTTAAAAAAAAAAAAAAAAAATAAAACTCACACCGAGTCGGTTTTATATATATATATATATATATATATTATTTTTTTTTTTTTTTATACGGCGCACAGTTCCCGTGTCCCCCCGGGGTCCAAAATTCGTCGCCGGCAAGTTTTACGACGATATATAGTAACAATGAATCGCTAACGAGCTAGAAAATTAGTTTCGCAACGCGTAAACGGCGCGTAATTTTAAGAAATAAACGAAATTTGTTCACCTGTATTCATCATCCGCGCGCGGCCGGGCCCGCCGGTCTGCACCAGTTCGTTCCCTTTAATCGTCCGCGTTAATTAGCCTCTTTATTATTTTGAGTTTTATAAATTATATATATATATATATATATAAATATATACGAGCTCTACAGAAGTCTACGGACACCCCCCCGGCGAGTCGTAAATATTTACAAACGTTCTTTACCCCGCGTAAAACGCGCGCGAACTCACTGCAAATATATACACGCGTATATTTTTTTTTTTTTTCCCCGTCTCCTTTTACGCCCCCGTTCCCCCTCGGCGACGTCGCCGTCTCCAGCTCTTAATGGAATCTCCAGAGTTAATTAAGCGCGCGAGAATTAGCCGGGTTTTTTTTTTTTTTTTTATGTTTTTTTGTTTTATCTCTCGTGATATTCCGGTGATTAAGAGAATTCCTCCCCCGTCCGCCGGGCCGGTCGCCCAACGGCCGCCGTCGTCTCTGATCCCGAACATAACGTCCCCGAGAACTCTGACGGTGCCGGCGGATAATTTCGATTGCTCGATTATCGCGTGTGTACTATTATCATGTGTGTGACACGACAATATTTACACTCGATAATGACAATATTAGTACACGGGCTTTTACAAATAGACCAGCCTTTTGTACACTCGTAGGGGGATAGAGGTCGATTCTCTATGCGCTACTTGCGACCGAATGACGATAATAATAGTAATAATAATTTCGATTGTACTGTGTGGTGTGCGTACACCATGTGTACAATTATACGATTATCGTTTATCAATAACGTCGACGGTTGCCGGCCAAATTAATATACATTGTTTTTCGTTATAATTGCCGCGTGTTTAAGTTACATTATTTGTCAAATAAAATACCATTACTATATTAAAACAATAGTTAATGTCTAGTTCACTTGGCTGGTTACCGACGCTAACCTATCCAGTGTATCTTGTGTCTTGTATACCGTAGAAGATGTCCAACGTGACAACACTAGAGAGATGATAGTCTACTCTGAACACCGATGACGATTTGACCGGTCGTTTTTATAGGTACTCTATAGGCAATGCACACGCATCAGTCGATTAGTATAATGTAGAATTGGGCGAGTTTCGGTTTTTCGAAATTAAATCCACTTGAGCCGAATACGTAATAAAACCGATTGTTACGGTTTTATATACGTTGACGTAATTTAATAACGTTTCCGTGCGGGATTTATACACCGTACTTGTTTAATGATTATTATCGCGTATATAATTCACATTTAGTGTAGGTACGTCATATTTTTTTTTATTGTGTAAATATGAATTTAAAGCTGACAATTAATTCATATCGAATCCGTTCGTGTGTGGTAACTTTGCCGTTTTTCATTTAAACATTTCGAATATTTATAAATAGTTAATTCCGACGGTTTGACGCGAGTAGAAAACAACGATTGTTGGCAGACTAATTTAACTAATTGAAAAAGTATACATATAATTGTTGTAAGTCTTTTTCTTCTCCGGTTGCTGGGCTTCTAAACTACCTACCCTACCAACTTGCAAATCCAAAACTCAATCCATTTTTGCATATTGTTTTTTCTTTCCAGCTCAAACCTCCATACGTTTTTTAAATTAAATTTTCCCACCTACACAGGGATGTTTTTCGCACGTAGATTCTGCTCTGTCGTCGCTTTTATTAGTACGCTGTTACTTCCACAAGCACAAAAATCTTCACCACCTCGCTGTTACGTGTAGTACTTTGGAATATGGCACCATTTATCCTGTTCCATGTTTCCACAATCTTTACCGCCGGGAAATTTTCCGCTAGATCCTTCGTTCTAGGAACTTTTTCTTGTCTAATTTTCTCAGTGTGTCAAAATAACAGAACGAATCAAAGCTGAAATATAATGGTTTTTTTTTTTTTTTTTTTTTTTTTTTTTAAATCTCTATAAAACCCTAATTTTAATGTAAAAATATAAAAATTTATCAACACCTTTATAAAGATGTTTTTAATATGAAATAAGCTACACTAAATTATATACCTAATTATTATTATTATTATTATTGCAGTTTGTTAAGATTAAGAAGGAAAAACGCGGAAAAGGAAACGTCGGGGAAAGACGTCCGTTGTCTAAATAGATATTTCGTCGTGTACGGGGGGGACGGGGGGATAACGCGTATAATTAAAACGAGTATTCATTAAGAATTATGTTTGCCGGTACGTTTTTAATTAATAAGTAAATGGAAAATAGGCGAGTAAATAGGCGGCCGGGCGAGGTGGTAAGAGCGGGACGGGTTAGGTTTTAGATGGTTACACTGTTTGTAATTTTCAATTCCTCGGGGAGGAAGACGAGCCGAGCCCGGCCGGTGCGATTATTTTTCTACTCGCGGGCAGCGTTCGGAAATTCGGCGCCCGCGCCCGAGCCGCTACTTTCGTTGTAAATACCCCGGGTGCAGCGCGCTCGGTTTACTTGCGCCCGGCGATCCGCACTACGCACGGACTCCAAATATTTGTCGACGCCTCGCCCGGGGGTTTACGGCTACATTTCTGTATTGGGAGTTGGCCGAAATATACGGCCGACCAATAGGAATTAGAAAAAAAAAACCCCGTTCATTTAGAAGGTACTCCTTTCGACAATAACGTAAATCCACTCGAACATTAAGTAACCCGGCGAGTATGGGTCCGAAGGGGTTCTAGGGTGAATTTTCAAGCAGCAATGGAATTAAATTGCAATATTATTGTGTCAAAAAAAAAAAAAAAAAACTCATAATTTCCAAATAGCTAGTAATAATTAAAAAAAAACCTACAGAATAATGTCCGAACATTGTACACCATTTATAAAATGCTAATATTATGTATTCGGCGAAACGTTCCGGTCTGTAGGATTTAAACCGAATTAAAAGAACAAAAGCAAAACTAAAAATTACGAAAACCTGTAATGCGTAAATATTCCCGGTTTCCCGGGATTTCCACTTTCAACGCATATTTGTTTGTTCATACAGAACGGCCATCAATGATTTCAGAGTTTTACAGTAAACGAAATACGTTTACAAAATAATATTGAAATATCACCAAAAATTAACGCATAAAAACATAACCGTCAACGATTAACCTAACCCGAAAGTATTAGGAAAATTGAAAAAAAAAAATCGATATCGTAACCGACTAGACAAGCAGAAACCACCCCTGGCATTGGCCGAGTTAGGTTCGCGATGAGAAACGCCGTTAACAAACGGGTGGGAAGATTTCCGTTTTTTTTTTTTTTTTACCCTTATAAATTGACGAAATAAAAACACACGTCGATCGTGATTACGAGTCGACGCGATGCGAAAATGCCCGTTTCGATTTCGTATATCGTTAACTCGAAGTAAATACGGTTTTTTTTTCTCTCTCTCTCTCGCGCGAAACGCAAGGAAATAATTTGAAAAAACGAGTGTTCAAAGTTCAAAGACGGTTATTCGTCTTATTTATACGGTTGATAGAATTGTACGTGCTCGACTAATGGCGCACAATAAGGAAAACAGAGCGAACATTACGTTATAATATAATGCTTATGTCGCAAAACGGCCCACACACACGCGGAATAAGTAAACCGTTTTGGTCAATATCGCCCGGTAGTACGAGTTAGGGCTTAACTGCGACGGGAACTCGGCGACGATACCATACGATAAACACCCGGGAACTCTGTATTGTCTGGTCGCCCGTTCGGTGGTGCGTATAAATATTATTTTTTTTATTATTAATTAGAAATAAACAATCTGTACAAATAATGTACAATAAGCTTATGCGCTAAGAGAAGACAGAACGCGAAAAATTGAATAAGAAGCCGCCAATTGGCAACACTTAACATAAATTATTTATATTAGTTATACAGATGTATATTTTAAATTGGAACTTGTACGAGGTCACGACACCGTTTCCTTTTTAGCCTGCGCCTAGGATTTCCTGGGAGAGTTAGAGAGGAGAGGTTTTTAATAAGTGGATTTTGGTGGGTTAGAAGTCGCATACGGAAGCGCACATAAAAGAATTGTGCTTCTCCAATGATGGTTTTCATAATGATGGAAATCGTTATGAAATGTTAGGTTTGATACGTACGGCGGTGCATTGGAGAGTGGACGAAAAGCCAGGTTCTGGAACACTTGGATTTTATTGATATTGGATTTTTTTTTTTTTACTGAACCCCAGAGCTGTATGCCATAAGTCCAAATAGGTTTCAGGAGGGTCTTGTAAATTAAAAGTTTGACTTTTAAATTAGTATTATTATTTCTCAACATTAGATGACTGAGCACGGGCATACCGGGGCATTGGGAGTCGGTCTTTTGGTTCGTAAACGATTTTTCCATGTTAGACGCTTATCGAGATTGAGTCCCGGGTTCTTTAACTGTGTCCGACGTGGGAATCGGGACGTTTTTTAGCGTAACAGTTGGACATACGGCCTTCTCGAGTGTAAATGCAGTGTGATTAGATTTGTTGTGGTGTATTTTTTGATAGGCCATATGTCGTACCAGTTAGTCATTGGGTTACGGTGAAGTTGTAGGTTTGATGAAGCGGTTACCGGATTTTCACCAATTTGACATATAAATATATTTATTACTAGCTGAATAACCCGGATTCGCCCGTGTACAATATTTTTGTGTAACCTACTATAACTTTTATTTTATCAGTTTCTATATATATTACAGGCTGCTTTTAGTTTATCCTAGGTTACCCGTGTATTGTAACAATCAGAAGTCAGCAAAAAATTATTTTAATATTTTGAAGACAAATTGTAAGATACAATTCTAATCGACAAAATGTTGAAATAAAATATACCCAAAAAATTATAACTTTCTGTAATAATACATTATGGTGTTATAAAAACCCACCAATATTTATATTGACATATTTTGTTCATATCAATACCTCTTTATAAACAGTATTTTTGGTACTGCCTTTTTGGGCTAAAATAACCAAACTACTGGCAGAGCTAACTCTAGAACATGCGTCATAGAACTGTCCATGTGAAAAACATTCTTCTCACAAGTCAATCCCTGCCATGCTCAATGATTGTCCTTGAGACTTATTAATAGTCATAGCAAAGCAAACTTTGAGTGGGAATTGTATTCTTTTAAACTCAAAGATCCCTTTGAGTTTAAAAGAATCAGTTGGAATTAACGTTATTCTCGGGATTAAAACTATATCTCCTCTAGCACACCCAGTGATAACTATAGCTTCTATTACATTTTTGTGCAGAGCTTTAACTTGCAATCTAGTTCTATTACACAATTTAGGTGGGTTAAGATTTCTTAGTAACATTATAGGTGCTCCAATTTTAAGGATAAGTTTATGTGATGGAAGTCCAGAAGGATTCAGAGTATTAAGAAATTCTAAAGGGTAATGGACAGCATCATCTGATTGGATCACCGAATCAAAAGATTTATATTCAACAGCTTTTTCATTAAATGCTTTTAGTAGAATTTCATTGATTTCGGCTGCTTTGTCGTTCTTTGGAGTTAAGATGGCTCGCTCGCACAACCATTCGATGGGTTTCATATTGATATTTATTATATCTGGGTAAATTCTGGAAGTTAGTTCTGATAAAGAGCTAACAACTGTACACAAATTTGAGGGAATAGTGATCTCACCATCCAATGAAGGGAAATTTCCGTCTCCTGTTTTAAGTAACATCTGAGCGAAAATCCCAGCAGATTTCACATGAACCCTCATATTTTTATGCAACTTTCTGGATATGTGGCCACATATACGAAGCTTTTAGACATGACTTTACTTCATCAGCCCTTGTACCCGTAGGTATAACTAACCCTTTAAAATGCGAATTTCGAAAAATCCTTTCTTAGTGCGCCCATACATAGTAATAAGTACATTTACTGAAAATTTCCTATCCATATAGCTTCAGCAGTCCCGGCTAGGCGATGACGAATCACCCAGGACGAGTAATTTTATATATACGGAGATTAAATAACGATGTCGGTACGTTTATTATTACCACGGTAATCCGCGGGAATTTAAAAACGTTACACGATAATAATAATAATAATAATAATAGTACGCGACGCGTTGTACGGGAACGGCGTATTAATTATGACTGCGCGGCGGTGTTTTCGTATCGGTTCGTGTTATTTTATCCCCGCGGCCGTATTGAATAATATTATAATATTACCACTCGCGGTGGGTTACGTTATTTTCGTTTTGCGAATTGTTATTCCGGCGCGTCGGCCAGAAGAACAACGCGCGCCCGCGGTTCGCAAGCCGACGGGTACTACTCCGTGCGTATAAAAAAAAAAACCCCCCTCGTTTTCTGCCACGAGTAAATTACAATCCGAAAAATAATATTGGTCCAACGAGCGTATATATATATATATATATATATTATATATTATATATTATTATAATATTATAGCGCCGCCCTCTCGAACCGTTATTATCGCGTGGCGAGCGCAAAATTCATTACGGAGTTCGGAAAGTTGCGAGAAAAAAAAAAAACCAAGAAAATGGTTACCGCCGTCGGTTTATTTATTACCGTTCTTACTGCGTCGAGTTTACAATATTTCTCATCCGACAAATTGAGTAATTTATTTTTTTTTTACGAATAAGACGGGGTTTATGTATAGGTTAGGTCCTAGGGCGTTCTACATTTTTCGCCAACGAATATATTGGAAATAACAGTATATAAAATAAAAAAATAATAATAATAATATGACGTTACACCGGTAACGTAATTATTATTCAAAGTTTAACAAGTTTTTATTTCATTTTTATCGTGGTAATAAAATACATAGCCGAGTTGTCAAGTTTTTTTTTTTTTTTTTTTAAATTGGAAGTTTAGTCTTATTATTAAAATACAACTTTTCGGTGACTATACGTACAGTGCACATCCCGAGGAGGGTCCCAACGTCCAACATGGATGTTTGTTCAAAACCTTGAATTTTTTTTTTGAACACATGGTGTTTAACGGTAAAAAAGATTCGGTTAGGTTATCAAAAAAAAAAAGAAAGAATTACTATAACATACGATATTACAGAATAATTCCGATTAAATCGCGGTACGTTAATGATTCGGTACTTAATACTCTTACTGCCTTTTTCTGAAACCCTGCGACCATTACGAGTGTATCACTGGTATAATAAAATACGACCCGAATTATCCACACGCGTATCCATATTTTTGGTCAGGGCGGGGCACTAAAACGATCGATTATTATCGATGTTTAACAATAAAGCAAAAAAAAAAAAGAATAGAAATTAACTATTAATTACAATAAAATTAATAACGTAACATTAATTTTTTTTTCTAAATTATTTCCTCAAAATTATCGGTATCTCTTCCAATCATTCTCGTATGTTATCAGCACACGATCCACAGGCGGTTCCAAGGAGGGGGAGGGAATAGGTGGATCGATTTTTATGGATATCGAATGAAACTTAAGAAAAAAAAAATTAAAAAGCGACAATTTGTTTAAAAAATAATCAGTTCTACAATAAAGATTCAAAATAATTGTTCGTGAAACTAAGACGTAAGAAAGTATACGCGACAAAATAAACATTTTCATTTGTTCATAAAACGTTGAGCTTAAATCGTAATTAAGTCCAAAAATAGAGCTCAATATTAACGGACTATTTACCTATTGTTTAGATGTTCTGGAACAAATTTCCGTCAGGCACTCTTTAAAATTAAAAAAAAAAAAAAATAAATAAATAATTCTCATACAAATAACGGGCGCCCTAATGCACTTATATATATGTATATATACGTATAAACCCGTGCGAGTTTTAACCGAAAATACAAACGATATATATATATATTGTATGACGGTAAACGTATATTATAGTGCCTGCGAAACGGATTTGTGCCGAAACTACGTGTACGGGCCAGTAGCCGTCGAAAAACTTTGTCGTCCACTGTCCGTTTGTCTGTCACTCGTATAAAGTCGAGCATGTGTGTACGAACATGTCGTACCGGGGAAACGTGTATCATCTGACTTTTTGTTACCGCGACGCGTTCGGGACGGTTTTCGGGATGTTGCCCGTCGTCGACACCGCAAACACACCTGCGGGCGTCGCATCCTCGGGGGGAAAAAAACCCCCCCCTATGGAAATAGTGATATTAGTGCGCATATTGACCTGTTAACAAACTTACAAGTCATACTGTTACCATCTGTGTTTGTACGTCGGGGTTTTTTTTTTTTTTTTCGATATTTCTATTTTTGAGAAGAGATATTTAAACCCATAAAAATTGTCTAAATTTTGATATTTCACAATCACGTTTTATGAAAAAAAAAAAAATCAATCGATCAATTAATTATCCGCGATTATTCCAATAAATGTAACGAACTGACTAATTATCCGGGGGATGCGTTAAAACGGTGAGAATTTGTCCTCGGAGGGGGCTACCGTCGCTCCTTTCCGCCCTAGGTGACGTCTCCTTAATACTCCCTTTTAAAATTTCTCGCGCACGCCACTGATTGCTCGTGTTGTACGCAATAATAGCCGTGAGTTGTACACGGTCGAGACACAAAATGTCAACACATCACCGCAGCTATTATTGTAAAATATTTGGAATAATGATTTGATAAACGAATACTGTCGTATTCACATTCGTAAAGTTCAAAATCGAATGCATTCACGACTATAGGTTTATATATACAAAAAAAAAAAAAAAAAAAGGATTAAATTAAATCATAATTCAATATTATTACATCATGTGGGAGTGGCTACTAGTGTGTATATATCATATTATTTTTTCTAGTATAAACAAAAATAATACAAAATACTAAAACGTCTGTTTATTGTTTTTTTAGTCAAAGAATATGCATTATTATGCATTAGATTTGTATTGACATACATTAATAAAATTATAATGCATTCTCGATTATAATAATTCGTAGTAAAAATAATATAAATTAAATTTACTCAGCGAGTGCATTCATACCAAACACTGTTCTACATATTACTCTTTGTATTGTTATACATTTATACAGTACATATAATTTACACGAGTTTTTTTTTCTTCCAGAGCGAATACCTTCTAATTTGACTATGCGGCGCGAAACAATGGCGGCGATGATGGTGTCGACAACGGTGGCAAATGGTAAAACGTTTTAAGAATATTATAAGACATTATTATTTAAGGGTCCCGGTCCAAATTTTTCAAGTTGTATATAATTTTGTAAAACTTGAAAAATATTTTCAACATTTTATTGACCACCTAAATTTTAAGTTTATTCTATTGATTCACTATGCGATGCTCATTTAAGAGGGAAGGGGTACAGTCGTTTATACGGACGAAAATGTCTCTGCGAGAAAACGAATAACTTATCGTCAACGCGTTATTTCACTACCATTATTATTTTTTTTTTTTTTATGTTGATAAACGACAACATTTTGCAGACCATTTGGAACTCCGATTATTCATTTGATTTAAAATAAATAAGTATAAATAAGGTGGTGGAATAAAAATGAAGAAATTGAGCTTTTTAAAGAAAAAATATTAAATTTGAGATAAAAAAATATTGAATACGATCTGAATATAGTCGTCAAAATCGGACCATTCTACGAAGAACAAGAACTTTTTCCGTATAGCATGTTTTTAAGCCAAAACACACGCTTACACAGACTAAGTAGAACTCGGTTAATTTCGATTTAAGAGCATAAAGCAACTATTTTAAATTTAAAAGAAGACAAAATATTCCGGAGGGCAAGACGATGTATTTTTTTCCCTTTATTCCAAATATAACGGTCCGATATACATCGTTTAAAATAATAAGAACTGTTTTGACATCTATAAATTACTTTTCAACAAAATAAATGTATACAAAAACGCAAGAAAACGCATCGTCTTGCCTTCAATGGAATCTTGTTTTATTATTATTATTATTATTTTTTAATTTTATAAAAGAAGCTTTTATACTAAAACCGAAGTTGGGCGAGTTCTATACTCAGATACTCATGTCCTTTTAATGCGTATACAGAATAGACCTCTGTGAGGCTTATATTTTCAGGCCCCGTGTACTCTGTAGTCGTGCCCGGCTTACATCTCAAACGTATTCCGTATGAATTATCTCCTTGTTAATTTGTTTTAAGAGTATAAAACTAATACGAAAGCTGTTCCAAAAGTAATGCACAGAGCGCACTAGCTGTTTTGCAATATGATGTTATCAGCGAATTTTATTATCAGTTTGTAGCTTGAAGTCTAAAAAACACGTTGGTTTCCAGTTTTAGTGGTTTTTAGTAAAGTATAGCGATGTGAAAGAGAGCGATTACGAAAGTGAAAACAATTCGTCGGCTTACATTAAAACCGAAACGATTCGTGGTAAAACAGTGCCTGAAATTCATGTCGCGTTAAATGAAGTGTGTGGAACGGATGCTGTGGATCGTAGCACAGTGCAAAGATGGCATCAGCGATTCCGTGACGGTTGTATAAGTATTGATAACAACCCCTCGCTCGTCCGGCCAATCCTCTACGGTTACTCAAGACATCACTAACGCGGCAATTCCCGCAACCCTACTCGATGAAGACCGACCAATAACGGTGAACGAGATAGAGAACGAAACAGGTATTTCAAAATCGAGTGTTCACCGCATTTTAACGGAAGTTCTAAAGAAACAAAAGATTGCGGCACGTTTGAATGCCTCGTTTTCTGTCACCGGATCAGCGCAAAGATATCTGCCGTGAACTCCTTTCTCGCTATGAAAATGATGGAAAAACAATTTCTCGGCCATATTATTACAATAAACGAGACTTGGATCCGCGATTTTAAACCGGAATTAAAATCTCAATGCAATATTTGAAAGGGAATAACGTCACCAAGCGCAAAAAACAAATAACGATTTTTGCTTACGATAAACTTGGGATAATTGTCACTGATCGAGTTCGAATTTGCAGTAGTGTAACCAAAGAATACTACAAAACATTCCTTGCCAAAAAATTGCGACCAAAATCCGTAAAAAAACGACCGGAAATGTTACAACGCGGCGTGTCCATTTTGCACGATAATGCGCGGCCGCATATCGGAACACCAGTCGTCGCTCTTTTGGAGAAATATGGATGGGCGGTGGGGGGGAACGCCTCAAACGCCCACCACTTAGAAGAATCAGATTTCCCGATTTAAATATACTAAATGAAGAAGTTATCTGAAGGATTGGTGAGCTCAACAAAGATGGCGTCCTATGCGGCATTCAAGCACTCCCGAAACGATGGCAATCGTGTATAGACAAGCAGGGTTGATTATATCGTAGGTCTAGATATTCGGAAAGTCCGGCTTTCGTATTCTGGAGTATATGTGTATTTTTTCGTTGTACAATTATAGCTAATTGACTAGTATACGAGATAGGATATCGATTATTATAGAATGACGTCTTGATATTTTTATTCTTCCGCATTATCGCGTAGGTAGGGCTTTGTAGGGCCTGCGCGCGCCTTTTTAGGTCCGCCGTTCTAATATACGATACCCGAGGTCTGGCGCATAATGTCGAGTTCTAACAAGTCGTTTGTTGATAAATCTATAATCGTTATGTAAAATCCGACAAAACGTGTGTTTTATATTAAATATAGAATTGTATTTATTTTATTTTTATTTACTCCAGGCCTGTAGCCGCTTCCACTACGCCTATCCACACTATATACCCCGTTTCCTCGGCCAGTTGTTCGCCGTCTTTGTCCGTCAGGGCCTTCGAGGTCTTCTTTGCCGGTTACGCATATTTCCGATCTCCCGTAATGTTTGGGCCTCCGCGACCCGTCATTCTGCTTTTGAGAACGCCTTATAAACCTCTGCCCCTTAAAATACTGCTCCGGGCTCCGCGTTTGTTCTCCGTCCGTATGTTTTATATTACGAAACCGTAATATTAATAATAATAATAATAATAATAATATAATTATTATAATCGACCCCGGGGCCCCCGTCGGCAAAGTAATTCCGCGGCGGTGCGGCGCGGCGCAAAGTTTTACGCGACAACCGCGGCGGCGTTGTCGCGCGACTATATTCGGCGGGTGACTTGAAACCCGGCGGCGGTGCCGACCCGACGCGCGGGGATTAACCGTCACGGCCGCCCGGAACTCCGCCGCGGCCCGGTTGTTGAACCCGATTATACGTGTATGATAATAATAATAATATTATTATGCTAAACAGCCCGGCGAATACCACCGTGAGATTTCCGAAAGGGGACCGGCGACGACGATAATATTTTGTACCCAGTGTCCCGGGTCCCGAAACGCGTTTTTTTTTTCCCCCTTCCGATTTCTCGCCCTCCGTTTCGCACGTCCGTCCCGCGCCCCAGTGGTTTCGCTATACACTCGTATTATTCGTCCGCCATAACCCGCGAACGTACAATTTTCAAATGGTAAAATTTGGTAAAAACTGGGCAACGGGTAACGTTGATTTCTTTTTTTACGCCTTTAACGTCTCGGCGGTTTTCCGTAATATTTTACAATTTACGAGTATATGCTTGCCGTTTATAGCGTATACCGAGCTAGAAAATTGAAATAAATACCGAAACGCGAAAAAACACGTATACAAATGTTTGTGTTCCCCGAGAAATTCCCGGCATTTGGAATATATCACGAGACTATCAAGTTTCAAATATTACGGTTTCGCGGAAGAAATAAATAAAAAAACGGATATTTCTCGGGGTTTAGTTCAATAATTACGCCGCCGACCGGTTTTCCGCCACGTCTCGTTGAATATTTTTGTGCACACGTCCCGGAGTCCCGTCCCCTAAAACGCGATTTCTTTTTTTTTTCACCCTCCGTCTCGCGCCCGCAGCGTTTCGCGGTTCAATCCGGACCCTTCAGGAAAACCCGCGACGGCCATCGTAATTAAATTGTATCCCCTTTATCTATCCCGTTCGATCGTAGCCCGTCACCAACCAACATGACGGACGGGACGCGAACGGACAGTTAGGAAAAAAAATAAAAAAAAATTAAAAACAAAATACACGGACAGCGGGCCTAGCGATGTGCCGAATGCGAACATCCCCTCTCGGATACGATCCCGTACGTTATTTAGGATAAAAAATAAATAAACAATAATTTATTCATACGAATACGGTTATAGCTAGGGAAACTATATTTTATATCAAACATTATGCCATTGTAATTATCAAATAATTATTTAAAATGTAATTTTTACACCGATGACTGACATCTAAGCGTATAACTCGAGTTCAACTCGTTTGGTATATTTTTCGGAATCCCCGAAAAGTATTAGACTGATAAGTGTAATTAAATATCGAAACATGAAAAACATGTATACCAAATTACAATGTTCCCAATATTAAATTCCCGGGAATTTGCCCATTACGAGGTGGGTTACTGCTGTAGGCGAAAAGTGGACTAAATAGAATTTAGAGGGGAATTTAATTAATATCTGCACGTACCGATTAATATTTGCTAACGGAAAACGATTCTTAGTTAATCGTGATTTGAAATGCTATCATTTTTACAATTTTCGTCAAAATTTACACTTAAAAAACACAATTACTACATGAGCCTCCACTATTTTTTATTTTTCGCCATTATGTATACAAGTTATGATGAACATTGTGTCAAATTGTTGTGCATTTCTGGTCGGCCGAACCATTGTTTCCAAATAGAACCATACAAAAACTAAACATGCCTACATATAGTTCAAAAATGACCAGAATTATTTCTCCGCCATTTTGGAAGGTCTAATATTAACATTCCGTGAAAATTGCTGGTCCCTACGATTAAGTTTAACCAAATTACAACGAAAAAGATAAAAATAATTAATGAAATTATACCGTTCTTGTCGTAAATTGTGCTGTTTTTTTCCCGATTATTTAGAAAACTACAGTAATCAAATTAAAAAATGACCTCTGCGATAGATCAATTAGATCCAAAATACGTTCGGATACGAACGGTCGCTACAGTCAGGAAAAACAAATAGGAAAAATACAATTTTTTTATTTTTGAAATAAACGCACATCAAGGTAAAACCAATAGAGTATTCATTGATACCCTCAGAGTCTAAAAAATAAAACGCTTTTTTATTTGACGGAGTATATACAATATATATCCTCCGAACGTCGCCATATTATACTGATACGATTTTAAACGATACACGCTCCAATTTTCAACGACGTTTTCTATATACGTGTATAATTTATATACCGCACATCAGTTGCAGTTGTATATTTTCAATTTAACCGCATTTATATTACATAGTATATTAGCGAACAACATCATTCGTTTATATACCATTTTACGAAATAATATTATATTTCCGATGTTAACGAAATTACACCGTCGCGCGTATGTGTACACAGGTATTTCGGTGAAGATATACCGGTTGAATTTTCGTAATACGCTCTTTGATCTATATTATATTATAAAGCGGTTGGTTTTTATTTATTTTTTTACTATTACACCGCCAGTGTGTAATGAAAATTGTAATCCAATCGAATCCGAATGCCACTCGGATAGTAGGTACTTTGTATACAGACGGTAGAATACTAATAATATATCGTCAAAAACACAACTGAGCAAGGCGCACGCCGTCGGCTTCGGTTATTATATACGCAATCAAAGCGAAACTCGTAATTCCGAGAGAGAGAGAGAGAGAGAACGAAAAAAAAAAAATCGTTTTTCGTATATGATGACGCATCGATTTCGCTCTAAATAATCGTTTCGCTTTTCGTGCGCTCGATCAAACGATTCTCGTCGTTTTACCACTCGGCGAGCCGTTATTTTATATTTTTATCATCATCATCGCACATAACAATGTATACACCTATACTTGATAAAAACATTTTCGCGCATTAGTTATGTATCCGACTCGGTCGCCGTAAAATTCTCTCGTTTATACGATGTGACGAAAATGCTCTCAAGACCGTGTCATCGTCGTTGTCACCCGAAATCACTTTGCAGATATAGTTTCAAAGTTTTCCAACGACCGTGTCGTCGGCCGCGCCTAGTAAATAATTTAGAATTTACGGTTTCTTTGGTTATTTTTTTGAAAAATGTTTAAAGTTTTCCCATATTTCTTAAGATATATACCGCTACTATAGTATAATAGCAAAACCGACGTTTTACTTATCCATTTGTTACGGCGTTGCGTATAACCTATAAACTCTTATAAACTTGGGCATTGTACCAAACGCGTTTGGCATCGTCGATAATATTTTCATTTCACGAAAAATCTTCGTATCTTCTCCCGCCATTTTTGACCGCGTGCCGCCCCCCTTCCCCCCCCCCGGAACAAAGCGACGAAAATCAAAAGTCGATTTACTCGCGCCCAGCCCCTAAGCCTGGGTTTTCGGAAAAACGGAATTGTCACGCGAACGGAGATCACGGGGAAAATCCGAAATGTCAAAGGAAATCATTTTATAATTACGACGATCCCCGGACTTTCTGCGGAATGGCGATAGGTTGCAGAAAACGGCCGTCCGACACAATGACGAAAACCGAGAATTTAGAGGAATTGAAAACGTCGGATAACGCGTTTCGAGAAAACGACCCGAACCGGCATTGGAGTGTAAGGCTGGGCGGGCGCACACCTAAAGAGCAAAACTGCTCAGAGCTGCGCGGAACATTTTGTTCCACACAGCTCGGAACAAATTCCGAACACTGACAAAACAGAACAGAACAAGACACAATAGTTCTGGATTAATTTCTGTTATTAAACACCGGTCGTCAAGATGAGTTCTGACGAAGACGACGTCATTGTGCCGCTTATGTGGCAATTTTTATTAAATAGCGAAAGCAGTAAAAAAAAAAAAAAAAAAACCGCGTGAAATAAACAAAAATCGGTTAGAAAATAATACGATTTTAAATTTTTTGGCCGCATTACGGTGAAGACGAGTTTAAATTCAAAAATTTCACTCGCACGAGTTCAGCACCATTTCATTCCATAATCTATCCCGAACCAATCTATAGCTATGGTCTTTATCACAATAATCACAGATAGATTTTCTTAAAAATACTACATTTATTAATTTCTCTGGATCGCAAATTAATATGATATAATTATTGTATTGAAATAACGCGTTCGGTAAATGTACTAATCGTAAAATAAACAAGTGACATTGGTATTCGTATTTCGCTCGGAGCAAAAATAGAACCGGACGCGTTTTGTATCGTCTTGTGGTCGTGTGTTGATATTGACCGGTTCCAGTGTGTTCCAACGACGTCCGAACAGCTCTCCGGGCTGCTGATCCGAGCTGCTCGGAGCAAGCGCAGTTTTGCTCTTTAGGCGTGCGCCCGGTATATCTAACGGTATCTGTTAATGTTTCGGGAACGATAGAAATCGGTGATATCGACGGCGCACGTCGAGATTGTGTCCGGGGGTTTATATCAGCGGAGCCGATTAATATGTACGCGGTGTGTTAATTAATTGATTGGTGGGGTTAGTCGTTATATGTTGGCCACGCACACGGTGCGGCGAACACGTAAAACGTCTTCAAACGTAACCGAACGGGAACACACTGTCGCGGGACGGTGCCGCTATTCGCGTAACGCCGTACGGCGACCGTTAAAATTTCGGACACCGCCTAGACGACAGACGCGGTCTGTCCCGGAACCGAATACGCCGGATTTATTAAAAAAAAAAAAAAAAAAAAAAAAACGTTTTGATACAATAACGTTTTACCCGTTTGCGATATTCGTATTTATGTAATATAGATAAATGACGCACACGCCGTTAACGTGCGTACGAAATTATTATTATATATTCGAACAAACAATTGAACCGGGCCACCAAAGGAAATACAATTCCGTATACCATTTATCACGTTTTATATATATATATATATATATATATTATATTGTAATAATTATTATAATAGTAATAATAATAATAATATGTAATATACACCGCCGCTGTGTATGCCATCGTAATTTAATTGCGTTTATGAAGCCCGTCCGACTCGAACGCCGTATGTCGCCATCAATGACGTGCGAGACGCCCACCCGTGTAATATTATATATCGGCGAGTCCGTGGATTTCGTACAATAACAATATTGTAAACCTACCCGCCCAAAGACGCGCGGAAAAAATGATCAATGAACAATTGTAACATATTGGCGCGGTATCCGCAATTGCAACAATTATACGCCAGTGTAGTGGATCATCTCGCACATATCGTGTAATTATGTTTTTATGTTCGGCCCTCGGCGATACCGTAGTTTTAGCGCCCTCTACGGTTACCGGAATGCACGCGGTCTGTTTACACTGTGGCTTAGGTCGAGTTAATTTTTGACCGACGATGGTCAAATCTCTTCTTTTTTTTGTTCTCTCTTTATAGGCAATGCCATCGAAATCTGTATTTCTTTAATATTTTACAATGCGATATGGTACTCCGTCGGTCGTCGTGAAAAGTGCGGTTCAACAAATACGCTTTTCGGTTTTCAATCGCGTTTCACCGAATATACATAATATAATTATTATTACGCAATATAGTAATGTTTTTTTTTTATCAATATATTGAATATATGAGTAAATGGTTTTGTTTGTTCCGCATGGGTATATTGTATTTTGTTTTGTGCGCGTTTCGTCTATTTTAGCCAGTTACTATAATTGCCGAGCCCAGAATTTTCCGGAAAATAATTGGCCGGCATGTCAAATGAACAGAATATAAAAAAATGACCAGTAGGTTATTTCCTAGAAAATAAATGGCTAGCAAATATTTTTACAGAATTTAGTTTACCAGAATATTGGAATTCAGAAAATAAAATAGCCGGAACGTGAAATTCCAGAAAATAAAACGACCCGAAATGCAGTTTACCAAAACGTGATGTCAATTATTTCTCGCAGCAGGATACATACTTTATAGATTTCTTCTTTCTGTGATTGTACGTGTGTTGTGGTGTCTTTTTTATTTCCTGTATAACAACTCTCTGTTCATTTTGTTGTCTGCTTTTTATTTTGCATGTTAAAAATATTTTCCGAAACTTTTCGTTATATGAATTCCTAGTAGTTTATTTCCTAGAATCCTATTTTACGGTAATCTATTTTCTGGTAGATTAAATGCGTCCGTTTCGTCCCGAAACCGGCCCGAGGCGTGCAAAATAATATCCGTGTCAGACTATATCGCAAAGCCCGAGAAAAGTGACTTCAGCCACCACTCTCCGCCACTCGTTGGGTTCAGTCCGCCGTGTTAAAATAGAAAAACTATTCATAACCCATATAAGCTCTAAACTGTACAAATTATCTACTAGCAGAACTATTATCACGGTACAGATATTTTCATTGCTCAGCTCAATAATTGCACGGCGCGATTATTGTTCGCCGTGCGCTTTGCAATAAAAACCCCGAGAGAAAAAAAAAAAAAGGTTGGGCCTTATAGATTCCGACGACGTGCGCGGTCCGTTTGAATTATTATTATTTGTAATTCGTTTACCGGGGAAATGCGGTGAGGTCAAACACAGTAAACCGCCGTTGGAAAAAAAAAAAAAAACAATCCCGGATACGATTTTTTTTTTTTTATTAATATTTGCCGCCGGTCGTCAAATACCTACTACCGCCTCGGTGCTACATCCGATGGCGTGGCGTCGCGATCTCCGACCGAGCAAAAAAAAAAAAAAACACATTTTTTGCCATATTCCGGACCCTTCGTAACGCGCCGTATCGATTCAAAACGGACACACTATATATTCAAAGGGTATATATTCCCTCCTAGTCCGAATAATATGTGTAAATTATACTTATGTATACGAATATATACGAATATATAGTTATGTGCGTACAAGAGCATATCGTATTATTATATACGGTTTATGGCGTCGTGTCGAGTGAAAATTTACGAAACGTACATCTCCTATATATATATAATAATAATAATAATAATATATATATATATTAATAAAACTATTAAACCGATTTATTTTTATTTATTATATCGGAAACGTGGATTCGGTAAATTATCGCAAATACATCCCGCGGCGGTAAATTTTATAACGTTTAACGCTATATAATATTTATTGCGTTTTTCTCTTTTTCTCTTAGATTAGTCATGCACTCGTGCCTAAGATCTTTATAGGGGGAAAAAAAATAACAAATAATAGGGAAAAAAAAAAATAAAAAACACGCAACGATTGACAACAAGAACTACAAAAAGCCCGTTTAAATTTTAACGATTATACTATATTATTATATGTTTATTGTCGGATTACCTTCGGTAAGACTTAAACTATCGATAACCTCACAAAAAAAAAAAAAAAAAATGCCGTACGTCGACAAAAAAAATTACGTTACTGATCGATGGAGTTGTTGAAGCGAATTTCATGCGAGCCGTTACGTTTAAGCCATAAACTTTAAGGGGATTGCGAAAAATGGCCCGAAAGCCAGAAAAAGTTTGAATGCTCGGTATTGACAGATTTGAATATTGAAATCAGATTCGATTTTGATCTAAGTTTCGTTCCAGGCGATTTATGATATTCAACAAATTGAATTTTTATTTTAGTTTACAAATATGTAATGGAAATTAATGTTTTGTTTTTTTTTCCACATTAATTTTTTACGTATCAATAGTTCGACAATCAAGTCGGATGTCATCAAAAATCGCCTCGTTCGAATCCTAGAAAATAAAAATACCCATTAAAATATGTTTTCAAACGTCAAATTCGTCCATTTTGCAAGTCCGGCAATTTTGTCTGGCCTATTTGTCTAAAACGTCATATTCATCCATACAAATTACCCGGTTCTTTTCCTTCAAACAAGTGATGTGCGGCACGGTTTGTGGAAAATTCTTATCGTTAAGATTCATTTAAAGGTAAAAAAAAATGTTTACTGATTTACGAAATTCGGATGAAAAAAATTGGAATACTCGCTCCAACCGCCAAAAACCGAGTAACCAAATGGAATATTAGCGTTTGATAAAACAGCACCGCAAATTATAGAATAATATTATGTCATCAAGTGATATTTTACATATATTACGCTGATCACCCATCACTTGTTTTCCGATAGAAATCTGTATGCCTTATCTCTTAATTTCCGACTCGTGATTTCCCTGCGTTGTATTGCTTCGTTCGGCTTGTTTTTCGATTTGTCCGCTCTTTGCCGTCAATCGTGCGACCCAGGCGTTCAACCTTAAAAAATAAATGTATAATTTATATTTTATACGTTACGTGTTATTTGACCTATTGCAGTTGGAACAGTTTGGATATATTTAAAATCGGTTAAACTCTCCTATACGCACAAAACGAATTTATGTATTACGGCAATGAATGGAGATATATCTAAGAAAAGTTAAATGACAGAAGGAAAAAAAAAAAAAAAAGAAAAAAACTATTTTTTACAATTTCCTAGCCGTGATGCAGTAGTGTGAAATTTCCCGTAGAAAAAAAATATGCGCTTGGACGAATAAATTGTTGTCGATTTTTCTAAAAGGCCGTGTTTTTGCAGAGCCCAAGACGGTCCTGAATAAAAACGGTGTTGTTTTATTTTTATATATATTTTTAGTCTGCCGCACACGTATGTATAACGACTAGAGATGGCCGACTGTCATACGTGTCATAATGTGCGGTTAAGTCCCGCGGGAGGTATGAATTCGTACGCCTAGTGGGCAAATTGTACGCGTATTGATTAACCCGTGGCACATGGGTATATATATATATATTTTTTTTTTTTTTTTTTTATTATCACCACGGTTCGTGTGCAATACGATCACGTGTTGTATTCGTCGCGCACAACGTTCACGGCGTAATCGAATAGTTCGCGCGGGTTTATCGGGTACAATTCGCCTCGTCGGGTCGGCGGACCCGAGTAATTTTCAGTGTTTTGCTCGTACCGCGGCCGGTCCGGACCGGTCCGGACGGGTCCGGTCTGGTCCGGACAGGTCCGATCCCGTCTCGTGTTGTACGTCGCACGCGGAGCGCGACAAATCAAAAAGTAATTAAAAAAAAAAAAAAAAATCGGTTCCGCGACGAATCGGTTGGTATGAGTCACCGCGGGCGCGCGCAGCTACACGCCGGTGTATCGGGGAAATATTATGAAAATATCGCGATAATTGTTAATACGGTAAATGCGCGGTTGTCGCGGCTCACGAAATTATTATAATACGATACCGGGGGACAAATACTAATAATAATAATAATAATAATATTAAAACAAAAATTACTAACAGATTTTATTTGTTCAACGTCGCCGGTTAAACGCGGGGCGCCGACACGGAATCATCTAAACAAATAAAAAACCATATTTTAATAATTACGAATATATTGCCGCATGGCGTTATATTCGATTATATCGGTACGGCCCAAGTAAAACTAAATTACGCCAAACAATTTTTTTTTTTTTTTTTTATTTACCAAATGATACCTCGTCTTCTCCATTCCCCGACGCGGTTGTTGTTGTTGTTGTTTTTTTTTTAATGTTCCGAATTTAAATATTGCTTTTTAACTGTATGTCATAAAATTCACTATATATATATATATATGGACGTTAAAGGCATTCGACTGCCCGCAATTCCTCGGAACATTAACACATAAACATCAAAATTATATAGAGCGATTCGTTTTCTTTTGTAACGTCTGGTGCTCAAATGTTTAATGTTACCCGAACACGCCAATTTCATTATTCTTGCGCCCGTATTATCTGATTTTTACTTCCACATGTTGGTTTTTTTTGAAATTACTCGGTTTAAAAAAAAAAAAAAAAAAAAAAAAAAAAAAAACATATATATATATATATATATATATTTTATGTTTTGCCTTCATGCGTTTGCCAAAGCACACAGTGTGATTGATTTAATGTGCAGCTATACGGCGTACTCGTGTACCTACCTACCTACATATTTTAATACTAATGAACTGGTTAATTTCTACTCGGTTTTCGTTTTATTTTATTTTTCATTAATTTCGGGTTACATCGCGCGCGGTAACCCCACACGAACGATTATATTTATTCGTATTGCACACACATATATATATTTTTTTTTTTTCGTTTAATCAAATATAACATAATGACAAATATAGTTGCCCGTACGGCCGGTAAAAGTCAAGTGTGTGTGTGTGTGTGGATTTTTAGCGAACGTTTTAGAAAATACGATTCGTTTTTGTACCTGTAAATGACGATAATATACATAAAAAAAAAATAAAAAAAACCGTGTGTACCAAAATTTGTCTTCTGGGATTTTCGACGTTTTCAAAACTTGGCTGGGGGGGGATGTCGGAATATAAAAACGGCAATATTTATTGTTACGGGGACTTGGGGAGACCTGAGCACACCAGGTGCAGTCCCGCAGACGCAGACGCCGACTAATAAATTCCTAATTCGTCGGGTCGAGACGTTAAATTCTTTTTTTTTTTTCATTTTCTCGCCGTATTTGCAGGCGTGACGTTATTTTGAAATGGAATTGTCGCGTTATTTAGAATATATATGGCGGGTGTCTGTTTTACCCGCCAGTATCCGTTTACGCGGTCCGAATATTCGTATGATCGACTTTTCAACAATCAGGTTTTTTGTATTTTTTTTCGTTTTGTTCGAAAACGCACTGAAATAAATTCGAGTAAAAGACGAAATCGGTAAAATTTTATAATAATACTATGGACAAGACAATCGTGGTTATCGATATATCCGCCGAGAAACATTTAAACAATCTAACTGCGAGTATACCGTAGACTAAAACAGCGGTTAACTCCTTCGATTCAATCGTTTTTTTTTTCTTTCTTTCTTTCTTTTTTCCGTTTAATATAACTAAGCGATAGTAATTAATTACATAGTAAATTAGTAGAAATTTCCGTTAATAAACACATCGATTTCGTTTAGTTTTATCAACTAAATTATCTATTTAAATGTAACTATAGCCCTGTTCGCACGACGAATTATTTCACAATAGTCCCTATATCACGATTGCGAATTTAGCAACAATCGCGATTGTTACCCGGTCGAATGGACCCGGCTTTAGTGATATAATGTCTTACGTGTATTTAAATAAGTATTTGTTTCTCGTTTACTTGTCTTAATATATATATATAGGGACGATTATGCAAATGTATGTTGCTTTACTCCGCCGCCGTCGGTGCCGGCTAAATGTTAACGTTGTCGAGAATACTAATAATATGGACTTAAGTCCGCGGTATACTCGTACATAAATTACCCACAAAGTAATTGCAAAAGTAAAATAATAATGATAAACAACAATCGTGCAAAAAATATGCGAAATTAAATCGATAACTACGACGGGTAGTACACCCGTTCTTAGACAAATATTGTAACACGGAAAGGAATTGCCAATACAGCAACAATAGAGCCGTTAATGTAATTTTATTTTTTTTATTACAGTTATTTGCCTTATAAATCCGTGTAATGTCTCAAATTATCGGGAATTTATCACGAAAAATATTAAATAGAAATCCCGTTTTAAATATTTCTCAGTAGTGATTTTAATAAACTACAAATAAATAAAATAATCGACGGTTTTTTTTTTTTTTTTTTTAATTAACACAAATATTTATAATTAAAGCGTGTATCATTTATGATAATTCGCTTATCTTTTATACTTTTGGTTATAATAATTGTATTTAATGGTTAGGACCACTCAAAAGGACAAATTACCAAAATTCTCTTGCATCCCCCCACTCGGCAGTTCTTATTATTGTTTTTAACACTTGACACGTAAGTTTTCATTTTTGAATCGATCTATTATCAAAACTAAATGTAAGAACGTTACGAGCGTGTGTTCGCACATAGGCTATTTCGATAATTTAAATTTTAACGAGTAAACGGCACGGGGAATTTCTGTCCCCGTTACAACGGCAAATCAATTTTCAAGTCAATTTTCGTTCGGAGTAAGTTCCGACACGGCGGTCGCTAGCGAAGTGATCGAATAACGGAGGGCACCGTAGCCGCGTCATAACGGAACGATAATGCGATATTTGACATGATGTAACATTTAATTTTTATTAACTGGACGATGGGTACGTATATTAATATTATTATACGTGAATTATAGCTGTGTTTACGAGCTATACCGACGGATTCCGCGCGGGGCTGTAGGGAAATGATTATTTTTAGATTACCGATAACTGTGCCGGTAATATTGGCGAAATACGATCGTCACACACGGTGTAGGAATTAATTGCGATCGCCGTAAATAATAATGCACTGTTACCACAATATCGGACGTGATATACGTGTGTTATCTCAACTTTTAATTAGGTTTTCCTTTGTCGCCGCCGCCACATACCGTTCGTATCGAATTTCGATAATAAATATAATATACCCTATTGTCTTTTAAAATATTGCCGTTCTCGGTAACATTACGTGCAAATAATATTAATGGCGGGGGCCTGGATCCCGGGAACGGTATATTAACGACAAAAATAATAATAATAATAAAATAATCTGGTTTGCCCAGCCTTAACCAACCCCCGGGTACCTAGCGGGCAGAAATCGTTTCGTCTCTTCGACTGCTTTTATAGACATATACGGCGGCGGCGTACAATAATTCGAACGTTTTCCGAGTCGATAGAATGTTCGTTATTTCGAAAACTTTTGTTAACACCGCCCAGGACCTCTTGTACAAATATTGTCAGTGCACTCTCAATACGCACGGGGAAATATCCTGCGTTCGAGCGTCGGCGGACAGCACGCGTGCAGTAAGGGGATCGTGACAAACACCGAACAAGCGTTGGCGACGGGGCGGCCGGTGCAATCAGGGGAAAAATAGGGTGCGCGACGAGGGTGAGCGCGAACGAGAGAGATTGGCGAAAATAAGTCCGAAACCGTTCGTACAACCGTTTGAACGAGGTCAGGGAACTCCGTCGGGGTGTACGGAGGAGATACGAACGAGAAAATACGCGATTCGGATGCGGTCGAGGTGGAAAGAAAATTAGAAAAAAAAAAAATATAACCTGCCCCACACGTACGTATGGGACAAAAGTCACCCCGATATTATAATACGGGGACCGTACGTGCACGCGTATAATTATTATAAATTGCGCTATATTATAATAAATATATTATTATAAATATAATATTACGTACGGCGGCCGGCGGCGAAACGACGGGGTAGAGGGCGCTACGGTCGGCGGCGGCGGCGGACTCATCGCGGTGCCGCGCTGCCCCGCCGACGAGGGGGTTGTTTGGCCAACGCCGTCGTACCGTCAGTCCGAACGCAGTCGTCCTGTCGTCGTGACCTCTGCCGCTCGTCGTCGCTGTTTTCGCCGCCGCCGCCGCCGCCGCCGACGCGTCGTAAAACCAAATACTAATTCTATTATTGTCGAAACTTCAAAAAAAAAAAAAAATAAAAATTTCCGTCACAGTCCGCGCCGTTCTTTCGCCCGACAAAACCACCGACCGCGTCGCCCGCGCCGCCTACACCGCGTTTTAATATAATAATTAATAACCGTCCGAGAGATATAATAATAAATAAATAAACCGTTATACGAATTATGTCGGCGAAACTGCGGTGAATCGACTACGCGACAGTGAGTACAAAATTAAATAATCAAACGAATACGTCAGAGTCCCGACATAACCGGCGCTCTCGTATTTTACGCGCGCATTTTACACATTCGTCAAAATTTCCGTATTCCCGTCCGCCGCCGCCGCGATGTTGGCCATGTCCACGCTGATGATGCCCGCGGCAACGGTGACCACCATGACCAACCCGGCGCCCATAGCGATCGCCCAACCGTCAAAGTTCGAACCCAAATACATACTCAGCCACAACCCGCCGCCGCCGCCGTTGTCGGCCGCGGTCGTGTCCCAGATGTCCGTCAAGTCCGGTAAGACAATTTATTATATACTTACGACGACGCCTACCTACCGGTTCGTCCCGGTCGGCGGCCGCCGCGGACACTACGCGAAAAAAAAAAATCCCCGCGCGCCTTATATTCGAAAACCGTGGTCGCCGGCACCGTTGCCGCCACGCCACGGAACAGTTGCCGCGGACGACGGCCGCGAAGGTAGCCGTGCCACATCGGTATATAATGGTATAAAATGGTCGCGTGAAAGTACGACCGATGGTCGGAGGGGCACCGGTCGCGGTCGCCGTCGTCGTTGTGTTTTCTAACGGTTATTTCTATTTGCGGTGTCTGGCGGGCGGAAATAAAAATATATAATTATAATAAAAACCTAGGAAAAAGTTGTATTTAATATTTCGGAAACAAATTTGTTGTTCCGCTAATTATTATCTAGGTAATTTAAAAAAAAAAAAAAAAAAAAAAAAAAAACGATTTCAATTTGTTCGTTTTTTCCATAAATAATACGGGAAAGACGTCCGAAAGTTTTTTGTGCCGGCACTTAAATACTATTTTTATCATTTACCGTCGTCTTTTTTTGTTTTGTTTTCTACCCTTAGTGTCTGCAATCGAAAGTCGACGACGACGTCGATTTAATAATTATTTGTTCGCTATATTGCGGCGTAATGATATTATATATGTATTTAGGTATATTATGTTTGTTTTATTATTATTATTTTTTTTTTAATACATTTCCAAGTCGGTTTTTTTTTTTTCCAGAGCAGTACTGACGTAGACGATATGACTTTAAAACTCCTTAGATCGAGAGAGAAAAAAAAAAAACTCGTTGCTCTTACACCTACGTATTTATTATGTTATTTATATTCTTAGCGTCGGTGAATCAAACATTCATCAACTTTTTTAATCACGTTTATTTAAACACACGCGCGTACGCCTCTATAGTTTCCGCAGTGAAAAAACATAAAAAAAAAAAAAAAAAAAACCACGGAACTTTGATATGTATATTTGTGTTAAACTAAAAAAAAAATTATATGTATTATACCTACAGCTTTATTAAACAAATAAAAAAAATACATTTAAGGTAAATCTTTTTAAATTTAGTATTATAAATTTATTGAAAAAAAAAAAAAATATATTTATTAATATCGTTTTGTGTATACACTTAGTTTTTTTTTTACACTATAATCCGTTAAAAAAAAATACACGCGTAGAATCGCACAGGTTGACGAATTATCGGAATTGTCTGTATTCTAATCATTCGTTATACTGTCGTTATCGATATATTATCACTGCCCAATAAAAATGAGCTACGTAAAAATTAGTCTATACATGTCCTCCCCCGATTGACTTTTTTTTTTTCGTGTATGTATGAAAATGAAAGTTTTTTTAAAACAAAAATATCATTTTTAAATGCATTTAGAACGAAAATTATTAATCACCGTAAAATACATAATTATTATAAATTGTATTATATTCTCGTTTCCGGCAGCCGGGGTGAGAATTTGGTTATTTTTTTTTTTTTTATACCCGGAAATTTTGTTCCGGTCAAGAACTTTTCAACGATTGTGTTTGCGGTAGGGAAATTCTGTTTAGTTTGGTGCATTGATGAGGTAATTTTTTTTTATTTGTTTTATAGTTTTCTTAATAGTTGAGAAAACCCGAGGTATAAACGTCCGATACACGGACATATTTTTTACGCTAATATTATGTTAAATAATAATCGTTTTTTTTTTTTAGAGTTCAATGCAATTTCGACTAACGTGTTTTACATTAATACTTATGTTAAAAATACGAACAGTTGTTGTAACTTTTTTTTTTTTAGTTACAATTAAATACAATTTTTAATTTAAATTGATCAAAACACATAATAAATTATCCCGAACTTTTGCTCAGAGTCGTTTTACCTTACGTACCCAACTACTCACTTACAACAGAAAGAATGTGGTTTTTTTTTTTTATTATTTTACTACCTTTATCCTTTTTTTTTTTTTTTTTTATTCTTGCAACAAAGAACGGTAAATAAAAGTTGCGCACGGAATTCATTTGTTGTTTAGATAGCGAAATCGGGCGGCACAGGTGGTTTTTATTTTTTATCGAAATCGGTAAATTCGATCAAGAATAAAATATAATAAATATTAACTACGAAAAAACACCGTAAATCGCATAACATTACACTAATCTAATGTTATTTATTTTTTGACCAAATCGGTTTTACGTAAATATTTATTTCGAATGTCGGGAATTCGTACAATTTGCGAAGTTTACAAATACTCGAGTATAATATTTTGAACGCCATGGCAATTGATAAAATGTAAAAACTAATAGTTTCCCCAGGGTAGGTTTTTCGTATTAAAATATATTGTAGTTTTACTCTCTACCAAGACTATAGAATTTCATGCGAAACGTGTGTTAAAAAAATTGACGTACAATGAATTCCTATTTGTCGAATAATATTTAATGAAGGGTTTGTTTGTTTTGTATACGTTTAAACGCACAGGGAGAATAATTCATTTTTTAAATTTCCATCCCTCCGGTTAATTTGTACGTAATTCGGTTACTAATTACGCAGTTTTAAAAAAAAAAAATTATTAGTTCTATGTAAATTATAACAATTATCGTCGCAGTTGTACAAAAGCCGGGGAAAAAAAAAAAAAAAAAAAAAAAAAAAAAAAACCGTCGAAATTAATAATAATTATTATTTGTGTTCCCCTTTTTTTCGGAATCGATTATGTTAAACGATTATTGTGTTTCGCGTTTGTTTTCACGTGTCTCCGGTATTATTATTATTTTTTTTTTTTTCCCAATGAGAACCAGACAGTGAAATTGTTCTCATCCCGGGCACTCTCATACAATTGCGACGACGCAAAAGGGGGAAGGAATATGCCACGGGATTCCCTCCGGGGTCAAAAAACGGTGAATAAAAGAAAAAAAAAAAAAAACTACTGAGCGTAGTACTGCACCTGCCCCTCTCCACGTATTGATTTTTGGACCCTCTTTTTTTGAGCCGGTTTCAAGGTAGCAGCTAGCTAGCTTTCCTCTCGTATTTATATATATATATATATATATATATATATATTTATATATTTATAGTTTTGTCATCTGTTCTTCGATAAAATACGCAGGGGTTATGTCCGAAGAGGAGGAGGAAGAGGAGAGAAAAAAAAAAAAAAAAGAGAAAGTAAAATACAATTATTACCGCGCGGCAGTTATTATAATACGCCGCCGTGTATATAACGACACCCGAACGAGCTCATTTTTTTTTTTTTTTTAAACATTTAAACTATATAATAGTATACGTATACTGTATAGGTACGGTAATATTGCAAGTCTACTTTGTATGGAAATTAGAATTATATACCAGATGGCGATTTTGCAGAGGGAAAACCGTACTGTATATATATATATATATATACGTATGAAAATAATAATAATTTTCAAAACTAAGCGGGCGCATTTGTGAAACGAGTGGTAGTTTTTTTTTTTTGTATAATTAGATTTACTGCAGTAAGTGTATTTCGCTCGTGTTTTATGGATTTTTATTTCGTATAAGTATATTATAAATTTGCCGCCGGTAGTTTCCGTTATTTTTAGGGTAATAATTATTATTAAATTCGAAGGAATTATAAAATAACACCCGCTAAAAAATTATTTATGCGTCTATAAAATCGTTCTGCAGTTGGTTTTTTTTTTGTCGTTTTCGGGGGGTTACCTGCGTTTTGTGTTCTCCGTTCGCGATCACGATATAATTATTGTTTTATTTTTACTGCGAACAAAAAAAAATTCAATTATTTCTATTGTATACATACTTCGGTATAGTATTTTTTTTTTCTTTTTTTTCTTTCTGTGCGATATTTATATGTTTGTCGTCACTTAAAAATACGCCGCCATCCGAGATGACGGATACGTACGTTAGTGTTATGATATTATTTCGTTCGCACAGTTAAACAACTAATTCAATAATAACCTACAAAAAAAGTACGATATTTTTAAAACGAAAAAAACAATACGCGCGATTAGCGCCTACGTCGTGCTCTACTTGTCGTCGGTCTGTTATCGGTAATAATTTTTTTTTTTTTCTTCCCCGGGTCTAATCGTACTTGATACATGGATTGTTATCGTATAATAGGCGTGACATCACACGAATCGCGCGTATTATTTTCTCTACGGACGTCGAAAAGGACGCCGGGCGACGAACCAAATTCAATTTTTATCGCGCATATAGGGTACTAGTTACTGTTCTATATTTTTGTTGTTGCGTGACTCGTTCGATTTCCGGTCGAATTTTTTTGTAAAAAAAAAATTATAATAATAAAATAAACATTACAATTTTTACGTCTGCCCGACAACATAAATATATATATATATATATATAAAAAAAATAATAATAAAAAACAAACGGTTCGCGTCGCACGATAATTGCCGCGCCATCTGTCAAGTCGCCGGCGGCGGCGGCGTCGGCGGCGGCGGACCGTGAATCGAATTCACGTGATCCCCCGGGTACCAGGTGAGGGCAAACTTGCACGGCGGGGCCCATCGTCATATTTTTTAAATAACACCGTGGGCGCCCGCCATAACGCCACGAGTCGGACTTAAATCGGCGGAATATTTTCGTTTACGGTGTTCGTATACGGCCCCGAAATCCTAAAACGCTAGTCCAATAGTGGCCGGAGGGCCCAGAAAACTACGAGCGAAATATGCTTACCTATAGAGAGCGTAGGTGTCGAATCGGCGGTTACGGTTTTTTCGAAAAATAAAAATTAACACTCTCTACGCCAGTGGTCCCCGATCTTTTTTTAGACGGCGGTGCCGTTTTTTTTTTTTTTTTTTTTTTTTTTTTTTTAGACAGAATTCATGCCGCGGTGTTTTTGATACCCGTTAACCCGTGAAACATATTATATCGGTAAAAGACTATAAACTGACGGGTTGACGGTTGTTTCGGTTTACCGTCATCATATTATATCGGTAAAATACCGAAGTAATAATACCGTATATACTACTGTATGGATTGACGCCGTTGACGGGCATTTTTTATTCGGTTTACCGTGGTCAGCGGCCGGATTCGACAGTAGTTTAGTGGGCAAATGCCTGCACGGGGCCGCCACCCTTCTTCTAACATGTGTACCGCGAGGCCCCACCTAAATTATATAGTCAATTTTGTTCAATTTTTACCACAAAATATATTTTTATATTGCAAACCGCAGTAATTATAATATGTTACCAATACATTTTCTACGATGCCCCCGATACATTTCGTATGGATTTGCCGACATTATTCGATCGCTGAAATTGGCCACTGGTTATCGCCTATGTCAGTCGTTACGTTTTTTTTACCGGTATGTAAACGACATTACGGTAAACCGATCCTATACGTCATCTGTGCGAGATATTCGTATCTTCGTACCATACTTTCCCCGGCCTTGAACTTGCAGAGGGTCCATATATATATATATTGCATTCAGAATTCGAAGGAAAGTACGAATATAAAACAATTAAACGTGTTCATCATTTATACGGTATACACTTATATACAGGTATACATTTGAACGATTACTCTTTCGTCGCGAATTTGAAATTATTTTTCGGGTTCAGCGAAAAAATGCATTAAAATTACAAATACATATTTACATTACAATCAGAATACGTGGTGTTGGAATATTTTTAACCGAAAAGTATTTAAAATAGTATTTTACGAGTCGGTCGGTGGCGGTCAAATGACAAGGATGGGAATCACTATTATAAAAATTGAAGGTAATTGTGGTCACGGGCAGGGATATATCCCCGTCATAGGGGGAGAGGGGCTTTTCCGTTTGATGCCCCCTCCCCCCCCGGATATCAGTTTCAGATTTAACACTGCGTGTGCGTCGACATAGGAATGAGACAAAAAAAAAATGTTTAAATATAACGCTCGAAATATTATTGTTATTATTATTATTTTTTTATTTTTTTTTATAAAATGCGAATTCCCGCGGGTACCTATACCACCGGTGCACTTAACGCGGAGTTTTATAGGAGCAGGACACGAATTCTCAAAGGACAGTCCTCCTAGTATATACAGTGAAGTATAAAACCGGGGGCCGACTATATATATATATATATAACAGCGCCCCGGCGCCTTTATATGCGTTTGAAGTTTTGTTTCGAGAAAGTTTCGAGACGCGGGCCCAAGGTTTCTCGGACGTTACGTTATTACTACCACTACGGCGGCGCAGAAGCCCGAACAGGCCCGGTGCGCGGCGGCGAGTCGGTAAGCCGAAGGGAGAAAAAGGGAAACATTTTGTTTAACTAATTCACGGTGGGACGTTGTAATAAAACAACTTCTCCCGGCGGCGATGTGACATCTATTATGAGCGCTGAATACACAAACTTTCGGGGAAAAAAAAAAAAAAAAAAAAAAAAAAAAAAAATGCATTAATAACTTAACCAACAAACTTATTATATATAATATATTCAATTACGAATTATATATATTTTTTTTTTCCCTGCCCGCCTGCCTGTCACGTAAAAGTTTATTTTTTTTTTTTTTTATATATATATATATATTTTTTGTCGACGACGAATATAAAAACAACAAAATAATATAAACTAGTTTTGGCGCACGATAGCTCTAAAAAACTTAGAAGAAAATAAAAAAAAAAGGAAAGAAAGACACACACACACAAACCGTGATTGGGAGCTTTCTCAGCTGGCCAGTTACCGCGGGTAAAAAAAAAAAAAAATAATAATAATAATACGTTCGGAATAGAATCCGGCGGGCGCGCGTAATATAAATGCAAAATAGTCGGATTTATCGTGCGGGAAAAGAATGAAAAAAAAAACGAAAAAACCAGGGCTCGTGAGTTTTTATATTATTATATATTGTATCGTTATTCGGGATTATTATATAGCGATTATATATATATATATATATAATTTTTTTTTTTTTTTTTTTGGGGGGGGGCCATATTATTTTAGCGTGCGTGGAGCGGCTTTTGGCTTTCTTTTTTTTTTCTTTCCCCCTTCCTCCTCCCTGGCATTAGATCACTTTTTTTTTTCTTTTTTATACACTTACCATTCGTATATTACGCGCCTGGCTGGGGTGTACATTTTCTGGAATATTTCCCGTACCATCATAATGTTAAATCCGATTTTAAATAATATTACGTTGAAAATTCAAACGATTGTATTTTAGATTCGAATCGTCCCTTTGAATTACCTATATATACAGTATATACGCGTATACAGATCGACGTCTATAGAATATTATATTCTATCCACGGCGGTTCCGGATTGTTGTATAATATATTATAATATGAATTATTCAAAACTCTTACAGTACCGTCTTCGAATCCTGTATGTGTGGTTACTTAGATTTTATATTATTATTATTTTCTCATTCGTCTGGTCCGGGCCAAACATTTTAAGCTTACAATGACCGGGGCTTGGGCCACGGCGTATTTTTAAGGAATTCCCACCGGGGATATATATATACGGTACTGTCCTGTATGTATTGGGCCCTGGTCTAGTGCTCACCCCCAATGTGTCCCCCGCCTTTAAAAAAAAAAAAAAAAATACTTAAATTTACCGTAGGCCAGAAAAGCCCGGTGGGCAGGGCCGTATTTAGGAGAGGTACACGGGACACACGTAACGGGCACAAATGTTTAAGCCAAATTATTTGTAAAAATTTAATGGAAAATAAAAAAGCAGCAAATGTTTGTGTGTCTGCGGTGACATGTAAACTTTGAAAGGCATTCCGATATCGGATATTGGACGAATTTCCATCGATTTATGATGGAAAGCGACTTGATGTCTTGCGATGTTATGTGAAGTATAGTTTTTCGAATATAATATTTTTACTATTTGTTGAACGTTTCTTTTAAATATCGTAGTAGTTATAATATTTAACGAATTATAATCGAACATTGATATCGTGTAAGGTTTAGGAGGTATGAAGGGCTTGCCCTGCCCACGGCTATGCGAACGTTACATTGAAGCACGCCCGCGATTTGAGATTTATAGTTGCGCCACTCAGCGATTTTCTCTTTTTTTATGAATTGTTAAATTAATTGTATATTATTGTAATGTGTATTGCACGCGTTAAATGCGTAGAAAAGATTATAATGAATCTCGGCCGTGGACGAAATAAGTGCGGTGTCGGTAATAACGATGGGGGCGACATAAATTTATTATTGACCCGGGCGGAGGAACAATTTCGAATACCTTGAAAATCTTGAAAAATTCAACACCGGCCCCCCCTGTCTGTGTGGGCCGGTGTCGAATCGGTAGTGTTCGTACTTAGCATCAGTTATCGAACACTATATTGAATTCCGATATAGTGTAACGGTCAGCCGGACAGGGCCCTTTTACGTTGGATTTTGAAAATTAAATTTCAATACGCTTTTGGGAAATGTTAAAATCGCGTACGCGTGTGTCTGTTAAACATTTTAACTATTTGAACTGGCCACTCACGGGTGTGCCGCCAGTACCGTCAACAAATTTGTATTTCGCTTATTGTTGTTAATTAAATATTAAATAACACATAGTAATAGGATATCCACCGGATAAAACATTAAAATACAAACGATTAAAAAAAAAAAAAAAAAAAAAAAAACAACGTTGACCAAAAAATAGATTATGCTACCGATTAGCTTGTCCAGTTCTTTTTTTGACGCCACTGACATATCCCTATAGTTTAAATATGACCATATTTCACCATTTTTTTTTATTTATTTCCAGTCATATTTGTTATGGTTTCTGTTTACGTTATATTTAAAAATCCAATTCCAATGCACTCTGTATAGAATATTATTCTCTTTATTTTTATTGTACTCTTCGATTGCGCCGACCGACGGCCTAACATAATACTTGTGCGAAAACACCGGGTGCCTAAGTCATAAATTTAATTAAAAAGCATTCGTCGACATTAGTCAATATTAGAATTCAATTTTCTAAATACATTCTGGGGCGGCACTCGATGCCATTTACTCTGAATATTATAGCCAATATTTTTTTAGCCAATATTTTAGAATCTATGCAGCGTTTGTCCGCGATAAACGACAAAATGGCCGCCGAACGAATTGTGTTTACATCGAAATGATGGTGTCCGTTCCGGTTTAATTTGCGCTGTAGTAAACCGTTGTTTTTGCGATAATTCTGATCACCGCGTGTCTACGTCTATAATATTATATACGTTTTTTTCTAAGTTTATGTAAAAACGAAAAAACAAACACGAATTGTCTTTGTACGCGGAGTAAAACACGTAATATATCGAATTTTACGATAATTTTAATAATATTTTTGTATTTTATATGCGCTTAACCACCACGTACAATTCGAGATTATAAAGTATACCTATGTAATAATATATTATTTATTTTGTCATAGGTACATAATTTATTATTATAGTCGTAAACTCATAAACTATAGGTATTCGACTGTTGATATAAATAATATGTTATTTACGAGCAATGCCGAATATTATATGTAGGTATCGAAAATGAAAAACAAACAAATTCAATACGTATATAGAAATATTTTTTTTTTTTTTTTTTTTTTTTACGTCGACCGCACGATATTATTATTTAAATTTTGTTCACGATAACAGTTTGGACTTTTAAGAACTTTATCGTTATTTATCTGTACAGGACCACCGCATATTCCAGCTCATGACTCTTTTGTTTACTTCTTGTTTGTCGTATGTTATTTTTGATGCTGACTATTGACTGCCAAGTATTTATACCGGTCCACCGTTCCGATTTTGAGATTACCCTCGACATTATGCCAGATTAGGGTTACGTAAAATCGGAAATTATCGAATATTGTGAATTTTTCTCATTCGCACATTAATGGACCACATTGTTTTTGTAAATCCAGAGGTTTTTTTCGAACATTTTAACGATATAGCTTTAGTGAGGATTTTTTTTTTCCCCCAATCATGTTATCACGAAACTATAGGCAAACGTAGTTTAACATTTACACTGGCCTTAAAATTATTTACGAAAATATGATAACCGTAAAAAAAATGTCGTTTACACTAGGAATACTCTAAAATATTATTGCAATCCAGATAAAAGCAAAATATTATTACGAGCATTGCCGACGTTTGAAAGAAGATAGGTAAAAGGGTTTGTTATTTTATGAATTCCGTTTCGCGTAACAATTTCTGCATTATTAACAATATTCTGGAAGAAAAAAAATGTAAAAGCTTCGTTAATACACGATGGTACAGCGCGATATTTTCGAAACAACACTATAAGATAGTAGGTATCGGAAGACAATAGAAAAAAAAAAAAAAAAAAATTAAAAAAAAATATATATTATAGAAAATTCGTTTTAAAATGCCGACGGCCGTGATGGGAACGACGGCGGGGGAGTTTTTTTTGTCAAAAATAATAAAAAATTTTGTATCACGCGCTCGACTAGTTATTCTTAGTTCGTTTTTTTACGTCGTGTAAAACGCATAGGAGGATATAACCGACAATTATATTTAACCAACAATCCGTCGTTTTATCATTGGCTTTGTATTTTGTTTTTTTTTTTTTCGTATAATAATTAATTTAATTCAAAACACGACCGTAGCGACAAAAAAAAAGAAAAAAGAAAAACCCTCCGACGATGACGACGACGACAACGGACACAAAACCATTCTAAATAAATTTTCAAAAAAAAAAAAAAAAAACCCCACTGTCAATTTCGATATAATATAATATTCTACTAAGTCCCGTACATTATTTTCGGATATCCCCGTCGCCGCGTCTGAGGTTATCAAAAACGACAAAAAAATAATCCGGTCTCGTTCTCTTCCTCTCCATCTCTCTCACACACACTCACCCTCTTTCTATCACTCTCTCTCTCTCACACACACACTCACCCTCTTTATATATCACTCTCTCTCTCACACACACTCACCCTCTTTCTATCAGTCTTTCTCTCTTTCTCTTCCTCTCCATCTCTCTCACACACACTCTCGCCCTCTTTCTATAACTCTCTCTGTCTGTCTGTTTCTCTCGTCTTTTTCGGTGCGTCACTTTCTCCACAAGCCCCGCCGGACAACAAAAAAGGACCGGCGTGTCTGGTAGACCGTGTAGAAGAGTAATACACTTTTCTACACACACACGCCGTATTGTTGTAATATCGTATAAAATCACCAGGTAATCAGCTGCACCCCTCCCCCCCCGTGTATATATATATATATACATACATACATACGATATTAGTATATCGGCCGCAGACAAAACATCTGTTCCTCGCGCTCACAGACGTAACGATATTTCATACGCAGATACGCGCGCACATGTACGGGCTCAACGACCGACCGCCGTCGCCGACTGTACTCGCGGTAACTCGGTAACTCGGACGGCGAGCTATGCGGCCGGCACATACGCGCGTACGTTACGTATGTAATAATATTATTATTGTTTTTTCTTTTTTTTTTTTGTGCACCTGGCGGCGGCTTGAGGTTTCGCGCCCTCGACGACGACACGGCGGCGACGGCGGATCCCGTGGGGAACTGCAGCGCGCCGGCGTCACACAATATTATTAATATTATTATAAAAAGTCGCGTAACGGGAAAGGTTAATATTGCCAGAGTTACTTTGGTACTAATTTTTTTTTTTTTTTTTTGCCGTTGCAATTTCGTCGGCTATATTGTCGTTATTTTTTTTGGTCTAACCCCCCTCCCCCCCACCCACCAACTCGACTCTTCGACGATATCATCGTTAGTAATTAGTATTTCGTTTTGGCTAATGAAAGGTCACGCGCGCGACGCGTACGGTATCGTCGCCGTCGTCGCCACGCCCGCGGGCGACCATAATAAATAATAATTATAATACACACACACACACACATATATATATATATATATATATATTATAATAAAATATCATGTCCGCAATTTTTTACTATTTTTTGCGTGCGTCGAACACGTCATACAATAATAATTATTGTAGCCGAATACATAATAATAATATATATATAGTATATTTAGACGGTATTATATGCCGCCGCCGCCACCATTTTGTGACCTTCGGTTCACGTGCGACCGTGTAATTGTCGGCGGCGACCGGCGAGTACGGCAACGTCAGCAGCAGCAGCAGCAGGGCGACGACGACGACGGCAGCTGCATTTGTTGTTGCACCCTAAAAACATTGCGAGGTCGTTGCACTGGCGGCGGCGGCGGCGGCGGCGGCGGCGGCTGCGGCGCGTATATTTCCCGCTATACGGACGTTGCCGATTTCCTCCCCAATCGGTTGTTGTGTCGGCGGGCGTCGTGCGCGCGTGTCGCCCGTTTGTTTGTTGCGCGTATCCCACGCCGCCGAGGGACGCGAATATTATTATAACAAACTTTTTTTTTTCTCTCCCCCCATATTCCTCCTTCCCTTCCCCCCCACTTTGCTATCGCCTCCGATCCGGGGTTCTCGGTCGCGCACCCCTACGATCCGTACGTAGCCGCGCGGCGTACGGTCCCTTTGTGTTCCGCGCGCGCCGTCCGTCCGACTCCTCCGCTCGCACTCCGCGAAATCCCGTCCCGCGAAGTTGCCGATCGCGTCCATTTCAACAACAACAACAAATTTACCCTCGCCCCGGAAAATATCGCGTAACGACAAGTCCCGAGTTTCGCTTCGAACTCGTTACGTAGAACGGGGCTTATGTCTTTGGTACGTTATTATTATTATTATTAATATTATTTATTTGTATTTTGATAAATTCCTGGTGCGCAATTACATCATAAATTACACGGTCCGCCGCCCCTACGTCGTCGTATTCGAAACTCGCGTTTCCGACATAAAATACAATTTTTTTTTGATTTTTTAAACGGTAAATGTTCCGATAGTACATAAAAAATATTTGTAAATCGCAGTCGACCGTTTTACATTTTCTACCGGCGACATCCGTGTATAGAGACACGCGTTGGCCGCCTTAGAAAATATCGATTTATAATAATCGCCCGGCTGTGTGTGGTTGTTCGATCAGTTAGAATCGCGCATACGATAAAAACAATATTGTCTAACTTTTGTTATAATCTGACCGCCGGAAAATAAACGACGATTTTGAAAAACCGCGATTTACTCCGCTAAAACCGTAAGGTTTACACGACGCGAACAACGCAAAATCGGACCGGGATTACTACATTCGGATCTTTTTGTTTTTACAATCTAAAGTAAATTTGAGTAATTAGAGTTTTTGACACGAGTTCACGTGATAAGAGAAAAAAAACCCAATGGTATTACTCATCAGTTAAGATTAGGTAGAAAAGAAAACATTAATGAAATAAGAATATATATAATATAAAATAAGAGTATAATACACTAAAAACTAGGTAATAGTCAGAGTTCAAGTTTATAAATAGTTATTACTTTGTTTTTTTTTTTTTAGGATAAGAGGTCTCTGGAACATTTTCTTTTTAATCTACGAGTTGTACCGGGTAACTCGATGGTGGATAGATTGGCGATGAGGGGGTTTGGGTGATGAAGTAGTTTTTTGTGAAAACGTTTATATAATTTTGAGGCTTGATCATCAGAGATGGGTGATATGTTAATGTCATTATGGAGAGATCTCCATTCGGATCTACTCACGTATTTTTACCCGTGACGTCGTGTATCGGCAATTGACGGTAAAACCGCTGAGATATGGTTTTGGGACGTTTTAGAGAATAGAGCGGGACGGTCGAGTTGCGTCCCCGGAAAAAGAGAGGTTTTTTTTTTCTTTGGTGGAATGGTGGGCCCCCCCTCCCCGGGTGGGCTTAAGAACGATCTAGCAGCCCCCTCGGTATACGAAAAAAAAAAAAAAAACGTTTTCTCTCTCCGGTAACCCGGTCGGGTTTTTTTTAACGTTCGCGTGGTGGCACCTAACCCCCCCGACAGTCGTCGTCGTCGTCGACACAAGTCACAGCACACCCTGCGCGGTCGGTCTCGCCGCCCCTTAGTGTCGTCCATTGTGCGTCTTTACATAATACCGTCTAGCAGCCGGCCGCGGTCGGCGATTACCCGTCGAATTTCCCATGTTCCCGTCGTGTGGTGGAGGTGTTAGGTTCCGAGGCGGATTCTCGGACATTTCGTGTGTTGTTCTTCCGCCACAATGCGATAATTCTCATACCGGGGCGGCGTCGAGATTGCGATCCAATCGATTTACTTACCTCAGTTATTGTCGTGTGTTTTTTTTGTTCACCTCGGAAATATTATTTGTCTTGCGTTTTTTTTTTTTTTGGGAGAAAAAATCGCCAATCGGCAGCCTGGTGAAAACCGTATAATTATCGTCATCGTCCCGGTTTTCCGCGGTGTTAACAATACACACTCACCGCGATTAAAGTTCAATTCTAAATTGTCGGCATTCCGTCCAAGTCGAACTGTCCTGAGCTTAAAAATGTTAAGTTTTCGAAGTTTTTATACGGGATTTTACGCGGACAAAACCGTTTTGGCCGAGCCGAAATGCTGCTCGAACGTTTTACACGGGGTACCAGTAAATAAGTAGTGGTACTCGTTAGTATAAAAAATAAAATGTTGAGCGTATTATGCAGTTTTTTTATTATTATTTTTTCGAAAACCGGTCTAAAGTTGACATTTCGAAACGTAATCGTAAAATTGTCAAAACATGCGTCTGACGACCGGACTTTAAACAGAATCGGTTTTTCGTTATCAACGATTTATATCCTAGTTGCCAGATTATTTTCGTATTTTTTTTTTTTTTTTTTTTATCACGCGCATTTTATACTACGTACAAACATTATCGTTAAAATAATAATTTTTTAATTATGCAATTTGTATGCCTCGTCACCCATATAAAACAGTCTTTACAGTAGGTGTACGGGTACCCGTTGGTGAATTAAACGACATTTTCGATTATTTTTTTTACGGACTCGGAAAATATTATCGGAATTCACTTAGGAATAAATGTGCGCGGCGTTTAAATCGCGGGACGTGTAATCGTGAAATTTGTTGAACAACACGTTCGCGCAATAAACCAGAGGAAAAATACCCGTTCAAAGTGATTTCGAGATAAAAATAAAAAAGAAAAAATTGAAAAAAGACAACCGTGATGATACGGCGGTATGGGACGGAGGAATACATTTCCGAAGGGAATCTCTCGGATGCGTTTTGCATATATTATTATGGCGAACGCAAAAATATCTTATTTTTTTTTTTTCTCTCGAAATCTACCCGTAACTAACTATTTTTGCCTGCTGCGTGTCAATTGTATTTCACCATAGACAGATTATTAGACTATATTTGCATAATCGCACGATACGATGATATTTGAGTGAGTTTTTCGAAAATAAATCGGTTGACCGACGAAGGCCGCGCCCGTTAATACGATATCGTTGCCAAAAAAACGTATCTGGAGAAAAAAAAAGAAAAAAAAGAGTTTAAAGTAAAAATATAAAAATACATTTCGATAACGGTTTTTTTTTACTAATAAAATCGGATTCGTTTGCGAAAGCGAAATAGATCTGAAATTAATAACTGCAGTTGATATCAGCCGTCGACCGAGCATTATTCGCCGTTCGATATCCATTTTTTCGGACGATTTTTATTCATTTTGCGTAGAATTGTACCACTTTTTCGCGATTTTTAAAAAAAATAATAATTTTCGGCCGTCGTATTCGTCGATACACACGTGACCGTTCATTATTTATCCGGACAAACAGCAATGCGATAAAAGTCCGTCCGATATTATAACGTTATTACACGAAAAATTTTTTTTACTATCGGCCAAATAATATGTCGGTATATATTTTGCGCCGGGCGTTTCGGAAGATCCCCCGTAGGATTTTTTTTTTTTTTTTGTTCATATCTGTCTAAATAAAAAAATACATTTCCGAGTACTCCCGGGGCCGTCGTAACAACACACAACCAACAATAATAATATTATTTATAATTAATTTCCGTAGAAGAAGCATATTTCGGGGTGGTTTTTTGTCGTATGGGCCGGGTTTTCGTGGGTTGGCAGGGGAACGGGAAGTGAATTATTCCCCGTTTGCCGTGACTGCGCTACGCTCGCATCGCGGGGCGGCGGGCGACCGGGTGGTACACCGCACGTGCCACTGCCGGCGACGGCGTCGCACACATGCTACCCGCAGCGCAACAGTGTAAAGTTTGTTGCGTACCGGAAAGGTTTTACGGCGCTCTAGGCCCGGATTCGACGGTGGTCGTCGTCGCCGCCGCCCATTGTACGAGGGGTTGCGCGTAGGCAATTTCCAACGGTGTTTTCGACAGACCAAACGAATAAAATGTTCGTATTATCGCTATCGTGTAAATTAAAAAAAAAAAAAAAAATTCTCTTTGTCAGAATTTACCAGGAAAACGCGTGTGCGTTATCTGCAGAATACCGTGCCGTTCTCAGAGCGCGATTGTAGTGTTTTCATTCGGCGTAATAATATTACCAAAGGAAACATCACCGTTTTTGGTGATTTTCGAGATTAAAAACCGATGTTATTATGTTTACGATCAAATTGATCAATGTTGACATTTTTATGAATTGATATTTAACTGAATCGACAACGGCGTGGTGGCTAGGCGCAATGCGGCGGGGCGGTAGTTAAGTTTTCTAGCATTACGTAACAGCGTCCCGAAATCCCGTGTACTATTTTAAATAATATCGTTTTTTATCGTAAATTTATCAATTTAAAATCACACACACATATTACTAGCTGGCCCGACAGACGTTGTCGTGTCTTATCATTGAATATTGAATTCGAACCGGTTTAATTAAAAAAACATAAAAACCATTTATTCCAAAAACATAGTGTGTATTATTCTAAAACTTTACGATACACAACATTCATAGTTTTGTATTCTGGCGCGTATTATAAATAAATTTGTTGGTATTCCGACACGGGAACAGGGGACAGACAAGGTTGTCCACGTGCAAAAACGTGCATTTTCAAGGCTTGATGAACGCGGCTCAGTGACTGTCCTTTTTTAGCTTCATATTTTTATACGCAAACGCCTTGCAATATTGACACACAACGTTAATTTGGTACTGTCGAGCAACGGTTTGTTGTTGCTGTCAACTGTAATCGATTTCCACGTTATAATTAATAAACGCAGCCCGATAAGGGCTAAACACAACGTTTCTCTTTGTTGTCGATTTCGATTCCATCGATTCCGTTTGACTTGCTCTTTGTACATCATTTGACTTGTAGCATTGCGGATACTGCGACTTGAGTTTGTACGTCTAATTGCTGGCATTTAAAAAAAAAAAAAAAAAAAACAACCATACCAAAACTCTTTAAAAAAAAATAATTAACACTTATAACAATAAACTCACTGTGCTGTGCAATTCTGACAGATGCATCTGTATGCATACCATTAGCCCTAATGTTTTACGTTTTATACGTAATGCCGTGACCAAGGGAAAGATGGATTGTCGAATTTTACTTATCGGAAAAATTCATATCTAAACGCCGATAAAACACAATAAAAAGTCTAGTCGCGGGAAGCTGGAAACCCACGGGCCGCCGTGCCGTACATTATATATAGGTATACAATTTACACGTTTATTTTTTGTTTTTTTTTTTAATTTTCCGCGCAACTTTCTTAATTTTTTCTTACATAGAAACCTCCTTCTACCGACAATAACAAATGCGACGAAAAAAGAAAGAATTAGCGAAATCGGTCCAGCCGTTCACGCGCGATGCCGCGCAACCAAGGGATATAGGGATTCATTTTTATATATCGGGATTGCCAAATCGGACACATTTTTATAATATCTATATACTTTTTATTTTTTATTTTTTTTGGTAATAATCGTCGTAACATAAACGTTGGCCTGCATAATGCCGCGTACACATATAATTTAACGTACGGGTGTCCAGAACAAATGGTCGATCGACTCGAGACGGTTTTTGTATAGGAAAATAATTTTGGATTAATTTCGGAACACGGTAATTGTCGTTGTCGGCCAATGATCGTCTCCGATTACAAAACTCGTACATGTCGTGTACGTATGCAAAATCAATAATTATGAATATTATTATTTTTGTACAATAGTACATTATGGGCGAATTCAATTTCTTTGTATTGTATAGCACGCGATGACTAACGGCCATGAACACACGATGTAACTTGTGCGTATTGCGTATTAATGTTCTCGGGCATTTCGCCATTATCGACACATGTATCCGTCGGGTATATAAACGGATTCTAACGGTCCGGTTTAGGCAAAGCGAGTGAGGCATATTAAAATATTACGTCCCGGCGAATACCTCGGCCGGGTAAAACGACGAGAGAGGCGGAGAAATAGCGAGTGAAACAAAAAAAAAAAAAAAATTAAAAAAACCCCCCTCTTTTCGATGCGACGACGAACCCCGGGGATCTATTATATTATGTGCTACGGAAACTCGAAAGTCGATACCTCCGGCAAGCTTTTTGCCGGACGTATATTATAAAATAATATAGACCGAGTGCGTTTTCGAGTAGATCTTTTCCTCATCGTATCCCGTACAGGGTGTACCGAAAATAATTATCGCGTCATTTTTCTATATATATATATATATATAAATGTGTGTGTGTGTATGTCAAAACCTTGGGTTTATATTTGCGAAACGAACCGTAACAAAATGAAAACTAAAAAAACCGTAATCGCAGAATTTTCTGCAAAAACGTAGAAATACCGTAAAACAAACAAAAAAAAAAGAAACGAGACTCGCTCGTCGCTGTTGACTTGTCGCGACATTTCGTGCAAACACGCGAATCGGCCATGTCAATTTTACGGCGATTTCCGTCGTTTTAATTTCCACCGAGGGAACGTACGATTTATTTTCGATAGAATACGATAAAATTATTATTTTTAAATCCCGTAAGCGAAATCCACGCGGGCTGCTCTGCGGGCCGCATAATAGACGTGACTACGCGACCGCGTCGTTTTCGTTTCCGCGACACCCTGTATACACACAAATATATATAATATTTAAAAAAAAAAAAAAAAAAAAAAAAAACGCGTAACGATGCCGTTTTTCAGCGAGGGTTTCTGATTGCGAATACTCTCCGATGTTCAATTATATTATGTACGGGCATACATAATATAATAATAAATACAGTACTGCGGGAATAATAATACGTCCGACTACGACGACGGCGTACTCTACACGTTCTATACCCTCTTTCTCGGTCGAAATACGATTTTAAATTTTTTTTTTTTTATTTTTTTTTATTACGTTTGAGAGTATACTCGTGTACGTTCGCGATTTATTTATAATATGCGTTTTCGTCGCCGCGAACAAAAAGACACTAACACGCGTATACTATACAGCACACGCATCCGTGTACGGTTTTACACCCTACACCTATGCCCCCGTCGAGTGAAAAATCGACCGGGCTCTCGGATCGCGTCGAGTGGACCGACACACCCATCCGCCACCCCGCCAACAATAATTATTATTATCGTTCGCGGTCGCCAATAATATAAACCGTTTCGGCGATTATAATACGAAATCGGTGGCCCGCAGCGCGGCAGTATATTATTATAACTTATAAAAGTATAAAAAAAAAAAAAAAAAATAGTATATATAGTAATCGGGGTCGAAGTGGAGACGGCGGTTCATATATATATATATATATATATATTTATAATATATTATATGGCAACGTTCCACCTAAAAGTGATTGGTCGGCTGTCGTTTACCAACAGTTGGCCGCGTGCCTAGGGAGTACGTAGTGTATATATATATACGTACCCGTCATAAAATATTGCCGGTCCTCGGGCGTAAAAAAGACGAAAAAAAAAACAAAAATATATATAATATTATTATTATGTATACATAAAAAATAGTACGGACGGGGTACCGTCCGAAATTTTGTTCGCACTTAGTGATTTACCGTCCGAAATCGATGTACGCCAACTTTACGTATATATATATATACGTAATAACAATATATATGTATATAGATTTCGGGGTTTACCGAATATTTAATTGCGACGACCGGGGGGGCCAAGCGATTGAGCCCCGGCTGGCGGGTTAGGTGGTGCAGCGAGACGAGATCAAACACAATAGCGGAAGAAATTCCATAAACTGGTGGAATGCCCGAAGACGGATAGAGACGACAGGCCCCCGGGGTGACCTAATCGACGGTGTGGACGAAACCGAGAGAGACGTGGAAAGTTTACGAGTATGAAACCGCAAGAGTACGCAAACTCGTGTGTCCGGGAGAACGGTAAATGATTGTCGTGAATTTCGCGAGAATAGGAGGAGGATATGGAAACGTGGCCGAAGGAGAAGTAAACCAACACGAAGCATGACGCCTGAAATTCGATAGAACAAATACAAACATTGTGTACTCGTATAATGGACGTTGTTATGTTAAAGAAGAAAAAAGACGGGGACAGGATAATAGGGCGCACGTTTTTGAGACACGGTGACGAATTACGCGGCTTAGCGATCGAAGGGATGACAGGCTAGAGGGCAGAACACGGTCGAGAGGAAGACCCGGAACAAAGTACATTAGCCAATAGTAATGAAGGACCCGGGCGAGTCGGTTCCTATAAGGACCGGGGACCGACGACGGAGAGAACCGGAGAAATCATTTGATATAAAAACCTATTTACGGAATGGGGGGAAAAAAAAGGGGAAAAAAGTGAAATAATTCGCACTAATACTACCGCCACCGCCATTGCTATAGTAGTACTATAATAGTAATGGCAATAGCAGACCGCATTTATAATAAAAAAAAACAAAACAAACATGCATTTGCTTTCATCCGTATTATTCGAGACGGACGGACGACCTCCGAAAAAAAAAAAAAACGAGATTATATTTACGAGTGAATAACGGGCGGGCGCGTGGAGAAAAGCCGGTTAAATTTTACTCTTAAGAAGACCCCTTAAGCTTCCGTTAAGACATTCGCCGCCATTTTCAGGACAGACTGTGACGAGTATCACTGTGTCACGCCGCACTATATAATACGGCATCCCCCCGGGTGTATATATTATAATAATAATAATGATAATAATAATAATCTCCACCTTGGTTCTCGGTGTAAAGATTATGTTACTAAACGGACGAAAACCGTGTCTGCCATCAGGTGCGGGGCCCCGTCACATAGCTAACAATATAAATACGAAACGAGAAACGAAATACGACGTCGTCATATTGTTATAATTTACATAAAATATACTGTATAATATATATATATATACATTTCGAGTTTTACGTCAAACGATAGAAATATATATATATATATATAATGTATATTCTTGTATTATACTGCAAGAGGTATATCGTTTTACAAAACCTACGATATATATATATATATACGGGCAATGTTGAATTTGCATTTAGATCGCGGCACAAAACCGAATTTGATATAATATTGTTTTCGTTCGTTGAACGTCGTTTCGAGTGCCCATATTATAATATACGTGTACAGCCGGAGGAGATACTCGAGTCGGCCGCCAAAAACGAAAGCCAAGCGCCGCGCGGATTCTGCCGACTTCGAGTGGAATGGGGTGTCCCCCCCACGCTATTCCCGGGGACGTGTTTTATGATTTATGAACGCCCCGCGGGTGGTATATTCACGACGACACGACGTTGTTACCCTTTTAAATAATAATGAAAAAAAAAAAAAATATTTAACCCCGTCCGTCCATTTTGTATTTACGATACGTATTATATGTATGTTTGAAAATTAATACTAATCAGTCCGGACTTGAAGACAAACTGAAAATGAAGGATTTAGCAATGGTCGACAATCGAGTTTGTGCTAGGCTCGTATTTCGTATAATCGGCGGTTGTGGAACGGTTGGCGAACTATGAAATTAATTAATCGGCGAGAAGAACGTTGGACGAGTGGCTGGATAACCACACGGTAGAGGGGCAAGTGGTCTTGTGGACCCACGGTATAGTGGCCCTCGTCTTTTAGAGGCTAGTGTAAATTTTCGATCATTTATGGTAAATTTAATTTGAGTTATACAAAGGTTACCAAAATAGACGGACCGCGGGATTTTGAATATCTGATATACGTATACATATATATATATATATATAAAATATTTCAAAAAATAGTATTGTAATGCCCACCACTCGAACGTTTAAATTCAATTTGGCGCGAAATACGCGTAGACAATTTTTGGATACGTGTGTATTAGTCACTGGACATTTCGTACTATTCCGGTGACTGTAGCAGAAGTGGATAGAAATCTTTCAGTAAGTTGGGAAATTCACTGAATACAAGGCAAAGTTCAACAATAGATCAAAAACTATTAAACTCGCTTGGTATTTTATGCAAAAAGAACGTTATTGGCTTCAACAATACATATTGAAGATGTGTTATGACTGAGTTTGCAAGGCCCGTAAAAATAAAACGTTAATTGTTATTAAATATAAACGAGTTAAAAAAAATAACTTTTTTTTTAAAATTAATGTATAAAAAGAAAATGAAAACTTGATCATCACCAAAAAACATTAGTTTTTTTTCGTTGTTGTTGCTGATCGCCAGAACGGGGGGCCAAAATATGATTCGGGGGCCCTGGTAACGGATTTACGTATTAACGAACCGGTCAGATCGAACCGAAAACCGTTAACCGTTTACATAAATAATTTGTATGAATAATATTTGTACAAACCGCGTAATAATAACGATTGTTATCGCCCCTCCCCACGGGTAAGGCTGTGCGATTATTTTTAACGAATGTTAAATAATGGAATAACCCAATAATCTATTATTCGAATGAATAATCAAATAATCTATTTTATCCGGTTCGGGTTCGGCCGGACCACGTTGAGTAATTCAAGTGTAAAGATTACATATTGCAAAATTAACTTTATAATTGTTTAAACGATAATTGATTATGATAAGTAAAAATAACAATACGGTTAAAATAAATCTGGCATGTTTGCGCGGGGGTCTATCGAATATAATACGTAATAATAGTACCACCAATGTTACAATGACGTCATTTTATATTTTATAATTTTCTAGCGTACAAGTGTATTTTACATTTTCACGAACAAAACGATTAAGCCAGAACAATTATTTGACTATTATTAGACCACTGTACTATTGTACGGATATTTGATTGTAAATTATAACAAGACGACGACTATTCACGATTATCCGTCGTCGTTCGATTAACATTCGCACTATACCCCTCGGATTATTCGGTTAATCGGAAATCGTAAAAAAATATTCGTTTATTGCGGATGAAAAAACACCCTCGGGGACCGTCGCGAGTCCGTTACCACGCGATCGTATCGGAATGTATTTGTTTCTGGCCGCGCGACCGATTAGAAGATTTAGACCGGAATAAAAATACCAAAAAAACGTACGCGAAAATAGTAGTGGAAAAAAAAAAAAAAACCTATTTAGATAGGTACACGGCGGCGGTGGCCACGACGACGGAACGAATTTATCGTCGGCGCAGACTTACCGCGGCGATGGTCTGGTTGGGGCGGTTGGGGGTAAATATAAACGGGAGGGGGGGAGCGTTGAGATCGGCCCGCATTGCGGTAAACTGAAAAAGGTAAACTCGCCAACGGGGGGGGGGGGGGTACGTTCAACACATGTACGGACGAACGGTACGCGCACGCCATCTTCCGGTGGACAGCGGCGGGGCTGCTGCTTGCGGGGTGTGGTGGTGGGGGGGGCGAAGTTATTAAAACGCGCGTTTAGTGCCCGGCGGCGGTGGCGACGACGCGGTCCGGCCGCCGGTTGTAACGCGCGAAAACCCGGAAAAGCCATTTCGCACCACTGCGCCAAGGCTCGGGGCATACGTACGTACGGGGGCGCCGGGCGACAAGAGGAATGCGGTAAAATTATTAGAGAAAAATAAATATAATAAAAAAAAAAACTAGAGAGAAAGTTTAAATAAATCAACTACTTCCCCCACCCACCCACGCCAGCCGCACATACACACATATATATATAAACACAAAATAATAATAATAATAAAATTAAATAAATAAACCGCGCGCGCGCACACTAACCCGAATTTACGGGCCACAGGTGATCGACGGTCCGTGTAATTAACATTAGTTACTTTTTTTTTTTTAAATTTAAATATACGATTTTAATTGCGAAATACGAGACCGGTAGGTACGGGCGGTTTTAACGCCCTTACCACCCCTTTCCCCCCACACGGTCACTCGTACCGCGGTGAAATTATTCGCGGCGGCGAAACGATCGCGAGGGACGGAATTGTTTAGGAAAAAAAAAAAAGAAAAAAAAAAAAACGCCACTGAAAGAGTCCCGAGTCGTACGCGGTCGGTCCCTGCAGGAATGCTTTCGGAAAACCTTTTTTTTTTTTTTTTTTTTTTTCTCCATACTCTACGCGCGGCGATGTGTGGGAGATAAAAATAAAATTAAAAAAAAAAAAATTACTTATATACATATATATAATTTTTATATATTTTACCGCGACCGCCACACGTCTGGTCGGACCCTAAACCTAACCTATAAATTGCGAAAATGAATTAAAAGAATATATATGTACGGTCTGAGCCTCCGCATTTTTTATTGCTATTCCCCCACGCCCCCCCCCGCTCGATTTTCTATTGTTGGTTTTAGACGATTCCATTATAATGCGTATACATAACACCCTTTTTTTTTTTTTTTTTCTCTCTGAACCTCTGCCGCATTACTTATTATTATATACATTATATAAGTGAAGGGGCAGGGTGTTTCTTTTTTTTTTTTTTTTTTTTTTTACGAAAACGTTCCATTAAAAATACGACGCGGAAATTAATATCGAGGCGCAAATGCGCCGCGCGTACCTACAATAATAATAATTAATATTTTTGAATTAATTTTTAATTTTGTTCAAACGACCGTTTACGTAAACAATTACAGTAAAACTTCTCTAGAATGGACCCTCTATAAGACGGAATGATGTACATTATAACGGAAAAAAATCATTAGTCCCGGTTCAAATAGTTGTGAAATTGACTTATCTACTAAACGGAAACAGAAACATTTTCGTAATTTAATTAGTGAAATCGCTATATGTAATGTATTGGAAATAATGTAATCCGAATTTTATCGTGAGCTCATATTTAGACGACATTTTCAGCCACAATTTTAAATTCAAAGCTATTAGAATTAAAACGACAAAAGCACGAGAATACGCTGACCATCACGGCCCTACTTAGTCACAAAAAGCAGTCAAATATTGCACATTTTTTTTCTTGATTTTAAAAAAGATAATAAGTAATATGTATTTTTTTCTTTTAGTTCTTAGGTTTTAATTTTTTTTTAAATTATACACAAAATACATTTAAATATAAATTCATAGATTTTAATCGATTTTAAACTATAAATGCACGTTGTACGATACATTCACCAACCTAAAATATCATTTTTTTTTAATACGCATATAGAATGCGGAAACTTAAGTTATTTTTTTTTTTTCGTCCTCTTTATAACGGCAACTTTTTTTATAACGGGTAAATGTGTCGGTCCCAAGCGATTCCGTTATAAAGAGGATTTTCTGTATATTTTGGTTACGTATAAATTTTCTCTTAAACCGGCGGCGCGGCTGATGGGAGAAGTCGGCGGTAAATCGGCCGGCAAAACGATATTTTAGTTTTTCTATAAGCGGGACAGTAGGCCAATAGGTTAAGGCTGCGTAACAGTAATACTACTACTATTACTACTACTACTACTAATACAAATAATAATAACAATAATGATACTATAGAGTGTCTCTCGACAAGAGCGGAAATATTTCCGTATTCGCGATAACGACGATATTAAGGTTTCGATAAATTTTAATTAAATAACGAACGGAACCCATTGCAATGCCCTCCACCTCGCCCGGTGTATAGGTGAGGTAGTTTGGTATCGGTATAGGTCGGTACGACAATGCCGTTTAGTCGGAGGATTAATCACTTGCCGCCGCCGCAGTCCGGGAGGAATCCGCACAATTTCACGAGCTAGTGGCCAAAGCGTTTCTGCGGTCGTCCGGGAAGTTTCGGGTCGCTTTTACCGCCGCCGCCGTCGGTTTATAGGACCAATAATTATTGTTGCTCGAAGCCTCGTTAATCCTTTATGTATATTTATATATATATATTGTATACTTATAATCGATTTTCAGCACCCACATACACACCACTGTCTGCTATTTTTCCAAAACCCGTCTACGCCGACGACGTATGTTTTTATTATTATACGAGTTTTTACCGTTTAAAACGTCCAATCCGTATCTTCGTGTTTGTTCAGTTTCGAAATTAATTATAATACATTTCTACTAAACATATTTTAAACTCGGTTTCGTAATATTTAAACGGAATACAAGATTATTATTATTATTATATTGATTTTGAACATTTCAATAAGTTTCGAATTATTTTCGTATACTCGAGGCTGGCGCGGATCCCGGAGATTTACACTAGGGGCCGACAGATTTCCATTCCCCCTTACTACTTTTATATTTAAAATCACAATTTTCTATTCATTTCGAGCCCCCCCCCCGGGTGGTCTCCTCAGTCCTGTAATCCGATACAAACTTTTTTTTTTTTTTTTTATCTGAACCGTGCTTTATCGGTCGACGAGCTCATGCGCAGTAAAATAAGTATAAAACGTACACATTTTTTCACATAATGTAAATTGGCGCACGGGACGGGTTAGTCAAGTTATGCGACTGCACGTACTCTCGGCGGTGGTCGTGGTGGGTGTAGATTACCGGTGTTGTTGGTGTCGCAGGAGGAAAGTTTAAAAGCCTTCAAAAAAAAAAAAAAATAAATAAAATAAATTAATCGGATAGACACTTTTATTGACTGCGTGCGCTCTCGGAATTCCGCTGTGCGCCATTTTACCCATATCTATATAATGTATATTACGAGTGTTTTTTGGTTATTTTTTAATGCTTATTATAACGGTAACGGCTGTAACGATGTCGTAATAACAATTATCTTAATCCATAGTACATTTAGAATGTAGATTTGGAATGTAAACGTCTCTAAAATATTCTGAATAACCGAGTAAAACTTGTTACAAAATTAACATCCAAATGTACGCGTATAGTTTTTTTTCTCCTCCGCGAATACTTACCGGAAACGTCGTCTTCATAATTTCCGAAAATACACATTTTCGTTCTATATATAATTTTTAACTTGATAATTTAATTATATAATAAACAACAATACGCGTGTTTATTATATAGTTTGAACATCGTTTAAAAGATTTAATAAGATATTACATATGGAAATACTTTATTTATTACAGAAATTAATAATAATATTTACAGAGTTATGTCAGTTTCAAAAATATTAGTCGATATATTTAACCGGGCAATAAAAGTAAAATTAAAAATAATGCAATACAATGTTTTAACAGCTAGAATTGACGTTTTATCGATATTGACGTGCGAACTTCGTCATCTCCGTCACGTAGACGGCCGGTTCGCGATTTGGTGAATCTCGTTCACCGTTTATCCTTAAAGGACGACACATTTGACGACATTTTTTTTTTTTAAATTTAAAAAAAATTAATACGTCATTCGTTAGTTTGCGGTCGTTTTGTACGTTATGAATTCGTCAATCGTTCGGTTTTGTAATTCCGCCCGACTAACAGCGCGACGATCGTGTCCACTACCCTTTTTGTTGTTTTATACATACGAGCCGATACAATAACTCGCAAAAACGGCCCGAACGGTTTTATGTTTCGGTCGTTTTCCTGTTGGGTACATAAAAGATTTACCTATCCGTCGCGATATGACACGAAAAATTTCCCGATTACGTTATACGAGCGCTCTCCGGGACGGAGTGAAGTTTTCGTGCCCATGGCCACGGGCTTTGTGTATAGATTTATTTAAGGCTGACGAACGATATTATGGCCATGTCGTGTGTACGTCAAAAGATACGTTCGTACAACCCGGAGGAGTGTGTTATCGGATTGAATTTCGCGGGGAAAAGACGTGTGAGGCATAAAATATGATAGAAAAAAAAAAAAATAAAAAAAAAAAATACAGTCCGTATTATTTTGTTTTATCATAATAATACCTAATATGTAATATTGTTCCGCGGGCCCGTATTAAAACGACCAAACGTATTTTTATAGATTCTTTAGTAGAGCTAAACGTTATATTTTTCTCGTATTTTATTTGAAATGGTTTTTTATATATATAGAAATAATCGACAGTTTATTTTTCTAATTCTATTGTTTGATCCGCCGTCGCCAAAATATGCGATCAACTAACTTTTTAACCAGTTTATAATTACAAACAGAACACACTTCTTCATACAATTTACTGTTCTAATATTATCATAAAAAAAATGTTCTCCACGAAATGTGACGTCACCGTTCTTCTTTTGATATTGTCGTGGCAATAAAAGTCGACACGCATTTTCTCCGAATGGGGGGGCATGACGTAATTTCACCTGGTTTCGTCACGCGGTAATAAATAAAAATGTCCAATAGTTTTAGCAATTATTAAAAATCAAAAATCCTATGAAATTGTACAAAACAAAAACAATTCGCAAAAATACAATTTCATCCGACCTCAACAATTGCGAAATTCCCTATTGTGCAATGGCGACTAAACTTTTGTTATTACTTGTACTTAAACGTGCGTAATATGTTAATCTTAATTGTTTTGACACGTTTAATAAAAAAAAATAAAAAAAATACACGCGCATACGAAGCAAGTGTGTGTAACATATATACGTATAGAATAAAATATAATTTGTATTATGAATACGATTGAGTGTTCACATGAATTAATTTTAAAATATCTATAAATATTATTATTAAATTGCCGTCAGAGTTGTATTATATCGTACAAAACCTTGTATATTATTCTGTACATAATGTTTGGTACACGTGCACTGTTAGATACACGAACTTCGTGTAAACGTGTGTTTTTTTATTACACGAGTAATAGGGACCTCACTAGTATATCGATAGATCGCAAATCAACGCTTGGAAGTCGTTTAAAGCCGTTTTACAATGTCAAATAATATTATGTCGGCCCCGTCGCGGTTTCGCGGCCGATAAAAGTCATTATTGACACGGGAGAAAAAAATCACCGTAACAAATGCGCGTTCGTTTACAGACAAATTGTAATTATTATTTATAAGAATATATTTAACCTCGTTTTAGTGACGTCTGCCGTGTGTGTTTTTTGGGTACACTTAAAACGGAAATTACCCTGTAATTAAAAATAATAATTAAATGGCTCGAACAGTGTAAGTATAATAATAAGTGATGAAAATCAGTCGTGTTGCCGTTTCCCTCGTTTCGGGTTGATTACGGCGGCGCGGTAAAAAGTTTCGGGTATTACAGCCGCGGAAATCCTCTTCTTTTATACTTTTCCAGAACGTATTTCATAATATTTTTTTTTTTTATAATAATACTACGCCGCGGTTATTTTCGCCCGTTTCGTCTTGTTTTTATTATTATTATTATTTTTTTTTTTTGTCGTTGTTATTTTTATTCTCATCTGCCGTTCGTTTCGTTCGGATTACAAAGAAAAAAAGATAAAAAAGATACACGCGTGAAAAAGTTTTATCCGTCGTCGTCGTCGTCGGTATATAGTGATGGCGGCGAATAACACGAGTTTCGGAGCGGAGCGGTGGTTTAAAATCCTTGGGCGGTTAAATGTATAAAATAATAATAATAATAATATATATATATATATAAATTTCGGGTCTTTACAGACAATATAATGAATATTCCGCGGGGCCGATTAAACTTTTTGTTTCCGGTGCGATTGTCGAAAGAACATTTTCCAGGCCGAACGAACGATATTGCCGACGAACAGACGGTACTTTTGCGCGTTTTTATATTTCCCGTGTCCCTCTGCCGCCGCCGCCCCATATCTTCCCATCACCCGTTTCGATAGCGTCTGTTAATCGATGCGAATTGTACACGACAATTATTACAGTCGGGTCGCGGATAGCTCGACAAAATCCTCAACAAACCGAGTTTTTCGTGTTGTTTGTCCCGTCGAAATTCTCGATAATATTCGATGTATAGTAATATTATTAGTCTCGTCAACCCGGTTACGAAATCGTGTATCCGGGCGGCGTGATTGGCAGATTGTAGCTGATAAATATAATTTATCGGTCGTCAAACTGTTTTTTTTTTTTTTTCAATTATATATGCTACAATCGGCAATAATGCAATAGTCGGCGGACCGTTTAACTGATAAACGAAATCATGGGTATAAAATTGACGAAAACGACGGGTCCCAGAGAAATTATTTAAAATTATTATTACGAATGAACCGAGCCAATGTCATCGTTACAAACTTGTTGACAATTTGTTGAATCGGTGTAAATTAGAGGAGTTTGTTAATAAACAGCCGAAATATCATATTATGTATGTGTTTACAACTTATATAATTGTATTTCTCGTTGTATCGCTCAAAGTTTATGTTTAATTTTGATAAATTCTAGTTAGTCATCTCGAAGCTATGTTCTATTTCCCTTACTACGAGTTATCGCTACACGACTGGCATATTATTATTATTTGGATATTGCTTTAGTTATCGGAGAAATTGATACTAATGTCAGGCCGGATATTTGATAATATGTCCTATATCATATAATTTTGTGTTACTGTTCTTGCGTGCATTATTAAAACGTGACCTGTCCGACGTGGTTTTTCAACGACATAACGTGATAAGGTTTTGGGTGTTCCACTAGGAACGCAAACTCCCTTGGAGCGACATAAATATTGGACGTGGTGGAATTTTTTTTTTTTTGTTTGTCCACGTTAATGTTTCTATGGCTACGATTCTCATCATTTTCCCGATAACTAGGTAGGTCTCATTACTATTATTATTATGGTCGTGTTTAACTCTGCAGAGACTAGATTAATAATAGAATTTGCAAACTCGGCGCAACGTTTCTATCGGTCAACACGTTAACCGTCAGCGTCGAAATATTTTACACTTTGATAAAATACAAAGTTATTTGTGTTTTTATTCGAGTTTTAAATATTTACGGTTTGAAACTAAACAATCATTGGCCATCTAACGTGTCGGCCAATAATGTATTTTTCTACAGCCCACCCTACAGTTTTTACTATGCCATAAGCGAGAACCTATTCGGATAAAAATCAAGCGTTTTATTATATTATTTACTCCGCGCATTGTCTGTCCATAACGTTATTATTTCCGTCGATCGATCGATTTGTTTTTATTTTTTTCAAACAACACAAACGCGTAGTTGATAAGTTAATATAGTTACATTTGCGAGTGTCGGTTTACCAAAGTCTTGGATTTAAAAAAAAAAAAAAAAAAAAACCAATAAATTTACGTCGGTTACGTGATACTCTATTGGTAACGGATTTACGTCGTCGTTTTCAACGGTTTATTCAGAAACGTATCGTTCGGTTGTTATTTATAGATTGTGTACGTTTGTATAGAGTAGTTTATTATTCGAGTCGGTGTTTAATTTGGGTGAAAACATTTAAGTCGTGTCTATATATATATATTTAAAAGACTGAATCGAGAGTAAATTTTACGGTAGAATAAGTTCGAGCATATAAAAAAGAAAATAAAAACCGAATAAAAGGCAAGTAATCGTATATTATATATATATATAACAAAAGAAAAAAAATTAACTAGTTCAGTTCAGTTTAACAGAATATAAAGGAGAGCTTCGACGATGTAAAATATTTTACCGAGGAAAAGTTTTCTTGTTTTTTTTTTTTTTTTTTTCTGCACTCTCTGCAAGTGCAGTATTTCTCATTAAACATTTTAGAGAATTTAATCGTCAAAAAAAAAAAAAAGTACCAACCTATAGTATTTTATAATATATATATATATATATATAAAAAAATGTAAATGGTCTGGATTTTTGTTTTATGTTAATAATATTACACAATATATTATTAAAATATATAATATCCGAAATAATTATTACGTTTCTCGAATATTAAACCTGTACTACACGCAGTAATAACAAAACGTACGTAGGTACTTCAGTGATACAATTCAGCGTCTGGATAAAACCTTTGAAACTAAACAATATTTTGTATGCATACGAGACAAAAAAAAAAAAAAAAAAAATCGTCCCGAGTATTTATAGTAATCATCGCGACGAGCGGTTTTTTTTTTTTTGTTGAATTTTGCCGCGTATAATAAACGTGTTTATAGCATGTTATAATACAAAAAGAACTCGGTGAATAAAAACATATCTAACTAAATAATATTTTTAATTTTTAGTGCGGCTCAGTGCCTTATCCAGAACTAAATTTCGCGAGGTTCTTGTATTTTATTGTTAATTACTGTTTAAGGGGATTGGTGCCGGTTTTCCAATTCCACATGGCCTACAATTTCGTAAAATTTGAAATTGTTTTTTTTTTTTTTACCATATCAATGATAAGACGTTTCCTTTAATATACTACTACATGACTTGACTTCCTGACATTTTGTAGTTTTCTACAAAATTCTAAATTAATTTTGAAGGTTTTGTAACGTCAACTTTTAAATAATAATAATATTTTTAGTTCACCTTCAAAAAAAGTGGAAACTATTTAATAATAATGTCTAGAGATATTTGAAAATTTACTTATATGATATCGGTATTCGTATTCCTAATACAAATTTTACATTATTCTATTCGTTTAATTAGGTAAACGTGTATACGAATTATTTTAACTCAAATTTATACCGGAAATATTTTGAGAATGCATATTTTAGACGTGTGTCCGACGCTTTTTAAAAAATACCCGGACAAATCAATAAGTACAATATTATTATTATTTTGTTGTTTAAGGGCCTAACGGTACCGTAAAAGAAGAAAAAAAAAATCGTCAGTATTTCGCGGTTAAAAACGATGACAACGGCTTCAGCGCGTTTCCCGGTCGATTATACACTCGCGCCTGTTATAGCCGCCGCGGTATTATTGCGAACCAAAGTCGTCCCGTCGAACAAACTGCCGCGGTGGCGGGCGGTCCCGGGGCAAAGCGTCGCCCGTAATCGTCGCCGCCGCCGTATACGTTTAATGAGTTTCATAATAGTTTCGAAACCGAGTTCGTCGGACGATTACCCGGACGGCGATTTATTTATTCCACACTGCCACCCACCGCCGCTCGCCCGGCCGAACCGTTGTGTTCCCCCCCCCGTCTCAACCATCTACAGTAGTAATAATAATAATTATATTATTGTGTATTCGCACCCGTTGTATTTTTATGTACATTTCGTCTGGTGTCGTATTTTTCGGTCGAGACGATTGATGTTCGCGGTTAAGGGTTATGAGGACCGGGACCGGTGCCATTTCCGTCTTTGTCTAACGAACTCGGGGACGTGTTGTCATTCTGACGTACCGATTGTGATCTGATCTGGCGAAGCAACAAGAATTATGCAATTTCCCGCTTTTTCGATTTTTCGACTTTAATTGTATTTTTTTTTTTTTTAATTACCCGGTATTTTAAGATGGGTTATTATTATTTTTTTTTTTTAAATATTTAATGGGGATAAATTTGGAAATGCGCCAAGGTCGATTTCAAGTTCTAACTCGACGACTAATTGAAATTTGCATTTAGAATTCTTATCGCTTACCTAGGTGTCAATCGGTACGTTGGAATAAAAACTTGTCGTCTAACGTATTTCTATGTTTCACGTGTATTAAACAACGGCCAAAAATCACCGCTACCGAGATTCCTCCTTAACACGAACCAAATTCGATAATTTTTTTCCATTTTTGTTTTCTATCTGGGAGAATCGAAATACATTCCGCTATAGGTGGCGGGCAATTGGTTGGAGACGGTGACATCACTGTTAATGAAAAAAATAAATTATCAGTCGATTTTTTGGTCGAAATACAATAATATAATATAACATAGTTTACTATAGAGATGTGTAATATTTTTGTACGGTTTTTAAATTAAAATTCCAAAAGAGCCGAATACAACTTTTGCATATAACTCGTACGGCCTATTCCCTATTAAATTTTGTTTCGATATCATACGAACATTTATAGACGTAAGTCGTTTATCATTAAAAACCAAATATTTAAATGTAACCCGTAACTTGTAATTAGTTATCGCGAACTAGAGTAACTATTGTACCTACACATACTGTAAATTGTAAAACCGGTCGTTGGACTACATGTTCGTATTAAGCAGTCGCGCCCAAGTGGATTTTATACGAATTTATCGCGTTGTTGGTCCACGAATAACAATAATATAGTATATAGTGTCGTTTGTAATTATTATCGTAATAATAATAATAATATTGAAATAATAACGGTAATAATATTATGATGGGGAAAAAAAAGGTGACATGCCGGCGGGCGGGTGGGCGAGGCGCGCGCGTTTTGTATATCGCGACGAGCTTTTGACCGCGATGGCTGTGGCGTGTGCGGGGTATAAACGCGCGACGGCAAAGGCTCCCCCGTATTATATTCTTGTTTAAAGCCTACCTCGCCTACTCCTCTTCATCCTACTCTTCCTCCTCCTCCTCCTCCTCCTCCTCCTCTTCCTCAACTGCCGCCTCCGGTTTCTCAGGGGTCTTGTGTAACGTGTCCCGTCCGCGTATAATATTATACGTACACACGCGAACACGCGCCAACTCCGGGGAAATCCCGTAGGAAAACCGCCGCGCCGCTTTCGTACGAAGAGTATATCCACACGATGAGCGGCGCGTGTAGTCGCCGCAAGTACATAATGCACACACACGGCGCGTTTAATTAAAACAGACACGACAAAGCCCGCGTCGGTATTGTATAGGATGATGTCTACAGGGTGATACTTTTTTTTTAAATTTATCACGAACCGGCCATTATTTTATTTCTATATGTATAAATATTATTAGAAAACGTTTGATTATTTCGGTTTTTGGCCATTCCGATGCTTGACGGGATTAATATAAATGAGATGACGAGCGAGACACGGGCACCCAACAAGTAATAACTGATAAGCAACAGTTTTATCATCTGCGATGGCGAAATGCTCAGGCACGAGACCATCAACGACAAAATAAAAAAATTTAAATATATATTAAAAAAAAAAAAAAAAACCATTATTTCCAAAATGTTTAAGGTTATTTCCCTAGAGATATCGAATGTCGTAGGGCCAGAAGTCAAAAAAAAAATATACTCATATATGTGTTACGCATATTATAACAACGTTCGACGATAATTATCAATATTTTCCAAATATTCGTAACGTTTTATTAAGCTGTCCATTTAAAAAAAAAAAAAAAAAATTTAAGTCCCGGGTCTTGAACATTGCAAGTTATACAGTCGACTATATTGTATAGACAATATTACAGTGTATACACGATGTTGGTAATTCAGCAATCTCTGTGTTTTCGTAAAATCGCGCACACAGTAATTTTTAAAACTTTTCGGGTTTTCTTTTTTTTTTATACTGACCGTTCCCCCGGATATACATCGCGTGATTTTTTATGGCCGCGTAGTGCGCAATATTCGATACAACACCGTATTATATATATACGAAACTCTCTCCGAAATTGGATAATTTGCCCGTATAATAACACCCCGGTAATGGTTTTTACACTTTTGCCGCGCGCATACACTGTCGTTCCAAAGTACTTTTCACCGTTTACGTGACATTTTTTTTTTTTTTTTTTATTTTTTTTTTTTTTTTAAACGACCTTTGTTCGCGTTTCCCTCGCGCGTTTATGTATTTATATACATATATACAACACGTACCTACGTATATACGTATATATTGTCGTTGTGCGATGTGTACACCACGCGTGTTCAAACGAGTAAACTATGGGCTTGGCGTGTACGTTATGGGTGGTGTTGTTGCACTCGAAAATATTTGCACGTCATTGTAAAAAATAAAGCTAATGGACGCGTTCGTGAACGAGCGGCGAAGGGGAGGTTTTGTAGGGTGCGCGTATAAAGTAACACGTTCGTTTTGATAAAATTTTAAATATGATCGTAATATCGGAATAGGATGTGTGTACAGTTTGATCGTATTTTCGACACAATACCAAATATTTCGGTAGGAAATATATGTTTTAATGTGACCCGAAAAAAATGATCACACTTTATGAATACGTGTATCGTGTCTATTATAGGTATTCGAAAACAAAATCGTATATAGTCTATATTATAATATGCTATGTCTTGGAGAGGTTAAATAATAGGTAGTTGTATAGACGTATCTGTTTTAACTTACTTCTTTTAACGACGATATGGTTTGTGATAATTTTCAAACTTCACGTTTACAAAAGATTATCAGTGGGATATCTCAGAGACGGAAATCTGCACCTGGGAAAATAGTCAGGCCAGTTATCGAATACCACAAATGCTCAATGAGTCTCTGTGTACTTGAATCGGATTTTCACTATAATTTGAATCGAAAATAATTAATGTTTGGTGAACACGTTCGCCGCACTGAAAATGCTACTCGTGTTAGACTTGGCGCAAACGACTCAAAACAAGCCGTGTGTGTAGAAATCGGGTTGTTTTTGTTATTTGTAACGATATTAAATTACATTTTTCGATTAAATTTATCAAAGTTGATAAAACGACTTCAGGGCGACGGATATAATGGCGGCGTCGTTACCGTTGTGCTCGGTGCGTTTTGGGACGAAGCCAAATAATTTTAAATACCGTCCGAAAATCGTCGCGGTGGTTACACCACACGCTGCCCGTCGAGTCTTCGGTGCCACGGAAAATCTCTGAAATTCGATATCACACTCTTGATTCCTCTAAAGATATTGTAAAATTGATAAGCGGCGTGTATCCTGGGGAGAGGTTAATGGGTTAATATAACCCCTTTCCGAAATGCCTTCGACAGACATTATTTTAAGACGATGTTTGTTTAGTTTAACCAATAAAAATTGGTAATGAGAATTTCAAATGTTAAACCGCTCAGAAATATTTTCCTGGCCATGCCAATTGTAAATGATCCTCATAGAATTACTATATAAAGTGTTGGTTTATCTATATTATACAATTGAATATTTTTTTTTTTTTTTTAATAATCATACATACGGAAACACGTTTGTGCGAATAGTCGACTGTATAGTCGACATACAGTGATAAGGTGTTGTATAATATTTTTTTTTTTTAAATTTGTTAACACTACTTCGGGGCGTTTTTTTTTCGGGGGATTTTATTAGAGGCACGCGGCCGATTTTTCAGCTGGTGTTTTTCGAAACGGGTCATATTTTGGTCGGGGGATCTTCATAACCACTTCGAGTTGGCCGGTTATCACGATGAATTGAAACGCATATTATAAAATTATATATTATATATTTTTTTATTCCGTTACAATGAATAACACTCGAGAAACGCATAGGAAACCCCCCCCCTCGTATGCGAGCGGTTTTCGCGTGTACGTATAATAATATACACGCGATTCGCCGAACTGGAGCAAACAAAAGCGCATGTTTTTTTCTTTTTTTTTTTTTTTTTTCTACGGAATCGTATTTTTCTTTCTATTATTATTATTATTTTTTTTTTTTTTTTAACTTTTACCGTTCTCCTTTGCTGTCGTCGCTACCCTACACCCGCCGCCGCCAATTGTCGTCCGGGCCCCGGCGACGACCGTCTATCGGATCGTAAATAATACCGTTACATTTCAAGGGCTCGCGTGTCTTTTATTTTTGTTTCGATAAATAAATACGTCGTGTGAGAGTAGTGCGGCCGAGACCATTATTTGTCCGCGGGCACGTTTGCCGCGATCGGAGGGCCGGTTCGGGCCGGGACGGAAGGGGACACCACGTCAACTGGAAACGGCGGTCGCCGGCGATCGCGTCGTTTACAAATGCTCGCGGTTTACCGTTCTGGTTGAAACCGTTCCGGTCGGCGGGGCGCCGACGTCCGATAAATTGTTGGCGCTCGAAATGCTGTTTTCCCGGCCGGCCCGCGACGTACACGTAACAAATATTTAATCGGTTTTTTTAATTATCATTATTTCGACCGGCCGAACCGCAAGTATAATAATAATAATGCGCGTATACGGAAATTTTAACGAAATTCCCAACAGAATCGAAAATGTTCAAATTCATTTTAATATAAATTGAAATACCTTTTCGGCCGACCATTTATATTCAATAGGTTCGCGGTGCTACTCGAAATTTCGAAATGGTTTTAATGCCTGTAGTACAAAAATCGCCAGAATGTTTTTAAAAATTTACCCGCGTCTAGAATCGGTTAATTTTTACATTATGCGTGTAGATTTCCGGTAGTTAAGTTGTTTACAGATAATAATCAAAAAAAAAAAAAAACACACGTAATTATAGGCAAAATCGTTCAGAATCTAAAACATATAACGATAATAGAATCGGGATCGTGATTTTTTTTTCCACCGTATTCGATTATTCGATTGTAAAATATTACTGCAGCAGCGATTTTTACTAGGATTTTATTATTTCCGTCGTTTATTATAGAAATTATAGTAATAGTTAGGCATTATAATATAATATTTTATTTCGTATCGCGGCTATAATACCGTCGGGGTACGCGTACACGAAGACACTATAAGGTTAATAATAATAATAATAATATAATATAATTATATTAACGGCGACTAAAAAAAAAACGCGGCTAAACGACGAATACTATTTTATTAATTACATACGGCGCGGTAAAGTGTCACCGCCGCCGCGGCAGTCCGGTTATAAAACCAGACTTATAACCCCGCCGCCGATATATTTTTAACGTTATGACGGTCACCCGCGTTGTAAAATAATAATATCGTATTATTATTTTCATATATATATATATATAAAAACACGTTATATCGCCCGAGTTTTACGCGCGTGTCGAAAAACTAATAAATAAGCAATATCCAGGGACCGATATAATATATAATAATAATAATAATATACAGTGTGTGTGTGTGTAGAGAAAAACAAAAAAAAAATCATAATAAGTAATAATAATTATCGTTTCCTATAATATATTATATTGTATGGCAATATTTATATTCGATTAAAACTCGTATTAAATAATAACGCCCGGCGTTGAATACGGTAAAAATAATAATTATCGGCAACGATAGAAAATATACTGCCGGCCATGGTGTTTTTATGTTTTCTCGTTCGGAAATCCGTAATATTATCGAACATCGTCGGTCGAGCGGTTTTTTGTTATGCCGGAAATAAAAAAAAAAATTAAAAAACCCCACGTCGTTTTAATTATTTTATTACCGTCCTGTATAATAGGAATTTTTGTCGTTGTTGCGCCGACCGAACCGCGATTACCGCGGTAAAATTGAAAATTAATTTTCACCGGGTACCTATCGAGTGTACATTACGTTCGTGTGTAATAGTTTCCAAAAAGCGAAAAATAAAAAGTTTGCGTAATTATTATTATTTGTATTATTATTATTATTATTATTATTATACGATCGGCCACGCAGCAGTGACACGCGGTGGAAAAGGCGGTAAATGTTTAGGTTGTGCGGTATGTAATAATAAAACGACGATAAAAATTAAACTGACCGTTTTTCGAACAAAATGTTATCGCGTTTTTTTTCCCGATATCCACGCTTATCCGACGCACACGGGTATAATAATAATAATACTGTACACACTCATTTTCGATGTACAGCAGTCGATCGGACGGGGAATGTGATGCTGCTGGGCGCAAATTGGCGGTCTCGGCTCGATTTCTATAATTGAAACCATTTCGTATACGGATCACGACCGCGAATGGACCGGACATGTACTCAAAGTGATTGTGTGCTGGGCGTGTGTGTGTGTGTGTGTGTGTGTCGGGTTTGGCGCGAGTGGTAAAAACGAGTGTTAAAAAAAAAAAAAAAAAAAAAAACCGATCTGTAGGCGAAACAGAGGGAGAACCGAGAGTCACGATGGGCAGTCGGGTAACTGAGAAAATCCTGACGGGAATTCGTTAACGGCGGTTTATATATATATTTATACGGTTACACGTGGTGCAATATATGTATACATATATAACGTCGTTGCATTTTCCCGTCAGAGGGCGCTTTTCCCCCGTCACTATACACTATCGACACGGACAAACATTAATATATCTATATATATATATATGTCTCCCTCCATAAACTATTCGGTATACGTTTATATGGATACCGTGTTCGTTATTGAATTTTGATAAGGATACGGAAAATCCGGATTTTTTTTCGTCGTCACGGTCGCGTATCGTTTTTTCGACGACGATATCGAAACGTATAATCATAATATAATATACGATCTGCAAGATAAAATATAATAGAACGGGAACGACGCATTAAAATGCAAACAAAACAATATGACCGTATGCGCGATTTAAATAAATAAAAAAAAGAAGAGCGTGCTTAAGCTCTCTGTTTTCGGTTGTTTTTTTTTTTTTTTTTAAACAAAACAACAATTTCACACGAACAATATTCGAGGGTTCTAATAACACGGGTAACATACGGTGCTACATGTTTCTCGTGCAAGAAACGACGAAATGCCGAATAAAAAAAAAAAAAAAAAAAAAAAAAAAAACAAATCCTTCGGGAAAAATTAATTTCAGTAAAGCGTGTTTTATTCACACGGCGCAATCGTACGAAATATAATATACGTTTATCTGAAGTTTACCATAATAATTATTATTATTAACATTATCTGTTACACCGGTCCGTCGACTAAGCGCGCCATTTATCTATCATCATCCCATCAATAGTCCTCCGCCGGTTAAACACTGTAGATATAAGAACGGATGAGTCGAATATACACACACACACAGTCAAAGTGTATTATTAATAGCAATTGCACCGTACACAATAATATTATAATCACGTTAAAAGCGCACGACAAACGTGCAGCAATATGCACACGGGACATTGTCAAACAGATAATATAACGGGTGTGGGGGGGAGGAGGGGAGCACGTAGATTTTCTGGGCAACACCGTTATAATATATGCGGGTCGCACGCACAAACCCCTAAAATTATTTCTAATTTTCCGTGATATATCACTCCGCCCCTCCCCGGCCGATAGCAACGAATTATTAGAAAATCGAAAGAAAAAAATACGAATAGTTTTATCTAGGTTAAAAATTGTTGAAAAATCGAAATACTCAAATATTGCGTATCCAATTAACAGGCATGATTTAGTGATAACGAGTCGGTGAGAGGGCCAACGGATAACAACAACCGACAACCGACCCTAATTGAGAAACAAATATCGATACTGTTATTATAATATAATTAAACTTGTTACTATAAAAAAAAATAAGTTGGGAATATAATTTATAGAATCGCCTTCAATTAAAAACTATAATGGTAAACAAAAACAAATGCGTTTAACTTATCCAGTATAAATTCGGTATTCTCATTCGAAAACACGCGAAACGAATTTGTAACGAGACCGAGCACCGTACGGCAAGCTTTGAAAAACAAATGCAAAGTGCATTTGTAATCCCAGCCTTAATTATCGCATTAAAATGTAAACACTAACGTTTAGGCATCATATGACGGCTGCGGCTTCAATAAAACAAACGTAATTGGTTACTATGACGGTGGCTACTGCTGGATAGCTTACTACAGGGGAGTTTTTTGTCTTTCTTTTGAAAGGGGGGTGGGAGCCATTTTGATAGTCAGGATTAAGGTACGTCCGTACTCATAGGTACAGACAGGGGAGAGAGGCTTATCTTAGCTCTCATACCAAAACTCAACCAAATCAAATAAATACAATGTATAGTATAATCAATATTAATCAATAAATAGTACGATATCTCGGCGCATATCTATTAGTGACAAATTTGTCAATTTCTGATGAAACATTTGATTTCTCAGCCAAGTTTTTAATCTACGAGTAATAAGCATCATGCACAATGTTATGTCACAAGCAATACATAAGAACTTATCACATATCCAGATGGACGTTCACCCTCATCGCCTCCTCCCCCCCTAAAATACGCTCTTGGCTTAATAGTTAAATTTAAATTACATTTTTTTTTTTTTTTTTTTTAATTACAATTTTAACAATGTCAACAAAAAGACTCGGGGGGGGTCCTGAATAGGGAAAATTAATAATCAACTGCGCAATACGTTGTCGCAAGCGTATTTCTACACGGAGAGTTTCGCGTATTTATTGTTTAATATTGCAGCGCTCGTGTTTTTTTTTTTAATTTTATATTTTTTACTATTTATATATGTCGATTCGCAGGCAATGTATAATATACGCACACGATTCGCCATAAATATGTATTATACAACACGACACTCGACTTTTGTCCGACCGGATAAGAACCATTACGTTTTATTATTCGTCGTCGTCGTCTACGCGTTTATATAAATCGGGATTACTTGTCAATGTGTCGTTTTCCTTTGCGCGAACAGTTCGGTAAATTTCTACAAAAATAAAACCTTTCCGGAATATTAGACGTAATAACATAAAATATTGTTATATTATGTGTACCGTATACGGGGCGTGCGAGTACGACGATATAATAACACTGTGGAATGCTTACCACATTATTATAGCATACGACCATACGCATTTGTATATAGAGATCTGCAGTAGATTCAAGGCAAATTATCGATGTTAACTCTATAACACACGTAAACATGGATTTTAAACTAGGACTAGAATTAACAAGAATAGTTAAAAAAAAAAAAAAAAAAAAAAAAAAACATTGTCAGATAAAATCAAAACCTAACCTTACCAATTTAAATTACAATATATTGTTGGTGATTTTTCACCAATAAGATAATTTCAAGTTACCCGGTTTAATCGCCGGTGATGAATTAATACTATTCATATGGTCAGATATACACCCTGATGCAGGAACAAACACAGGATAAAATGTTGGGAGTCTTGGAGCGAGGGGATGACATTTTCTACCAGAAACCATTGATGGTTGGAGCAATTTTATTGGTGGAAAAGTCGTTCACAGACAGAAATAAAAGACACATAGTAAAACCAATACGGCTTAGACTCTAAAAACCTATGGCTAGTATTTGATTTTCCGGGTGACGTAATTTGTACGCATTTTCGTCCGTATATACGTATATATTTCTATAGCTATATGTTAGTATATTTATCCCCATATCCATTTATAATATATCGGCCGGCATATTGTGAAAATCGACGTTCTCCCCTATTATTTAGTTCTTGGTGTGTGTGTGTGTGTTTTTTTTTTTGGTCTCGCCGCCGCCGTACTCTCACGTTTCTATTGCCCGTATGGTGTAAAAAAGTCGAAAATAAAAACAACAATAATTTCAGATACGAATCGTATGTACGGTATAATAATATAGTCTCAAATTACATATATACTAAACCCTACTATAATTTCGCCGTCGTCGTATCCCGTCGTTGACGAACAATGCGTAGTATTCGTACCCTCTTTAATTTATTCGCTTCGGCAGTGTAAAACGTGTGTGTGTGTGTGTGCGTGTTAAGGAATGCTTTATTCATAGAGGAAATTTAATTTTATAGAAAATTTAATTTTACAACCTCTAATATCATAAAGCACCACGAAAAATAAAAACAACATTGGTAAAGTTCGGAAAATGTTTTTCAATTCCTTCTCGGGCCGATTTCAATTTAAATATTATCAAATTTAATTAAAATATAATTTTTCCTGAGAATTTGCATTAATGAACAATTATTAACAGTTCAGTTTTCTATAACGAATGTCTTCGCTAAAAACGTCGAAAGTTTAATTATTTTATTTTAAACGCAATTTGCATAATTATTACCTTATACATTTGCTATGGTTTATATAGTTTTAGAAAATTAAATTTTCACTAAAACGCACGGGACAAAACATTTCGGTTTACCGAACCGCCAATGAAATATCTAAATACATATTTAACGAATCGACGGAACCCGACCCGAGTAATATTAATCTAATCAGATTTCAAATTCAATTAGGCGCAAGCAAATTTATTAGGTTAGCAAATATATGCGCCGTCGGCGGTTTCCCTAATAACACATAATAATAATTACTACACCGATCGAAAACCGGATAGGTATCGACTTAACAGACACTATAATTATGCGGTTTTCATTTTTCTCTCTCTCTCTCTCTCTTTTTTTTTTTCTTTTTCTTTTTCTAATCGATGTGACTACTACTCCCCTGCGCTCCTACGGCCGGCCGCGTTCCCGTTGACATCCTCGCCGCGGTTACCCCTCGTATACAAAAAGTATAACGTCTACTTGTTGACATCGTTCGGTCAACCGGAATGTAAAGAAATTGTTTTTAACTTTTTTCACGTGATATATTGTGCCTTATTGTTGGCCAATATCTAAAGTATTGACGGCGAAAACTTTCTTATTTCGCGTGCCAGTGTAAGTGTGCGTTTCGTATGTTTGTTCGTACCCACTGGTAAATATTTGTTCACCCCGAATCAATTGGAACCGACGACGACGACGTATACATATTTTTAATGTTTAACAAGTTTTATACAAAGAAACAATTATATATCTATCGCTGCAGAAATATAGTTCTGTTCCTTCCAATTTATAAAATATATTAAATACGATAAAATCGATTATTTCCGTCAATATTATATTTTAACGTCCGGTAGGCGTATTATTATATTACCGTAATTTAGGATATTCATCAAACGCATCTTGTATTCCTAACAATTGATTGATCATTGAAAAAAAAAATTGTAGTAGTAATTTAATAATATCGTTGTTTTTTACACGTATACGATATACGATCATGAAAAAAAAAAAAAAAAACACATTATTATTATTAATATGTACTAAATAAAAATGTAATATTCACATGGCGAATAATGTTATTAATTTTGAAAGGTTTGTGTGTTAAATACAAAAAAAAAAAAAAACATTAAAACTCAAACGAAAGATATATCGAACAAGAGAGAAGAACAGCTGTCTATTACGTACAACCCTAATGCAGAAAATATTATATAGTTTTATGAAAAGGACTCTACGCCTATATTTACATATTTTATTGAATTTAGAAAGGTACACTTTTTGGTTATTTTTTTTTAATTTTTTTGTTTTTTTATTAAATTAAATTTCTAAGGGAGAAGTCTATAACGGTCCACATCAAACAAAAGCGAATGTTGTTGTAGGGTACCTTTACTACGCCGTAGTCTCGTATAACTTAATTCTTGTGTACAATGCGTTTTGGAAGAGAATTATGAATGCCATTCCTTTTGTATATAGGGTATCTGCGAGCGAGTAGACAAATGCGCTTTATTCTGTATGTATATATATATATATATATATATATATATATATATATATATATATACAGGTACTTTCTCTTCTTTATTTCGCACACAAATTTTACAAAATGTATAGTTAATTTAATAATCGTTTGCATTAATATATAAAACTTAATTTGCTCTGAGAGAGAATTTGGAGAAAAAAAATAATAATAAGAAAAATCTCGTACACTTGTATATAATATTCAATCGAAATGATCGATAAAATATTATTTATATAGTACGAAGGTCGTCTTATAGGTAAATTTAAATAAAAAATAAAAATATTGTCGTTTTGTATGTTTTCACTTGTTTTACATCTCTATACATCGTCCATACTAATATTCCATCCAGGGCCAGTGATAAAGACAGTATGGGAGTGCATACACTCCCATACTGATGTTATAATAATAGTGATGTTCATGACTTTCTTACAAATATTATTAAAAAAAAAAAAAAAAAAACAGTAGTTACTTTATTTTTAGTTGACAACGTTTACGAGTCAATTGTAAATAATAACGAAACGGACGATGCACCAAAAATTGGTCACGATAAAAAAAGAAAAAATAGAATCAAAATATACGTCGATTATACATTACGGGAAAATCGCGGTATTGAAAGGCCAATATAAAAAAATAATACAATGAATTTGTTACACCCGCTTAAAATGTCCAAAAAAAAAAAAAAAAAAATAAAATAACCTCTTTGTGTTAATATTTACATACGGAAATGATAAGCGGTTCTTTTTTTCCAGACGGGAATCGTCGCATCCGTATATACCGCTCGACCCTAATATCCGTTTGGTTTTTTTCGCAATGAATCTCGCGTCCTAATTTTTTAATTTTTTTTCCCCACGGGTTCCCGCGTCCAAAACCGACTCCCGGGGCGCGCTACAATATTATATAGACAACGCGGCCTTTTTTTTCCCATTCATTTGCCGCGTTTTTCGTTTCTATACAACGTACGGGGATTTACCGATATAATATTAAATCGCAAACGTACTCCCCCGTACACCTCGCGACCATTCGTATATCATCCCGTCCGGAGGCGAATTATAATTTACCCGGTGATGGCGAGCTGGACGGGGGACCGTATCCATCGATCGTCGAGGAAGGGGATGTCGATTGTTTTGTATTATGTTCAATCCGCGGAGAGTCGGTGCACCCACACACCCGCGGGGTCGCTCAGCCGTATGCGTATTTTTGCCGGGAAATTTCCGCGCGCGCTCCACTGTGGCGCGCGGTGTACGACTAAGGCGGAAACGCGTTCCGCGGCCCCGCGGTAAACTGTTTATTTTCCGCGGCCTCGTATTAAATATATTATACATTAAATATATTGTATATTATTATATAATACGGGGAGGGGGGGGAGGGGTCACGGCCGCGATCCGATTTTAATCGTTGAATTATTCACGACAAATCCGGCGGCACGGCGTAATCCCCGGATCGCGGGTTTCCAACGGCCTATATAATATGTACGCGAGCAGTGTATATATAATTATGAATAAATAAGGACTCGCGGCGTACCCCCTCGGGAGACGGCGGCGCCGGTACGTACGTACCACGGGTCCGGGCGGTACGCGGCCCCCTCCTCAGTGTTTTACCGCGGCGCGCGGGCGGCGGCGGCGGCGGCGGCGTTGACAAAAGCACGGGGCGTCATTCGAAGGGGTGGTTGGTTGGCCGGCCGGCAGGGTGTGCGGTTGCGAGTTTTACTTTAAAAAAAAAAAAGAAGATTGGCCCGCGAAAATATAATAATAATAGGCTTACCGAAATTGTGGACCGTTACAAATGCGATAGATTATCTCCACAGCCCGTTCGTTTATTTATAGGCGTACTAAACGTCAAAATTCTCGTCTTCCCACTCGCCCCCCCCCCTCCCGTCTGCCGTGCTAAACGTATATTTTACAACCGTGAATTTCTGCACGTACTAGCGGATACTACGCTTACTTACTGTCGCAAACGTACGGTTTTTCGCCGTTAAACACACCGACGTCGATTACACGGTTTTTACCGTTCATATCCGGATGCACCCTGATGCGTATCACGAGAATTGGACAAATTAAATAGACGGACTGCGGGCTGCAAACAATAAAATAGCGTCTCTTGGCAACGGTCGGACCCCCGAGTGCCGTACAGCAAAAACAATGACAATTAAATATTCAATTCTGTACGGGAATACGAATTTACAAAAATGTATACGTGACGATGAACACGAGACGATAGTATTGTGTCGCGCGTTTTTATTTGGACAATTATCGCTTACACACTTTGAATCCAGATTTTTTACGTTTCGGGATTTTACGCGATCCCGTCATTATTTGCGTTGCCCGGACATCCCAATAGATATAGTTATACGTACGAAGGGAAGCTGTAAAAATATATAAAAATAATAATAATTATAAAACAGTAGATAGGAACTCGTCACTGCGGCGTCATCGTATCCGCCACCCGAATTCGAACACCGGCTGGTATTACCGAAGTTTTGTCTTGTCTGGTCTGCGGAACGGTTCGGTTTGGCGCGTGTTACGTTTGCGGTATTTTCGCGTACTCAGTTATACTCGTATATATTTTTATATATATATATATATATATATACCCGAACCGTGTAATATATTTTAATTATATGGCGATAGATAATAAAGAGGATAGCCGAGCGGTGTACACGAATTTGGATCGATGGCCATGATGGGTGTGGCCTTTTTTTTTTACGACCGCCGGTATTATATATATGTATATACACAGGGTGTACCCAAAACAAATGTCGCACTCTACGGGACTACGGGACTCTCGTAAACGTGGCCTTCGGAATAGATTTTTATTTTGAAATTTCTATGTCAATACCTCGGGTTTATTTGTAAAGTATTCTCATATATATAATCAAAAACAAATCCTACCGCTAGAAATTCCTGAAAAATTCCTCACTGTCGCTCTGATCACAGCTGTTTTTCACGTATCGTGTCTAAATTCGTTATTTTGACGCAACGTACGATTATCTATATGAACGTTAATTCAACGACCCCGTCGGAAAAATACGACTAATTTGATGGTAAAAAAAACCTCATAAATAAACAAACAAAATAGTTTATTACGAGAATTACATGCAGAATTATTTGTATATATGGTTCATCCTATATATATATATAAATGGTCGCTTCGAATCGTCGACGATAGCTTATCGCGCGTATGGCGTACGCGACGGCGGCGACCACAAACAGATATAGATAAAGCTAGAGATAGGGATAGAGACAGAGACAGAGAGGTATATAATAATTTTTAGAGGGTTCTCCCGCGGACGGGTCCCCGGTCCCGAGAGGGTAGGCGTGTGACGCGTAACAGATCACTCCGAAGCGCTGGCGCACGCGGTCAGCCCTCTGTAGTACACGCACACCGACATTATTTTACACGTACATAATACACACACACATATATATATATATATTCACTGCCCTCGCCGCATGTATTCCTCCTGATTTTCCCGATTAGTTTTTTAACATTTTTTATTTTTTTTTTTTATGTATTTTTGTCTCTCCGAACGTTGGTCGACCGAAATATTCCGGGCCACCGCTTCCGGGATTTGCCCGCCACCTCCTCCCCGCAAACACACTTTTTAATCGGTCCGTAATGCCTATTATATAGACTGACACTTCCATTATCGATATATAATTTTCGATAATTTTTTGAAAGGACCAAGTACGGAATATATTTGAACCCCTCCCTCGTACACCAAAAAAAAAAAAAAAACAAAGTTGACTATTTCGCGTTTATAAATGTTAGTTTGAAAGTTGAGCGTACAAACAAAAACCTCATCTAAAGCCCCTTATTCTATGGCCTTGTAATGTTTAATGAAACCGTTGGTATACAATTGCCTAGATTTGTTTTTTTTTTTTTTTTTTGTAGTTAGGTTTATGTTTGGTTTTTAGAATATACAATGTGGAATACAAATATATATATATAATAATATTAATTATGGTTAACTCGTGGTAGCAGGGTGTCCAAGAGTATCACTCATAGTCCCCCCCTCCCCAATAATTTGAAAATTTCACCTAAAATGTCTAACTATTTTTTTTACGTTCGAAAAAAAACCTCATTAAAACATGAATATATTAATTTTGGTTTTAACTGTCACTAGTCTGATAAAGGTAGAAAATTGTTTTATTGAAATCAATAAATTATTTTATCGTATAGAAGAAAATAAATAATGTTTAATATTTTGACATAATCTCATTAATAAATATAATAATTATTTTATACGGTTGACAAAATGTTTTTATTAATCGATTGGTGGTTTTTTAAGAAATGAAAAAATAACTATCGATAGAATAAATTATATATTATGTTTATATAATTTTTTATTTTTTTTTGTTATCGCAATAAAAATCTTTATTTTAACCATACAATTTATATCAAATGATTATCAATTCCATACCTGTAAATATTGTTTCATTAAATGTACAAATATCATACGGGGTCATTATTAATTTTAATATTACCGAGTTGATCTAGTTTTTTTGTTGTTGAATTTATCGTATTTTTTTTTTTTTTTTTTTTGTTCAGTGTATTTCTGAGCCCGTGATATACGGTTGTTGTAACTGTTCCTCTTTTTATGTACAAAATAATAATATATACGGCGGGTTCGGCGGCAACGGTATATACAGGGTGTTGAAAAATAAAAATAATATAAATTACAAACTCAGCTGTTAACACAAAGGAGTTATCGAAGGGCGGCTTAAACCCTTGTGGATATATTATAATGTCCGGTATTATATTTGTGTTGCATACAAATTAGGTGGCGGTGTTTCACTTACGTCCGACACGCCATTGTTTTTTATAATTTTTTTATTTTTTTACACGCAGACAAAAAGCCGTATTCTAATTCTCGACATAAAATATTGTTCTTCGTATTTCATTTGGATAATGTCGACATTAGCCGGGCAATGTGATATAAGTCAAATGTTAACATTAGACCATCATTATGTGTCATGCATATTATTAAAATCTTGGATAATGTTAACATAATAACCGGTGCACAATAGTCAATACATTCTGGACAATGCCATAAAAGCTATTATATTAGTAACTGTTAATGGCACGGTTTTTAATAATAATATTTAATAAATAAAATAAATATATTGCCATTCGTGTTTATTCATATTTTTTTTTTTGTTTTGTTTTACACGGCATTATTTTAATATGTACAAGATGTTAGACGTTTTACGCTTGCGACCTAACCAATACAGAGTGTTTTTACGAACTCTAATTATTGTTAAATTTAACATTATGCAGTCGTACAAATGAACAATGAAACGTTATCCAAAATGCACGGCTAATGCCGACACATTATCCAATTTTCAACATTAACATATATATATTTATCGTTTTTGCGTTAAACGGTTATCGGTTTTGTCCGCGCCAAAAACGTTATCACGACGGCGGTGGCGGTCGTTAAACCGCCGCGGCTTTTGCCGATTTAATTAAGAAAAAAAAAAAAAAAAAAAGAGAAAAAAAAAAAAAAAACACCCGTCTTTAATTAACACCACTCGGAGCCGTAGCTGTATAATAATAATACAGCGCGCGTTTAAGAGCCCCGGGGACCGTCGGCGTGCGCGGAAATTTAACGATTCGCGGCGGTTATCCGCGAAACGATGAGATGTGACCGCGCGCGGGTAAATAATGATAATAAATACGTGTACTATTTCGCCCAAACACACGTATATAAATATATATATATATATATATATATATATATATATATATATATATGGAAGTGCAGGGACAGTCTCTAAAAGTCGCGGCAAGTTTTAATGGTCGTTTTTCGCGGCCGCCATTGTAATCTCGTAAATTCCCCGCGTCCCGGCGAGTTTTAGATTAAAAATTCTCTACCCTTTCGTTTTCGCGGTTTTTACGCGCTAATCTCGGGCCCACTTTTCTTTGGCGCTTTTATCGCACGCACGCGACGCGACCGGTGTCCCTCGGCGGGATTTTCTCGACCGTTTTTACGGTTATCGGTTTTCGGCTCGTGCGATATTGTCTCATTGTTGTAGATTTTTATTTTATAATAAATATATCTGGTGGGGGGTGGGGAGGTGAAGGAATCCCGAATACAATGTCGAATGTCCCGTCGTAGTATTATACCTACCTATAGCGCCGGAGACACACAAAAAAAAAAAAAAATAGTTTTCTCTTAGAATGCATATAAGATAATATGTATTTAATATAAACGTCGTAGTTATGATAAAATGCAAGTATGCCATGTTTGCGGTTAGGTAAAACAAATTACTATCAAGTCGGTTTTACCTGTAAGCAATATAATGTACAATTATCTAATAGTCTGATTAAAAATACGATCGAGAGGTCCCAAGGGGTTTTTTTTTTTTTTTAATTTCGTAATGATAAGATTGGTAATTTTTATTTTTTTTAAATTTTTATGACCGCTTTAATGATAATACTTTTGCACTAATCTACTGTTTAATTAATACCCGTTTATGGGATAGGCTACAGCTACGTCTGTGTGTACGAATGTGACGTTTTAACCAGAACAGCCAGACAAAACATTTCTATTTCCCACGTATCCTAGTAAACACCCTAAATAATAATAATCCGTTTAAAAAATTGAAAACCGTCATACACACAGTTCATACAGTTTCGCCTGGCTTGTAGGTCTAAATCAACTATAATACACATCGCCTGCAAACCCCCTATGAGAATTTAAACCCGATTGTTTCACAGGAGTCGTGTATGGGAAATATCTTGTTTTTCTTTTATGAGTTACACGGTGTTTTTGTGTGTGAAGCGAACGATAATTAGTCCGAGAGTGCTGTTACCATCGTACACCCTGTTGGGTATAGATAAGCTTGTTCGCGTTCGTACTACCTATTTGTTTGCAACCAGTCAGATCGATGTGGTGAAGTGACAAGAAATCTGAAAACACATTCAGCGTAAAGTCTAGATTATGACATAACGGTCAGGCAGGACTTTAAATTTTTCAATATTTATCGTTAAAAATTCGATATTAAAATACCGATATTTATTTTTTAATATTGTTTGTCGTTCAAAATTAATGGACCGTTCAAATGGAGACATTATTACGACGACGCTGAATGCAAATGTGTGTTCGCAACACTACATATCACTTCACGAAATCGATCGGACCGTGGATTGCGGGAATATACGCAAAAGACATAATGACAAGATTAAATAATATAATAAGGTACTTTTACCTCGGGCGCCAACGAATAATTTACAATAGCATCGCCACCGAAGTTTTCGTCTGGTCCGAGAACAATATATTATGATAATTATTATTCCATCCATTGCGTCGTAATAATATTAGCGCCGTCTTAAATATATTACATAATACAATAAACGTCAAAGTTTACGTTAACGATATTTGCGCCGCGGCGTTACCCGCTCGCGCAGGTATTCACAACTCGCGGTTGTCGTTAATTAGCGGACGGAAGAAGCTTTTTCCGCGACGGGGCCCCCGGCGTCGTTTCGCTTATTAGTTCGACTGTCGAAATACTACACGCGTGTCCTCGCAGGAAATAATTACGCCCTTTTAATAATTTTTATTAGGAGGACTCGATTTTGTAATTTAATTTATAAAATATTAACGGCGAAATCCCCTGCCCCCCCCCCAAACCACTACTTCTGTGTTAGATTTTAACAACAATAGTTAATAAATCGGGTCGATAATATGAATTTACACGCGCGTAGTTATCGAAATACGATACGCGCATCGATTTATGATCATCACAATATTATTTATAACAATACACACAGTGCAACACGACTATATAATATTGAATATAGTGGAATATGCGTCAATTAATTTAACGACGTTATTTCGTTTTAGATATACGATTAAAATATCGCACCGTTCGTGTTCGATATCGAAATAATAACATTAAAAAGAGAACAAATCGCTACTGGTAAAAATCGTATAGAAATTAAATTGCAAAATTGTTTTTTTTTTTTTTTTTAGGTTTCTAAAGTGTAATGATGATGACAGTTTTACTAGCATGTGTTTTTTTCCTCGCAAAATTTTTTTCGATTAGTACAAATTATCAATTATTTCCCACAGTTCACTAACAAAAAAAAAAAATTCGGGATGTCCGCTCGTCGGTTTATCGTATGAAACATTTTTCTAAATTTCCAACAGTTTTCCTAAAAAAAAAAAAAATGATATCATCTGACAATTAATGACGTTTTCAGCAACTATTAAATGGAGAAAACACTACTATAACCTTACCGGATTGTATCGAGCTACGCTCAGGATCGTTTTTTAATTGCAATGATTTATCGTACAGTATATAAAAACTGTAAATGACCCATATATGCGTATACCTTTCAAACCGCGCTCTCACAACAGTGTCCTACCCGTGGTGCAAGGTTTTTTTTTCTGGTTATTTTATTTTACATACAGGCATATATTACCAGTAATTTAGATAGGATTCATACGGCAAATATATTTTTTTTATATTTTTTTGGGAAGCCAAACATTACATTTCGAATATATTTATTTTTAAAACCCTCTTTTTATGGAATTTAATTATAACGAACATCGTTGCGAGACTTAAAACAAATACCTTTTATATAGTACTCGTCTTTAATGCGTATATATTGCCTACATACACGCGCGAACCGGGGCGAGACAATCGCGTGCGTGTTTTCGTATAATATTATTATCATTGAATTAAAAGTGCACTCGTTCGGGATTATTGCTTTTATGTATTATATATAAGAGACGGGGCGACGATTGGATAGTACATATATATATATATCTTATACGATAAAATGGTAAAAATAAAGCGAAACGAGTACACTCGGACTTTCGGTGGCAGGAGGCGGACGGGCGGTGGCAATATGGGAGGATTGGGGGTTATTAGATTCGGGCGTGTGCACGTACGCGCGTCGCAGTCGTGCCGACGCCAAAAAAAAGGAGCCGGGGGACAGAGGATAAAATAATATATACGAGAGGATCGGCTCGGCGGGAGATAATTTACTTTGGGCGAGTTGTGCGCGCTCTCGGAGGGCGGCGGCGGTTATGTCGTTATTCAGATGGCGTGGCGACAACGGAATATACGTGTGTGTGCGTGTGTGTGTGTGTGTATATATATATATTTATATATATATACGTATACGCGAATTTAAGGGAAAATTGGCGTAAATAAAAAGAAACGCGCGGACGATAGTAACACACACACACACAGAGAGAGAGAGAGAGAGAGAAAATATATATACAGTACGGAAAGTCATTGGCGCCAACAGTAATCTCGTGCGAGCCTCCCTATGGGGACGCGCCCGGTCGCCAGCGGCGTGTCCCACCGGTCTCCGGGCGGCGATTTCGCAATCCGAAAACCATTGTTCGCCGTCGCTGTACACACGACTCTCTATATTATTATTATTATTATCACTATACTTTTATATAGACCGTACATAATAATATTATAATATATATATATATCGGACCGATAAACTAACGCTGGGGTGACGGGCCGCCATGTTATGGTGCGGTTATTAAGTACGTTTGTCCGCCGACGATTACCGTCTTATTGGTGTTTCGATTAATCGAAGACCGTTTATATTATTATTTCGTATGCCACCGGCCCGTCCTGATTGATTTTGCGGACACGCGTTCGCTGCTGCGGCACCAAAAATGGTATTCAGCCGGTTGATACAATTGGAATAACGACACGATCGGCCTTTAATTATCTACAAGAGTTCTATATTTATTTTGATTTCGCTCGTCAATTTTAATTTTTCTATTGCATCTCAATAGTTTTGGGGACCTATCGAATCGCAGTGAGAGCGGATGGCTCCGGGACTCGTTTGGATTCCGCTGCGGTCTCGTTTTGATTTCTGTCGCAGTATTTTATAGTATCGAATAATATCTCTGTAAAGAAAAAAAAAAAGAATAAAAACACCACGAATACGATATATACTAACGTCGTATCCAATACTACACGATGTCGCTGACGTTGCTGACGCTGCGACGGCGTTATTGCTTATTCTTCGGGAAAGTTGGTCGGAAAGTGAAAAACAGCAAATGAAAAAAAAAAAAAAAAAACCATCTGCTACCATCGAACGCCGCACGGCAGTTATATAATTTAGACGTCGTCGTCGTCGTCGATACGACCGGACAGATTTTATTGGTAATAGCGAGAAACCGTTTTCGCGGTGGGGCAAGAAACGATGGAGAGAAATGGGGCGGAACGTATCAGTCGACTTAATTGGACAATATAGTTTTCGATGGATTTCACCACGAAATAAAAAAAAAATAAAAAACGATGTGAACAAAATTTTCTATAGAAAATGCAATACAAATAAATAATAATAAAAAAAAAAAACGAAACAAAGACTGGAGTGTGTTATATCGTCGTCCGAGTAATATCATAGCCAATCACGGTTTTTCCAAATTTTCAAAAATAACAAAATACTATATTTGGTTATCATTGATAATAAATAATTTCAGATAGGCGATAATATGATTTTTCACAGCAAACCTGTCGATTAAACCTACAAACAAATGGCGGGGCGTTCGCTCATCTCCCTAGATTTTCGGAAAAAAATGGAAAACATTATTAATTGAAAATAACTATATAGGTTAATTCGTTACAAGTAGACTAATTTTTGTGGACTTTCGATAAAACGGGTTGTTGTTCATTGGGGGAAAAAAAATGTCCATCACACCACAACGGATACACACCGGCATACAGCCCAAAGTATCAGAAATTAGCAGCATCGTTCATTTAACAAACGATTTTCTGTCCGACTACTATAATATATTGTTAATCGAACGAATATCATATTGTTCGTTTAATAATATTTAGAGATTTTTAACGGCCAATATTACCATTGGTTTTATTTTTTTATTTTCAACGTACGAAAATAAGAACGAATACACCGCCTCGCGCGACACATTCGCGTTCGTTTTTCGAATGTTAATACTTGCGTGCGCGTCTTTGTTTATCAATAATAACAGTATACATTTATATATATATATATATATATACGCATAAACATCACAAAACACTCCCAGGCCTATAATAATATTACGTAGTTTATTTTAGTTTTTTTATCGCGTTGCACCCGGAATAATATTATAACAAACGACTTTCGATCCGTATCGCCACCGCGTCGTCGTCGTCGTCGTCGTCGTCGTCGTCATCACTGTGTCGTTATTGTTGTTATTATTATATTGTATTCGTACACGAAACGAGTAAGTTCGCGGCGGTACGCCCCACCGGTATATATAGATACCAGTTATACATAATATTATAATACCGACGACACGGTCGCCGGTATTATTCTTCGTCGGGTTTTTTTTTTATTAATTTTTTTTTACAAGCGGACGATAATAATAATTGTTACGGTTGAAGAGAGAATAAAAAATACTACGGGTGAAGGGGAACTCGTAACAATAATATTGTAATGACGTGCGCGGGGTCGGAAATCCGTTTTTTCTTTAAAAAGAACAAAAAAAAAAAAAATAGTTTTAGCTCCGCGGTAAGCGATAAAATCAGATTGTACGGGGGCACGGTGTATTTTCAAAGAATATTCGACGAACCTATCCTGCAACCTTTAGAGATAACATATTATCGAGCGTTTTAACGTACGACAATTCCGTAGTATATTATCGTGTGAAGACCGATCAACTAGGGCTAGGGTACAAGAGGATTGTGAAGGTCTTGTACCGTAATGAATGACGCACCGGCCGATTGGAAAGTTTAACGCTCCCCATTGGGCCAGACAGCAAAATGAAAAAGAATCGACAGACGGACTTGAGCGAGATTTCTCCAGATAAACTCAAGCCGATAAATACGACACGAAAAACAGAGAGTGAAATGTGCGCAGCAGCCAGAAGCCTTATGCAGCCACGACGGCCTCCGATGCTGAAGATGGATAGATATCATATTATACGTGTGTTGGAACTCGAATTACGACTTATTGTACTACGACTACAGTAAAAATGATTGCGATTAACGTAAAGTTCGATAAGATATGCATTTAAAACACTATAATACAAATAAATTTTCAAATATTTTACCATAAATGTCAATATTTTCTACCATATATATTTTTTTTTTAAATTGTATTTTCACGCGTCCGGACACAGATTCGAGGGATATCGATTGTTTTAAGCGACCGAAAATTATTATTTCCGCGAGTTGTATAAGCGGCGGCGTCCACCGTATATTATAATAGTAAAAAAAAAAATACAACTTCGAAAAAGGGGATTTTTTTTTTTTTGTCGTTTTTCACCGATCGGTCCTAGTTGGTCGCACGCGGCGCCTCCTGCTCCTGCTCCCGTTACTCCTCCTCCTCCTCCTCCTCCTCCTCCGCCTGTACACGCACGGCAACAAAACCGAGTGTGTGTATACACGTGTTGTAGTAATAGGTATAGTCGCGTATTTTTTTTTCTGTTATTATTATATGAAAAAAAAAAAAAAAAAAAATGCGCACGCGTTCGTATTGTAATAATATAATAAGTATTGCGCGTATATTATTATTATTATTATAATGCGCCGCCCGAGGAATCTTTTGGAACCGTGCCATATTTATAAACGTATATATATACATATATGTATACACACACACGCGCGCGCGACAATCCAGTCCCCGCCCTCGCCGGGCCTGCATAATATATACACGCTCCCCTCGCCCTAACCTCTATCGCCCAATCCGATATAGTATATATATATATATATATATATATAATATCTTCTCCCGCCCGCCGTTCCGCTCTCACCCCGTATACCCTGTATCGTCTCCGCCCTATATGTGTGTATATATATATATTTGTACACAGTGTTTGTTGGCTTAATCTACTGGCCCGCGATACACACGCGCCCGCGTATACCGCGGGTATATTTTATATATGCATATATATATATATTTATATAATATAACGACGACGACGTCGAGCCAGTAAATATCAGCTCCCGTGCGAGTGTAAGGCCTGGTGTTCGGGGGATCGGGGGGTGCGCATTGTATAGAAACAATGTATAAGTGTATAAGCGTAGTGTGTGCGGCGTGTATAGTTAAACGTGAAATACGATTATCGCTCGAGTCCCTCCCCTACGCCGGCGAGCCCCGAGTGCGCCGTCCGCCGACGGTTTATTCTTCCAGGGTTTTTGTCGTGCGCGTTTTCGTGGAAAAAAAAAAAGTGATACGCACCGGTCACGGTTTACGGTGTATTCCGGCATTAACGGTTACCTGAGCTCAGTGGGTGGGGGGGGAGTACCAATACTAGCGCACCGATGACGACGGAAAAAAATTAATAAAATTGCGAAAAAAAGACGACTGTAACGTGGATTTCGCGTACTCATAACTAATTTTTTATATGTATAACACGGTGTTCCTTATTTGAATAGCTTGTAATTTTTCTTAAAATTACCTTCTTATATTGTTCTGTATAACAAGTTAAAAAAAAAAAAACTAAAAAATTTGGGATCAATTGCTCAACCCTTTCCCGTAGGTCAAGGGGGTTGAAAATTGAGTGTAAGGTATTATTTAGTTTTTTTTTTTTTTTTTTTTATTATGATTTCAAAATATAAATGTTACAAAATTGTTGTTGGTTAAAACTTCTAGTTAAAATAGTCTTACATATATAAGACAAAATGTAATTTTTAAGATAATCCAACGTTTTAACTTCAAAATAAATAATGATAAATGTATGAATATATTTTGGAACAAACTTACTAAATTCGCAATAATTCGTGTATTCTATTTATCATACTTTTACTAAATTATTGAATTAAATAATATTAGGAATGTTAACTAAATTAGTATAACCACTGCGGTATCCAGAGTTCACTTCCGTCACAAAACTATCCGCGTAAAAGTTATAGGAATGGCCCTATCTTTACTATCAATGCCCGGTCTATACGTTTAATCGTGTGTCTTATACGAGACGACGAGCGTGTTTCGTCGGCCGAATATTTCCAACAATAATAATTAGCGGTTTGTGTATTGCGTTTTCGTGGCATTTGTCGCCGTTTTTATGTGGCCGGGCGCAATTTTCGATTGTAATATTGTGCACGCGCGTGAAATATTTTAACCGGCGGACGACGACGACGGTCGACAATTTTTATACTTACCGCCGCCGCCGTTCCGAACGGCTGCACTGCGGTGGCCACTGGTCGGTATATAATAAAATTATACGCATTTCTCGCCGTAATAATAATATAATATTATACTGTTGCGGTAGTTTCTAAACGTATATAAATATATATATATATATATATATATATATATAAATCGTTTTATTACAGTCGTTGTCGCCTTTAATATAATAATACCGGCGGACATTGTCGGGGGACGGGGCGGACCGGTGTTGCTCTATTGTGTGTATATATATATAAATTATACATAAATTATCGATTTAAATACACCGATTACGATATTACAGTATACATACGCGTACGTATACCTAAATACGAGAGAGATAAGTCGCGGCCGCGTAATTGCAAACACCCCGTATATTATTATCGTTATTATATTATTTTATAGAGGAAATGCAGTAGTCGGAAGGTCGTGGCCGGGAATTATTATTACGTTTACCTACCCGGTGGTACCCGCGGGGGTGTAATTTTACGCCTCTTGTCTGCGCGTCCGCCGCCGCCGCCGCCGCCGCATAATACCGCCGATAATTTACGACCTTTAGTAGCGTCTGTACAATACCTCTTACACTGCCGTAGTGTATAAACGGCGTGTTAGTTTTAACAGGATAGAAAAAAAAAAAAAAAAAAATTCCTTCTCGTGTTATTTTATTTTTTTTTTTTACAAACGTCCGCGTGATTTATCGCCGTCTAGGCGGCCTGCAAGTACGCGGCCCGCCGATGCACCGTTTCCTCGTTCTACGTGAATTCATATAAAATGCACCGGACGCGCAAAATTGCACGTATAGTGGCGCGACGCAATACCCGTCAAGACGGTACCTACCCTGTTTTATTATTTAAATTATTGCAAGCGAATAAATAGAAAAACCGTAGTTTTGCTACTGCCCTCCGATGGCAAGGGTAAAAAAACAAAAAAAAAAACAAATAAATAAATAATACAGAAAATATAATTTGAAATTGCCGAGAGTTCACCGTGAATATCATGCACTAAACCGTACGTACGGTAATGTCGATATTTGTTTAAAAAAAAAACAACCGGAAATTATTTTCATCCGCTATATCGCTGATACTTTTTATCTCGATATTAAGCGTATAGACACTGAAAAAACCTCGACACCCGGCATGGACGGAATTATCGCGGGACGAACGTATTCGAAAAACGATTATGGTTTCGCTTCGTATAGTTTTCGTCGCCGAAATCCCCGAAATCGCTGAACCTCACCTATACGCACTCGTGGAAAATCGCCGGTAACTTTTTCTTTTTTTTTTTGCACCCGGTTATATCACTCCCGTTAATATACCGCTATGCGGCGGGGAATATCCACTTATAACCGGCGGCAACGCTCTTTTGTAAACTTGTTTAAACGGTCTTTTAACCCTCGCAATCGCTGTGGTATTACCGCGGTCGTATATAAGCCGTATACCACGATATATACCTTTATATATATACGATATTTAGCCCGTTATAGGACCTGCACCGGCGTCCGGAGCTCTCTAATCGAAAGAAAACATCGGCGGACGTCGGAAGTTTTAGCCCTCCGGCCGCCGTCGTCGCCGTTGTTGTTTTGTCCGGAAACATCCGTCCGGCGAGTTAAACGTCGCGGCTCTCCTCCGCGCAACGTGTCCCGGACGCCCGAGCGCAGAAATCGGATCGGTCCGTGGCCGTCCGTTTTCGAACGTATACGTATAAAAGTTTTATTTTTTCTTTCCCTGCCCCCCCCCCCCGCAACAGTAGTTGTCGATCGACTCACCCGGAACTTTTCGTTTAATGATTTTATACTGTACGTATACGGACCGTCTAATCACCTAAACCAAACGGCGAATCCCAATTATTCCGCACACGTGTTTGGCGGCGGGCGTAGATTCGCGAATTTGAAATCTTGTAAACTACGATCGCCGCACGTGTCTCGGAAATTAACTAATTCGTCAATATACGGTTTTATAGAAAAATGGAAACTGACGGCCCGAAGTATAATAACTCGTCTAGAAATCGAGGAACTCGAAATATATAACGGCGAGCGTCTACTGAGCGGGGTGGGTTTTCGTTTTTTTTTTTTTTTCTTCTTCCGAAATTCAACACGGTAACGGGAGCTTGCAATGTAGACTTTGAAAACGAAAATTGCCGGTTTCCACGCCCTAACCTACTGTTGTTCCGCGGTAGGTATCCGACGAAATTTAACTCCGCAACGATTATCGCGAAATCGTGAAAAAATGAATGAAAGTTTTCGGTCGGTATGGTACAACGTTTAGAAATCGATAACTCGCGCCAAAGTCGACGGGATGATCGTTTAGTTTCCCGTCCTATAAATCGCGTATCCGTTGGATCGAACAAACATCGAATATTAATTGTTTATCGCCCACAGCGGACAAACTCCGGACGATATATTATATGCGACCTATACTTACGTCATATATCTATATCTATATTATACGTTATTATATTCTGTCGGCCCCCACGCACCTTTGCCAAGAGTTTTATATATATACGTGGGACGCTTGTGTATTTTCTTCTTCTATATACCTATATAATATTTATATATATATATATATATATATATATATATATATATATATATATATATATATATATATATATATGTGTGTAGGCGTCCGATTCAAATCGCGTCGAGATTTGGCGGCGGTCCAACCCGCGTAGTCGGTGGTACGGGGTAGTCCGCGTTACCACCCCGTCGTGCGTGTTCGGCTTTTGTTTTGTTTCGCACGAAAAACAAAAAAAAAAAAAAACTGGAAAAAGAAAAAAAATGAACGGACATTTTCGTCAACTTTTCGTCGACGATTCCCCTTTCCCCTATTTGTACAAAACGATCGGGGTGCGCATTTCGCGATACGAGACTACGCGACAGCCGCGAGTCGTTTACTCGGCGGCAGTTTTTTTTTTTTTGTTTTATTTAGCGAACGCCTCTTGCCGATTATTGCGCAGTGTGCGCAAAGATCGGATAATAAATTTTCCGTATAGGTTACTGTTTTCGAAAAAGAAAAAGAAAATAAAAAAAAAAATCGAGAAACCGCGGCGCGATATAAAGAATATAAATTCGGGTTATATTTGCCGATCACGTAAATCCACTTACTCCCATCACGGTGGCGTCGGTGTGTAGTAACGGGTTTTCCTGTCTCTCTTCCGTATTTTTTTTTTTTTTTCTTATTTCCAAATCCCCGTCAAGTTGAAGCGTGTAATTTTTCGCTATCGGATGCTGATCCGAAACCCTGCGAGTTTAACAATTCAGCGAAAAACAACTTGCCCGCCGATCGATAGCATAATAATATATTTTTTGGCTTATGTTAAAAATTGAATAATGCCGAAATAAACTCGATATTGTGGCATTCATTGTAAATGTTAATACTAGCTGTAATGCATGTTGCTAAAATGTTTGATAATGTTAAAATTATATTCGGTTAGTGTGATGGATTAGTCAATGCGTTCCGGATAATGTCATAAAAACTATTATAGTAGTGACTAAAGGTACAGTTTTTAATAAAAAAAAAAATTAATAAATATGGCAATTTTTATTTTTTATATTATCAAATTTTGAATTTCGCAAAGTTTAAGACAATTTACACTTGCTTCTATCGTATTTAACCTTACCCGAGCACCGTTTTTATCTTTGACCAACCTAACCTAAACTAATCTATCTAACCTTTACACAGTGTTTATAAAAACGTCTGCAATTGTTAAATTTAACATTATTCACAGTGGACTGGCTCGTGTCGACATTAACCGGATAATATTGACGTTATGCAGTTTTCAATTAATAATCAATCATAATCCAGTATTCACGGTTAACGTTAATATTAATTGGTTTATAACGACATTATCTAATTTCCAACGTTGTCTGTAATCTAAATATATAAAAATATTTCTATCGACCAACAACCATTTAATATCTATAACCTCTGAAGTTTTCTATTATCCGTCGGTGTGACGTCATATGTTGAAAAAATAAAAAAAAATAATAATAATTTATGATCGACCCTGCCGTTGTTGTTTCGATTGTTATAATATTTTTTTTTTTTTTTTTACTCGTCCGTCTTATACACGGCACTCGAGATAGGCAATTCCGGTACGCACGTGCGTGTCCGACCGCAAGATCGCATGTCGCCATTACGTTTACCGACTACGTTGTTGTTTTGCGTTTTTTTTTTTTTATATATTTTTTTTTTATTAGTATTTTTTTTTCTCTTTTAATTGTACCAGTCGAATGAAAATTTCCGTTCTGTTTTTTTTTTCGTTTTCGCATTAACACAATATTATAATAATAATATTATTTTTTTTTTTTTCAAACAAAAGAGGTTAAAAAGTTGTTGCTCTGGGAATACAAGAAAGAGTTAATTCAGAATTTTAATAACGTGACCTTTCTGCGCCGTACAACGAGAACGTTTAATACTTTTGTAACTAAATTTTTTCTCGTTAGTCGTCTAACCCGAAATAATAATAATGGAAAAAAAAAAAAAAAAAATTATAAATTATAATTCTTTCTTTCAAACAGCCGAATTCCACGGGATCTTTTGGCGGCGAAATATTCTGTGGCATTTACAAAGAACTTTTTTTTTCTTTTTTTCTTTTTACCGCGTTTTCCGCAGACTTCTTTTTCTTCTAACTTTTCTTAAAAAAAAAAGCCCCTTTTCTCCCCTTGATGGTTTTCCTCGATGGTTCGGGAAGGAAAATTTCGGAGGCGGAAGGTAAAGTGGCGCGAAAACAATATTATTATCCTGTGGCGTTTGACGGTGTGACGACGACGAGAAATGCATTACAATCGAGACGATAATATTAATAAAAAATAATTACGTTAATTAATACGGCAGAAAAATTGGTATAAAAAAAAATGACGAGTTTTTTTTTTTTTTTTTTTTTTCATTTTTCCTATCGAGTATGTTTGATTAAACTTTCTCTCGAATAGAAATAACTTGTTTGCACGGTCTCTTGTTCGTGTGTGTGTGTGTACGTATGCGCTCGCCCGAGTGGGCCGCTCGGTGTGTGACAAACAGGAAGGATTCCGGCAAAGCAAACACCGGCGGCGGCGGCGGCGGCGGTGTACGTAAACGACACGCCCGAACGCACCCGGGGGCAAAAAAAAAAAAAAATAAAAATATATTGGCGGATACGACGGCGGGAGGGTATCCCGTTTGTTCTCGTACGCGTACAAATATGCAATATGTACGTATACGTTTTCTAATTGGGAACCGAGTTAATTGTTATTATTATTTTTTTTATTTCTCAATTAAAACGTTGTTTAGCCGCCGTCGACGACCCCGCAATCCGTAAATAAACGGTACGCGAATAAAAACACGACCCCGTACCGCGTGTGCGGCCGACCGGACCGATAGTCGTAATAATAATTGAACTCGGTCCGCGCCGCCGTAGATTTCGAGAGCCGTTCTCCGGCAGACCGTAAAAGAAATATTACCTGCTGGGCGGGTACCTATAATACAACAATAATGTTGTATTAATTTTATATATAAAAAAAAAAAAAAAAAACATTTATATACGTATATATTATAGTAAAAAAAATATATAAATCGTTAGAGCCGTGTCACCGCAACGTAAAAATAATAATAATAAAAAAAAATAGGAAAATATATAACGGTCGGAGGAAAAATAATAATAAATAAATAAAAAAAAAAAAAAAAATAGTGAAAAGTCACCGATCTTTTTTTATTTTTTTTTTGTTTAAAACGACCGTATTATTTATATAGGTGCACTGTAACAATAATAATAAGAATAATGATAATACTACCGGAGCCGCAATGGTAGACGTATACTGCGCGAACGCACAATTGACGACCCTTTCTTGCTTTTGTTTTTCGATTTTTCGGTATACGGGTGAAGGAGAAAAGTTGTTTTTTTTATGTCTCATCTGTCAGCAGACGAGAGGTCTCAGCGGCACAAACGGTATGCCTGGTTTACTAAGATAACGTCAAAAAAAAAAAAAAAGAATAGGAAAACAAACAAACATTACCCTTTTTCATTTTTTATGTGTTTTATATATATATATATATATATCTGTCACAGTGTTATACTATTATTATTATTATTATTATTATTATTTCGTACGTACGGCGTATTGCCGCCACGACACATATTGTTATATCCACGTTTTATATTTACCTTGTGTGTTTCTTTATTTTTCTGTTTACAGAACACCATCACATTTTTGTCGGCGACCTGAGCCCCGAAATCGAGACGCAAACACTGCGGGAAGCATTCACGCCTTTTGGCGAAATATCGTGAGTACATTTATCTATTATTTTTTTTTTTTTTTTTTTTTTATAAATTTTATTTGTCGACAAGTCGATATCCAACGATGTTCCGGCGGGCCTGAATGCCGTACAAATAAATTAATAATAAATAATTATAATAAACCGTACCGTTGTCGGTGGGAAGTTTAAAAAGGCGTATAGGATAATTTAATTTGTGTACCGCGAAAGCTAAACGATAAATCATCGCGGTCGAAAAAAGATCGCAATGATCGATGAAGCGCAGAGCTGGGCTGGCCCAAGGTAAAGGTCTTAATCGACTTTTTTTCTCCCTTTATAACCCAAAAATCGACCACAAAATTAAACCAAAGTATCGTCGTTTGTCGTCGGTTCATTTCAATTCGTAGAAAGGTTAGGGAATTTAGAAAAAAATGTACCGCCGGACGGAAATTTCGTATCTTTTAAAATAATTTACAGATGATTTCGTGCATATTTACTTACTGAAAAAGTGTTTTCCGATAAAAACAAACCGCATATTATTAAAACTAATAGCTTCAACATTAAAACTGCTAAATCTAAAAATCGCGGTTTACACCGAAGCAAATTTTATTTTATAAATCGTGTGCTAGTTTTTATAAAAATTACAGCTACAAATTTGAATACTGTCAAATAATAGTTTTTTTTTTTTCCAACATGTACACGGACGAATAATGTGAATTTTATTATATTATACAATTATAATGATTCGATTATTATCATATTTTTTTTCTTCTTCCAGCCTTATATATATTAGTTATTTTTAAACAGTGAGTAATTGTTTTTGACATTAACCCGACCTTTGATAACCATCACTGTGAAATGAATCATCGTGGAATTTTTTAGTATTTCCGGTAACGGGATGTGGTGGAGGGAGAGAACATTATCAATTTTTTCTTTTTATTATGTACCTTTATATGCGGATATAATTATATGTTCTTTGTGATTGGACTTATAGTCCGTGATTTTAATAATAATTAAAAATAATAATACACCGCAAAACGTATAAATTCGGGGTTAAACGATAGCCGTTGAATTTACAAAAAATAAAACTAATAATTTTACCATTGAAAACGACAATATTATTAACGATGGATGTTGCCTTCTCGTCTTTTTCCGAAATATTATGGACAAAAAAAAAAAAAAAACCGCCATCGTACCGTGTTATACCTATATAAATAATGTATTTTACGCGAAATTTAAAACTTCACATTTAGGACACTACCGCGTTCTGTAATCCGCGCCGAAGTCGTTATAATACAGAGTATAGAGGTACGTTATGGTCGGTATAATATTCTATAATATTTACCGTCGTCATCCCGAGTTTTATAGTATTCGGCGACACGCCGAATGATATTTATGGACAAATACACTTTTGAACGTTTAAAAAGAAAAAAAAGAAAAAAAAGTCCTATTCCCGTTCACCGCCATAGTAAAAAGGATAAAAACCGCACATTTATGTTTTCGTCGTTGAAAATTAGTACCCAGCTCCCCGCGCATATTATGTCGATATCGGAATAAACGACGCGAATTTTCGAAAACAAAATCGTTTATTAAAAAAAAAAAAAAGAAAAAAAAAACACCCCCGTCGATAATCGATTCCGTCAATTTATTATTATTCGAAATGACACTCGTCCGCCGCCGCCGTTTTATTGACAACTCCGATAAAACGCGCGCGTATTTCAATATTGACTATAATCGGAACTCGACGTCGCGTCGGACGATAAAAATTCTTTTCCTAACTTAAGTATCTTTACTATATTATATTTAATCGATTGAATGCACACGCTATAATATTGTATATAAGTTTCTCTTCGAATCCGGGTGTTTTATGGCCATGCACAAAAACTGAAAAACCTATAATATACGACGATAACAATTAGAGAGCGGATTTTTAGTGGGCATTAGCATGTTAAAATTGCCATTTTTGTGCAGTTCAGATGTGGGTAATAAATGCGGACGAATTGTAGATTACCGAATTCGTAGAGAGAGAAAAACCAATTGATTTGTTTGTGCGTATTAGTACATGTTTAGGGATTTAGTGATTATTTAGCCTATTTTTCATACGTTGAAATATAATAATGTAATTATCATGGTTGATATTAAATCGTATTTGTTTTTGAAATTCATTTTTTAAAATTTAAAAATTAATAATACTTCATGTTTCGGTTACCGTGTAAGATTTTTAAATTTTTATATTTAGTAAAAATATATTAAATATAAATTATATATATATATATATATATATATATTGTATAAACTATGAAAAATCTATTTTTTTGGTAGTGATTTTTACTCATTCTTGCGAATACCTATCGAAATAGAAAATAATGAAATATATATTTTTATAATTAAAATTGCATACAAATTATTTTTTAAAATTGTGTTGATAATATATTTAGTAGTGTATTTTAAGCGATGAGAATAAGACACAAACTAATACACTAGAATATTAAATAGTATAATAGTACTCTGGTTTTTCGTGTATAATTTAATAGAATAAAAGTTTTATAAATATCACGAGTACAATAATTTAAAATATTGTCTACGATAAGCTAATCATAGCAATACAATTGTCTATTCATAATTTATGTTCCCTTATTTTATTGTTAGTATAAATTATAAATGTATTTTTTTTTTCTTTTATTTTTTTTTTTTTTAAACGGTATAAAACGTATATAATTATGTTTTATACGTACGTATAATAATACGAGTTGTACACTATACCGTATTTTTCGTTTCAACCCTGGAATTTATTGTCGATAAATCATATTTTTCATTTTCCCATTGTTTCTTGTTAAAAAAAATAAAATAAATTTGTACCATAAAATAAATGATATTTTTCAATTACTCGTTTGTACATTCGTAGGTTAGGTTAGGATACTTAATATTTTCTCACATAAACTATAAATTATACGTAGATACTTAATTTGAGTAAATACTCGTATTTATAGGTACATACAAAAATCCATAGAACTATATTAGCAATATAATACGATATAATATACATACAATAACGTTAAATAATAGTGTCTCAATCACAAAGAAAGAAAGAAAATAGAAAAAAGCATATAAAAAAAATATATTCTGGTTTGGTTTTTTTTTTTTTTTTTAAGTGCATATCCTTTAGTCATATTTTTAACTTTTAAAGAGCATAAAAATCCGCTATCAGAATAATAATAAATTTTTAATACGCTCTCGTATTATTATTAAACGCCTACACGAACCGTTATACTTACACGACGATCCGTTTAGTGGCGTAGCCGGGGATCCCACGGTATTTTTCATCATAATCGTTTCGTGTTCATGTCACTTTATGGCGGCGTATGCGGTTTATTTTTCATATTTCGTCGACTGAACGTAATATATTTTTTTTAAATGCAATAATAAAGAAAACAATCGTTAACGTGTACGTATAATTTTGGCGATTTTTTTTTTTTTTTTTTTTTTTGTTGTTGTTTGAGAAATCTTTACTACGCGCCACTGGATACGATCTGTTCGGAAATTTTGTCGTTAGCATAATATTTGTATATATATATATAAAAGGGACGACAAAACGATCGAAAAAAAGTGTCACGTATTGTTATCGGAAAACGGGTTCGGAAAAGAAAATATATAATATAAAAAATAAATGTATTTACCGTACTGCATCAGCGACGCCAGACGAACTCGACACTCGCCCGCGTGCATATTATTATTATATATTTATATACAAATATATATGTATATACGTAGGTATGCACCTACATTTAAAACGATTTTGAAATTTCTTCTTTCCGTAGGTATACACATATATTATAATAACGTATATCTATAGCGTATACGTATATATAACGCGGATGTAGGTAGGTATACATATTTATTTTCCAATTTATATAAATCGCATCGTGCAAACCCCTTTTTTGTATATATGTATATATATTTATAGGTAATGTTATCGAGAGTGCAATGATATTATGACGTTCGTTCGTCGAGTCGAGTCGAACCGGCAACAGCGGGAATAGACGGGGTCAAATATACGTATAGACGTATAGAAGAAGAAGAAGAAAAAAAGAGAAAAATAAAGGGGGAAAAAACGAGTAGGTACTGGAAATATACATAATATTATATAATATATTACGCTGCAGTAATCCGGGAGTCGAAAATTTTCTTCGAGAATAGAGTTTTTATATTTTCTTTTCCAACTCTCGGGGATACGCATCCGAACGAAATACAGTATAATACCTATACCATATTGAACGATTGCCAATAATTTGTCATCCGGCGTGTATTACGTCCATGACGTTTGTGCGTCACGTCCGCCGGGCACTTTTCGTGAAAATTTGCAACACTATACGCTATGTTATACACCCCCGGAAAGCGTATCGCCAGAACCGGGTTTAAATCGCACGATTAAAATATGATTATTTTGATTTGCCGATTCGGAATATGGCGTATTAGCATTATAACGGTATAATGTCGGGTTAGAGTCCTCCTCGGAGTTCAAGCGAATGTGCGGTTGGTAGCTTCGCCCACCACGCGACAATATCGCACATACGAGCGGCAACTGTTGGCGGGATACTTGAAGACCGAGGAACTATTATTTCGTTTAACCGCGTTTTTTTAAATCACAGTCCTTGAATTGGTCTGTGCCTAAAAATATCGATTCCTATTAGCCGCCGACACAAGTAGTAAAATAATTGCTCGGCGACTTCGGGCAGCTCACGTGTCGGATCTTCAGTCGAATAGAAACCTCGTGGTTTGCCGTCGTGCAAAACCACGTAGCGTAGTCACACGAGATAAAACCGAACTAGAAAATAAAAATGCAAACAATTTTCTCTACACAACAGTATTTTAGGGTTTGAATCGACCGACAACTATATAATTTAAAACGCCGCCCAAACCTGCTAAGACCAACCGCATTCAGCATATCTAAACGGTTGGCCCATCGATTAACCAACTGTATTTAAGTCCTTAAACCGCCCAATGAGAGAAGCGTATTCCTTTGGCGAAAACCTATTTTAATTTGATAGCGACTAAAACGTGTTGTACGTCATTAAGAATATTTCATAAAAATATCTATTTTTTTCCAAAACGTTTTTTTATAATTATTGATTTTATTCTGTTAATGGTGGTGGTCTCAATGACGTGAGATCAAGTATAATCCAGAACTATACACGGACATTATCGAAGCATTTTAAATTTTGTTGGTGCACTGGAGAGTAACCTTTTTTTTTTTAAATATCTAATTTTAGGAATAATCGTAGAGACTTGTCATTTTGCCGAATACTTTTGATATCATATTCATGAAATTGTCGAGTCTTGTTTTCGTTTTATGTTACAACGCAATTCAATTGTTTCAAATCGATCACGTTAAGAAAAACTCGATCATGTAATACAAGGTTTATCATAAGTCATGTTCATACTGATCCATAAAAACAAAATATATAGATATTCTTTTGAAACTATGCAAAAGCGAATGTCCCTTCGACCTCTCCCCCCCACTACAAAAAGAACACCTTTATATCTCTGCTGATTCACGGGCCATCACGTTCAGTTTCGGGCCATTTGTCGTCATATGCCTACTCTAGTTGTCTTTTTAGATTATTTTCCGACCAATTGGATACCGAAACGAGCTCTCTCTGTCGTATTATAGACGCTAATAAATCGCTGTTGTCTCGTAATGATATTTTGTTCGATAGGATACATAAGGTGATGGTTTTCGGTTTGTCAAAGTAATATCGCCCGTCTTCCATCGTCATATCGGTACAATTGGTTATATTGTTCGCGTGGTTTTATACGGCATTATAATATGCTCATAAAGTAGTAGTATAAGGCGGTATAGTGAATGGTATACGGCGTATACTCATTTCCCAATTTTATAATATTATCTATAGTGATAAAATAAAAATGAATACGCGTATCTTTGCGGTCGTATATTCTCGCATACTGATAACTAGGTCTGGAAATGTAACGCCCTAAACAATGCGTTTATGTCCTAGAAATTATAAATGGAATTATTTTTATTTTTAACAAATTTGGTATAAATAATATACTTTATATAATTGAAAAAAAAAAAAAGAAACGTTTGAAATTCTATGAATCTGAAAAACATATTTTAAAACTGTTTTCGATTTTATCGCTCAAACAGATTATTATGGAATCTACTATAATAATGTTAAATATAACACTTCAGTTTTGCCGTAAACGTCGCTATCTATAGCTTTACACATTACTATTATCTGATAATTTAATACGGGTAGTGAGCACCTACTGATAGTTAAACTTATATAAAAAATCACCTTTACGTGTAAAAATCTTAAAAATAGTATTTCAAATTAGAATTTCGGTTCCAAAAACTCTCAAATGCCCCCCAAAATCACTAAAATACAATAAGAGCCGAATCGTGTTGAAAAGAAGGGAAAAATCGATGGAGAGGTGTGATTAAAAAAAGGAACCGACTTCGAAAAGGGTTATTATTCACCCTTAGATAAACGATAACAAATTATATATTTTACGACAGTAAAACGGTAATCACGCGTATTGAATAACCAACAAGAGAAATAAAACAACGAAATTATTAGTGTTGGCGATTTTAAAATTAAATATCGTCGTTGAATTTTCGACTTGACTCGAGTCTAAATTTCAATGCTGGTGACGGGCTATGTCCCCCCCCCCAACACTAATACGTCACTTATCGTCGGCCCCATGACTACACATACCGATTAAACATATTCTTTTTTTTTTTTTTTCGTTTCGAATGTATACTCTCTGTAGAGGTGGGTATTGCAGAAATAGCCGAATAATATGCTATTCGGTTAGGAAACCACGTGACTCTTGTCGTTTGTCAACCGTCACCTCTATATTATAGACCTGTACCGCCGCCACCACTGCCGTTTTGCAATATTGATGAGTTTACTACGGTTTAGTATTCTGCAAACTTATTGCCGGAAAATTGTCATCCGGCAGTAAATTAATACGCAGCCGATTAACAATATTACGGCTGTCGGCTGTCGGCGGCGGCGGCGGCGGCGGCGTTCCGAACGGTTTTCCAGTCTACCCACCGCTGCCGCCGTGTTTAACGACTCGTCAACATAATAAATAATATTTGTATCGTTAAATATTTCGCGTCGTGTCATGGGCTAGTCAAAATGCTAAAAAAAAAAAAAAAAGAAATGCTGGCGGCCAATTAACGGAGATTTTTTTTAATTTAATTTTTTTTTTTACATCATAATGTTGTTTGAAACGTATTATATTTACATTGTGCACGGCGCGCCGATTATATTATCGGTTTTCAATGGATTTTCATACGCATTGTCGCGTTCGTCTCGCGACCGGATGGAAAAATATAAAAAAAAAAATCGTGAAACTTAATTTCGCATCGTACGGTCAATTGTGTTATATCGGCTCTAAAAAGACCGGACCCTCCGACTGGACGTTGTAATATAGTTCTCGATAGTATCGCACGTTGATTGGATTCGTTCCACGGTTCCGGATAATGCCGTTACACGCGACAATATCTCACGGAGGCTATTTTTATAGTTCCGTCCGTCTCGAATCCAGCACGGAATCGAGCGCAAAAAATATCGCGTTCTCCATCACGAAATCCGGAACTAAAACCGGCAGTGACGTCACTAAAAGTTAAAAAAATAAATAAATCAATTAATATATAGTGACGATCCGGCGAGGTGTATAGGCCAAAGTCGTACAAAAATGCCCTTGCCGAAGAAGCTAAGTATCTGGTTTTTATTTCAGGACTTACGATTACTTTAAGTCCATATACAAATGAAACACCACAGCCTCCTCCCCCTCCACAAATGATCTGATAGCAAAACAATTAGTTTTGGCGTAAAATTTACGATTTTAACGACACAACTGTCCGACATTAATGTACACGAGCACACACCCACTAACCGGAGGCGTTTATTCTGAATTTCTCGCAGAGGTGCGGATCGTTTGGAATCACTCGGAAATTTGTTTGGCAAAACTAGAAGCTCGTTGTCAAACGTTTACATAAATTAAATATACTACGCGTAACGTGTGCCTTGTAAAACCGTCAAAATATTATTGATTTTCAATCGTGTGTTACCCTTTGGTCGTGTAGTGCAAATAATTGAAAACCGTGTAAATATTGAGATTGTTAAAAAAAAAAAAATATATATAAAATAAAATAATTTTTTTATTTCGACGACCGAACGTTAACATCAACAGCCCAACCTTTACTTTACAAACATCAACGGGATATTTCTACATTTTTTTACATATAAAATCAAAACTTCATTAAAAAAAAAAAAAAAAAAAAAAAAAAAAAAAAACAACCTATATTAGAAATCGAATCGCCCGTACATATGGCGCTCTTTTTATCGGAATTTAATCCGTCTATAGAATATTATTAAAACTTATTATATTAGCTGCCGTTTGTTTTTTTTATTGGCCCGCTGTGTATATCATCACCGTCGCAGTTGTTACTATTAATTCAGTATTGTTTCTGGTCGTAAAAAAAAAAGGGTTGCCCGTTACTTTAATTTTTAAATATTTATATATATATATATATAAGCTGTAGAGATAATCGTTTCATAAATCTTCGGTTACATGCAAAAATAGGTATAACTTCATATCACCGAAACGGTATAAACGGTATAATAAACTATTATGCAGCTGATATTCCGAAAGACAATATTTCCAATATGAATAACACCAGAAGCGCATTATCGTGACATAGAAGTCCATACGGAAATATCGTATAATATATTATTAAACTCTTATTGTTCAGTGTACCCTAAGTTTTTAGGCACTAGACATTATACGCACAGATTATTACTTATTTCGAAAATATAAAAAAAAAAACCTCTGTGAATAAACCCGAAAGACGGTTTTTCAAAACCGTTAATAATTCACTAGTAAATATCGACATTCGCTTAGGAAACCAGAAATTATCTGTCAAAGTTAATTAATGTTTATTTCCATACGAAACGGAACAAGTTGTTATTTCGATTCCGTGTGCCAGTACGAGTACTTATTTTTAATTTTAAGCCGCACGTGCGCATATTATTTTACTATCTGTATCAATGTTGATTGCTGCGGGCCTTTTTCATTAGATAAATGTAATTGGTTTTTCTAACTATCTAATTGTATCCGTACGGTTATTGTTCTATTGCTGGTGACGATCCACGTGAAACTTTTGCAAATTATATTCAGCTCGTTCTGCACAGACACGCGTAAGCAAAACCATTAAAGAACAAACGGCGCGAATAGATGATATTGATAATGAATAAACCTAACTGTAATTTTATAAACCAAAAATGAAGTGACATACGTCGACGAGTCGTTTCTGACACGACCACTAAAATCGATTGATTTCGTTCTTGTAAAATATAAAACGTTAAATTCGATACGAACAACATTAAACTAATGACGATTGGAATAAACGTTTACATCCAGTGAATAACGTTACGCTACTAACAAATAATGCGTTACAAGTATATTTTTTATATGCCAAGCGAATAATGTCGTTTTTTTGTTATCGACGACCACGTGTCCGGAATTGTTTCGGTCACGCGGAAATTTCCTCTACACAGTCAATAATAAAAAAATGAAAAAAAATTCTTATTTATTTTTTTTTTTTCTTAGGAATTTCCACGCTTTTCTCCTAGGATGTTGAAAAAAAAAAAAAAAAAAAAAAATGTCGGCACGCAACGATAATAACATTATACGAGTACGGGGTAATACGGACGGACGTCTATTTCCCCGGGCTACCGCGGCAAGTCCGTGGGACCGATAAATCCGAAAACCCGCGAGGCGGCGGCGTAGGGAATCGCGCGCGGCTTTACTTCTATATTTACGGTTCGATCCTACCCTCTCGCACGCTCTCTCTCTATTTTTCACTGCCTCTCCTCGAATCGTGTGCCTGTTGATCCCTTTCCAGAAACGTATAATATAGCATCGAACACGTGTTATGCAAATACACGCGTATATACTACACCGGTCTACGCGTGTTTGACCCTATAAATGAATATCATATTTTGAACCGTATACCCTCTTAAATATATATATATATATATTTAAAGAGAAGAGAGAGAGAGAGTAATATAAGTAAATATAGGCCGCTGAAATACAAACTGGAAACGTTTTCGGCGATGGCACCGCCCGGGATAGTGTATAGGGTAATCCAGGAAGAGGTTTACGCCAACGGACAAAAAAAAAAAAAAATGTTTCTCGAGTAAGATAATCGAAAAGTCACTGCGTGATTTCGCGCGACGACCCCTTCGGAAAACAAAAACGGTTACAACCGGTAGGATGTTTGTAGAATCGGCAATAATAGATTTTAATCGAAGATATTTCAACAATAATAATAGACGTTCTACTGATTGTCGATATTGAGTTTCGAAACATTTCTTTCGGTGCGCTTGTCACGCGCCCACACGGCGCGCACGGGTATTTTTATACGCCACGAGGTCTCCGAAAATATCGGACGCCATGCGAAATGTTTACCTACTCTAAATATATATATATATCAACGCGTGTTATTTTCGGGATCCTTAAAATATTAAATAAACGATTTGTAAGGCCACTTGTAGTAATTTCCATCCCTTATTTACAGATAAACACCAAAGTCTAGTTTACACAAACACCTTTCGTCAAAACCCATTCGGATTAGTTAAAACTAGAATCAAACACAAGTTTAAACGAGTCAGTCGCATCCAGTTTTAAAATTCGTGATAGTTAACAATGCCGATACATTATAATTGCGGAATTATTCGCATACGTAGGCATTTCTTACTTTCCCCCCTTTATACATTTAATTTAAAATAACGATATAAAAATTACTTCTGGATATCAATTTTCATTAGATAATACTAGTATTCAGCAATATGTTTTTCACACACTAAAAAAATATTTAAAAAAAATAAGTTAAAACTAGACGAAAACTAGAATTTGACAAATTAGACAAATATCTAATGAAAATTGATATCCAAAAGTAATTTTTATATTGTTATTTTAAACTAGATAAAATAAATATATAATTCGCCGCCGGTCAATATTTTAATAAGTAATTAATTATAACAGATGGGATTTAATTCGATTTGTTTGCTGCCCATAACGAATTTGAACGTGAAATCGATTTTATACGTTTTATACATTCCAACGGTTTACGCTTTGAAGTGTGAAAACGTGTTTCAATTTAATACCGACAAACCGATATTTCCCGTCATCGCATCAAAGTTCAGTACAATTTATACAAATGTAAATACCGCACAGTGGTTATAAATTATAGGTATACTACGGTAACAGATTTGATTGCCGATCAAACAAACATAGGTGGCCATATTTTGCCCTTTCAGCGTGTCGGCGTCCATTGCGACAGACACGCTTTTCAACTATCAAATCCTCTGTAATCGATACGGACGTAAAATTTTAACTACTAATATCACTCTGGATATTCATTAGTTTATTTTTAATATTTCCTATTCAGTCGTATAATTTCCATTGCGTAGACGGACGACCCTACATTTTGGTAAAAACGGGTAAAGAGTTCCCCAAAACATTTTCCAATCGATTTACAACAACAATTATAATTGACCCCTTTATTTAATTGTCTGTATTAGATAGCAATTGTTTGTCTGGTCGATAATATCCGATTTAGACAAGTTGATCGCAACCGCGTTCGACCGTAAACAAATGTTAAATAAAAAAAAAAAAAAAAAAAAATAATACGATAATTTTCTAGTCGTTATAATACGGTTAGGAAGAATTACGTGAACAGTTTTACACGAAAAATAGGACGAAGAAATAATATTAAAATATTATTGTATCAGTTGTTCCATAAAATCGAAATCGTGAGCTTCAACGTTTATTTAATTTTCGCAAACTTATTCGCGTCCAACATTCGTTCCAAGATTCTACGAGTATGGATATATATATATATATAGGTACCTATATATATATATATATGAACGTTTTTTCTCCTTTGCCACTTACAATTGTTCGTGTAATACGTATACCTATTTGCATTTCTTAACGATATATTCTCCGTTTGTCGACTTATTTTTGGATCGCGTGCGCTCTGCACCGGGTGTACGATAAAATCCGTTTATATTTCCGGGCAGGCGTGCGGATAATCCGCCGAAGCGTTCGGAGATTCGGCCGAAGCGTTCGGAGATTCGGCCGACGGTAAAAGGGAACAAGGCGGACGCGTAAAAGTATTTCTGGGATCCATTTCGCGGCCACCGGTCGTTTCTGATTGGTCGATTCGTATTATAAGTAGGTACCTATTATCATCGTGCATAACACGTCGACATGCGTTCTAATATGGTGTCTTAATGGATAAATGCGATATCGCCACGTGATCAATGTTGTTCGGTTCGCATCCGAATATCGTAGACCACATTTTTTTTTTTTTTGCGGAAATTGTATTTATTTCTTTTATTCCTCCCTACTGTTTTATCTAAATCCGTTGTGGAAACACACGACCGGGTGCCGAAATAGATCCCGGAACGCTAATATGCTCATTGCCCGCTCGTGTTTATATTTATTCTGTCTTGAATATTCTTGATCCGACACAAACGCAATTCGTTATGAAATGTTATCACTAAACTAATTGTCGTTGTATAGCCGATCAAACTTTTCGCGGATAGAAAATATTAAATGTTTTCCAAAAATCTTAGGTATATCGACACGAAATTCTGCCACTTGAAATTGGTCCGCATTCGCAGGACCTTTCCGTTATTTTTTTCTGAAATCTTCCGGTATTTTATTTGCGCACCGAACAAATATAATCATATCACCGGAATGGTTATTTTAATTTACTCTCGTCATTATAAGGTACGCGTTTTATTTTATTTTTTTCTATTTTATTAAACGCGAATGTTTGTCGATCGTTCGCGATAAACCCGTGCAAGTTTTAATAAAATAAAAACCTACGACAATACGGCTAGAGCGTGTAACGAGGAATATTAACAGGTTTCTATAATACCTATATATTATATTTTTCCCCTTATTATTCTCTTTTTTTTATTCTGTTCAATATATTATTTAAAATTGTTATTTCGCGTCGTTACGTGCCTACGCGCAACACCTCCGCCGAGAATAACTTTGCCAACGAGCATTCATCATTTGCAGCAGTTGTGAGTCATTAAAAATAAACAGATCTCCGGGCCTTATTCCATTAGTGAATTCTATAAGTTTCTATATGGTGTATACATAAATGTACTTATTGTCAATTTATTTTATATATATATACACTAAACGGATATTATATTGTGTTTATCACGGAACATTGAATATTAAGAGCTTATAATATTATATAAAATAAAACGGCGTCTACGACTTTATATAAATATAGTTGTTAGAGCGTTAGTAGTAATCAAGATGTACAAGACGCGGTCCGGGCGGACAAAAGCCGTTTGAGATACTCGTATAGTTTGGAATGGGATACAGAAAATTTGAAAATTTATCCGTTTGCGCGGCGTTAAATATTGTAAATTCGGAATAACATATTATCATATTATTATCATCATATAATATCACTTTTTGCAATCGAAAAACCGTTCTGAGGGTATTTTTCTTCGTGTAGGCTGTAGCCAAGGTAACTTAGAAATTCGTCTTCTTCTCAGCTTACCAGCTTACAGGATCTTTGTTGCTGCGTTCAACGGGTCACATTCTAGTCTATTGCTCCCGGATCTTTGGTAATTGCATCCATATTCTTCAATACTCCGAGTAAATCAAATCCTTTCACCATATTCCGTATCGCGGAAAGTCTGAGATTGAATCGTGCAAATTTATCGGTATTGATTCCAATCGGCGCCGCCCGTCTATTTGCCAGTTCTTACCTTCCTAATACAGCATGCCGCATCTTTTACTTATCGTTATGTGATCGGTGTGATTATTACTCGGCCGTTTGAAATCACCCATATGTATTTGTGTACATCCTTATTAGGAAAGAATTATCGTTAAGTTCTTTCGATGTAGCAATGTCTGTTTAGTCCAGTTCCATCGCTATTGTCGGCTTGTTTCGCGCAAAATGTCCGGACAAATTGCGGGCTTCTCTGCCCACTTTAGCATTTAGATTTACTACTTTAATTTGTATACAATACGCGGGTAGGCTGTTCGTTACAATTTCAAGTTCACCGTAGAACTTGTCGTTAACATCGTGTCTGCTTTTGTCCTCTGTGGGCGCATAGCAGTCGATTATATCAGCCGGATCGAATAGTGGCCCAGTTATCTTGATGTATTACAATCGTCTACAAGCCATAAATCCTATTCAATAATAATGTTTTTCACTGTAAAAAAAAAAAAAAAAAAAAAGCCTCCACGACACGTTCAAACGCTCCCGGCGTTTATTCAGTGTAGATTGTGAATAGATCTACTCGTGCGCGGATCGTAATAATATCGAAGACTTTTCTGATACCTAGCCCTCGCATAGTTTTCACATAGATATACATCGCAGATGTGTAGTTCATACATACATACATACACATATGTACAGTTGTGTACCCTCTCTCCATAAATAACACTCGTTTAATATCTACAACGAATAAATACAAACGAATGGCCGCCGCCGCCGGTAGGTATGTAACAAAACGCGACGCAGGGGGCGGGGTTTTTTACACAGCGCACGACGACGCAATGCCGCTCTAAACATCGCGATACGCGCGATTTTTTATGTTTATTTATGGGGTTTTTTCTTCGTTTCGTCGTACCCAAACACCGGCGAAAACGATATTACGTATATAGTAATAATACTACGACAGTGTAACGCCGACAACAAAACCTACGAATTAGGCAACAACGACCAACGCGCGCGCGCGAGAAAAGAAAATACGGTTAATATAATAAAAACCAACGGGGAAAGTTTTACGCGCGTGATGATGCTGCTGCCGGCGAATTATTACACGCGTGTATTATAAAAACGTATATTATTATATCCGTGCCCGCCCCCGAGATAATATAATTAAATTCGAGCGGCCGTATTATTTCTCCCGGCGTTTCTATACGCTCGGCAAAACGTAATAAAATCAAAAAAAAAAAAAAATCCGTCCCGGCAAACGGGGTCGGGAGACACTATTCCCGAAACCGTAGATGGAAAAAAAAAAAATATTCATAAAAAAAATTAGACTATGCCGAATCATTAACGGAAACCTAACCGATCTCTGTTGGACAAAATCTGATACTGCACAAACGGAATGTAAGTAATGCCCCGAGTGTAAACCTAAAACCTGCGGGTCTATAGAAAACCCCCGCGGGTTTAGACGTAGAGCAGAGGAGAAAACGATAAAAACCACGTCGGATAGAGGCCGCGGCGCAGGTTCCGAGTTGGTGTAACTGACCTGGTTTTTTATTTTTGTTATCATTGCGAATCGTTTAAACCACTTTCGTTCAGCTGTTTTCAATTTTTAGACTATAAGAATAAACCTCGTTGTTTCGCTCATAAAACCACACTGGGATTATAATTTTGGTATACGGTTAGGTCGATTTTTATGTTCGGGACCCGTAGTCTTCGCGTAGAATATATTTTTTGCGGTTAAAAAGGGTAAGATAATATTATTGCTTTCGTCGTTTTTTTTTATTTTTTTTTTTTTTTTTTTGCGGGTTGTGGAGGTGACGGCGATTTCATTTCCACGACTGCAAAAATGGTCGTAATTTATGACCAATACCACGGGGAGGTGCTATGAAACCCGCTTTGAATTAATTACACCCGCATCGCGGGAAAATTAAAAATTCCATTTTTTTTTTTTTTTTTTTTTTTTTTTTTTTTTTTTTTTATCGCCAACGCCGCATGATGTTTACCACCGTATAACGACGACGTGTCGGTTGGTTTTTGTTTTTACCCGGACGAAGAAAATATTATTACATTATAACTGCGGGAGCGAAAACGACTTGACTCCCGTATATACTGCTGACAGTATAACGTAACCCGCTGAGAGTCTTTTTTTTTTTTTTTAACGCGCTTCGTGCTCGTGTCGACAGTAAAAAATAAAAAAAATAATTCTTCGTAATTTCGGCGTGTCCGTTATTTGGTGTCAGGAGGATTCAGTTTGGGATCTCTCTTTCTAAAATTCTGTGATTTATAGCAGGGTGACGTAATAAGAAATTTTCTTAGAGGGGGGGGAAGGATTATACATTTTAAGCGATAATCTTCTGTGAAACTCGTACCGTCCTGACAAAAGAACCCGTTAAACACTATTGGGAATATAATATTTGTTTTTTTTTTATAAATCTCTATCCGATTTTCTTGGTCTGTTCGACCGTATCGTCTATTACGACTTCGGGATTAACTTTGATGTCCCGATGAACAGCCAGCATAATTAACCCATTACATCCCGCCAGAAAAGAATATGTACTGCGCGAGTGTGCTGGCGATAACGACCCGCATTCCGTATTTTAGGAATTAACCACGACAATACGGTCCGAGTCGACGCATCACATTAATACAATACGGGAGAAGTAAACGATTGCGAACGTTTGGCGTTTTTTTTTTTTTTTTTTTTTTTTATGAAACGATTACGAACGATTTTCGGCGGATCACAGTGCAGAAAATATCTTGTACCTAAAAACCAATTCGAATTGTGAAACGAAAAAAAAAATACGTTATAATTTTATGAATCTTTAAATAAAATTGATAGGTTCTCCTATTTGTCGGTACTAATATTATTAGAAACTGATAAACCGATAGCGATGAGACATTCACTTGCACGGCCTCGAGTATGTGTAGGACGTTATCAATAACAAAATTACTTGAAATTCGTACCACTGACTCGGTTATTTGACGGACAGAGTAATATATTAGACGTTTGGTGTATAGTACAGGAATGGAAAACTTTAAAATTATTATTTCCGAACGGTGGAATAGAATAATTATTTATACAAAATAGTTTTAAATGTCCCTTTGTAAGACAAAACACAGTGATGGGCGTATGAAATGCAATCGTTCAAATACAAATTTGTAGTACCAGTATTTTTACGACGTTCGACAAGAATATATATATATATATTTTTTTTTTTACTATAGTTAAATTTTTAATACTAACATAACACGAGCATTTGAAATTCTGCAAAAAAAAAAAATTCACAACTTTAGAACTCACGGCATACATTTTCATCTTGGTTTGCTATAAAACAAAAGTTTCAAAAAAAAAAAAATGCAATTCCTATGGGAACTTCTCATTCTTAATAATTATACGCGTGGCTCGTAAGTTTTTCTGTTTACAAATCCATTCCATAACGTAACAATAGTAATAGACTTCAATTGTGCATATTTTGAGTGTTACAGAATATTAGGTATATCGTCTTGTAGATTTATTGGAGCTATTAGCGCATATTTTGTAAAACTTCGGGAAAATCGTTTTTCGGGTAGGTAAAAAAAAAAAAAATAATAATAATCGCCAGACAAATATATACTTAAATTATTACTCAATTACACCACGAGGTATTTTACGTTTAAATACAATTAATCGTATACAAATCAAAAAAAAAAAAAAAATGAAGTTTTAATAAACTGGAATTTGTATATTTACTATTGCGCATATTTCGGGCGGCGCGTAGATTTTAAAATTTTATCACATATATTTTTGAATTTATCACGTGGAATATTTCGCCGGCTTTCGTTGTACGCTTGTTTATTAGGGGTGGGTTTTTTTTTTTTTTTTTTTGTCGGTTTTTAGCGCATAATAATAACTCACGAGCCCCGGTTATATTTTGGCTAATATGACACGTTCGCGGGACGCACGAATATTTCGCTCTTCGTTTCATTCACTCTCTCTCTCTATCTATCTCTCTACCTCCCTCAGCTGTATAATACAATATATTATATTGAAAACCCTCCGTTGTCGTCGGAGGTGAATCGAATTCCCATAACGGGCTCTCGCATAATAATCTAATTTGTGCAACGTATACTTAACGGGGGAGGTAGATGGGGATGGGGCATTCTCATTCGATTATAACGCGTACGGTGGCGTCGTCGGCCCGGTTTAAATGACTGCGAGTCTCTTTTTTTTATTATTATTATTATTATTTTTATTTTACACTTCGCCCTCCGAAATAACGTCTCGGGGAAAAAAAAAAAAGAAACGTTATTGAATAAGAAAAAAAAATAAAAAAAAATATGCTAGACGTTCTCCCGCGTGCATTTGCATTTATACGACGACGGCGCGCCCCCGGGTGTATTGACACTGTACATATGTTATACGTATCGATACGAATTTTATTTTGCGAATCGGTTATTATTATTATTATTTTTTCATTCTTTCATATTGTGCAGTTTGAATTGTCGTTAACACTTGCAAAGCTCAATAATATATATATATATATATATATATATATATATATATATATATTCGTAGTGAAATAGCGACGACCGCAGTTCTGGTGCAGATATTCTGCGAGTGGGAAACGCGCGATAACTAGAAATATAATAAAACGTTGAATTCAATTTGAAAAAAAAAAAAAAAATAACGTACACATACAAATTGATACACGCGTCGTTTTTTCGCGTATAATTAAATTAGTTTATACTACTGTATGTTCTATGACGGTACAACCGTGTAAATTATTATTATTATTATTATGTTAATAATGCGCGTTAATAAAATGTCGAATATTAAATATTATAATATTATGCGCAGTTGTGCACAATACAATATATTAGGAGGTTTTAGATACACAAACCGATCGAATTTGACTTTGAACGGAATAATATAATTTTTTTAAATATTTTTTGTATTATTATTTTCAGAGACTGCCGTGTAGTGCGAGATCCGCAGACGTTGAAATCGAAAGGCTACGGCTTCGTGTCATATCTGAAAAAAGCTGTAAGTATATACAAATTAAATTTTTATATCTTTATTCTAGAACCGGGGGAAAAAAAAGAAAAAAAAAAAAAGAGATGCATGTTTTTTTGATTAAAGTCTGATAACCTATAAAACTTATGGATATAATATTTCACAAAGGTCACGCCGAGCTCACGTTATCATTTTTTTTTCGGCGTTTATTTCTTGAAAAGTTTCTATTGCACGTGTTTACGAGAGAAAATGTGGGTTTTTTTTTTTTTTTTTTTTAATATAAGTATAAGTCTCTTTTCCCGTATGCCTATATAAAAAAAAAAAAAAAAAAAAAATGATAATTTTGCACATCGTAGTATGTATACTACGGACAAACTCGTGTTTTTCATTTTGATTTTTGTATTTTTTTTTTTTTCTTTTCCTTTCAAATTCTGTACAAAGTATTTTATGTTGTATACAAACGGCGACGCCGATACACCAAAATAACGCGGCCCCCATTGTTTCGCCCCGACTTTCAGAGTATTATATTATGTTTTGTCCCGCCCTCTAGTACTTTTTTCATATATATATATACCTAACATGCAGCAGCAGTACACTACATAATAAAACGGCCGGTCGGCTCTTTGTTAAGTTGGATCGTTTTATCCGCGTACCGCCTGCACCCCGAGAGGAAAAAAAAAAAAAAATTACATATAATATAAGGAATTCTCCATATTATATTCTTTTTTTTTTTTTTTTTTTTTTTTTTTTTTTTCGTCTCCTCGCCGGCAAATTGAACTATTTACGTACGTTCGAATCGAAACGAAAGCGCACACGCGGAGCCCTCCATCGTATTTTCGTATTTATTTTTTTTCTCCCGTTTCTAATAACCCTCCGCCCTTCCTCCCACATACACACACACACACTTTCTATTACCGTTTGACCATCGTAACATTTTCTATACCGGCGCGAATTCGGTAAACGACGGTAAAAACAGCAACAGCAATAGAAAAATAAAAACTCGTTGCCCGAAAAATAATTCTCGCAAACCCGTGCGGATAGATTTAAAAAGAAAAAAAAAAGAAAATTAACAGTTTAAACGCGACTTAAAGTAATGAAAATAAAAATCCCAAATGTCGACAGTACAACATAGTAGTTATATACGGCAGTGGTTCTGTAAACATCGTCGACCGACAGCCGGACAAGTACCGTCGTTATTTAGCTACAATAGCCGTTGAAATAATATTTAATCGAACCGGGCGGTATCGGTATATACGTATGTTACAGTTTAAGCCCGAAATCCGTCAAAACTAGTTACCGCAAACCCCCCCTGTGGCCAAAATTGGTTTTGACAAGTTAACACTAGGATAAACCGTAGGTTTTAATGAATCAGTCGAATCTAGTTATAACTGATATTTTAAACGAATATGTAGTCGAGTTCGTACTTATCCTACGCGCACGCTGGTTGCAGACCGTTCACAAGATATTTGTCTGTCCTTTGAGGCTCCGGTTTTTCTCCATCCAGACAACGGGAGAGAATCGGCATGATCACTGAGCAGAAAAACTATGGGTAGTGTTAGAAATCGCGCACAGTAATCCGTTGTCCACATGTTGACAAAGGCAAAACAGATCTTTCCAATGTAATTGTAGTGGTATTAAAATGGCCAGAGCATGATCCTATACACGAATTAGAAGTTTAGACGAAATTCTAGAAAACCTATATTGCAGTAGTAGTAATCAAGTATAATTACTTGTAAATAATTATAGGTAGTAATCTGTGAAAATAGTACCCTGCTGAAACGAATAAAAGTGTTAGATTATCTTGTTACTTGTCCTTAGTTTACCTAACGATATAAAAATTACTTCTGAAAATCAGTTTTCACCAATATATTTCAGACACAACGTGTTCCAACTAAAAAAAAAATAATTAAAAACTAGTTCCAACGTTCGATAATTCTAGCTTTAGCTTATCAAAAGCAATTTTGACGAAAAGGGTTTTTGTGGAAACTTGTTTTGACGGATTTCGGATATTAACTGTAACACGTGTATATATATATATATATATATATATATATATTTGATTACCGGACACACGAACCAATTTATTATAATCACGGCAGTTACCGCCTTGCTGGCCAATTCGAACAGACCGTGTACTGTTATCATCAAAATGTGCATTGATTGTATAGTTTATCTCCTAATAATATTATAATGTACTTGTACGAATCTAGGATTTTTCGAAAAATTCGCAGTGGGTTCGTCCGAGATTACCGGGGTGGCCGGACGTTTATGCGACATCGTGATCGAGAGTGTATCCCGAACGTAATGAAAATTTAACTCACCGAGTCCAATGGAAAATCCATCTTCGGCCCCGAGATTATTACGCTCGAAAGGGTATATTTTTGCCGCTAAATGACACGGTGTGGTAAAAACACGATGCATCTTGTTAATCTTCGCCGGAGCCAACGGTTTTAGACGCGACGAATTATTATTCAACATTTCCCTGTCTGAAAATAAAACTGATATTTTACTATTCATTTCAGAAAAAACCCCGTGTAGTTCGGACGCGTGTAATAAAAAATACGCGTGCTGACGAAGTTCGTGTGCCTAAAACACACACGCTTATTGTTCCGTGTTATAAAAACTATACGTGTATCTAAATCCACACACACACACGGACCAATATATAATTAATATTTTTTAATACGATGGTATAATATCACACGAGTAAATTTTCAAAAGTATCTATAAATAATATTAATATACTTTTTTTTTTTTATAGAGTTATATACACGTGTATATTAGATAGACCGGACTACACGGGATTCCTGAACTATGTAATTGAATTTTAAATATTTTTTTTTTTTTTTTTCAAACACGGAATCGTTTAATGATTCGTAGAGATCGTAAAGTTTAATTTTCGGCCGAACACGTGTGTGATTGTCGGATTTCAACACGCGATAATAAACTGATTTTTTTTTTTTTTCTTTGTAATTTCGGAAATCGACATGCCACGTATGAATATATCCATTCGATAAAACACACCGGATGAAAACCCGGACATAAAAGGTCAAAAGCTTAACAATTTGGCGAGAATGAAAAAACAAGAAAAAAACCACTTTATATTAAATTGCAACAGTTCTTCTGTTGTAATGTACAAATAGAATGCGCGAATTTCATCAATGCTGAGAAAAAAAAAAAACAAATTACAATCGCAACAAGTTACGAACAACGATACACCACCGGGTACGCCATCTGCGATATTATGTTCCTGCGAGGCGTGTTAAAATAAAAAATAATAATAAAAAAGTATATAAATATTTTCAGCGATGCGTTAATAATAGTGCGGGGAAACTGTGTGGAGAAGTAATAAAATTAAAATAAATCATCCGCGAGTTGATGGCCGGATTATATATATATATATATACACGATAAATTTATGCGCGCGCAAGACTTTACGGCCGCCCTTTATAATATAATAATGGAAATAAATCGAATATAGTAGAACCCGATATAGTAATTTTTTTTATTTTTTTTTCCATTCACATCGTTCAACAACATCGGGACACGTTGCCTGCCGTCGGGGTATAAATTCGTCGTTGAGTATATAATACACGAACGAGAAAACGGAACCCGCGTCGGAGATTTCGGTGTCTGTCCAAATTACGACCCTCCTGTGACTTCATTAACCAGACCCTCGCGTGGTTGTGCGCGATGTGCGCATATTCATACGAACCGCGGCTATATTCCCTGGGCGTTTTCGACAGTTTTCTCGTAAATCAATAGAAATATAGCGATTATAATAATATAAGTAAAACCAGACGTTAAAAACCGCCGCCCTCTCCCTCGAAACATATTGAATTTCGCCGATTTCGCGTGTCACGCACAGCGATATAGATTAGAATTGTTATCACCACTTCGAGAGAGTTTGGTAGACAGAATTTGCCGGCCGGCAAATATTCAAATCGCTATGGAAAATTCCGAATATCGCTTCATTTTTTTCTTTTTTTTCTTTTATTCCTTTCGTCGTTTCCAGGGGTACCGCGTGGAGGTTCCTACCGTACACATGCACACCGTTGTACGATATTTTTAGTTGGTAAAATAATAATTATATATATATATATATATATAAACGTGAGTTTGAATTGAAAAAAAAAAAAAAAAAACGGAAAACCGGTCAATATTACTTTTCGAGCTATATTGGTCATATATTAATATTGAAAAACTCCGCCCCGTCCACTCGTCATGGTGACGTTAACAAAACGTATAGAACTCACCGTGGTGATTTTAATAAGATAACAGTTGATAATACAATATTCTAAAATCAATGATAATACACGCATAGAGAAAACGCGCCGGCGTGATAATAATAGAACGGCTGCAGTTTGCGCACGCACATCCCCGTCAAAAATTGGCCGGTTAACGTTTTTATTATTTTATTCTACCACCCGTTGTTGACAAAACGGCAGCGGCTTTTTATCGTCTTGTAAACGAGGTCGCACATACGCACGCGCTGTGCAGTTAATGACTTCCATCGTATGCGCGAAATAGAATGGAAAAAAAAAAAAATGAGGATTTTGGAACCGTCGACGCGACAACGGCGCGGCTGCGCGGCGGCGGGATAAAAATAAAATACCGTCTCCTCGAATTCAATAAGATAAAGGGCGAAGAACGTGTTGATGATGAAAAATGTGCGCGTAAAATATTGAAAATATGAAAATTGTAAAACGACGACGGCGGCGGGTATGTGTAACAACCGCCGGGAAGATAATATTTTCTGGTTATATGTATATATATATATAAAAAAAAAAAAAAAAAAAAGTTCACCGCTTTTGGCGTGCCATAAATTCGTGGTGGTTTTAATGGTCGCGGGTCTTACGGCCCCTAAACCGCCATCACCCTCTCGCCAAAATATAGCGTTTTCTGTAAAGCCACCGCCGTCATTCACGTGTAGCCAATTTAATTTTCGTCGTATAAACTATTTCGTAAGACCGACCGCCTACCCCCCCCCACGTGCCCCCTCAAGCGGTGGTAGCGGCGATAAACTTATCTGCGGAAGAATGGTTTTTAATGAAGTAAAACGGGAAATAAAAAAAAAAAAAAAAATGAAACATATAATAGTATATTGACCGGCGTTTATATATATATATATATATATACGTATTGAAATATTTATAGAATTCTAGAAAATCGTCTCGTTGCATCCATCTCTCGTGACTAAACTCGCTAACCTGTTACCCGTCCGCTACTTATAAATATATATATATATATATATATATAAAAAAAAGAAGAAAACTTTTCAACTCGATACGCTTTTTTCCGACTGTGCGACGGCATCGACGACGAAAAAGAGGGGTCATTTTTTTATAACGCTATTACACGAAAAACTCCCAGCCGACATATAAAATGTATTTTTTATTTCGTTCTTCCGTCTTGCTTGATACGACCTTTTTAGTTTTTTTTTTTTTTTTGTTATTTATTTATTTGTATTTTTTTCCTACAGACATTATTATTCCGTATAGGACGTGATATATCTATTTCACTGTTTGTACTATGCGTTTGCTTTTTTTTCAATTCCTCCGGCTGTTAGTATTCGTCGGATTCTTCCTCGATTGTTTTAAATCGAGATACAATTAAACCCCATCTGTCGACCCCGACCCCTCTGCTATGAAACCTCTGAACCGACAAAATCGTGTAATTGTCGCGAAGATTTTTTTTCGCAGGTTACGCCGAACGAGAAGTTGCATCTCGTCCCCATTGTACAAAAAGTGACCAACTGTAAAAATAAAAACATATTTAAGTGTCTTATTTCATACATAAATATTTCCAAGTTATATCTCGCGTAGTTTGGAAACCACTTAATATATTATTCTCGATTAAAATCTAAATGTAAAATTTAAATCACTTGATCACTATTTTCACAACGGGTACGATTTATATAAAACAAAGTGTATCACTGAGCCTTAAAATGATAACATTCGTATAAACGAGAACAATTATTTTCTAATTACATTTCTTGTAGTTATTATGAAGGTAACATATTTTTTACGGGTTTTTTCTAATTGAGTGCATCACTTGTATGTGTTATGTAATTTTATAAACGCGTGTAAAAATCAACAATGTGTGTACCTCTATATGTTTGGTTTTAATCTACTGATGTTCCGGTGATTGAATTCTAAAAAAAACATTTCGTTGTTTTTCGGTTGACGCAAAACATCATCAGATATTGAAATATACCAACTGCTCGTACCTCCGCAGTATTTCATTATATTATGTAACAAGTTTGAATACGACGAACAATATTTCAAGTTTTTTTTTTTTGTTTTACAAGCCCATAATTATTTAATATACAATATGAGATTCGTCTATATATTTACATTATATTATAAAAGTTTTGAAAAATTTGTTTAATGTATTTTTATTTATTTTATAAAGGCATTTTCTGGTTATTTCTTATATTATTACATTTTTTAGAATAAAGTATATTTTTTTTTTATTGTTATTTTTTTAGTCATTTCTGAGCCATACTCATATTATTTGATGAGAATCGTTAAATTAAAAGAAGAAAAAAAAAATGTTATCAAATTAAATTCTGATAACAATATGTTTAAGCCGAAATTCTCCCGAAAAGTAATCATTTTAAAGTATATAGTATCCCATTACTCTTTTACAGCATTTCTCTCGATGTGGTTGTGTTCTTTTTTAAAAAAATATTTTAAAATTAATTCAAATCGATTTCTGCCTGAATCTAATTTAATTCATAAATCGAATTAATTTATTTTTACTGGTCAAAATATGCTTTCAAATATTTAAAATAACTTATTTTTTTTTTTTTGTCGATTAAATTTCCTAACTGTTGTTATGCGGTCCTCTCCGCTCTCGACGATTTCCTTTCTATCTATCTTTTATCGGTATCGATTTCTAAACCAATATTGTTTTTCACGGTTTTATACGACATTTTCTGTTGCTCGAAATATTTTATAAATATGTAATATCATTGCGAATTTGATAAACAAAATATTTGTGGGTTTTTTTTTAATATTAGAACGATTAATAATTTAAATCCGACGCAAAATGTGAATTATCGGTTTGTTGCGCGATAATAGGCACGTGAAATAAATACGTTTTTCAAACGGAATTAATTTCTTTCCCTTCTTCCCTCCACTTCCCGTTCGACAATGGGTTATCGTTTCCATCGCCATACATATGTTATTATCGTACGGCGGGGGAATATTATAATTTCTACTCATCGGTCTATGTGGCGGCGGTGGTATCGGATGATGAGTATTTGGCTTTTATTATAGCAAAAAATAAAAGAACAAACTGTGTATCGGTTTACACAATGCATATTTTATTTTATCACGTAGTGTTATTATTATTATTATTATTGTTATTATACACGCCGGACGATTACGGCAATCCACATTTAACATCGGAGGAATACAACGAAGTGGCGGTGTATTCGTTATCTGATTGGCACTTATTTCGTATTCGACATTTTGCGTCCGTATATGTATAATGTTTTTTTTTTTTTTTTTTTAGTATATCATGATTACATATGATAGAACACACACACACACACAAATCACCCTTCCCCCAAATTATAACGTGCCAATCGTACATTTATACGGGAATAGAGCATACTGGATACACCGCCGCCGCCATCACAAACTCGAAACAATAACGACGGGGGAGGACGTCCAAAACATCACATTGCATAAAACACGGTCGACTGACCACCGCCACTTACGGACATTAATATTTCCATTTCCATTATTATTATACACGAGTAATAATTATGTTGGGCTCGTTTCGCGTGTATAATTACGTACAATTGTTTTCGGGTCCGTGTCCCTCTTGACTATTTACGTTAAAACCGCCCGATAACCGAACGGCTTTGCGAAATACAATACTTTTTTTTATCAACTTTGTCGGTAAAAGGAAATAATTAATGTAACCCGATATGGCGTCGTCGCCGTGAGCTTAGTTATATCAAATCGTCGATTTCGTCGTCATTAATCTTAAATATCTTTTAATTTATCCGACACGCCATTTGAAATAATTAAACTCGAATAGTGACTGACCCCCACCCCTCCTCCCCAGACGCGTTAAAACGTACACATCAATAATTTTTTTTTTTTTTTTTATCGACCTTGTGTATAAGTATAATAGCCGCGCGGGAGCTATACAAATTGATAAACTCACCGAAACTTATATTAATGAAGTCATTGTGTGCGACTTCAGTGACAAGTATTTTCCACTCGATACCTCAAGACGGCGTGTTTAAAGAAATATTAATTCGATAACGTAGGCATAGATAGAGGCGTACCCCCAGGGATTGGAAAGTTACAGAACGCAGTGTGACTGGTTACGAGTTAAATGTTACATATATTCCGGGTAACTGGTTATGAGTTGCAGTTACATAACTACGTTAAAACAAATAATTATTTCAACCGACCTAAGTTAACGTTTAATATTATTCCTTACTTACCATGAATTGAAATCGTCTTGGGTCTAGAGGTTCAATTTTCAATTACATTACGAAGTAATGGGGTTGTTTAGAGATGGTAATTAAAACAATTATTTGCTTAGTTCGTTGAATTAATAATTGGTATTTACCATAATGCCGACTCAAGATGATTTTCGTATCGTAGGTAAAGTGTATCTTTTTATTTTTTTTTTACAAGTTACAATACAATAATTGTAAAGAGTTAAATTTTTATGTTAGGTTAGGTTAGGTAACCGAGTAACGTGAATTTGATACACGTCACTAATTACTGCTCATCCTATACTTAGTATACTTGGCATTGTTACCATTAGTATACTGCATATGTGTATACCAGTGTTTCCTAACCTTTTTACGAAAACTAGAAATACCTTTTTTTTTTTTTTTGCTCATTAACAAGAATATGCAAAATTTATCGAAAAATGTTAATTTTTATTATTTTACTTTACATTTTATTACTATGCTTCACTAATATATAATTATACTTTTCTATGCTAAATAATTTACTTAGTGTGATTTTTGTGACTGATACCTACACACATATAAAAGTGGAAAATACTTATCGGTCTACAGCAGCAACAACGAAAAGATAACCGTATAATATTATATGGTTCCTCAATAAGTCGTAATTTTTTTCGCTTTTTAAAAAAAAAAAATAATAATTAATTTGTAATAGAAATCGAAGAAAAAATCTATGGGACCGCAGACCACCGGTTGGGAAACACTGGTGTATACGAATCTATATAAAGTCGGACTTTACTCGTCGAATAAAAAATATAGTCCAACATATTAAGGGGGTTGAAGCAGGTCAAATAAAAACCCGACCCAAAAGCTAGACAAAAGTGTGAGGCTTGGGATTGATATATTTGAATATCGGTACACTAGTTTTCTGGATTTCGATCGTGGCGATTTTAGATATTCAATAAATTGTAATTTGGTTTATTAATTTTTGAAATGTATGGTTTTTTTTTTTCTTTAACTAAGTTTTACATATCGATATTTTAACGATAGAGTGGAATATTAAAAATTACCTCGACGGAAACCTAGAAAACTAGGATACAAATTAAAATCTGTTGTCAAAATAAAAATCCGTCCGTCCGTCGTATGCCGTAAAAAATGGCCTTACCATTTCCTCCTTGGACGAGTATCGGGCAGTAGATTGATGGAAAAAAAGATAAAAGTCAATAAAAGGTAAAAATTTCAAATTTCAAACGTGGAGAAAATTTGAAAGATCCGCTCAAACCACTTCAAAAACAATTATATTGTACGTCGAAGTCGGCAATCCGGGAATATACGCATGCACACGAATCCCTGTCGTAATATCTAATTAATTAGACGGTATACAATGTAACGTCCTGTATATACAATTTACAGCTTCGGTTAATTTGCGACTGTCGGATTCCATATTCTCTCTCTCTCTCTCTCTCTCTCTCTCTCTCTCACCGCCACCGGGGTACATTGTACGTAATTAATTTGTCACGTGAATCCGATATGTATTACTCGAGATTAATCGATCGTGACGTGCGCGTACATAATAATATTATTAAATTATTGTAATAATCGTTTGTTGATGATTGTTGTCGATTGTGTTTACAGGAAGCCGAGAGCGCTATCGCCGCGATGAACGGACAGTGGCTGGGCAGCAGGAGCATAAGGACAAACTGGGCGACCAGAAAACCGCCGACGTTGAAAACCGACTGTGAGTACACCGCACCCATTCATAATAATTAGTCATCGTATTTATATATATATATATATATATATACGAGGCCCGTTCAAAAAGTACCAAACCGGATTTTATTATTAATAAAAATATAAAAATTAAGTTAAACATTATTTAAAGATATCTCCTTCAATATGCATTGGTCCCCACAGCGATCTTGCCATTTTCTGAAGTCCATTGGAACAGTTCCGAGGCTTTGAGTTCTGTTGTCGCATTCTATTTAATTTCCTCTACATCGTTGTACTTCAGGCGCAGATTTTAGTCTCGAGAAAAGAAAAAAAAACATGGGGCCAGATCAGGAGAATAAGGAGAGAGAGTTCGGGACCATTAGTATATTTTATTAGTCAAATACTCACGACGCAAAAACGATGAATTGTGCTGGCACATTTTCGTGGTAAAGAAACCAGGTTCTTTCGCCATATTTCTGGGCGTTTATTTGCGAATTCTCTCTCGCAAACGTATTATAATACGTCATTAGAGAATACCTGATTGACTGTTTATTTATTGAGGTACAAATTCATGATGAACAATACATTTAATATCAGAAAGAACAATTAGCATTTTCTTGAGATTCGACCTTTAATTTCGGACATGTCGAAAACGACAAACTAAACAAACTGACTAGATTTAACCGTGTGTTAGATTAAACTCAGATAAAATAATAGCGACTTCGGGTTTTATATAAAAAATTCACTTATACATGAGGAATACATCTATTTATAATTTATAACGTTATGATGTCTAGATTAACCGTAATAACATTAGTCATAGTATTTTTTTTAACAGACCTCGTATATATATATACGTAGTACGTATCTATAGTTTTATCAGATTTTTCGCTTTAGCCTATAATATATTAATGCCCTAGAAAAAAAATTAGGTATCTAAAGAAACAATTATCGGCTAACCATTATGGTATAGTTTTTTTTATTATAACAATAAATTACGTACGTTCGATAATAATCAATTGTTGCAATCTCGGTGATCGTCGATGACATACGATAATCAATATTTAGTCAAAAAATGCAAAATAAAAACGACATTAAAATCACCAGTGTCGAACTTAATAAACAAGTTTTCCGTTTACAGAACTGCTAAGTTGTAAACCTCAGAATAGAAAATAAACGAAATCGCGGCAAAATCGCAGCCCTATTCGAATTATTATTATTATTATTATTATCATTATTTTTTTTTGTAAAATTATATTTTCTCTCCGTTCTTTTTTTATTTTTTTTTTTTTTACCCGAATGTTTGTCGGGCGGACGTGCAGACCTAGTGGAGATCCTCCCGTGACGGTGATGTTATCCGCCGGGGATTTCCCGTGTGCCGACGGACCCCGTCAGGTTTTTCTAAACTCCATTATTCATCATAATAATATCGTAGCCAATCGGACGGTAGGGGGAATTATTTGTATAATTTGTTCCGCGCAAACGACGTTTCCTCCAGGATTAGGCGTGGGGGTATTAAACGCCCGTCGGATGTTGGCGTACGCAAAGCGAAAAAGAGCGAAGGGAGAGACTGGATTTATTATTATTATTATTATTATTATTATCATTATTCTCTAGAATGGGAAAAATACGAACCCCGTGCCACCCGGTGATGTAGTCTCGCGTCCGCCACCGTGTATATAATATTCCTCTGCCGGGCAAACTGATTGATTCTAGTTGACGTCCGCGTTGAGAAGAAGAGAACTTTACCGTCGTCATTTATCCATGTCAAATTTTATTCCGTCTCCGTCTCCCGTCTCCCGCGTCTTATTCTGCGTAATAATCGGAGAGGGCTATGAAAAAAAAAAAAAAAAAAAATATATATATATGTGTCAGAGATATCCCGAGGCGATTCACGGCTGCCTGGCTGGTTTTGTACGCGTGTATATGCACACCCCCCCCGTTTTTTTTTTTATAATACTACTACTACTCGTTTGTGTTGAATTTTTTCAAACGGTACATAAGCGCTTGTCAGTAGCCGCGAATATCGAATCAATTAAACACGTACGTAAAAAACTTGGATTTCGTTCGGGTGTTCGCGGGTCGCATGTTGGCACCCGTAATACGTTTCGCGCGCCGTCCCGCTGACGGACGTTTTCATTTATTAACATTTTTTTCTCTCTCTCTCTCTCTCCCGATTGTGTTTGCTTTTATTAATTACTATCCTTTACGTTGTTAATTTGAACAATTTCATAAATACAGCATGTTTCGTGTTTATCCGTAGAAACTTTAAGCTCTCCAGGTCACAATATTTAATTTAGGCTTCAGATCCTCCGCCGTCCCTATGGACCACTATTTTGATACTGTGTCATGCGAGTTTCGAGATTTTTCGACCCCGGGATTTGAAAATCTCAAAAAGTCGTATGACATCCCAGTAAGGGTTCCGAGTGACGACAAATCAAATGGAGAGAAAGAAATATTTTCCCACGAAATAAAATTATTTCTATATCAAACGGGAAACCTATCGTACGTAATCTTTAAAGTCTATTATTCGCATAACTTAAAATTGGTTCCACTCATCAAGGTATTTAAAATCGGCCACTCTTTCGAACACGGCATCATCAAAGGATGTAATCTCGATAATCTCGATCATCACACATACCGTTCATTTTCGTTAATCTTATGTTGTGCTAAAAATTGAATTAACCGAAAAATTAAAGACTGCGTAATTTTTTCTCCGATTGAATATTTATATATATTTTTTTTCTCTACCAGTGTACAAACTAAAAATAATATTCCGTTTGCATTTGATATATTTTTTACGAATAAAATCGGATCATATTATTGTTATGGATTCGCAGGTTGGGGGAAGGTTGTAGTAAACGTTATAAAATATACAATCCTAAAATATTTTATTATCGAAAAAAAAAAAAATCCGCGTGGTATTGAAATAGTCGGATGTTAAAATGTTATTTTCCGATACGAGTGCGGATTATGATGAAAAATCGGAATATCGCGGCGCAAGTGTGTATTTTAATCCTCGTGGTTTTATACGAAATAGTAATCGACGGCCCGTAACAATAGCGGCGAATTTGCGGATTACTCGTATTAAAATACCTCTGCTTTCGGAAGGCCCTCCTCGAGAAACGGTCGGATATCCGGTTAATAATCTTAACCGACAGTTATCGTAACAACGATGACGACGGATCGTCGTCTAAAATTAACTATAGTTAATTTGAATAATTGATTCGGACGGTCACACCGGCCCATAATAATAATTTGATATTATTATTATTATTATTACCGTGGAAAACAACGGACGACTTTGTTGTTATTTAATACCGAAACCGGGCAAATATCGTTAAATATAAATTTAAAAATTGTATTAATTTCCGTCAATGAAAAATGTCTATCGTTTATACGACATTTGTCAAAATTTCAAACCTCAAACTTTCGTGGAAAATGTGTAAAAAAAACTTTGCAACAACTTGTTTCCCGTACCAGCAAACAAAACGTATGATGAAACTTGTAGGAAATTTTCGAGCATTTGGTTATTCGTGTAATAAATGAAAAAAAAAAAAAAATTCAAATACTTAAAGAAATAACTCAAAATGGCATCTATTTCTCTCGGCGTTTCTCCGTTCAAAGGAAAAGTACAATTCATTTCGAAAAAATTCCGCGCCACATCGACGCATCGATACAATATCTGAAATTCTACCGGATGCCCCTCACCCGTGGAATTTTTGATCGGAGCAAGTGTGGCATGATGATACATCGTATAAAAACGAAAATACCACCGTAGCGTCTAGTGGCGGAAATAGCACCGAAGCACTGTATTTCCTCGGGGTTTGTCTCGCTTTTCGTGCGCGTACACACCACACTGTATAATATTATATTAGATATTACGGCCGTGCGTCGTCTCCGGGGCGGACGAGAGTTCCGTGGTGGCAGAGAACCCGGGAGGGATTGGGGGTAAAAAGGCATTTCGTCTACCTCTCGCCGCCGCGTCACCAGTCGCCGTGAGCCGTTCCCCCGAGTGCAATAACACGAGACAAACGCGAAACCGGCATCAAGAAGACACGTTCCGTGTACCTCCTACCCGCCCCTTATATATATATATATATATATAAAAGTTAGGTTAGGTATATATATATATATATATACCTACAGGTTACCACTACCACGGTATAGTATAGCGACGTCTCTTAGTGTTCATCCCGTGCATTTATTTTCCAACTGGCCGCGATGCTGATGCCGCTCTAAATCCCGTCGTCGTCACGGACCGATAATAAAAATGACCAGGGAATCCTTTTTTATTATTTTTTCGTTCTTTCTTCCTTTTTCCCGGGACCGACCGACCGACCGACCACTGCGGTAATAGGCAAACGTAATTTGTCCGACGATAATGTATACCCGCGCCCGCCGTATATACAGCGTGAACTCTGCACGTATATCGCTATTGTGAAGTGACACCAGTCTCCCGCTTCCTTGTCGAAAAGAAAAATGTATTATCGATACGATAATAAGATTAAAGAAACGATATTTTAGATAAGGTTGTTATGCTTCAAAAATTTCGCTATGTATCGTAATTTAATAATTGAAATAAGATAAATGTACCGAGGTCGTATACCGAAATGTTCAGTTCAACGACATTAAAATCCGCCTGAAATACTTACCAGTATGAACCGGAAATAACGATAAATATTGGTTTAAAGGCATTTGTCCAAGTATACGAATTTTGTTATTTTTGTGACACTTACGAGTAGTACGTACCTTGGGTTTAGCCGTCTACAGACAATAATATGTCGATAATTTCATTATAACATAGATTTATTAACTGTAGTGAACTGCGTCTTCTGCGTCATTTGCATAGCAAAAAAAATCAGAAAACATCTGCTAAGCAAAGAAAGAAGTACACGGGAAGAAAAAAAGTAATTGTTCTATGTTTTTTTCATGGGAAAACAAGTAATATTTTTTTTTATTTTTTTTTTTTTTCATCCCTGAATTATGCTATTATGTTGTTTTACCGTTAAACGAACCGTTTTCAAACAAACGAATGTCGTTTCTATTTACGCGCGCATAATATTTCCACGTAAAATTGTTGACTCAATAGATCCGCGAGAATATCGACGCGTATTTTAGTTTCGAACATTTGCCCCGGAGTAAACTCTAACAATAGATCAGTATATTGTTATACAATAATATATTCTTTTCGGTGCAATTTCCGTTTTTACCGCGATAACGATTTCCATAATATTACACTTCAATAATAATTCCAAAGTCGTATTATTGATTTTATATTTATATATTATATATATATATATATATATATATAATATATATATATATATATATATATATATATATATATATATATATAATATTTAACGGACACGAAAGCGAGAAGAAAAGCAATACTAATAAAATATTGTGTACATTTTTATTTTTCTATTTTTTTTTTCCGTTTATTTATTTATTTTTTTTTTTTTTTTTTTTTTTTTTGCACGTCGCGCAGTTGTTGCAGACGTTTTATTTTTTTTTTTTTTTATACTGTGCTTCGCTGCACGACCGACAATATTGTTGTCCACACACAGAGTTGTTGTTGTAACTGTTGATTCAACGTGTGTGTTTTCGTCGCAGACGTTTTATTTGAAAAGCTTTGAAACCGTTTGTAGAAGTCCCGGAAAATAGAATATTGCAAAAATAAAAAATAAAAAACGCCGAGTTTTGGCCCATGACTGCGAGACGTGGTGAGAAATTAGTTTCGAAACAATATTTAATTTGTCATATATATATATATGTGTGTGTGTGTGTGTGTGTATACTATATAGGAAACAACAACATATTGCAGAGGTTTTGTGTTCCCGGTTAGTTAAATTATATGTTTCATAGTAGCTTTTGCTTGCCTTTTTTTAAAATTAATTTGATCACATGGTGATGATTTATTTTTATTCCAGCTTATACTTAAAACTAAATAATAGGAGATCGTTTAACTGCATATAATTCATTCTGATTGGTTGTCTATGTCGCGGACTGAAACAAAAAAAAAAACGTACCTACTTTATATATACTTATATACGTAGTAGTAGTATACGGGTCCCAAATAACAATAGTCTTCTTAAGTATTTGAGTAATTGTATTTTAATACTCTTGTAGTATTCAAAATACTATTACAAATATTACAATTAACTATCTAGTTGTATATATCATATTTACTAATTTAACGATTGAAAAATAAACGGTTTGGTATTCTTATAGTTTAAAATAAAAATAAAAAAAGAATTTTTTATTGTATTTGGATTTTAAATACGTACGATTGGTATATTTGTATTTGATTTTTTTATGTTTTTTATATGTATTTGGAACTTATTTTAAATACTCTTTACAAGACTGACAAGTGCACAGAGTACAAAGCTTTTAACGGTGCCGTCAACTTGGATTCACTTATACAAACCCATTGTTTTTTTTTGTTTTGAAAAACCAAACGTTTTCAGAGCATTTACTGCGGGACGCTTCGATACGAATGCGAATATAATATACTGCGCTATTTCGAGTTTGCAATATTAAATTGCGTTTCAGCAGCGAGCACCGCCGTCGCCGCCGCCGCCGCGTTATCTGTTTAGTCGTCAGTACATAATATCTTATCGCACGCATTCGCCTTCACATGATGCGGGTCGCTCGCCTATATTAATTATTATTATTATTATGCGTAATGACCTCATTGTGATGCAATTCCATTATAAAATGCGCCCGCAGCGTTCCCACCGCCCACCCCCGATTAAAATTATTACAACTCTAGAACGCCCGTTAGGTTTTCCGGGATAATGATATACTATAGCGTCGGTATTCCTCCGGTGCGGTGTACACACCAGAAACGAGGGCGGTGTCGTTTATGAAAATGCCGAACGATCATTTTTCGGTTTGACTTATAATCTGCGCCGGGATACGATACCAGGTACGTGCCGTACATTAATGTTTCTCGCGGCAGTCACGACGAAAGATAACTCCTATAAATTAGAAAATACGTAATAATAATCGAAAACGTTATTTTGCGTTATAGCAATACTAATCAAATTTCAATTATTTCTCAGTCCGCGAATTTACGACTTTATTGTTATTTATTATCATTACAATCACTACGACTTTGTTATTTTATCGTACTGGCTTTATGGACGCAAAGACAACACGCGTAACTATAATAATAATATTTAAACAGTATTATTATTGTTATCGTTGTACGTCGACTATACCTAAACTGTTAATATTATACTTGAGAGATTTTTCGAAATAACATTTGTACGCGGGTACCTCTAATATCATTCCGGTCTGAAATATTACGTCTGAAAGTGGAAAGTTGTGTTCACCGTATAACAGAACCTGCGAGACCAGAAAAGGGTTTCGGTGTTTCGAATGAACCTCCCGACGCGACTGCGGTGTACGTGTACCACAGCTAGTACATCAAAATAATTCACTATAGGTACACCTACAAACTTTGTTGTTTGATAATATTATTACGTTTTAATAATATTTGAGGTAGATTTTCTTCTTGGCCCGCGGTCCGTATACAAAAACGACGATACGTGGTATGACTAACGTGCTGCATAACAAAATACGACTGTGACTTTGAAAACGCCCTTTTCTTTTGTTTTTAAACGCATCGAGAAGTGCCGTCCGGAATATTGGCATTTTTTTTAGATTTGTTACTAGATTTACTCTAAAACTGAAATTCAGCGAGTTTTACCGGGACTGCGGCGTAATAAGTAGTAGTGGCCGACATTGAACATTTTCTCAAATCGAAATTCGATCCGATATCGTTTAAGAAAACACCACCTCAGCCAATGTCTTCGGAATATGCAAAAAGCGTTTAAACAAATAGGATTTCCAACCGATACGTCAATTAGTTTCAATATCTAATTGCCAAATAATGGTGTGGGGAGGCAAGAAATACGCTTGTCTTCTCTTAAGACAAGGATTATTGTAAGACGGTAGTGATAATTCGCCGCGAAATTAATTTTTTTGTTTTTGTCGTTGTTGTTTCGATTCGAGAGTACGATAACAAAACGATAAAAACAACCGTTTAATCACGACCCGCCCGCGGAACAACGTTGGCGCCTAAACCGTGTCTGTCCGCCGGTTTGAATTTACGTTGCGTATGTTCTCCGCCAGACTCGTCCCGTTCCTCGTGCCTGGGCACCACCGCCGGTCCGACGCCCTCCGCGCGCCCCGTCGTGTAGCGGTGCCGATCCATCATCGTGCGCGCCGCGGTTATCGCAACGAACAATCGTACGCATCCATCATCGCAATTACTTAAAAATAGATTGCACGTACCGCGCGGAATCGCGGCGTGCGCGGCGGCGGCGGGGCGGTTAAAATAATAAATAAACGAAACACAAACTTGTAGTTTTTTGTTTTTGTTTTTTTTTTTTTTTTTGGCAGTTTTTTTTTTTTTTTACATAACCGCACACGAGTGCTCCCGCCCACTATCCGCGGGGGCCACTATAGTACGTCGCCCGGCGCCGTGTCCGCGGGGCCTGCCGCAGCGGCGGACCGACGCGGAAAAACACGAACGTATATACGATTTTTTTTTTTTTTTTTAGTTTAGTTTAGTTTAACAGAATCAGCTCGTCGTGTGGACACGGGCACGGCATTTTATAATATCATAACGACATACGCACCAGACACTATAAATATAATGCACCGCGTCTATGTTATGCGCTTTACCCCGTGTGCGCCACGGTGGGATTTTACATTGGAAATATTATTACGCGCGCGCGTTCTCACGACGGCCGGTAATAATAATATTCTCGACTCCGGCCGTGTCGTTTAAATGTTCCAAAACCCGGGCCGACCGCCGCCGCGGCCGTTAACCGTTTGCGGATTTCGGCCCTCCGGCGGTCGCGGCCCGTCGGTTAAATTGTCCGGTGGTAACCGGTGTAATATAACGACCGACGAGCCAGAAACTGTTTTAAACGGGGTACGGCCCGTTGTACGCCCAATCCTTCCACCCTCCCCGAATCCGTTGTCGTCGCGGTCGAATTAAAGCCGGTAGTTATACAGGATGCCGGGCACAGGCGACTGACGAGTTTTGATGGGATATAAATGACGAACAGTAAAACTTAGAGAAAAGGTTTTTTTTGTATATTTAAATCAGTATTCAATCCCATTTTTGAAAATTATATCTCCAAGATGGCGGCCGTCAGCATTGATACACTGTTGTAGCCGACCTATCTCATATGATTTTCGGCCCGTTTCGACTGATATGGTCTCGACTTCCACGTGGAGTGGTCTTTCATGGAGCTGCCGTGGGTTATTTGTAGCCCAGTATCGAAAATTTTGTTTCTTTACAGTTCCGGAAAGATGAAAATGGGCCTCATCGCTACAGAAAAAAGTTGATATCGGAGGAATTTGCAGAAGAATTTGCTGACAGAGATTTTTACGGTTGCCGTAGTCAGTAGCATTTAACTCTTGGACAAGCATTTATTGATAGAGATGGAATGATAAATCTTCGTGAAGAATTCTCCTCAAAGAACGGTCTGAGATTCCCAAAGCTACAGCTTGTTTCCGGGTTGAGCGTCTTGGTGACTGCTCAATTGACTCTCTAACCAACTGCACATTTTCGGGGGTTCTTACCGTTCTGGGTGCTCCGTGTCCAATTCTACTTAGGGTACTTGCAGTTTCTTCCAAATGCCGTATCCACAATTTGATAGTATTAGCAAAAGGAACAGATTCAGCAAGTGTATACGAAAAGCCCTTTGTGTAACAATCACAGAATGATTATTTTCGTAATACGCACGCACGACGAAACCACGATGTACACCTGTCCAGACCAAGATTACGAATAAAAACGGCACTACCGTACAATTCAAAATATACCACTTATTAAGGCCTGTTCTTATCTTATTACATTCTAATGACCTCATTGAACTCGTCAGTCGGCTATGCCGCACCCTATAATATACAGTTCGGGGGAAGGATTGCCCTGACGGGTAGAGTTCCCCCCGTAGATCGCGATACCACCAAAAAAAAAAATGTATAATATACAGTTAGGTACGGTGACGACGACGGCGCAAAAACCGCCAGAGTTCGACCGAAATCCGCAGATTTGTGTATCGTCAAGCCCGTAGTGTTTCGAGTCACCGTAAAAGACATACGATAATTTATATTATCATATTATTTCCTTGGAGAGACGACGCAATCTATATATATATATAAAAAAAAAAAAAAATCCGTGCGTTACTACCGACGTACTTATACGCAGACGATTAGAGCACCGTCAATATCATTTTGTTATTTTATCATTGTTATAAGTGCTATCGCCTGCACAAGCCCCAGAGTACGCGGGATTGTTGACGAGACTGCACCACGTGGATATTTTTCATGTGGTGCCTAGCGAAAAAAAATCATTAATTATTATTATAGTGTTAGTGTATTAAGTGAATGCATTTGCATACAAGTAAAAAATATCACGTGACATTTTGAAAACTCGGCGCCCCGATCGTCCCACGGGTGTCGAAAATGGTAAATTTCCCTAGGTTGTCCTTATAATAAATTACAATTAATTGTGTATATTATATCATATACAGAATGTGTTTTTTTTATTATTTTAAAGTGCAAGATATATATATATATATATATATATATATATATTTTGTATTATTATTATATAAATGTGGACCACATTCGACATCCTGACGATAACAATGATAACGGCGAAACTCTAATCGTCGGTCTCTCGTATATAAACAGACCCGTATATTATGATTAATAACACAGAATTTTGTAATCATCGTACCGTTATAATATGGTAGTCGTCGGTATGGAATTTTCGCTGTATGCCGTACACGGATAACTCGAAATAAACATCGAGACGACGCCCCCTAGATATATCAAATTACGGCAATATGTTAGCTATACGAGGTCTGTTCAAAAAGTACCAGAACAAATGTCATTACGGCTAATCTACACGTGATAACGTTTTAAATTATATATAGATTTATTTCCCACGTATTTGTGAATATTTTAAACAAAACCCAAAGTCCCTATCTTATCTCAATTTAATATTACACGTGGTTAAATTCAGTCAGTTAGTTTTTGACATGTCCGAAATTAACGAACAATGCGTGTGCATAAAGTTTTGCTTGAAACTTGGCGAAATTGCAACGGAAATGTACGCAATGATTAAAACTGCTTTTGGGGATAATTCCTTAAGTCCTCCCGTGACTTTCGAGTGGTTTAAACGTTTCAAGAATGGTCGACAGTCAACTGAAGATGATCCACGGTCTGGATGACCGTCGTCTAGCAACGATGATGTGGCAAAAATTAGCGAAAAAGTGCGAAATGACCGCAGATTAACCGTTTATGAGTTAGCAAATGAAGCAGATATCTCGATTGGATCTTATCATGAAATTTTAACCGAAAATTTACAGATGAAAAGGGTAGCTGCCAAATTCGTTCCGTGATTGTTAACTTTGGAGCAAAAGGAAAATCGTTTAACGATTTGTCGAGACCTTCAAAATCGTTCAGCGGATGTTAATTTCATAAAAAAAAAAAAAAACATTATTACAGATTACGAGACGTGGGTTTATGGATACGAGACTAAAATGTGCGCTCAATGGACAACGATTTCAACATGTAGTGGAAATTAAAGCTATAACTTTGGAACAGTTCCATGGAACATTCGAAAAATGACCGGGACCATTGCAATATCGTCCGGAGGAGAGTATTTCGAAGGATTTTTTGTAATTTTGAAAAAAAAAAAATGAAATCCTGGTTACTGTATTTTTGAACTGTCTCGTTAATCTCGATCGTAATAATTCATGCGAAAAACTGGGACGAGTTGAATTTTCGAAACCGAATCGCACGATATGATAATATGGGACGGTATACGACGAGGGGGGAAAAAAACCAACTGCGATTTCGTGCTCGGCGACGGTTTAAATAATAATTCGGGCGCACGTGCGAGGCCCATCCCCCCCTCCCCCCCCGAGTGGTTGAACACAAGAGTCTCGTTTTCGCGAAGCGAATTATATGCCCACCTCCCGGTGCCGCGACTACGACGACGACGACGACGACGACATCGAAACATAATCGCGTCTGCCGCGCGTTACGGAAACGGAACAATGACAAATTTAATATTTCACGTGAAATCGTATTTTACCGGCGGCGGTGACGACGACGACGACGACGACAATATAAAATAATAACATAACGAGCCGTGATGATAATAATAATAATAATAATAAGCGAAACGTCCTCGAAAGTTTTCTTCGCCGTGGCCGCGAGACGCCCAACCCACCGTCCTCGGCTCCCACACCAACCGCCTATCGCCGCGATAATAATAATTATTGTGACCGGCCGTAATAATAACAGTGTTAAAAAGCCGTCGTTCGCGGTTTTTTTTTTTTTTGTTTTTATATATTTCGTTGAACATCGGCGCCGCCGTCCCTCGGACCGTTTTAATATTAATTACCCGCGCGATTTATTAATGGTTAATTATTATTAATGTGCAATCGGAACGAAGCGGACAGAGAGCGAGAGGTTAGTTAATCTTGATAAAAAAAAAAAAATACCAATTCATTATTAATAACGTTTTACGAGAAACAATGATAACGCCGGCGGAAGAATTCGTTGTTTTCGATTTTTAGTACGCCACAATGGCATTGATCAAATGAAAAATAATGGTACGTAATAGTATATAGGAATCAAAACTGGAAAATTGAAGAATTTTATAATAATAAACGACGAGGTTTTACGAAAAATAGCAAAAATAATTTACCGGAGAGAGAAAAGTAGCAGGATGTATTTTTTTGGAAATACAAAATAAAAATGTCTTAAAAAAAAAAAAGTTTTCCAAAAATAGAAGTAAAAAAAAAAAATCCCCGTGGAGTACAAATATTTACCTGCGGGGTACAAGTAACATAATAAATATTTTTTACCGGAGGAAGTAATAATCTTAATCTTATGACACAAGTCCTAATTCAAATAGGTATTATTCGGTGGCGTCATTTCAATATTTGGCGGACTTTGGTAAACTTACCGAATTTGTCGATTGATGAGGAATACAGTTGTTTAACGGCAAAAAAAAGAATTAAAGTGCTCGTTTCGCTCGAATAATTCCATTTCATTGTCTAACAGGTATTTCTGAACTGCATACATACAAACAATTTGGTACATATTTTCGTGGCGATTGTATTTAAAAATAAATTAAAAGTCGTAAGAATCGGTCGGGAAATCGAAAATTCAGCCGTATCTGTGAGCCTATACGAACAAAAGACACAATCAATAACTATCTATAGGAAACATTTTTCGTTATTTTAACATTATTTCTGGCAGACCCAAAAGCCAAAAGCCCAAATAGGACGTGACCACAAGTCGGACCGGGTCAATTGCCCAAGTTACCACCGCCCTAAATGCCGCCACTATTATTGTTATCGGTATTATTTAATTTGCAGACGGAATAAAAAAATAAAAAAAAAAAAAAAACCCTCCCGTTTATCCGCCGCCGTCGCATGTAAACGCAACAAATTTATATCGAGTCGGCTGCGGCGGGGTAATGAAGTAAATTACACTGCTCGCCGACAATGTGGTCGACATATTATTATTTTGTGTGTTTATAATATTACTCGGGGCTGCCAAAATGACCTCGTGAAATTTAATACTGATAAAACGTCACGCGATATCTTTATTCTCTCACTCTCTCTCTCTCTCTCTATTGCTCGTAATAATAATATTCCTTGTATTATAGAATAATTTCGCCGACCCTATTTTTTTCTCTTTTCGGTTTCGTCGCGTCAAACACTCGGCCCGCGACCAACTCCACGAACCCTTTGCGCCTGTTCGTCATCGCTTATAATAAAAATAATTATTTTTCGAAAATGTGTTACGCGATAAATTACGCTGCCCGTTTCGACATATTATTGTTACAATCGTACGCATTTTTTCTTCTTCTGTAGTTTTTTTTTTTTTTTACAAATGGATTGGTGGTTTGCATCAATTTCCTTACATGCTTCCCTGTCGCTGGCCTTCCTCTTCACTTCTCGGTATGGATTACACTCTTGGTATTCTATTATCTGACTCATGCAATTGTAATCTGTGGTATTTTCCACATCAACCATTCTTTCCAAGTTTAATCCTAGTGACTGAGAATACGACTAATCTATTAATTTCGTCTTTTCTTTATACTTGTTTACAATGATCTTCTTTCCAAAACCCTTACTGAAAATTTTCCATTGATGATCCTATTAGTCCAGTTTATCGTCTGTATCCTTCTGTAGCACTACATTTCGAATGTCTCTATTCTTCTCATTTATTTTTTCTTTGCAATGGCCCATGTTTCACATCCTTACAACAGAATGTATGTTTTTTGTCAATTTTGTTTTGATGTTAAGACTAATATTTTTCGAGGTAAAAATAGTTTTTTTTTTTTTAGTTTAAAGCCTAGCCTGACATACTCTCCTTACTTACTATTTCCTTTTTGCATTCCCCATCGGAACATCTAGTGCTTCCAAAATATCTGAAGTCTTAAAACTGTTCTAAAATCTTATATCAATTTAACTTTGTTCTTATTCTTTTGTTATTCTTTCTACTACAGTCTCGGATTTTCGTCTATATTGCGTTCATATTATTTATGGCCTGTTAAAAAAATAAAAACCACCCGTGAGCATTGGAGCTCCGTCATCAACAATTATAGAACATATTATATAGAAATGTGTCTATGATAAAACGATGTATAACCGAAAAGTACAAAACTATAATTTACTATATTATACTCCACTTATTCCATAAACAAATGGTGATGGCGAGGGTTAAAAGTTTTAACCCCTCAATAGACCCATTTTTGACACTTACGCAATACATAAAACAAATTTCATCCCTCTAGTTTTTATTTGGGTGCTCTGTAGGGGTGTTTAAAGCTAAAAGTCACTTGCATCACAACAGCGCGCTGAAATTCGTATTAAAACCTAACCCAACTTTTATCACTTCGGCATGTCCATAAAACAATTCTTATTCCCGAGTTTGAGCTCATTTGGTCCGAGGGGACAAAACGCTAGACGTGTCCAAAAGTTACGGGGAAAAGGTCTTTATTTCCGAAGGAAATCCGAAATACAAAATGGATTTCGACCCGAACAAAATTCTATATTTTAGTTATAATAAGACACGTACGTTTTTCATGGTCTACTTTTGAAATTATTTTTAAGTTTCGATGACGTTTTTTTTTTCTGGTAGGTATTAAATATTGCAGTTTTGTTGTTCGGAGTAAAAGCGTACATCAAGAAATTGTACAAGTCATTTTATTATTATTAATATTATCCGGCGCGTTTTATATTTTTGCAAATAACGAAACATAATTTTTAAAAAACCCGTATAGATTTCGATAATGTAAATTTCTCGCCCAGTACGGTATATAGAATTGTACGCGGTACGATTACCGAGTTTATTTTTGTCTTAACATTTAAACGTTGAAGGGGAGAAAAAAAAACTGTTTTCCATTTTCATGCATATTAATTCGCGTTTGGTTAATTATAGTGTGTTACGATAATGCGTTTTTTTGCCCCTTCTTTCTCTGGCATACTGCCGTCTACCACTATTACCACAACAACGACTATAATACTACATGTTTACGAATCGGTGGTGGTCGAGGGGGAATCCATAGCGTGCGAATCCAAAAATATAAATAAAAAAAAAAAAAAAAATGACTGAATGAGAGGTGAGGGGGGTGGGTACATACCATAATATTATATTTTAATACGAAAGTTCGCGCGTGTGTACGTCTCGGTGTATTATACATACATATCGTGTTTTCGTTTATCCCCTTTTTATATGTATATTTTTTTTTTTTATATTTTTACACGGCGTATAAAAAATTCGGATATAGTAATTATAACTTTTGTACGCGCGGACGGCGTAATAGCAACAAAAAAAAAAAAAAAACCGGGCGCGCCACCGTCCGACGTCGTCGCGACGGTATCGAATTCGGTTGTGACCCGGTGTCCGCACGGTAAAACCGTGGGGTGAATACGGTGCGATTGAACACGATACTCATTTTTCTCTCGGTGTCGAATACATTTTCCTTATACGGTCCGCCGTTTCAGGTTTTAGGTGTTTTTCATCCGTACGGATCGTCAATATTTCTGTTTATGATTTCGATTAACGTTTTTTTGTCCTTTTAAAAAGGCCGCGGTCCGTCACACGATGAAATTATCAACTATTTGGTCGGTCGGTGTTACGCGACGCGAATGTCGTGTATTTCCTACGCAAATTTCGTACTTTCGATCATTTTTTTTTTTTTTTTTTTAATGGTATTACTTCAGTAAAGTACTGAAGTAATACCATTATTATCATTTTTTTATTATTATTATTATTAAATAATATAACCATCACGGTTGTTTGTTCCGCCGTTGAGTAACGATAATCGAACGAGCACGAAATTGTCGAAATCGACTCGGTGGGATGGGTAGGGGGGGAAATAAAAAAAAATAATAATAAAATAAATAATAGTCGTAAATAGAACAGTAAATCAAACGTACTCTGATATTCTTGGTTTTTACAACGCGACAATCAATCAAAGTCTTATAATATTATCTGTACAACGGGGCCGCGGCGGCGGTAACGTTAAACGTTTAATCCAATTTTCTCGACGAACACACGGGGACCGAGTTAATTTACCGGAAATATTGTAAACGGCACCGTTTTATACACCGAATCCGCGTTATTTAGTGAAGTTTAGTAGTTTAATAGTTTAGTAATAATGTTAAATTATATTATTGCTATTTATTTTTCTAGAATAATATTATAATACGTGCTATTGTTATGCGAACCGCTTGAGTTAGTTATTGCGCGGCGGAAAATACGACCAAACAAAATAATAATTCAAAATTTGTTCAACTACTTCTGGAAATTTACAATTCCGTCCGTGGCTTTTTAAATTCGGTTTACAATTTCCAATTATTCGAGTAAAAATTAGATATATTCTTCGAGATATAAAAGTATATTTTAAAGTACTGTGTACTACTACACGGTTGATTATCGATGAACCCTTATCAGTGTTATACTGTTATCACATCGAGCGATTTACTAGCCAATAAGCGACTCGCGGTTATCTATTATTTTCAATTATCGGGAAAAAGTCGTATCGGCCACCGGTAATCCATAACGCCGAAAACTCTGTGTAAAAAATAATAATAATCTCGCTATTTGTTTTAGGGTTTTTTTATTTATTATTGTTATTATTTTTTTTTCTCCTTATTCTACGGCTACAATGTGCGCAGACCACATTATATCATTATAAATATTATTATTATACGTTTTGCGTTTTTCGTTTTCCGAGCGGTTGTGCTGCACGGCGTGGTCTAATTAAAAATTTATTTTATGCAATATTATAATATCGTAATCAGATCACAAATTTATATATTTTTGCATTTTCGTATATTATATTATTTTACGGCATTTTGTCACGGCCCGCGGGTGGGTACGTTTACAATTTTATCGCGATAATTATCAAAGATAAGTATAGGTATATGGCCCGTAACCCGCGGTGGCGGTGCGCTTTTCTACCTGATATTTTGAATAAATAAGGAACAATTAAATTATATACCTCGAACTACCCACTGTGATTACGTCGTTTGGCCATTCGGAGGGGCGCATTGAAATATAATACCTACCGCACTTTTTTTTTCTTTTTTTTTTTTTTTTTATTCCGCTCCGTATTTAATATATTATCATAAACTTGTTAATTATAATAATAATATAGTAAATAATAACGCCGCGTTGTTCTTTTTTCTCGGTGGTTTATTTTGTTTTTTTTTTTTTTTTATTATTATTATTCCGTTTTTTTTTTTTAACGATCCAATTTGGAGTTGTACCGAAGTGAAAACCGCCTCGAGACTATAAAAAAAAAAAAAAAAAAAAAAAAAACACTACTATATTTACAAAAAAACGATAATAAACGAAAACCGATTTAACGTTATAAATAATATCCGGAAAAGTAAACGATGACGATAGCTTGTAGTAGAGGTATATAATCGGTTCGCCCGAACCGACGTCGACGACGTCAAAAACAGAAGAGTATTTTGGTTTTGTGATTTTTTTTTATTATTTTTTATTATTATTATTATTATTATTATTAAGATCATCGGCGTTGTGAATTCGACCGTTATCGAGTGAAATGGAGAGTGTGAGAGCGGGAGAAATATTTGTATTATTTCGCTCTCTTCATTGCTTGTTTCCTTCGTTTTTTCCCGGTTTTTTTTTTTTCGCCGTCCGCATCGGTCATTCGCGAAATATTTTACTTTGCGCCAGCGTATATTATATATAAATATATATATATATATATATATATATATATATATATATATTATTATTATAAAAAAAATATTATTATATTCCCTGAGAAAACGTTATACAAGCGCGTGTGTGCATATTATTATTATGTATTATATAGTATAATATTTCTTTATTATTTCTCCCGCGCGCCCGACAATGTTAGTAGTGGAAATCCGCCGTACCGAATGGGGAAAAAAAGGGGGCGAAAAAAGAAGAATTTATATCGATGCACTATATTATAAAGGATCCCCGGAGTAGGCATCAGACTATATACGAGGTGCATTCGAGTGTAAAACTCTATTGTGAAATACGCCGTTCCAGGCGTGGGCGGAGGATACATTACAGGGCACTCAGTCATCGTTCGCCGACGTTTTGAAATTCAAATTTTTTTTTTTTTTTTTTTTATCCTCCCAAGATTTATTTACACGAGTCCATTGGCTTCCTCGCGCGCGCTTACGATTTTTACCGGATCGACGTTCGTAATTTTTTTTTTTTTTTTTTTTAATAGGCTAAGGCCTATTCACTTTGTTATTATTGTTTTTTTTTTTTTTTTTGAAATCTAAACCGCCGAACATATATTAACAAAAAAAAAAAAATATATATTCGACTCGAATAATATTATATTTATTGTAGCTGGGCCCTCGATCAGTGGTGTCTATCTGTAACACGTTCAGGTATCGTGGCCAATATTAAAAGCGTACTTTGGGAAGTTTCGTACGGTGCCACAATTCTGTTTTAAACAGCATGGGCCAAAAGTTAGTATGATCGATATTCCTATAAGTCGTGGTCGATTTGTATAAATACTTGCAATATGGTTCGCACTTTGGCGTCACTGTACGGACTGATGGATTAGTTACTGGTACTACGTTTACATGCACAATTAATGTAGGTTTAAAAATTAAAGCGGTTTAATCGGATAAATCGTGTAAACATCTTAAAGCGACCTAAATAAAATAAACAGTTTTTAATTTGACAGGTTATTAAACCTATGGAAAACCCCTTGGCGGTCAGGACAATGTATGGTGAAATCCCATAGCGGTCGACGTGTTGAGTACTCTCGAATACGTGATTTAACCAAACGAGAACGGTTTTATTAATAAATTCGATCGATTTTTTTTTTTTTTTTGTTTACACGTAAACAAAACAATCGAGTACTGAAACTTTATAATTATTGTTTTTTTCTTTTAAGAAATAAACAAATTTTTTTAGGCGATAATAATGTTATACTATCTATCAACACATAATAACAAAATTACATCGTCGAAAATTAGAATTTTTTGTTAGGTTAGGAAAATATTATAAATTTTCCGAGGTTGTAAAATGTCGAGTGACGATCTAAGATTCAGATTCTAAATCGTAATTAATATTCTGCTAAGAACACCGATAATTATTTTATACGTAATAGATAAACGTTAGAAAACATTTGGCCGTATAAAAGTAACAAAATTAAATCACTTCCGGAAATCACACACCCTCCGGAATAAATTGTCGGCTATGGCACTGCAGCCATCCCGGTGTACATGTGCAGGAATACAGATACGAAAACAGATATGATTATGCAAACGCAAATGTAAAAAAGTAACCAATGCTGATAAAAAAGTTTTTTATAACTTAAATTCCCTAATAGCCAAATAGAATCGACTGATACTTTTCTTTTTGCCGTCCTTCCTTTTACTACTATAGCTTATACCATAATAATAAAGAACAATTTTTCTCGTCTTTTGCGTTAAAACGTATTATTCTTATTATTATTATTATCTACACTTTGACCGTGATTTTAGTTTAAAACTTTTTACATATATTTTATTCATTTTTTTTTAAAATCTGAACGTAGCGAGGAATGTATTGGTTTTACTATGATGTGGGTTTTTTTTAAACTTATTTATTTTTTAAATACGTTACCGCTCTTCTACCAGATATAGTGTTCTACCATCATGATAGGTTTCTTCTGTTAGCACAAATTTTGTCTAGTTGGTGCATTGAGAAATTCATTTTTTTTTTTCTTCACTGTACTTTTCTTAATATTTACCCAATAACGGTTTTTGTTATATTAGGTTTTTTTTTTTTTGTATTTCAGTTAAAGAAATCTGTAACTTTCACCGAATACTTAGATAAACACTTTCTATACGTCGTACGATACTTCAAACATTTTGGTGGTTTTTGAGGTATTTTTATAGCTGTTTAAAGTTTTAAATTTAAATTTATCAAAACACGTTTAATCGAACTTCGCTCAGAATCTTTTTTTTTCGTTTGCGATATAAATAACCAAACCCTATGGGATTTTATATCTCGGAAAGTTAGAGTTTTCTTTTTCAAAAATTTAAGACAAGTCGTTTATTACGTGCAGTTGTAAAAATTAGTCAAGTTATTCATAATTTTTTTTTAAATTTCAACCACTACACCAACTATTGATTTACAAATGACAATACTACAGTGAAAAGTCCATAAATCCGAGATGGTGTTTAGTCGAAATAATACCGAATGTCGACATTTGTATAAGCTCCGTTGACCCGTCGCCGCCGGGGCGACCGTGCACTGACAGTTTTCGTATGTATACACAAAAAAAAAAAAAAAAAAAACACAATCCTTTATCGTTTTAGTCGCTCTTAACACACGGAAATGGCGATTGTCCAACAGTGGGTGTCGTGTCTATAGTGGTCAGAAAGAACATTAAGAGCATTGTAGCCACGGCGGTCTGCGAGCGACAACAAGCGCCGGGAGGGAAAAAAAACCCCCGCCCATAGTGTTAACCGAGAAAATGTCTTGTGTCTTGGGCGAAAACCTAAAAACAAAACGCCTCGAGTCGTCGGAAATCCGCGTTTGTTGTATTGAAAGTACGTGTGTGTGTGTGTGTGGGGAAGAGGGAATGGACAGAAAACGCCACTTGGCGTCGTCGGGTAGCTCATCACATTTCGATGTGGAAAAGTCCGGACGATAATCGCAACACGAAACGATGACGCGCGTTATGATATCCTCGAGTGGGAAACGGGGTCGGCGACGGTGGAATATTATGCCCCGGTCGCTTGGTCATTTTTTTTTTTTCTTCTTCTTTATTTTTCCCCCCTGACAACGGGCGAATAATATTATCCCCCCCCCCGGAACAGTATGCAGAGCGAATATTTATATTTGACAATAATAATGTTTAATTTTGTAATTCGCGGTGTACGTATGTACGGGGCGCGCTCGATATGAATAATATCCGAATCGATAAAAAAAAATTTCGCACGGCGTTTTTTAAATTCATTTCGCTTACGGTCGAAACCAATCGATAACAATAACACCGGTGCAATTCGTATTTATTACCTACTACTGTACAGGTGTAACCGTGTTTCGGTCATCTATCCGTCTGTTTATTTTAATAATATTATACCGACACCGCGGCGCGTATAATAAAAAAAATATTCGAATGCTAAACCCAATAGTAATAATAATATTAAAAATTCGTCAATTATATTCCGAGTAAACACGACCATAACATTACAATATTGACTCTGCTACGAGTCTCGATCGTATATTCCGCACGTGCATACTACTATTATAATAATAACAACGCGACGTATCGACTAATATTAGTTTTACATATAACGACCCGGTGTTCTCGTATTAGTATTTGGAATTAATAATATTATTTATTCGACGTCGACAACGATATTATAAGTGTATATACTTACTTTCGTTGTTCGAATTATACGCCGTATAGTACAACGTATTATTACGATTGTCGACATATTGTCATCGCGAAATCCAATAATTTGTGTTCGAATTAATATTTCCTTCGGACCGTTATAGGTTTTTTTGAACAAGTAAAAAATATGAGACTTTATTCGTGAAAAGTTATCGATTTTCTTGGTTGTCTGAAAACCAATCTCGTTTTCCTTACTTTTCTCCTTAATTTATTTTATTCTATGTAGCAGTGTACCCCTGCAGAATATATTCGCACGTATACTGTCGAATTGAAACGGTAATATACTCGTAACGGGCTATTTCTAACCCCGATGATAATATTTTTGGTGATTATTGCGCACGGAACGAAAATATCTAAACAAATATTTAGATCCTCGCTGCTCTAACTCATGTCAGGTGGCACTGCTGGGAGCCTTCCTATTCATAATATAAACGTCAAATTAAAAGCTACCACACTTACTAATTATACTCTGTGTCTAGATTGTAAATATATATATTTTAAATAAAAAAAAAAAAAAAAAAAAAAACATTTTCTGTACAAAAAAAAAGATCCTCGCTGAAATTATTGTACGAGTAAAACTATGCTATGATATTATTATTGGCCTAAAGTTAAGCCGGCGCGTTTTAAACGACCTAGTAGTATATTTTTACGCGGAGTAAGAAGACTATTTTTACCCGGGACAGTAAATATAATTAAGGGTATTGCAATCCTATTGTGACACCGGAAATACGGATAAACGTTTTTTTTTTTTTCTCTACATTTCCGGTTGAAAATACGGTGACGGTTAGTGCGTCATTTCCACATCATATTAAAAACGAGCAGGTGATATGACGGGTATTATTATTACACAGCACCCTTAAAAGCTGAAGAATTTGATCAAACAATACCAGAGTTGAAAATTGATTACATTTTTAAAAATGCAATAAATATGGGGTGCACGTAAATAAACACATTGTAATATAGTAATATTGATTTAGTATAAATTATTTTTTACAATAGTATCAATATTGATAAATCTCTTACAATAAGATTATTACTTTTTTTTTTCCCGCACGAACGAGTCATAACGAGTCGAAGTTTTTTTTTTTTTTTTACATAGTATGAACTCTTAAATTTATAATATATTATTAAATATTCGACTTGCAGGCGGCAGTCTGCTTTATAAGAGAACTGACGTTGGTAATTAAATCGGCGTGTTTGCAATTTACTTCCGCATATCGGCTGGGTTGACGAGCAATATACGAATGTAAAACATTTTTTTATTTTTTATTATTGATAGAAATTTATCTATTTATTCTATTTATTTCTGGCATCAGTGGTATCTCAACCGTTCAAGAGTTTTTGCCACCGCCGACACTGCCATCCACTCCTCGTTAAATTAATCTTGCCAATTCACTAGACTTAATTTCTCCAGTGGTCACGTCATCCCATCCATAACAACTTTAGACGTCCTCTGGGTATCTACCCGAATGGTCTCCATTAGACTACCACATTTAAGTTTGCAGTTTCCTGTCTTCTCGTCAAATGTCAACCATCGGAGATTCTCTGCGCCTTCACGAAATTTGGAATCTTTGGTACTCCTGTAATCCACCGGATCTCTTTGTCATTCATCCTACGCCAACGACCCAATTCATTGTCATAAACTGGAGTCCAGTATATAAGACCATGTCCCGCAATTGGGACCGCAAATAATGCTTAGTATTTTACGACATTTAACGACATAATTTTTTTCATTAGGTTAGATTCAGCCCTCACATTGCTACCTAGGTGTAATTCTATTCAAGGTTTTTATTTATTTATTTATTTTATATACACCTGGAGAAAACACTCGCGTTTAAATTTGTATAATAAACATTTTCTGCAACGCATTGCATTTGCCGGATAAACAACATAAACGTTTTCTCCGGATAGTTGGAAATTCTCTACGTCGATCTATTCGGTCTATTTGATCGCCTTTGGATAATATAAGACGATGAAATATATACGTATTTTGGACTACCTACGTGTAATATGTATACATATAAATTCTGAACGAGAAGCGTCCAAATTTAGCATTTGGTAATTGTATTTTCAAAGTGTACTTTATGTAACACACTCACACGCATACACTACACACCCCTAAAAAAAAAAAAAAAGGTTGTTTTTTTATTATCCATCACGGTCAAGTAAATTCACATAAAACTTTCCGATACATCCCATTTACCATCCCCCTGTTTTTTATCCCCATACTCTATAGCCTTAAATATTTAAAAACGGAGGTGTTTTAAACCGATGAAATATCTATCGAAGAATTTGCATTGATGGTTTTTTTTTTTTTTTTTGGGATCCATTTGGATTATGATCGTTCGTCGCCCCGACGTACGATATAAATAAATAAGATATAAAAATACGGCTAGACTACATTTTCTGTATCCCATTAACCCTATTGTTTCCGAATCGATGTTTACGCAGTATATTTTATTTATTTAATTTATTTATATTATTTTAACGTCTTCTAATTGATTTCCGTACGAAAGTCGTTACGCTTTACCCAACCCGGATCGTTCTCGATCTACCAGAGTCCGTTCAAAAACCAATTTCGTATTTTTTTTCTCCCCTAATTTTACTTTTACCGATCATACATAATTAATTCGGATGCTTTTATTGTATTGCAATATCGCTGCGGTGCTCTTTAACACGATTGGTTCGTATCTGATCGTATCGAAAAACGCTAAAAAGTCCTATACTAATATATCGGCATGTATTTTTTTTAATTTTCAAAATGTTTTTGATCATTGACGTTTACTGTGTACGCGAGGCGCGCGTTGGTCCCACTGTGACCTCGATTTAATGGATTAATGTGCCGATAAAGGTACTGCGATTATGTATTATATTAGGTATATAGGCAGGTACAGTGTGTTAATTAGATTGATGAGACTTTGTTAATATAATAAGTAACAATATTTCAAAAACTAATCATTAAACGGCGCCGCCGGACCGGATGTATTTTATAATATTAACAAAGTTGATTAATGATTTTTCGAAAGTCAATCGCGAATTTTAATCTTTTTCACGGCAGCGCAGTGTTTTTTTTTTTTTTTATATATATATATATATATATATAACTGATATACACGCGTATTTGCATGGTCCTTGGCTATATAAGAGCGACACACCGTGATTTGCACACCGTCTTTATTCAAAAGAAAATCGCTAGAACAACTATCCAGACGAATATAAAATGATACATAACGATTACTATTAACACCTACATTATCTAGATCAATAACTTTTTTACCCCGATAGCAAAATTACCAACCGTACAACCAAGTGCCAAAACTATTAGTAATAAAAGCGTATTGAATCGGGTATACGATTAGATTTCATTTTTGTTTAAACCTAATAATTAAATTATCAAACCATATATTAAATATGTTGTCTATTATTACTAATACATATACGATTTATCTCAAATTATTAATTTCCTATTTATCTGGTTAAGGAAAAATTAGTAATGCTCATGATTTGCATATAGAAATTAAAAATTGAATCTATTTTTAAAATCGCCCGTAATCATCCGTACTCGAGGGATTAGTATCCAGACGTGGATCTTGAGAGCGAGAGGTTCAGGGTGGTACAATTAATATTTGCTAATTTCGCGGGCCCTCGAATATTTCGTCAGTTTTAAATCGTATAGTCGACGATATCGATATTATTTGTATAGACGACCAACGGATAGGTATAATGAAAACGTCCAAAAAAAACAAAAAAATAAAAATTGTACCGTCTTATTACCCGGAAGGCGTACCCCCGAAAGTTTACTCAAAAAAGTGGTCGAATTTTATTTAAATTGTAAATATTATTAAAAAAAAAAAAAAAAAAAAAAAAAAAAAAAAAAACATAAAAATGATTTTAACAATCAACGGTTTGAACCATAATAATGTTTAGTCTATTGTTCAATAGACGAGTCCAAAACCACGATACCGTCGGGTAGACCACTGCTTTTTACCGTTACATTCGTATACGGCGAATAAAATATTTCCCGTATCCGCGTCGCGGTATTCATAATATTATCATGCGGAATCTTATTGAGAAATCAGTACACCCGATGCGCGTAAAATAATAATTATATGTGTAACGTACATCAAAATTAGTAGCGGAATTTATCATAGCACAGTGTGCAAGGTCCATGAATTATGCATTCGAATTAATTCGAAATTTCCCTGGAGGCCGTCTTGCAGCGGCGTTCTCCGACGAACCGTTTTCCCGCGGCCGTATTCCACACGAACCGCAATGATTTTTTTCCTTCTCTATTATTAGAAGACTAAATTTCAATATAAAATTTTTATTTTCTTCTTTTTCTTAATTACCGCGAACGGACTACTAGTGGCTCGTATCCGTGAGAAACGTCGTTCGGCCGTTTCCCCCCCCCCGGCCCTCCGGCTTTTCCGATACGTTCGTTGGCCAGGAAAATTACAACAAAAATAAAAATTGAAATACAAAAAAATAAAATAAAAATCATACGTATACGTCCGTCGGTGGCCGCGCTAAAGTTAGTTTTTCATCGTCGGCATCGTATCCCCGGTGGAATTTGAATTTTTGAGTTAAAGAACCCCCGAGGTTTTTTATATACGACATCGTAAATCTTTAGAAATTATATGACGGCGGCGGCCCGTAGCGGCCGAAAAAAACAACATCTATTCCGTAAAACAAAATACGAACACGTATATATATATATATATAAATATATATGGCTGCTGCTGGGAGAAGAAAGATTGAGATAGTCGTGAAAACCCCCCGCGACGCGCGAAAAAAATGATTATACGCTAAAACATTAGCCGGGATTTTTTTTTCTTTTTTGGACAAAATGTGTGTGTATATATGCACAAGGAGAGGAGAAGTAAAACGTTCCGCAACCCCGTCCTCCCCTTTATCTCCTTTGGAAAAACTCAAACGAATATAATACGAGACTTGGCAAATTTACCGGAAAAGTTTGTTAGCCCACGGTTTTTGTTCGTCGTGGATAATTCGCCGCCACCGGTGGAAACCAAACCAAAATTGCACGCACACGGACAATTTGCATGTTGGTCTCGTGTCTGACAGAGTCGGGCCGGCTAGGGTGGCGGGTTAGCGATCCTCGCCCGGCCCGATCGAAATTTGGGCTGCTTGAATAATTATTTTGGGCCGATAAATTATATTACGATAATGTCTCTTGTTGTGTAACATTATATGAAAGTATATAAGTATGTGTTAGTAGTTTTTTTTTTTTTTTTTAATAAGAATTGTAACTATAAGTAGGCAATGAAAAGATTGTAGGGGAAGCATTTAAAAAAATTAAAAAAACTATTTTTGGATCATATTTGACTAGTATGGATATTCAACATTTTGGGCCAAATTGTTCGTTTACCCGGACCGTTTACCTCCAAATTTTTTAGCCCCTCTTGTATATTTTGTATCCGAAATTATATTAATGGAGTTGTATGCACTGGGGTTGTACTGTACAACATTAATATGAGTGTGTTGCGGTAAAAATCCAAAACATCCGAATTTTCTAGTAAAAACTACTTATTTTTTATATTTTTTTCTCTGTCGACAACATAAATCGCATTTGTTATGGCAGTGACGGTTACGGTTTTTAGATGATCAATCTAACAAGAACAAAACTATTGGATTCACTGCGAGATGGTGACTGAAAACTATAGGTGTATTTAAAATGGTTCGCATATTTACTATACCAGTTAACTCATAATTTCCTTTAGCCATTGGTAATAATCTTGTAAAAACGCATTCTATCGAACACCCTTAGGAATAACTAGGTTTCACTAGTAAATTCATGTTTTACAGCAATGTGCCTACTATATTTCGGATCTAATTTTCAATTCGCCAGACCGGTGTTGGGTAAATATTACGGACGTTGGATGTCGTAAATTAAATTAAATTTTCGTTTGATAGATAAAAACGGGGGAGGGAGGGAGGAAACACGATTCTTGGCTAAACATTTTTATTTTACTCCCCAGCGCGTATCTTTACAGTGTATAATTACGTATTTTGTCTCGTTTAACTTAAAATTACTATATTGTTATAGTATGGAATACGAGGGAATTTTCTCTGTCGCTATGCTCAGCGCGCACTGCACAAAATCATCCCGTCTTGTTCTCAACAAGTTTCTGACGTTAATATTGTCAACGTCGCCGAACAAATATATAAGGAGAGATAAAACGAGTGTACACACAACTCTTATGTGTGTATATATATATATATATATATATATATATATATTATATATATATATTATGCCATGTATAATATTCGAAACTCGGCGTATCCCGGCCAAGTTTGAAGTGAACACAGCGTATACTCGAGTATAGTACAGCCGGTCAGAATTGTTGTTTTGGAACGTCAGATCGATTTCTTTTGCGGAATAGTATATCATTTTTTCCCTCGCGATTCGTGTCCTATTATTATGGTTATTATTATTATTTATATTAATTTTGAATGCATCATTGTTTCCGTTTCAGCCAACATCAAACCGCTGACGTTCGACGAGGTGTACAACCAGTCGAGCCCGACCAATTGCACTGTGTACTGTGGTGGTCTGACCAGCGGACTCACGGACGAACTGGTACAGAAAACGTTCGCTCCGTTCGGCAACATTCAAGAAATACGAGTGTTCAAAGACAAGGGCTACGCTTTCGTCCGGTGAGTGTAATTCAAATTAATAACAATAATAATTTTAAATAATTTTTTTTTTATATAAACGTCATATGAGCAAAGGTTTTAAAACATTAGCGGTGAGTTTTGAACAATGTTTCATTATTCATTCATAACTACACAGTGTTAACATTAGCCAGTCGATTTTGGATTATGTTAGATTTAACAATTACGAAAGTTTTTTTATTTTTATAAATACTCTGTAAAGGTTAGAGAAGGTTGTGGCCAAGGATACAAAAACGCGTTCGTGTAAGGAAATACCGAGTTTTAATGAAATTTGCCCGTTTTAACGAAATACTGTAACAACATTTATACGCGACTATCCAAAATTCAAAAATACGTAATTTATATGCGTTTTTATTCAAATATGCAAAAAAAAAAAAAAAAAAGATAATAATAATTAACCATAGAACCTACACATTGCGAAACATGGACAATCATAATTATTTTAGGGGAATCGTAGTAGAACGCGCATTTGCATATAAATCCGGGCCCTGGTTTTTATAATTATTTTCTTTATCCGCCCCGATTACCGGCCGGGAAACCTCGGGGCGAGGGGCGGTAAAAATGATACTGGCGAATACGGGTCCGACCACTGGTAATACGGTAATCGATTTAATTATTCAAACGCTCTCGGGGTATAATTATATATATATATATATATATAATACGGGTAGCACTGTAGTGTTTGTGCGTATTATATTGGCGACCGACGAAAACACGACGACGACTACGTAACGAACAGCACTAATAATATATATATATATACGTGTCATGTGCTCCTTTGAAAATCAGTGGCGGGACTTTGGAGTTTCAACCGTATATCTTCGCTATTACCGACAAATCATTAATTAACCCGTATGGCTGTGTGTATATATATATATATAACCGTACTTATACGGTTTTCGGCATCGGTCCAACCTAGTCTGCATAAATTAACGGGCGATCCTTCCCGCCCGAAAATCCGCCGTCGTTATAACTCCGTGAGCGGCGGCGACACGTGTCCGCGTCTCCGGGCCGGACGTGTGTCCCGCGTACGGTTGTATTTTTTAAGAAAAAGAAAAAAAAATGTTTATATATATATATATATATATATATATAACTCAAACACCCACTCCCCCCCCATCACGACCCTTTTGAACGCTTTGCGGCCGTTTAGTCGGCGGATTATCGGCGTACCTACCTCCTATATACATATACGTATATTATAATCCCCGTGTTTCGGATTTAATAGTAATAATAAAAAAAAAAAAAAATAGGATACAGAGGGGAATTTCATTTGATATGTCCGTAGATAAAAATCCGTTACCGACGAAAAACGATTCTGAGCGAATATTCGGTTAATCGTATTTTGAAATGCCCGTAATTACCCATTTTTTCCGATTATAAAGAACAACGTTAACCGTCATTTTTTTTTTTTTATCATCATTAATACAATTTACGATAAACTTCGTGTAAAAATTTGCGTGCATTTCTATTTGGGCAAAAAATAAATGTTATCCGCACAAAACCACAAACGAAATAATACTAAAAATACACTCGAAAATTCCAAACGCCTAGGAACGGACGGCCCTGCCCCCGAGTCCTGCGACTCGTATCCAACTCGATAATAGTAAATCTCCTCTATATTTCTTCCCGCTATTCAGGTACCCTTTTTTGAGACGGAACGTTAGGTCACATATACGAAAAGGAAAAACCTCACCCTCTCGCCCTTTCACAGAGATTTTATTCCTTTAGACTCGTCCTCGCAGCGTATGTATACATAAACATAGTATTACATTTGTACGCGATACGTCTCTGTGCCGTTTGCGACCGTAAACCCAATCGAATATCGACTCCGCGAACCGAACGAGGTCGAATCGATTACTTTTAAATATTGTATATCAGTATATATATATATATATATATATATGTGTGTGTGTGTGTATAAAGACGATTGTATCGTTTTGATAAATTAAAGGCCAGCGGGGTCGTTTAAACATTGATATACTAAATGTTAAGGAAGACTTTATTGAGCTAAAAGAAAATATATGCGCATTTTGCAAAACCTTGTTCGTATATTTGTGTTTACGCGCGCGCGAACTTACAACGAGAATATCAATCTCAAAACCCAATAAGTAAGCAAATTCGTAAATAAAAAAATAAATACATATAATATATATATTACCCGATAAAATATAATAATATCAACGCGTAAGACTATTTCATAACGATTATAAAAAAAAAAAAAAAATTAAAAAACCGCGAGCAGGCTATCTATACCATCGAATAATATTTGCCCTCCCCCCCCCCGGTTAAAATGATACTATAGATTAAATAAATACCCCCTTGTTCAATTATAGTGGGTGTAAAAATAATTTAGGATATTTTGCCTAGGATTTAAAATGACGGTAGAAGCAATTTAGACATAATAATAAGTAGTTTTTTTTTTTTTTTTAAATAATCATTCTCTTGTTCACCGCCAACAAAGCTTTGGACTCTACCCCTGGGAAAAACTTTTTTAAGTTACTAATTGAAAACCCGGACCAGATACGAATGCGAAACCTGGACAGTGGATAGTGATCGAGGTGAGAAAGCTTGAATGCATTGACTGATTTTCTGTTTTGCAATCGCATGCGGTTGAATCCCCGCCATTTGGTCGGCCGTCTATACTCTGTTCTGGGTCAGTTAAAAGTGGCCATTTCTTGTGTGATAGGTCGGGCGACAGGTCCCTAGCTGTCGTGTGATCAAATATAATAAAACGAAAGTATGCTTCACTATAAATCACTACCGGGTAAACATTATGTTTTACGGGTACGTTTTATATTTTAAATTGTATAACGACAAGTTCCACAATTTTTCGACGCTGATAAAGTATATTATGCACTTTGTATAGTTTACCAAAGTAGTTTTAAAGTTATAATATTCGAATAACGTAAGAGTCACATGACGTTTTAATTCGAAATAACGTAGAGTGAAAATTTGTTCGAACGCAACTTTTGCGTTATATTATACAAAATATAGAAGAGCATAATACGATAGGTAATAATAATAATGCCTTAATATCATATTAGACAATATTACTTTTTAATACAATTATCTTAGAGACGCATTTTTTACCAGTAACATAGTTATTTTAACACGGATAGAGGTGTCGGTCGGTTTTTTTTTTTTTTTTTACTATTTTCGCGCCTTCTCTCACCATGGTTAATTAACCGGTATACCGTTGTGTTTCGCGTATCCAATAGTCCGTCAAGAATATCTACGTCTAAAGAACGGTGGGAGGGTATAGCTAAAACTCGTATACTACCTATGCTTATATAGCGCGTATCTCCAATCCTGCAGGACGAGTCCCGAGGGAAAACAGTGGATTCCATAAACGAAATTCCCCCCCTCGCCGCACAAGCCTGTTTCGAAAACGACGGTATACGGTATCTCCATAAAACCATATTTTTAGACCCGGTCGGGCAACCCGCGCTACCCCACCACCGCCATCGTTTGAATTACTTATGTGACATCGGGAAAAAACTCAATTCGAGTTTTATAGCGACCGGCGGGTCCCGTCCACTTGCGTTTAATGCGCAAAGTTTTATTATTTGTTGTCCTACGGCCTCGGCGGTATATTAAACCCGCGGAATCGGTGAGCTGTATAAATACGTTACAATAATTATTATACGCGCGAGTACCGTGATTTCGGGGACCCAGAACATAATAACATTATCGTTGTCTAGAGAAAAGAAAAAGAACATTTTTTTTTTTTTTTTTTTTTTTTTTCTTCACTACACATAACAATGTTCCTTTGCTCAACCCCAACACCCAACCGCCGGTGGTAATTTTCCTAACTAGTACCGGTGCCGCCAACGTAGATAAAAACAACACGTTCGTTTGTATGGGTTTTTGTCGAATTTTCTCGTCGGACGGATCGCGAGCCCCGCAATCAGATCGGCCAGGTCTGGTGTTTAGAACATTTTTCATTTTCATTTTGTTCATCGATAATCGGGGGAGTCTATCGAGAAACACTTGAACATACCAGTAACTGTATACCGGCGTGTACGAGTAATGTCCGATATATTTCGACGCGATTGACGTGCGGTTTTAGCACGTAACCGGCGGTTACCCGTACCCCGTATGATCGGCGGCGCCGTACCCTGCGCTTTGGCCCCGGCGGACTCTTTTGAAAATTAAAGCACAGGGCCAAAGTTTGGCCGTCAGACCGAACGAATACCGCGATTCCGGTACGAAAAATTTAAAACCCGCTCCGACCGACAATTCAACCGTCGAAAAACCGATTAATCGTGTATATATTATATACATAATCGTTTCGTTATTGGCATCTTGAATAATAATAACAATATTTATATACCAGCCGGTCGGTGTTTGTTGTGCCCCGGCCGGTCCCGCCGGAGTTCCGGGCCGCCCGCCGCCGGCGACTGCTTTACGGGAGCTTGAAATATTCATTCGTCCCGAGACTCTCGGGCTGGCGCGCGCTGATGCGCTCCGACCAAATAAAGTTCGTTACCTTGTTTGTACGGCCGCGCGCCGCGGTACCGCAGCCCCGTAGCCCCCGCGCAGCCGTTGGCGGGCGCTCGGACCGTAGCCGGGGCGGTGTTTACCAAGCGCCCGCCCGCTCGCCCGGCGCCGAAAACGACCCCCCGCGATTTACCGCGCGGGGTCAGCGTCCTCCGCGGGCAAACCGAAAGATTTCCTCGGACGGCGTTGTCCTCTTAGCCCTCCGCCCGCGGTCCGTATATTACCCGTGTCTTTTTTCCCGGCCAATTGTAACCGGATTAAGAATGCATCTCCGACTCGGCCATATATATATATATATATATATATATATATATATATATATACACACTTGTATTATATGCGCGAGGGTATGTGTAAATTTGGCCCCTTGCTCCCCCCGCATCTATTATTAAAACCGTATATACTTGCGTCTCTCTTTTCGGGCCGACGTTTCGGCCCGCGTGTAACGGCTGCTACGCCGCACCGTGCCCGTGTACACGGGGTCACGTTCGCCCTATAAATATTTGAACGGGCCCGATTAAAAATGCATCGGCCGCGAAAACGTAGCGCGGCGTATTTTCGACCTTTTCCCCGTTTTTTTTTTTTTTTTTTCATCCGGAGTTTACAACGGTCGCGAATTTCTACTTTCGGCCGGTGTTTTCGAAAATAAAACTATACGCCCAAATCTATGTTTATATGTAAATTTTTTTTTTTTTTTTTTCGTTACAGATTCGCTACCAAGGAGTCGGCCACGCACGCTATTGTGGCCGTCCACAATACGGACATCAACGGGCAGCCGGTCAAGTGTTCGTGGGGCAAGGAGTCGGGCGAACCGATTGTATCGCAATCCGCGTCGCAAGTGTGCTCGTCGCAGGTGAGTGATTTCAACTGTTATATTATTGTTTTTTTACGTGAAAATACGCCGCCGTCGTATTTACGAACGTACCCCAAACAATAATCCAGGCTTTCGGTGCGGTACCGGGCTAAGCCACACATTTTCCATATTTGATGAATTATTGATATTTAAATACCGACTGTACACCGGCAATTAAACAAATGGTGGTGGCTTACGCTACCCATTTACTTAATAATTCATAGATGTCGCATTCTTGGCTTTTGAATCATCTTTTTTTGTTTCTCCTATCCCAATAATTATATTTTTTTGGATTAGTCCGTTATTGCACTGAACCGGATTGATGAGATTTCGTCCAAGGGGATAAAATGGATAGACAATATCGGAGAAAATATATATGTCCCGGACAACGTCAATTAATATAATTTTTTAGACATATTAGACGAAATCATAATTTAACATAAACAAATTGCACTTCCATTATTTTGTTTGAACCGGTCTAAAACCTGTTGTAATTTGTCAAAGTTTTGTATTGTGTTGTAATATTACAATTTACCCGGTTTTGTCAATTTTATCAATTTTATACTCATAATCAAAAATAATGGACAAAACCGTTGCTGTACTGAATGTGTCCCAATTATACTGCCCGTTCAGTAGGATTACGATACCCACGGTAAAAATATCCTAAGATCTTATCCTGCTTCTCCCTTCCGGAGATCAAATTTTTACCGTGAGATATATATAAAACAATGATATCCCCTCGGTTCTACTGCGAGGGTAAATATATTTGGGGAATAAAAATAGCCTGTGCCGGCGAGTCGTTTAAATAATTCGACGGTACTTCAACCGCGACCCTGCCATCCGTTTTGTCGTTACAGGCGGCGCTCAGCAGCACACAGTTCCCGTACACCGCCGCGGCGTACGGCCAGCAACTGGGCTATTGGTATCCGCAGAGCTATCCGGCCACACAGCTACAGGGACAGTTTCTGCAGGGCGTCCAAGGATATACATACGGGCAGTTTGGTTACCAGCAAGGCTATCTCGGGTAAGTCGACCGCTGCCGGCAATACCATTTGGTAACGCGGTACACGTTGCCACGCGCTGCTATGCCCGCGCGATAGTCGTTCGTAATAACCGATTGTCTTGTAATAATCGATTAATCGGCACTATCAATTGTTTTAAGACAATCTATTTTCCAGACTTGTTACACCGATTATCAAATTGTCGTACTATTAAATAAATACTATTTTCTTCTAGTGATACGTGTACGTGACATTATAATGTAATATATTCTCATACCCATTTAAAAATAATTATTATAACGCAAAAAAAAAAAAAAAAAATTATATTTCGGGGGAGTTGTACGTGCCCGCATTGCCCCCTCGGCTACGTCACCGCCGCGTTATTTTTAATCAAACCGAACGCTAATTGAATTACTCTAGCAAAATATAATGTGCCGTCGGTTGACAATATCGTAAAATGAAAATAAAATATGTATATATACAACAATGGAGGTCGGTGTTATTCCGGTCACGGGAAAATGTCCTGAAATTTCCGCTCTAAACGAATTTTCATTAAAAATGAAATTAAGAGTTTTCCACACTCGGTTAAACATATTTACTTAAAACAATAATAAAAAAAAAAAACACGTATTTTCACTATTGATTGTTATTATTATTTTTTATATTAAAGTCACATTGCGTTATTTATTTGTTTTTTTTTTTTTCCAATCAATTACTGTATCGTTGCAGTTACAGTTCAAATTAATGTCGATAAAAACGACTTTTACAAGTTTCTCTCTCGCTCACTCTTTCCGGTTCGCATCGCAACCTCCATTGTGACACAATAATATAATGAGAAGCAAAAAATAAAGTAAAAAAGGGATGTGCCATGTCGTAGATAAACGTTTTAGGTTTTTATTTTTTACGTTCACCCGATATTATATTCGTACAAAAAGTATTAATACATTATAGGCGAATTTCCATCCTCGAGTTAACAGTTTTCAGCTACGGTATCATAAATTCTAAAAAAAAAAAAAAAATCGTATTTTTTAATAATATCGATTACAATACTATATTATTTTGAGGAAACCACGCGTAACCACGCAATTTTACCCCTACCACCGGTAAAATATTTCAAAAAGCGTCTTCCTCGTTAGGCGTACTAATAAATAATACTAAAAATTATTTATTTTTTAATTTTTATTTTAATCAAAATTAAAACATTGTCGTCGAAAGTTAGGATTTTACCGCGTGGCAAATAAATAACATTCGGTTTTAGATTTCCGTATGTGACATCGATTATCCAACGGGAATAATTTTAGAATATTTTGGATTCCGCGCAGCCATTCACAATTCGTTTAACAATCCATGTGGAATCAATGACAATTTTATAACCGTCGTATAAAATAACGTTTATATTTTTTTTAATTATTTTTTTCGCCCATGTTTTGTCGTTTCCGCAGCCGGATGGGAATGCAAGCACTGCCAACGGGCGCAGCAACCGCATGGACTCAACCGGGAGCCCTTCAACCGGGCCAACAGATCGCATCCGCCGTGGCCGCGCAACAGTCGGCACCGGCCCAGGCCCCGCAACCGGCCGCAGCCGCCATGATACCGGCCTATCCAACGCTCCACCAGTTTCAGGTAAAACAACACGCCGCACCGGTACAGGCCGCAGCCGCGGCGTGGCCCATGTACGATCACCTCCATCACCATCACCACCACCTCCATCACCAGCACCACGGCGGTTATGACGCCAACGAGCTGTCCATACTGAAAATGGCCTCCTCGTAATTGGTCGCCGCAGCATACGCATACGCCCCTCCGCCGCCTCCACCGCCTCAGTATCCGCACCGCCTCCTCTTGATCCTGTTTTTCCTCAGCCGTCGGCAGCTTCGTTGTACACCTTGGACCTCGGCAGCCCGTTTTCCGCTGTCCCACTCTACGAAACACCGTATACTTTTCGACCAATCGAATCCCTCTTCGCGTGCCATACCCACTGATCGCCAATTTTCGAAAATCCCATACATACTCACGACACTCCCCTCCCCCCCGCACCCTTTCTCACGACGACGACGACGACAGCCGGCCGTGGTGACCAAGGCGATGGTAAAAATTTCGCCCACCCTCATCGTCACACCCTCTTCCCCGCGCGCTGTAGTTGTTATGATTTGTTTCATTTTTGTTTTGTTTTCCTCTATTATTATCTAGTATTATTATCATTATCATTATTAATAGTATTATCATAATCGGTACCGGGCGACTGCGATGCCCGGTGTCCAGTAAGATAATTATTATCATTAATATGGTTTTTTATTATTTTTCATTAAACTACGACAAATAAGCACATAGTGTTTTGATACATAAACCTATTGTATAATATATTCGGTTAAACGCGT